>CM067337.1:151600000-152800000 GCA_034376525.1 Nicotiana benthamiana | reverse complement strand
TTGTTCTCCAGATGGGCTTTTGATTACCAAAACATTGAAACTTGAAATGTATTCCATAGTTCTCTAGGTGAGCGCATGATTACCAATACTTGAAACATGAAATGCATTCCCTTGTTCTCCAGGCGAGCACATGATTATTAAAACTTTTAAACTTGAAATGTATTCCCTTGTTCTCCATGTGGGTGCCTGATTACAAAATCTTTAAACATTAAATATATTCCCTTGTTCTCAAGGGGGGCACCTGATTACCAAAATTAGAAACATGAAATGTAAACCCTTGTTTTCCAGATCGCCGCCTGACTACCAAAACTTGAAACTTAAAATGTATTCCCTTGTTCTACAGGTGGGCGCCTGATTAGTGAAACGTGAAACTGGATATATATTCCCTTGTTCTCCAGGTGGGTGCCAGATTGCAAAAACTTTGAAACTTGAAATGTATTCTCTTGTTCTGCAAGTCGGCGCCTAATTACAGATTTATGAACTTGAAATATATTTCCTCTTTCTTCCAGTGGGGGCCTAAGTACGAAAACTTGAAACTAAAAAGGTATTTCCTTGTTCTATAGGTGGGCGCCTGATTACAAAAACTTGAAACATGAAATGTATTCCCTGGTTTTCCAGGTGGGCGCCTGATTACCAAAACATGAAACTTTAAATGTATTACCTTGTTCTCAAGATGGACGCCTGATTACCAAATCTTTAAATGAATTCCCTTGCTCTCTAGGTGAGCGCCTGATTACCAAAACTTGAAATGTATTCCCTAGATCTCCAGGTGGGCGCCCGATTACCAAAACTTGAATTGTATTTCCTTGTTATCCAGATGGGTGCCTGATTACAAAAAACATGAAATGTATTCCGTAGTTCTCAAGGTGGGTGCTTGATTACCAAAAACATAAAATGTATTCCCTTGTTCTCCACTAGGGCGCCTGATTATCAAAACATGAAACTTGAAATGTATCCCTTATTCTCAAGGTGGGCACAGAATTACCAAATCTTTGAAACTTGAAATGTATTTTCTTATTCTCCAAGTGGGCTCCGAATTACCAAAACTTTAAATTATAAATGTATTCCCTCTTTCTCCTGGTGGGCGTATGATTACGAAGAGTTGAAACTTAAAATGTATAGCCTTGTAAAATAGGTGGGCGCCTAATTACCATAACTTCAAATTTGAAATGTATTCCCTTGTTCTCCAAGGGGGAGTCTTATTACAAAAACTTGAAAAGTATTCCCTTGTTTTCTAGGTTGGCGCCTTACTACTAAAACTTGAAACTTGAAATTTATTCCCTTGTCTCCAGGTGGGCGCCTGATTACCAAATCTTGAAACTTGAAATGTATTCCCTTGTTCTCCAGAGGGGCTTTTGATTACAAAAACATTGAAACTTGCAATGTATTCTATAGTTCTCTAGGTGAGTCATTACCAAAACTTGAAACATGAAATGCATTCCCTTGTTCTACAGGCGAGCGCATAATTTACAAAACCTTTAAACTTGAAATGTATTCCCTTGTTCTCCATGTGGGCGCCTGATTACCAAATCTTTAAACATTAAATGTATTCCCTTGTTCTCAAAGGGGGCGCCTGATTACCAAAACTAGAAACATGAAATGTATACCCTTGTTTTCCAGGTCGGCGCCTGACTACCAAAACGTGAAACTTGAAATGTATTCCCTTGTTCTACAGGTGGGCGCCTGATTAGTGAAACATGAAACTTGAAATATATTCCCTTGTTCTCCAGGTGGGTGCCAGATTATAAAAACTTTGAAACTTGAAATGTATTCTCTTGTTCTGCAAGTGGGCGCCTAATTACAGAAACTTTAAACTTGAAATGTATTTCCTCTTTCTTCCAGTGGGGGCCTGATTACGAAAACTTGAAACTAAAAAGGTATTTCCTTGTTCTACAGGTGGGCGCCTGATTACAAAAACATGAAACTTGAAATGTATTCCCTTGTTCTCTAGGTGGGCGCCTAATTACCAAAGCATTGAAACTTTAAATGTATTCTCTTGTACTCCAAGTGGGCGCCAAATTACCAAAACATTAAACTGGAATTGTGTTCCCTCTTTCTCTCGGTGGGCGCCTGATTGACAAAACATGAAAATTGAAATGTATTCCCTTGTTTTCAAGGTGGGCGCCTGACTACCAAAACTTGAACCTTGAAATGTATTGCCCTTTTCTCCAGGTGGGCGCTTGATTACCAAAACTCCGAATAAATGTATTCCCCTGTTCTCCAAGTGAGCGCCTGATTACTAAAACATTAAACAATAAATGTATTCCCTTGTTCTCCACGTGTGTGCCTGATTACCAAAACTTGAAACTTGAAATATATTACCTTGTTCTCCAGGTGGGCGTCTAATTACAAAAAATTTAAGTACATGTATTCCCTTGTTCTCCAGGTGGGTGCCTGATTACCAAAATTTGAAACTTTATATGTATTCCCATGTTTTCCAAGGGGTGCACCTGATTACCAAAACTTGAAACTTGAAATGTATTCCCGTGTTTTCCAAGTTGGCGCCTGACTACCAAACTTGAAACTTGAAATGTATTCCCTTGTTCTCCGGGTGGGCGCCTGTTTACAAAAACATGAAATTTGAAATATATTTCCTTGTTCTCCACGTGGGTACCTGATTACCAAAACTTTGAAAATTGGAACGTATTCCCTTGTTCTCCATGGGGGTGCCTCATTACCAAAACTTGAAACTTTAAGTGTATTCCCTTGTTTTTCAAGTGGGCCCATAACTACCAAAACTTGAAACTTCATATGTATTCCCTTGTTCTCCAAGTGGGCGCCTGAGTACCAAAACTTGAAACCTGAAATGTATTCCCTTGTACGTCCACCCGCCTGAGTACCACAACTTGAAACCTGAAATGTATTCCCTTGTACTCCAGGTGGGCGCCTGATTACCAAAACTTTGAAACATAAAATGTTTTTCCTTGTTCTACAGGTGGGCATCTGATTAACAAACCTTGAAACTTGAAATGTATTCCCTTATTATCCTGGTGGACGCCTGATAACGAAAACTTGAAAATTAAAATGTATTCCCTTGTTCTCCACGTGGGCTCCTGATTACGAAAACTTTGAAACTGTATTCTAGGTGGGCGCCTGATTACCAAAAACATTAAATGTACTCTCCTGTTCTCCAAGTGGGTTCCTAATTACTAAATTGTAAATTTATTACCTTGTTCTCTAGATGGACGCCTGATTCCCAAAACTTTAAATGAATTCCCCTGTTCTCCAGGAGAGCGCCTGATTACCAAAACTTGAAATGTATTCCCTTGATCTCTAGGTGGGCGCCTGATTACCAAAACTTGAATTATATTCCCTTGTTCTTCAGGTGGGTGCCTGATTACCAAATACATGAAATGTATTCCATAGTTCTCCAGGATGGGCGCGTGATTACATAAACATGAAACATAAAATGTATTCCCTTGTTCTCCAGGTGGGCGCCTAATTACAAAATCTTTGAAACATAAAATGTATTCCCCTGTTCTTCATGTGGGCACCTAATTACCAAAATTGTAAATGTATTACCTTGTTCTCCAGATGGACGCCTGATTACCAAAACTTTAAATGAATTCCCTTGTTATCCAGGTGAGCGCCTGATTACCAAAACTTGAAATGTATTCCCTAGATTTCCAGGTGGGCGCCTGATAACCAAAACTTTAATTGTATTCCCTTGTTATCCTAGTGGGTGCCTGATTACAAAAAACATGAAATGTATTCACTAGTTCTCAAGGTGGGTGCTTGATTACCAAAAACATAAAATGTATTCTCTTATTCTCCAGGTGGGTGCCTGATTACCAAAACATGAAACTTGAAATGTATTCCCTTGTTCTCCAGGTGGGAGGCCACCGTTGGAAGATTGGAAAGGCAAGTCCAAGAATTGCACTTTTAAAATAGTTTGAAAGCCACAACAGATAAGGGAGAAAATAAAAGATTAACCAAAGAAAATGAGACGCTGCGAGCCCAAATCCTGAAGATGAAACCAATTGCAGAAAATCCTCATAGGAGCTTAAAAGATGGAAAATTCATATATAATTTGAGGCAAAATTTATCGAATATAGGTTTCACCTAAATAACGCAGAAAGCGAGCTATCTAGGGTTCAGAGGAAATTAGCTAAAATTGCATTGGAACGGGGCCGCATCATCGAGCTTTTAATGGAAAAGCATGACGATGAAGTTGGTAGGATAAAACAGAGGGTCATCATGGTTGAGGGCAAGGTATCCAAGCAAGTCGAGGATCTCAAAACCGAGAGAGAAAATTGTTAGCTGCGATAGAAAGGTTGGAGATGGATTTGAGGTAGTTCCAGGAACTGAACCAAGCAGCCGAGCGAACTCAGGAGGCGAGGGCTGAACATATTGGGCGTCTATTGTAAGAAAAGGGTGTTATTAGGGAAAGAGTACGGGAAATCGCAAACTACATCACCACAAGGTGCAGCCATTGCGAGGATATGACAAAATCCATGTTCTTTGCCACCGCCATGACTTTTGTCCAACAATTGATTGAAGATCTCCACAACCTCCAAGGGAGTTTAGAACGAATGCCAGCAGCAAGGGCGAACAATGCCCCGCGAGGCCCAGGAGCACTCGAGGCATTATTGTACTCCTAAAAGATTGCATTATCAATTTATTAGTTTTTAAAGTCTATTAGTTTAACTGAGTCTTTATTTTATTTATGCATAGTTGGTTGTCGTTCGAGTCTGTAGTTCGTTTGTCAGCATTTGTTTAATCTGTCACCTTTCAATTATTTGTAATTAAAGTCTGTTGTAACAAAAAATTTCCCAAATATGTTATGTTCCGCTTTTGTTTGCAGGAATTACGCCCAGTCTGATTCATGCGGGGACATGATACGTAGGCAATCTACATAGGATTTGACCATAATTGAATAAAATTGGAAACCGAATAAATATGAAAAAAGGAGAGAATATGGGTAAAACAAAAGGGAGTTTTGCGGATAAAAGCTGGGATGACGCAAGCAATCAATGCATATAGGGACCAATTGTAATTTATGTGCATGCATATGTGGCTGCTTACATGTTGGAACCTAATCACTAACGAGTCTTTACATGTAACTAGTACTGGCGGCATTTTGGCAACAAGTCATGGCCAACCAAGATGTTGATGTCATAATTATTGATCCCTCAAAGGAGGCATAGGAATTGAATGTTAATCCTATGAAGGAGGAAATTTATAAGCTCAAACACCAAATGGTCTAGAGGTACAAGGCATGGGCAAGAGGAGAGCTGCCCCCGACCTATGCTGCCAACCCCTGCTTCATACTTCCACTGGCTCATGCACCTGACCAGTCCGTCAGTGATCCGCCTCCATGTTTTCCTATATACTTACAACATCAAGGTGCTACCTCTCACCCACCTGCCCTATTACCCAAAGTCACTACTCACCCTCCCCCGCCAATCGCTCATATCTATGTGGCACCTCCACCTCCTGCACTACATAGGTCATCCAGCGAACCACTGTTTCAAGCTTATGACCCCCAATAATATCCCACAGAACCCGCCTACGAAGCCTAGGAGCCTTACTCTTATGCTCCTCGTCCTGAAATCTCAATAGGAGCTGAATAGCCGATCAAAAATTCTGAGCAGCAAGAAATGCTTATAAAGGTCCGGAGTCTGGAACAATCATTTATGGTCATGCGAGGATTAGGTGGCCAGGTGAGCGTGGTCTTCAAGGATCTTTGCTTATTCCCGGACGAATAGTTGCCTCCATGTTTGAAAATGCCTAAATTTGACATATATGATGGTCACGGCAGTCCAGTCGCACATTTGAGAGGGTTTTGCACTAAAATGAGGGGAGCAGGGGATCGGCATTAGAGTGTTATACTCGACGGGATCTCAATCGGTGGTATACTTGGGATGATTTAGCGCAAGCATTTGCATGCCACTTTCAATATAATGTTGAGATTGTCCTGGATTGTCTATCTCTTATATAGCTAGAGAAGAAACAAAATGAGAATTTCAGGGAGTACGGATTCCGGTGGAGGGAATAAGCAGCCAGAATCGATCCTCCCATGAAGGAGAGTGAGATGGTTTATCATTTTCTGCAAGCTTTTGAACCTACCTATTTTGGGCATTTGGAATAAGCGGTAGGGAAGCCTTTCAACAAATTTATCAAGATAGGAAGTATGGTTGAGGAAGGCCTCAAATCCAATAAAATCATGAGCTACTCGGCAATTAAGGCAACTACTCAAGCCATCCAGAGTGGAGCTGGGAAAGCTTTCGGGAAAAAGAAGAAAGATGAAGTAGCGACAGTGGAGTCGGGAACCTGGTTCGAGCCTCGGGCACCATCTCATCACGGTCAGCCCCGTCCTCACAACCACACATACCCACAAACTCTATATGTCCCATCGCATTATTACTATCCACCACCAGAACCTCGTTTCTCAGTCAATCATGCACAGGCATATCCTAACCTCCCGTTCATACATAAAGGTGTGTGCCACCCCCTCAAAACACTTACACAAATGCAAATATTATATACCCGCCTCCAAAAGCTTACCAACAAACCCCGAGGCCCGCTTTCCGAGGCAACCCGGCCCTAAGGAATGAGAGGGTGCAGAAAAAGAAGACTTTTAATCCACTGGGAGAATCTTGCACTAGCCAGCTCCACCGGCTGCGACAACTGGATATGTTAAGACCAATTGAGGAGAAGCTGCCAAATCCTCTCCCAAAGAATTTAGATTATTCGGTCAACTGTGAATAATGCTTTAGTGCACCTGGGCATGACACCGAAAAATTTTGGCATATAAAGAACGTTGTCCAAGAACTTACTGACTCCCACATGATGGAGGTGCAGACTCCAGAGGTGCCCAATATTAACCAGAACCCACTGCCAACCCATCAGCAAACCAACATGATTGAAATTGAGGAGAGAGTGGGAGAGTCTAGAAGACCTTCACAAATAGTAATGATGATCAAAGCCAATGATCCCACCAAGGTTTCAAGGAGCAACAACCTGGTAACTATGCAAAAGAAGGCAGTAATACTATCGTAGTTCAGGGGAGCTGAGCATGCGCGGTTGCGCCGAAGCGAGAACAAGCAAAGGTAACAGTACAGGGGATGGCTAGAGAACCCGTCGTGGTTGTGGAAGGTGTCCGCATAGAGCAAGTTACTATGAAACCAGTAATCCAGCCAGTAATCATCAACAACCGAGTTGTTCCTTAGAGATATAAACAAGCAATAGTGATGTACAAAGTGAATGAAGCTAGAGAGGAAGTATGCGAGTCACGAGGTTTAACTCGATCAGGAAGGTACTTTGTCCCAAAATAGTTGACAAAGGACAGAATCTCTAAAGACAACCCGGAACCAGTGAAGAAGGTTGTATCAGAAGAAGAGGCAGAAGAATTCTTGAAGAAAATGAAAATGCTGGATTACTCCATCATAGAACAATTGAGGAAAACAGCAGCCCATATCTCTTTGTTGTCCTTACTAATCCACTCAGATGAGCACCGTCGGAAGTAGATAAAGATTTTATATAAAGCTCATGTCCCAGATAAGATAATAGTGAACCACTTGGAAAATACTGCAAACAAGATATTCGAGGTAAACCGGGTCACATTCTCTAATGATGAATTGCCTTTGGGGGGTATGGAGCACAACCAGGCTCTTTATCTGGCTGTGATGTGTGGAGATGTTGTGGTCACTCGAGTTTTGGTTAACAACGGGTCCAGTGCAAACATTTGTCCACTATCCACATTGACCAAGCTGAAGGTGGAAAATTAAAGGGTCCCCAAGAATAACATTTGTGTTCATGTTTTCGATGGCGGAGGTAAAGACACCGTATGAGATATAGCCCTGGAAGTAACTATAGGGCCCAGCGAGTTCATTATGGAATTCCAATTACCTATAAATTGTTACTGGACAGGCCCTGGATTCATGTAGCCAAAGCAGTGCCATTTTTGCGTGGGATAGGTAAGAGATTGTTGTGCATGGAGAAGATAATTAGTGTACCCCAGGTGTCGCGATCGTACCATTCATTGAATCTAAGGACAGCGAAGGGCCATAGGTTTACCAGGTGTTTTATACAATGTCAGCTTAGAAGATCCCAGAAGGTGAGATCGTTGTACCTCAAAGATAACAACCGCATCCGTCATGGCAGCTTCAGAAATGTTGAGAAATGGCTTTTTACCTGGCAAAGGGTTGGGAGCTTCTCTGCAAGGCATTGCACAACCAGTGTCCCTTCCCAAGAATTAAGACACTTTTGGTCTAGGGTTCAAACCCACAGCCGGAGCGAGCCAGGAAGATGAGATTGAAAGCCTGGGTCCTCTCGAAGCCTCTCCCAAGATTGTCCCAATCATTTGTCAAATCCAGTAATGGCCCCGGATCCAAGATTTTTGGCCCGAAAAGTGACGCAGACGGAGATCTAAATAAGGGGTTAGGAAGGCGGTTTAATGAGGTAAATATGGTCGGGGGGAAAAGGATAGAGCGGGGCAGACGTGCAGTTTCTGGGAGCACGCGCAAAAATAATAACTGGGAAGCCACTCCTATTCCCATTCGGAGGGAGTCGTGGTAGTCGGCTCTGATTTTCCCTTCAGTCTAGTTTGTATTAGCGTCAAATCAACTGTTATTTACGTCCATTTTGATGAGCAGACTCTATTATCTTTAATTTTGATGAAGCGGAATTTCCCATTCAACAATGCTGATAGTTTCCATTTTCTCTTTACTTTTCTTTCTTTTCTCCTTTGCATAGTTATTTTATGGTTATTCCAGTGACCTAACATGCATAAGGACTCCTCGGTCCAATCTTCAAAACAAGTCTATTCCACAAATATCAATTCTGAAAATAGGACACGAGGATGAATTAGGGTATGATTAGGAAGGGGCATGGGATGAGGTTAGTAAATAGATGACCCAATTTGAAGAGAAGCCCAAACCAAACTTGAATGATACAGAGGCAATCAGTCTAGGAAGTCCGGATAATATTTGAGAAACACAAATAAGTGTCCATATGGAGCCACACCTTAGGGAAGAAATAATCGAAGTATTGCTGCAATACAAAGATGTCTTTGCGTTGTCCTATTATCACGTGCCAGGATTTAGCACTGATTTGGTAGTCCACAAATTACCTACTGACCCGGCTTGCCTGCCTGTTAAGAAAAAATTGAGGAAATTCCAAACTGATGTGAGCGTGAAAATCAAAGAAGAAGTGACCAAGAAGTTTGAGGCAAAAGTCATTCACGTCACACAATATCCCACTTGGTTAGCTAATGTTGTGCCTGTGCCGAAAAAGGACGAAAAACCTAGGGTATGTGTCGATTATCGCGATCTCAATAAAGGAAGTCCAGATGAATACTTTCCCTTGCCGAACATCCATATATTAATTGACAATTGCGCAAAGCATGAGATCAGGTCATTCATGGATTGTTATGCTGGGTACAACCAGATTTTAATGGACGAGGAAGATGTGGAGAAAACAACGTTCATCACACCATGGGGAACGTACTGTTATAGAGTCATGCCTTTTGGATTGAAAAATGCTGGAGCCACATACATGAGGGCTATACAACCATTTTCCATGATGTGATACATAAGGAAATTGAGGTCTATATGGATGATATAATAATCGAGTCAAGGAAGCAGTCTGATCATGCCAAAGTCCTGAGGAAACTCTTCTAGAGGCTCTGCAGGTATGACCTCAAACTCAACCCGGCAAAATGTGCGTTCGGGGTCCCCTGAGGAAAGTTGTTAGGGTTCATAGTCAACCACCGAGGCATCGAGCTAGACCTATCAAAAATCAAAGCCATACAGGAGTTTCCGCCCCCCAGAAACAAAACAAAAGTAATGAGTCTACCGGGAATGCTGAATTACATTAGTCGATTCATCGTCCAGCAACAATTATTTGCGATCGAATATTTAAGCTGTTAAAGAAGGATGCTGCGGTGAAATGGACGGGAAAGTGCCAGGAAGCTTTTGATAAGATAAAGAATTATTTGTCAAACACCCCAGAATTGGTACCGCCAAAAGCAGGAAGGCCTCTGATCATATATTTGACAGTCCTGGATAACTCATTGGGGTGCGTGTTGGGTTAAAACGATGTTACACGGAGAAACGAGCAGGCCATATACTACCTCAGCAAGAAATTTACTGCATATGAGTTTAGTACAATCATTTTGAGAGGACATGCTTCGCCTTGACGTGGGAAACCCAAAAGTAGAAGCGTTACTTGTCGTCATGCACCACTTACCTTATCTCACGACTGGATCCATTGACATACATTTTTCAGAAGCTCATGGCCACAAGGAGGCTCACAAAGTGGCAAATTCTGCTCACTGAGTTCGACAATGAATACGCGACCAGTACAGCTATGAAGGCACAACCATTGGCAAGCCATTTAGCGGAGAATCCCACAAACAAAGGATATGAACCTTTGAAAACAAATTTTCCCGATGAGGAAGTGAGGCACATCAATGAAATGGAAAAAGATGAGAAGTGGGGATGGAAATTTTTCTTCGACGGGGCTACCAATATGAAAGGTGTCGGGATAGGAGCGGTACTCATTTCTGAAGAAGGACATCATTACCCAGTCATAGCTCAACTCCGCTTCTATTGCACCAACAGTATGGCTGAATACGAGGCAAGCATTTTGGGTTTGAGATTAGCAGCGGATATGGGTGTCCACGAAGTCTTGGTCTTGGGAGACTCAGATCTTCTGGTACACCAGATTCAAGGAGAGTGGGAGACGAGATTATTGAAACTAATACCTTTCCGACAATGCTTGCAGGATCTTTGTAAACAATTCCGGTCTGTAGAGTTCAGGCACATTCCCAAAATTCACGATGAGGTTTTCGATGCCTTGGCTACTTTGGCATCAATTTTACATCACTTGGACAAGGCTTATGTAGACCCTATACATATCCGAGACCATGATCAAAATGCTTATTGCAACATGGTGGAAGAGGAGCTTGACGGTGAGCCTTGGTTCCACGACATCGAGGAATATATCAGGACGGGTGTGTACCCAATGCAAGCCACAAGTTACCAAAAGAGAATAATACATCATTTGTCGAGTGGATTATTCTTCAGTGGAGAGATATTATTCAAAAAATACCAGATCTCAGTTTGCTAATATGCGTTGAGCGGGACTGTATCGGCTTTGTGCTGAAATGCAATAGTGTAGGTACTCGGAGATCTAATTCACTCTCCTCCGTCTGAATTGCATACGATGTCGGCACCATGGCTCTTGTTACTTGGGGAATAGATGTCATCGGGCCAATCAAGCCAGCAGCCTCTAACGGGCACAAATTTATCATGGCTGCTATTAACTATTTGACCAAATGGGGTGAAGCCAAAACCTTCAGGGCAATAACCAAGAAAGTCGTGGTCGATTTCGTGGACACAAGCATTAGTTTTCCGTTTGGGACCTAAAACACTCATCACTGATAATGGAGAAAACCTCAATAGCCACCTAATGGGAGAGGTATGGTAGAAGTTCAAGATATCACATCGGAACTCTACCCCGTACCGCCCCAAGGCAAATGGAGCGGTCGAGGCAGCCAATAAGAACATAAAAAGATACATCGTAAAATGGTTGAAGGATCCAAGCAATGGCATAAGAAGTTGCCTTATGCCTTGATAGGTTATCGCACCATTGTCCGCACTTCAGTGGGGGCTACTCCATACTTGTTGGTATATGGCATGGAAGCGGTAATCCCCTCTGTTAAAATTGTGGCCAAAGTAGGAATCAATAAGAATGGGTCAAAGCGCGGTTGGAACAGTTGAATTTGATTGATGAGGAAAGGTTGGCGGCGGTCTGTCACAGCCAGTTGTATAAACGAAGAATTGCCAGGGCATATAATAAAAAGGTGCGCCCCAGAATGTTCGAAGTAGGTCTGCTGGTACTAAGGGCATCCACCCTTACATGGCCGAGGCAAAAGGAAAGTTCGCTCCAAACTGGCAAGGGCCATTCATTGTATCAAAAGTGTTGTCTAACGGTGCATTGTATCTGACGGATGTGAAAGGGAAATGTGCCGAAATGGCTATGAGTGCAGATGCTGTCAAAAGATATTATGTATGATTTTCTTTAGAAGATTATTTATACATTACATCTGTTTATACTTGGCAAATTTTGAAGATTGAAATGTTGAAGGCATTTTGTTCGACTACCTAATCAGTTTATCGTTTGCTAACCCTTTTGAGCTTTAATTATTTTCTTTCATACCCTTCTTTCGGAATCGATAACAAAGTCAGAAACGCAAGTGTGAGAAGGCAATAAAAGAAAAGGAACGAAAAGAATGAAAGAAAAGAAAGAAAAAAAATCAAAAGAATAGAAAAAGAAAAAGAAAAACAATAAAAGAGAAAAGGAAAAAGGAAAAAAACAAAAACAAAACAAAGAAAAAGGAAAGAAAAACAAAACAAAACAAAGGATAAGAAAAGATAAAGAAAAGAAACAAAGAAAAAAAGGAAAAACAGAAAAAGGGAGAAGAAAACAACAACAAAAACAACAAATCGCATGAACTATGTTCGACCTTTTTCCATTTAAAAGGATACGTAGGCAACCTCACAGTCTGGTCTCATCAAAATAAAAATCCAAAAGTCCCCAAGCGAGAAACTGCGGCAGAAGTTGTGTTTGTTATAAGAAGTTGATTCCAGAAGTTGCAGTTTAAACCCATTTGAATTGTTTTAAGCCTTTTATACCATTTCTTTCTAACGCCATCCAAAATCCTACGTTACGGTCGAAAGGAAGACCTTCCGATTAGTCATCAAATAGTCGATTCGAGCAGGTAGAGGGTATTCATGTCAGGGACAACACTTTTAGGCAGATGAGAGAGGTAATAAAATAAGAGAGTCTTATCGGTTAGAACCTTCACATGCACCATAAGGCGACATAAGTTTGAGATAAAATAAAATTAGAGAGTCTTATCCGTGAAAACCTTTACAGCCATCGTGAGGCTAAGGTAAGGCAAAAGAAAAACTCAGAAAGAGGTTATTGATGGACGAACACTGCGGGGCAAGACGAGTTAGGGCTTGGTTAATAGGATTGGTTCGAAAAGGTCACAACGATAAAAGCACAACAGCAGAAGTTCAGTAATCGAAATAGATTGGGTTGATTAAGCCGAAGTGCATGTCATGATAATGAAAACCAGTTGCTCCTCTTCAGATAAGTCTTCTTTCTTTTCATTTCAATTGTTAGAGAGTCTCGAATTCTTTGCCATAAATACCATCTGGAGTCTTTGCATTTAATTTTCTTTCAAGTCTAAAAACTTTTGTTTAAGCCGAGAAAAGGAATCAAAGTAGATTATCAAACTCCAAAAGGAACAAGTCGCATGCTGCCCAAAGGCGCAACAAAGATAACAAGTGAGGAACACCAAAGGGAAGGATTCAAAAAAAACTATTCTAATTGATGGAAGAGACAAGAATAGGCAAAGTAAAGGAGTACCAAACAGAGAGAGGTATGGAAATGAAACCACAAAGGTTCTGGGGTCAGCCGAGCATCATACGCCGATTGGCCTATCTCATATAGAACGTAAAGTTGGCACAACACAAAAATGGGAAAATTCACAAGGTCGTAGGGTTTGACCAAGCGTAATACGTCAGTCGTTCGGGAAAGACATAAAGAAGATAAGTGAAGGATCGAGAGTGTAACATAGGGTAAAGAGGCAATGTGAGGGCATAAAGTTCAAGAGTTAGTCGAGCATCCCGAATTGGCCGGGTAGTCGCAGGAAAGGGATAAGGATTTCGGGCGGGGATTCGAAAAGGTAACACCATGATGAGAAAAAAAACAAAGCCACAAGGGTTAAAGGATCAGCCAAGCATAACACCCTAATTCAGCAATCGTCAGAGAAGGCTATAAGGCTTCCGGCAAAAGAGACAAAAGCATAACCCAAAGGTGGAAGTGTCCATGAGAGTTGACCCAGCATGATATATTAACTCGCCAATCATCGGGAAGAGGCAAAAGAGAATTCTTGTAAAGGGACATAAATGCAACAAAAAGATGAGGAGCAGAGTGAAGGCATAGGGGTCAAAGGGTAAGCCAAACATAATACGCTAACTTGGTAATATCAGGGAAGATTACCCCTGAGATTATGGAAAGAAGTCATAATTGATGTATTTGAATCTAACGTGGTAATATCATGTGTGGCTTGTCGTGGGCAATTATCGTTATGACTCAAATTGTAAGAGGGGTGTTAGACATGGTGGAAATGGTACGGAGGTCAATGAAAACTCATTGTGAAATTTTTACTGTTGTTGTAAAATGATATTCTTGATTGCCTAAAGCCATGCGATTGAGCTGTGAAATATTGTTGTTGTGTGAAATCTCATTTTCCGGGGGGGGGGGGGGTTGGGTTACGTGACTCAACACAAAGTTATAAGGAGTGGGTTATGGTGATAAGAATGGTTGAGGTAATAAAGGTGGCCCGGGTAATAAGGGTGAAAAAGTGATTATAATCACTATCTAAATGAAAATGTATGAAACTCTTGAGTATGAAATGACTTTGAAATGGCAAAAGGAGAGATTGTGGAACTTGTTGGCTATGGTTGTTCCTTTTATTTTCATTTGGTTGTTGATTCTATTATTATTTGTTATATGTTTTTTGTTTTATTAAAGTTTGTTCATACATACTAGTACAATTCAAATGTACTGACGTCCCTTTATGGGGGAGGGGGAGGGGCACTACATTCTAGTTATTACTGTGGGTGGTTCTATAAAAGGTACTCAAGTCCACCAAAAGTAGCACATCCTCCATATTTCTGTCAGCTATCTTGGTCAACCCCCTTCCTCTCTGGGCCCTGCATGGCTCATGCACTCATTCTTCCTAGAGTCTTATTTTGGTATTTGTATAAGGTATAGCCGGAGCCTTATTACCGGCAAGTATTGTAAAAATATTTTGTATCCCTAGAGACTCCCCCTTAGTGTTTTCTCTTGACATGTTGAATACATTAAGGATTCGAGATGTACGTAAAAAATTTGATCTTCTAGGCCAAAATGCTTTACGACTTTTGATCTGGTTTTTTTTGTTGAACTACCTTGTCTATTAGAACATGTTTAACTTGAATTTTGTTTTACAAAATAGAACATCCCAAGGCGTCATTGTGTGCCTGAGATATGCCTTCACTTCCTCATCATTGAATGATAGAACGACTTTGGGCACATAGCTCTGAGCTTGTATTTTTTTGGTGATCGACACCTTGGTGTGTTTGAACACATGCAATTCTAGAACATCGACCCCGCCAAAGATCATACACATTACATGTAGTGGTTTTTCTTACAACATTTTTCTAATTACATCTCTTTCCTTAAAGTTCTTAGCTCGATCACTAAGAAATTCTCAAAGATGACCATTGTGAAACAAACCAGCCAATTCCTCCCTTAGCTACCTGTCATCTTCTGTTATATGGCCATGCGCCCCGTGATACTTACATATCATGTTTGGATTTCTTTGAGAAGGATCGATTTGAATAGGCATTGTCCACCCAATGGCTTTGATTCTTCCAATTGGTATCATAATCCCCAATGCATCTTCACTGAAATTATAATCTGATAATCTAGGTGCTTTCACAAAGTCAGTATGTTTATTGAACCAATTCTTACTTTTGAGACCCCGAGAGCTTTAACCTCGATTAGTTCTCCCATAATTCTTAGGAGCACTATACCTTGAGACGTTATTCTCCGATCTACATACGATTGATATCACTAATTGATTCCCTGTCTGTATCGCTTGGGGGATTAGCTTCCAATCTATTAGGATGAACTGAACCTGAGGAGGCTCCAAAGTAGTCGTCCTTGACCCGAATCTTCAACTGGTAACTTTATGCGTTAAAAATAAGAGGGTCCGATTTTATGGTTATTACGATGCTTTATAAACACTATTCCAAAGGTTCAAGACATGCATTGAGGTTCAACCTCAAGGGTTTATCAAAGTTTGACCTCATGCCAGTGCAAATTAATAGTTATGATGGATAAACGAGAAGTTCCCAAGGCATGTGATTAAGGCTAACCAATTCTACTAGGCTAGTACGAGCTCGTACTGTGGCATTAAATGGATATACCAAGCATATGTTTTCGCAATAAATGCATTTATACTTTGTTGAGATCCACCCCACCCCATATATAAAGGGGACCCCTGTCATTATTTAATGAAGAGGGATACAATATTCAATATACAAGAACATTATCTGCTCTCTAATTTAAACACATTCTCCCTTGATTCTATTACTTATGTCAGACCTCCTTTTTTGTTATACGGATACCGTGAAGGATGAAACATATAATGGAGTTTTTCTAATTTAATTGACATTATTCGTAATGGGATTGATTATTTATTCAAGATTTTCCACTTGGGGTAGGTTTGGATTTTGGTGTCCAACGTCACAAATTTATTTAGAATCCCAAATCGAGGAAATTTTCGACTACCCAATTGGAGTCTGTGAACGAGAAATTCTTGAGTAAGGAATTTTATTGACACGAGGGAAGGTGTTAGGCACCCTCAAATCCCATGGTTCTAGCACGATCGCTTAAACTATTACAAGTGGCTAAAAATCTTATTTGTTATACATGATAATTTAATTTTTAATTATTAATCGCTTTTAATATATATTTTTAGTAAATGTGCAATGTCATTAAAACACATCGCAAATCACGTCACATAAATGCGCACGCGATTTTAGACATATTTCAACTCCATTGAGATTTGTATTTGAGTCACATAAATGCCCACCCGAGTAAAGGAATGTATCTTTTATTAATAAATTTGCGCCTATATCGGCTACGCCTTTAGAAGTTTGTAGAAGGCCGTGAAGTTTGCTAAAGGGCACTTCCAATTTTCCATGTATTTAATTAAATTAAGGAGCCTCATGTGGTGTTCAAATTAGTTAACATGTCTTGGTTTATTTTTATAAAGGCAACCTAAAGCATACTAAGTTTTCTATTATTCTTGTATATAGAAGTGTCCTAATAATATTTACACGGGTAATACATTATTGAAAAATGCAGTACTTGCATTTTTTTTGCCTCATTCATGGCTACATATATATTGGGCTTCATTTTAGCTAGCCCCGGGATATGAATTGTCTATACTACAACTGGCAGCTATTGGGCCTTCCAACTGGGCTCAGAAACACTTGACTAACGAGTCCATTATAAGCAAATCACAGCAATCCTTCTTTCAGTTATGCCTTAATCATTGAAACTATATACATGACAATTATAAAATATACCAACACTATTTTAGTAAGGAAGATGCGGAGAAGGACTTCGTATCAAATGTCAGTCTTAATATTTGAATAAAATATTTGAAATACTCATCATTCAGAGTATACATATGTTCAGTTGTAAAATTCTTAATACAACTCAAATTGCAAACACTAAGCTAATTTTGGATCGACTATTGCAAAATCTACTGAAACTTAAACAAATAATAAAAATAGCCCTTATACAGTCCGTAATTAATACATATTCATCTTCATTGTAAAAAAAAAGATTCTACTAAAACAAAACACAAAAAAAAGGTAAAAGCGGTCACAATATGGGATTGAAACAAAGTATTATTTCTCCTTATCAACCCCAATCTCGAATGTACATAGGCATTATAACTTCTCAAATTTTTGACTAAGAATTGGTAGCTGAATTGTCAACAAAAAAGAGAGCCTGTGAGTAAAATGAAGCAATTAGCAAGCAAGCTGCAGCCAATCAACCAGTAAACACTCAGAGATTCGGGAAGGTTTTGAGAAAAGCAAAACAGTACTAGTTGATCATTAAAGCAGCTCAATATGCTCAACTTGTTATCAAGGAAAATTCCACAGGAATAGAACAGCACAAAGGATTTCTGAAGAATGTAGAAGAGACTAATCTGTATTTTATATAGACTCTAATTTACTAAGAGCTTTAAAGAAAAAATCTTCTAAAAAATCTCAAGGTTCCAACCCCTTTTAATGATCAGATTGCCCTCTTTTGTAATTGAAGCTTTAGAGAAACACCAATTTCTTTGTTTTCCTTTGAGTCTCTTACCCAATTTTTAGTTTTACCCAAATAGTCCTTAGTTTTCTGACTTGTGCCTCAAGTTTGAGGCAGAAATTATGCAAAAACCCCTCACTAGAATGTTCTAGGAGATGTTACAGGATTCTTTATATTCCAATACCATTTATACCCCTGTTCCTTTTCCTAATTACTAACCTAAGGGTTTTAACATTGGTTTCCATTTGTTTGGTCAAATATGACCCTAGTTAATTGCATTCAGGTGATGGGCCAAATTCAACGTCTGAACTACAGACTTAATTATCTAGAAGTAGGCACCCAAGGAATTTAAGAATTCATCAATGCATCTCATGGGTTCAAACAAACACCTTCATTGTGAATTTGACACTATTCAGTAACCATGGGATGAAACCAAATTATCACAGCTTTCATGATTATATAAATATTTATGAAAACTAAGCATATGATGCATGTAAGGCACCCCAATGGACTATGCAGGACTTAAAAAATGACCAAATTACAACATTCAATAAAAACTTAGAAGCAAGAAGTGAGTAATAGTAAATAAAAACCAAGAAATTAAAACAAGCCTGATATGAATAGTTACAATATTCAGAAAAGCAAATTAGCCTAAGATGTGTAAAAGATAAAGATCAAAATTATTAGAAAAGAAATATGACGGGTATGAAACTCTTAAAAAGAAGACACCTACTATGAATCATGATGTAATACAAATAGGATCCAAAAAGGTAAGCATTTAACAAAACCATTAAAAATCTCAGAAGTGAAACAAGTGAAGAATCAAGAGACAAAGATCAACAAACCATTCAGAATTTCAGAGGTGAAACAAGTAAAAAGTCAACAGGCAAGGATAACAACCATTTAGAATTTCAGAGGTGAAACAAGTAAAGAGTCAAGAGGCAAGGATCAACAAACCTTTCTGAATTAGAGGTGAAACAAGTAAAGAGTCAAGAGGTAGGGATGAGCATGATATGACACTACTTAGAAGGCTATAGAAGACAAATGAATTCAAGCCAGTATACCAAAGGGAACCAAAAGAATATAGCATGAAAAGATGAGTACTCAACACACTTCAGAATGAGATCATAGAAACAAATTAAGATTTTAAAGAAAATGGCAATTCAACAAGCATTGAAAGTAATTAGGGCATAGAACACTTAGTTTCTTTGTTTTGTTTGTGCATGCAACCCTAACATGAAACATTTCCAATTCCACAAGTATCTGACCCCTTTTTAGGAGGTCATTAACCTCTAAGGCATTTCGCCTTGAGTATCGGAGAAGGCCAAAGGGTTCAAAGAAGAGTTAATTGATTTTGAGACCAAGGAGGTCTCATATTTGATTTTTCCTTATAATCAGTTGGGTTTGAGGGTCATGGGTGGTAGTGTAGGGAATAGGGACAGGAAATGGTTGTCTGATACCAATATGAACGAGTTACGATGAGTCTTGGAATTTAGTTTTAATTTATATTCAATATTCGAGCCAGTCTGTTTGGATTTGAAGGACATGAATTGGACGGTTGGAAAATGGGAGGGGAGGTAGTTCGGGGGTGTAGTTTTGGGTAGGGTCGCCGGAGACGCTGGTGTCGGCGATCCTTATTTCAAATATTCGAGAAGATAGACACTTGTTTGAAGGAAACCGACCATGGGAAGGGAAAGAAGGGGGTCGAAGTGGTCCGATGGTGTAACTTTGAAGCTGTTTAGTGACCGGAATGCCGCCGCAAAGCAATTTTTTGCGGTGACGTTAATGTGGTTGCTAGGTGGTCATACGGCAGAGATGGGGGAAGTGATATAGATACGAGGAAGACGACTATTTGGTCTCTGAATCTATAGCGACGTTTGGACATATATATCTAATTTTGGCCAAGGTTATAGGGTCGTTGGATCTCATGTGATCAATTGTTGAGATGAATAGCCCCAGATTTGGCCTGGATATTTGGCATTTTACAGGGTAAAAAATATTTTGGCCACCCAGGTCTGGCCCAATTGTGGCCACCCTAGGTGGTTTATCATTATACAGGGTAAAAACGCATGTACTACTTGCATAATTATTTTTGATTAATCGGTATCCACACATCTTAGCAAATTAAGATATGAAGTCCATATATACAAAGTATCACCACTCAAAAAGAAATTGCTTGCATGCTGTCAGATGGTTTTCTTTTATTCCCCGATGGTTTGCTCGGGATACTATTGTGTTATTATGAATCTCTTGATGTCATATTACCAGGGTTGTGTGTCGGAATCTGCTTCTGTCGCATCACAATACCCATGTATTTTTTTTATTTGGATTTGTAAAGGATCTACATAAGCGTTTCCCGAGTAAGGTAACATGGAGGCCAAGGTTGCGAGTGCATCTGCTAATTCATTGTGGCAACGGGGAATGTACCTAAACTGTACCGACCTGAACCGTTTGCTGAGGTCCTATACATGCTGTCTATATGGGATGAGCTTAACGTCTCTTATCTCCCACTCTCCTTGAGCTTGTCGGATGATTAGATCGGAATCTCCCCTAATTAGCAATTCTTCAATATCTTGGTTAATGGCCATGTTCATGCCCGTGATTCAAGCCTCATATTCAGCTATATTATTGGTGCAGAAGAACAAGAGCGTGGCTGTAGCTGGATAGTGCTCACCTATGGGTGCGATTGACGTTGCCCCAATCCACACGTCTTTTGCGTTGACTGCTTCATCGAAGAAAATTTTCTAGACAGGGGTGTCTTCAGGTGTTACTTCCAATAAATTCACTTCTTTATCAGGGAAGTAGGTGTTTAAAGGCTGATACTCATCAGTAAAGGGATTCTCAGCCAGATGATATGCCAATGCTTGAGCCTTTATCGCAGTACGAGTGACATAAACTATGTCGAACTCGGTGAGTAAGATTTTCCATTTGGCAAGTCTCCCTATGGGCATTGGTTTTTGGAATATGTACCTCAGTGGATCTAGCCTGTGTATGAGGTAAGTTGTATGAGCTTGCAAATAATGCCATAACTTCTGAGTCTTCCACGTCAGTGCGCAACAAGTTTATTCTAGCAATGTGTACTTGGCCTCGTAACTTGTAAATTTTTTGCTCTGATAAAAAATGGCTTGCCCTTTCTTTCCCGTAGCGTCATGCTGCCCGAGAATAAAACCAAAAATGCCTTTCGAGACTATTAGATAGAGAAATAGTGGCCTACCTGGTTCTGGCGGAACAAAAACTAGTGGTTTTGACAAGTATTGTTTGATTATATCAAACACTTATTGATACTCAACAGTCCATTTAACTGTCACATCCTTTTTCAATAGCTTAAATATTGTCTCACATGTGGAAGTCAAATAGGCGATGAATCGGCTGATGTGGTTCATCTTTCCAATAAACTCATTACGTCCTTTTTGGTCCTTGACGGAGGTAGCTCCCGAATAGATTTTATCTTGGTTGGATCCAACTCAATGCCTCTTCGGTTGATATTGAATCCCAGAAGATTACCTGACGAGACTTCAAATGCACACTTGGCTGGATTCAATTTCAAATCATATTTGCGAAGCCTTTCGAAGTACATCCTCACGTCCTTTACATGATTGCCCTGAGTCTTGGACTTGATAATCACATCATCCGCATATACTTCTATTTTTTGATGCATCATGTTGTGGAAAATGGTGGTCATGGCCGTCATGTATGTTGCCCGGTATTTTTATATCCGAAAGGCATAACTCTGTATAAATAAGTTCCCCAAGGTGTGGTGAAGGCGGTTTTCTCACCATCTTTCTCATCCATCAAAACCTAGTGGTATCTTGCATAGCAATCTACGAAGGACTGAATCTCATGTTTGGCACAGTTATCGACAAGGATGTGGACGTTAGATAGAGGGAAGTTATCCTTGGGACTCGACTTGTTTTGATCTCTTTAATACACACACACTCAAGTTTTTCTGTCCTTCTTTGGTACTGGGACCACATTGGCCAGCCATGTGGTGTATCGAACCACTCAGATTACCCCCGCCTCGAGCTGTTTTGTGATCTATTCTTTGATTTAATCGTTGATATCATGCTTGAAATTTCTTTGTTATTGTTGGACCGGAGGGCATTCAGGGTGTGTGGGTAACTTATGAACCACCAGATCCATGCTCAAACCAGGCATATCATCATAAGACCAAGCAAATACATCTTTGATTCCAAAAAGAGTTGAATCAATGAATACTGTATTTCTTTAATCACATGGATGCTTATTTTAGTTTCTTTGATTTCATCGAGATTGCCAAAGTTAACCGGTTCAGTATCGTTTAAGGTTGGATTGGGTTTGTTTTCAAAGTTTTCCAAGTCTCGGTGGATTTCCCTACAAGCCTCTTCTTCATCGTATTTCTGTTCTTGGTTAATTATTTCACAGATGGGCAGCATGTTTAGGTCGCGGCATGAAGTCCGTGAGCATGTCGTTTTATATAAAGCCGCATTATTGGGACTGGAAGAAAGATGTCAAAGAAAGATAAAAATCAGAAAATGACAGAGAGGTGCAAATGATGAAATATTGATTTCATTTCTTTGAACTTGTAAGATAACAGGGTTTACATTGGAATTTAAAAGGACAAAATGCTAAAGAAAAACAACCGAGCTACACTCTCAAATTTCTCGTGATGCAAGAGGAGGTAGCAAGGCGGGACTACCGGTCCTCCCGCCTGGCAGTGAAAGGCGTGGCCTTCTAGTTTTGCAATTTGGCATCTGGTCCCATATAGAGCACTTCGGCGGTGCTCGAGCCTTCTGCCAGCTAGACCATGTTGGCTTCGTACACCAACTCCCTCATGTCTCCACATATCTCACCAATCTCTTCTGCCATGAAGGTTTCTTATTCCTCTTCCTCACTGTACTTTGGTTTTACAAATGTTTTGTATAAGAGGGGTAGGGGTTATGGCAAAGCCCATCCCTAACGCTTTCTTTGATTGGTCCAGGTGATATTTTATGATGTTGGATGAAAGCCCAGCCCGAAGAACTTTTCTGCTGTAGGATAAGCGACTGGCTCAGTTATGCCTTGTATGGAGCTTCCAAGTCCCTTGCCTGGCTTAAAACCTTAGCCCATCATCTCCCTTGCCCCCATGATTAAAGAATTTGAGAGGGAAGGCTTGGAGAGTGGCTTGCCTTCTTCGTGTTGATCGGCAACCACTGTTTCAAAATCTTGGTAGACTATGTGCTCGCTTCCCTCCTTGGCTTCAAGGCAGGGAACAGAAGGGACCCGGTAAATTGACTGTTCGTCTTCTCCATGAACTACAATCTCCTGGTTTTCATATTCGTACTTCAGCATTTGGTGCAAGGTAGAAGGCACCGCTCCTGCTGCGTGAATCCATGGTCTTACTAGGAGGTAGTTATAGGATGTGTCCATGTCCAACACTTGAAATTTTACTTCAAAGTTTACTAGACCAATGGTCAACACTAATTCAATTTCCCATATGGTGTCTCTTATGATTCCATCAAAAGCTCGGACACACACATTATTGGTACAGATCCTCTCTGTCCTAATCTCTATTATTTGCAATGTCGACAGTGGGCATATATCTACTCTAGAACCTCCGTCTATCATCACTTTTTTATCATAATAGACCTCGCATTTGACAGTGAGGTGCGAGGCTTTGTTTTGGGCAACTCCCTCCAGAGGTAAGTCATTCTTGCTGAGCACAACCTGATTAACGGCAAAGAATCTTTCCTACATTTTCTCTAGTTGCTCAACGGAGGTCCCACCCGGCACGTAAGCTTCATTCAGAGTTTTGGCCAACACCTGCTGGTGCTCAGGAGATTTCATCAAGAGTGACAATAAAATAGACTTGCTCAGGAGACTTTCGGAGCTGGTCCACCACTTCGTACTCTGGCATTGTCAATTTTTGAAAGAATGCTTCTGCCTCTTCAGCATTCACTAGATCTTTATGAGGAAAACGCCGTTTGGTAGCAGCGTTCACCTCTTCCATATAGCCTTTTTAAGTTTCCCCGATGATTTATTTGGCCTTGTATGTAACTATGGTTTCTTGGTAATTCCAAGGGAGTGCCGAAGGGTTTGTCATGGGCTTCTAGGGTGTGCGACCGATTACCACAGGCTCATTCAGCGTCGGTGGTTTAATCGATCCGCGTACCACGTAGGCTTTCTTGGGTACATATAGGGTTTTGGTCATCTAGAACATTCTTGGGGGACTCAAAGTGGGCTGTTTTTCCTTGACGCCCTCTAGGGATGAAAAGTATTGTTTCCTTGGTAGGGGTCGTCTTAGTTTTGCTTTCAGACTTCTTCTCTGCTTCTGGACACTTTGCTTAATTCATTTTCTTTTCTTTAACCTTCTTTGGGGTAACTTGTGGTTTTGTGTCCGCCTCAGCGATGGCTATTATGGCTTTCAAGGTATGATCAAATAATGTTTCGTCACAGATCATTCCGATGACCGGCCGGTTGTTGTGAGCCGGCAACAGATTATTGGTTACGTTTGAAACCTTTTCATCTCTCTGTACTATTTTATTTTTGGTCTATCAAATCCTCCAACGGTCGTTTTATAGTCTAGCATTTTTGGGTGTCATGTCCTTCTGCCCCGGAGTGGTAAGCACAGCGTATGCCTTTTTGATAGGAAGATGACTCGGGGTTTTGCCTGTTTGGGGGCACAGGCTGTAGGAGACCCATGTGGACCAACTTTGGGAATAGGCTGGCATAAAAATCCCCTATTGGAGCGAAGTTCTGTCTCCTGGGTGGTTCCCTGGGACAGTAATTATTTTGTGGAAAGCGGGGATTATAGTGATTTTGAGGAGGCTTATTTCTTGGTGCTTGGTTTTTGTTCCCCTGTTGTGGTCGAGAAAATGGATAGGAATTCATGATTGCATAAGGTTGAGGATCATATTACATGTTTGTGGGGAAAGTAATGATGAGATTACCTTTCTGATAATACAGGTTTGTGAGCATGATGTTTTCTCATCCCGTAGGCTGCCATGGACACTTCCTCTTTCTTCTTGTTTTTTGGGATTCCTCCTGCCCCGCCTTCTATGGCCTGAGAGGTTGCTCTTATGGAGGATTGACTCAGAATTCATCATGTCTTTAGGCCATTCTCTACAATCTCCCCGATCCTAATTGCCTCTGCAAAAGGTTTGCCCATTGCAGACATCATATTTCTAAGATGATCTTCCTCTTGTACTAGTAGGAAGATGGTGACTATCTCTGTCTCATCCATAGGTGGCTTTACTCTCGACGCTTGCTCGTGCTACTTTACGGCATATTCTCTAATGCTTTATGAAGGTTTCTTTTTCAAGTTGGCAAAAGAGTTCCTGTCCGGGGCAATATAAATGTTAAACTTGAATTGCCATACAAAGTCCCGGGCGAGGTCACCCCAGATATGCCATCGAGAAATATCCTGGTCCATGTACCATTCAGAAGCAATGCCCACTAAGCTCTTCCCAAAATACGCCATAGGAGTTCTTCCTTCCCACAGGCTCCATGCAGTTGATTGCAATACTTTTTCAAATAAGCGACGGGATCGTCGTGGCCATTGTATTTTTCAAACTTCGGCGTTTTGAATCCCAGAGGGAGATGTACATGTGGAACATGCATAGGTCTTAGTATGATACACTCTTGTGCCCACTTAATCCTTGCATGTTTTTTGACTTTGTTCGAGTCTCTTCATTCTTCTTGTTATTTCATCTTGCTCAGGTGTTTTAGGGGTTTTGTCTTGCACATGTGTGAGTTTGTATGCTGGCTGATTGTAATTGTATATGGGGTAAGGGGGAGGCTCGATTTGGTAGTTGGGATTTTGGAATGTAAAAGATGTGGGGTCAAAAATGGGACTCGGTACCGCTGGGTGTGTGGTGGCTGTGCACGAAGGGGCCGTAAAAATGTTTGGAACTGGACAAGATGCAAATATCGGAGTGCGGGTTTATGAAGGCACTCCTACAAAGTTGGTTGATATGGTGGGATTACCCAGGATGACATTTGGGAAACTGATAGGGATGGAGGAGGTACTCCCTGGCCTTGGAAAGAGCTCGGGAAATCTGGGAATAGCACTTGGAGGTTCTTTCCCATTTGTCCAGGCGTCCCACCTCTCCATAACTCAGAGATGCAGCATCCTATTCTCTTTAGCCGATATAGATTCGGAGGCTGGGATTCCTATAATTGGGTTGTCCTCTGGATAGTGACTGCTGGTAGTGTCATTTCGGTCGACATCTCTGCGCTTTTTTTTTACCTTGTAAAGTATCTGTGCGAAGCCAGCTTACCGCAAACCAATCATTGTTCTTAAAACACCTGGACTGGATACTAGGTTTCAAATGGTTAGGTCGGGATAAAAAACAAGAAATCACACATTGGACATGATGCACCTATGCAGTTAACGGGTTCCTATATGCTTGCAATGGTCGCATGTATCATCCCGGTATTTATTCCGAATTTCCTTTTGTTTCTTATTTCTTATTCCTTGTTAGCTATCCCTTTTTTAATAATACGGTCGAATCCGTTAGAGATTGCCTACGTATCATGACATTACATGAATCAGACCGAGCGTAGTTCATCGGAAAATGTTCTGTACACTACATACTATTTTTTGGGATTTTTAATTTTTAGAAAGACATAAACTTTTTATTACAAAGCTAACAAAATGAAAGGAAAGTACTAAACTGGGACTCAAAAATCTTACAGACTTGAAAGGTGCGTAACAAAACATACAGACATACTCTTTTTAAGAAAAATACAAATTTATGAGTACATTAAAATTTCAACTGTTTTGGGAGCTTGCGGGGCATCATATTCCATCACATGACGGGAAAATGTCATGGCACCAGCAAAGAACGTAGACCTTGCCATATCTTCACAGTGGTTGAACTATGTGGTAATATATTCTGCAATTGTCTGCACCCTTTGTTGAAACACGTTCTCAAGTCACTAAACTAAACGTGTGTTCATATTTGTAGGTTTTGATAAATGACAAACCGACGTGAAGGGAACATTGACATATGCCAAAGTCCAAGCACAAGAGAAACAAAGATCAAGATTTAGTAAAGCAACAAAGTTATTCATGAGTCGTTCTATAATTGTGATCTTGATCCGACAATTGATTCAAGACTTGGCTTCTCTCGTAAAATCATTTTTATCAAACCATGCATCTTTATTTTAAAGCAAAATGATTTTCAAACATTTCATTTTAACCAAAATGAATTTTAAACATGTCTTTCAAATCTGGAAAAAGATAATCGGTTATGTACTTTATGATAATCGATTATGTTAAAGCAGTGTACACCAGATTTTACAAAGCTGTAAGATAATCGATTATGCACTTTATGATAATCGATTATGTTAAGGCAGTGTACACCAGATTTTACAAAGCTGAAAGATAATCGATTATGTACCTTATGATAATCGATTATGTTAAGGCAGTGATCACCAGATTTTTCAAGGCTACAAAATAATCGATTATGTACCTTATGATAATCGATTATGTTGAGGCAGTGAGCATCAAATTTTTCAAAGTAGTAAAATAATCGATTATGGCTTTCTGGTAATCGATTATATTAAAGACCGTTGCCAAAATATTTTCAAACGCTGAAAGATAATCGATTATGTACAATCAGACAATCGATTATGTTAAGAATAAAATCGGAATTGATTTTTGAACGTTGTCAGGTAATCGATTATACGATTTGGATAATCGATTATTATGCTTAAAATTGGGAATTGATTATTGAACATTGTCAGGTAATCGATTATACGATTTGGATAATCGATTATTCTGCTTAAAATCTGGGATTGATTTTTGAACGTTGGCAGATAATCGATTATCCTAGCACAAAATCAGCAATTTATGATTGGCAATTAAGCAACGGTCTTGGGTGTTTTGATCACTATAAATACAACTCAAAGTCACTCTTCTAAGTACAACAACTGATTACATTCTTACTAAATCTTACATACTCTCTTTGCAATCATTTTATATTCATTTCATAAGTTTTTGAGAGCCAAACTCTTGACAAAGTTGTTGTGTTCTTGAGCGTATTTATTTACTCATATCTACTCTTTCAAGAGAGTTCTGTTTAAGTGAGTGCTAAGTGTTTGTACACACTTGAAGGGATAGTCTAATCCCTTGTTGTAAGAAGGAAAAGTAGTTCCTTGGTTTGAAGTCTTGAGGTGCGGTATCCTCGAGAAGGTTGAAGTCTTGTAGAGGGTATATCTACGAGCAAGTGTAATGGTTTGTTAAGCACCCGTAAGCTTAACGAAGTTAGTGTAAGACTCGAGAGAGTCTCTCGGGGACTGGACTAACCACGTGTTGTGGTGAACCAAGATAAAATTCGGTGTGTTCTCTCGTTATCTTTTTAATTACCGCACTTACGTTATTCCTGCAATTTTTAATTCCGCAAATTTACATTGTTTTTTATTATAACGCTATTCACCCCCACCCCCTCTAGCGTTAAGCGTATAATCTAATGATTGGTATCAGAGCCATACTCTCTGAAAGACTTAACAGTTTGAGAGAAACTTTCCATGGCTTCTACTCGTAGCGTTTATGCAGGACTAGGTGAAGGACAATGCTTCACAAGGCCACCACTATTTGATGGCACCAACTACACTTACTGGAAGGAGAGAATGAGGATTTTTATACAATCAAACAACTTCCAACTGTGGAAAATTATCAAAAATGGAGAATTAAAGTATGGAGAAGAACTCATTCCAAAAACGGAAGATGAATACGACGCCGATGATATCAAAAAAATAGAGAACAACGCAAAGGCAATCAGCATGATGTATTGTGCAGTGAACCCCGATGACTATCGAAAAATATCATGTTGCACCACTGCGAAGCAAATGTGGGACAAATTAGAAATCACCTACGAAGGTACGTACCAGGTAAGGGAAGCTAAAATTGATTTCCTAACCCACGAATATGAACTGTTTCGCATTAAGGAAAACGAGAAGATAGATAACATGTTCGAACGATTCTCAAAAATCGTTAATGCCCTATACGCCCTCAAAAAGACATTCACGGATAAGGAGCTTGTCCGGAAAATTCTACGAAGCCTCACTCCGGAATGGCGTTCCAAAGCCGATGCTATCCAAGAATCAATCGGCATCACAAACGTCACCATCGACGGACTACGAGGTAGTCTTAAAACTTATGAATCAACTATTCTTAACTCTCCTTTGGATGATCAAAGGAAAAGAAAGATTGCGCTCAAAGCATCAACTACTCAACCTCAAAAAGATGAGGAGTCAAGTGATGAAGATGTCGAGCTTGGACTCGTTATCAAGAAATTTCACAAGTTCATGCAAAAGAAGTATGAACGAAAAGGTAAGCAACAAGGCGACCAATTGAAGTGCTATGGATGCGGAGAAATCGGGCATATCAAATCAAATTGTCCAAACATCAAAAAGGAGAAGAAACCATTCAAGAAACAAAGAGCATACATCTCTTGGGGAGGCGACTCCGGAGACGAGTCAAGTGATGGAGAAGGAAACGAGACTGCAAACTTGTGTCTTATGGCACACGAAGAAAATCAAAATGAGATATGTACTTCTTCTAAGAACTATTTCACTTTAGAAGAATTGAAAGATGCATTTGATGAGTTGTATAAAGAGTTTATTAGCGCTTCTAAATTTATAAAAGATTTAAGAAAACAATTTTCTTCAAAAGAAAAGGATTTTGAAAAACTCACTCTTGAAAATGAGAAATTAAAAGAGGAAAACAAGTTTTATGGCAAAAGAAGCGCCGATAAACCCGAAAGCTCAAATAAGGATTGTACTTCTTGCAAATCTCTAAAGGAAGAAGTAGAAAGTCTTAGAAGCACTTTGCACAAATTCAATTCTTCACACAAAAATCTCAATGAAGTGCTTGTAAATTTGAAATCCACTAAGCACGGTATAGGCTTCAAACACGAGCCAAAAGAAAAAGTTGAGTCCATTCCTAAACCACCTAAAACTCAACTTAGGCCAAACAAAATAAATGTCATCACTCAACCTAGAAATTTTAATCCTAGAATTGCATCTCATTCTAGAACAAATGCTAGGAGAAATATTGGAATGTATAGACCACCTAGACAAGATTTTCGAAAACCACATCAAAACTATATTTCTAAAAATGTAGAGAACACTAAAAGAAACATTGGCATGTATAGACCACCTAGACAAGATTTTCGAAAACTACATCAAAACTATGTTCCTAAAAATAGAGTGAATAATTTTAGACCCCCAAATTACTATCATCCTAGAAGAATGCACAATCCGAATGTCATTTGTCATTATTGCAATAAATTGGACATATTGCTCCCGCATGCTTCACTAGACATAGACATTTCACTGCAGGGCAATCACACCAATATGTTACACCTAACGCACAAGGACCCAAAATGGCTTGGGTACTAAAATCTCATTAATTTGCTTTGTAGGTGTGTTTGAAGGGATCAAGTGTACTTTGGTACCTTGATAGTGGATGCTCCAAACATATGATAGGGGATGCATCAAAATTCCTTCAAATAAAACCCAAGGAAGGAGGAAATGTTGTTTTTAGAGACAATAACAAAGGAAAAATTATCGGCATTGGATCGGTCGGTAAGGACGAATCCTCCTCCATTAAGCATATTTTGCTCGTTAAAGGTCTTAAACATAATCTCTTGAGCATAAGTCAATTATGTGACAAGGGAAATCTTGTATTATTTGATTCCGAAGAATGCTTAGTTATCCGTCGTAGTGATTTTCAAATTATTCTTCGTGGTTTTGGAATGGATAACATTTATATGGTTGATCTTGAAAATTCTTCATCAAGTTATGTGAATTGTCTTTTGAGTAAAGAAGACGACATGTGGTTATGGCATCGTAGAGTAGCTCATATAAATATGAATCTTTTAAACAAACTAGTTTCACAAGATTTAGTACTTGGTCTTCCAAACATGAAATTTGAAAAAGACTCTACTTGTGATTCATGTCAAAAAGGGAAACAAACAAAAGCCTCTTTTAAATCCAAAAATGTTGTTTCAACCACTAGACCCTTACAGCTTCTTCACATGGATCTTTTTGGACCATCTCGTGTTGAAAGTCTTGGTGGTAATCTTTATGCTTTTGTTATTGTTGATGACTATTCTAGATTTACATGGACGTCATTTCTTGCTCATAAAAGTAATTCCTTTCAAGCTTTTAAAAGTTTTCTTAAACGTGTTCAAAATGAAAAGGACACAACCGTCACTTCCATAAGAAGTGATCATGGGGGGGGGGGGGGGAGTTCGGTCACAATCTCTTCGCGGACTTTTGTGACGAACTCGGTATTGAACATACCTTTTTGGCTCCACGTACACCACAACAAATTGGAGTGGTAGAACATAAAAATCGATGTCTCGAAGAGATGGCTAGAACCATGCTCAATGAGGCCGAAATTCCCAAATATTTTAGGGCGGATGCCGTGAGTACCGCAAACTATGTTTTAGACAGAGCTATCATTAGACCTCATGAAAACTCCCTATGAACTCTATAAGGGAAGGAAACCAAATCTTTCCCATCTTAGAGTCTTCGGTTGTAAATGTTTTATTCACAACAACGGAAAAGATAACTTGGGAAAATTTGATGCGAAATCCGATGAAGGAATTTTTCGTGGTTACTCATCACGTAGCAAAGCATATAGAGTGTTTAATAATCGAACTAAAACTGTTGAGGAATCTCCTCATGTAGTATTTTGTGAAAATGATGCTCGCTTGGCGAGAAAGGATTCTTGTGTCGATCTTGCAGATGCTTTAAAGAAAATCAATCTTCAAGACGAGGTACAAAAGGAGGATCCAAAGGAAGTTCAAGATGAAGTCATGGAACAACCTTCGGAAGAAGTACCACCACAAGAAGAAGAATCGATGATGCCTAAGGCTTGGAGGACGTCTAAAGATCATCCTCTTGACAAGGTAATTGGCAACATCGAGAAAGGGGTAAGTACACGAAATCTTCTTAAAGATAATGTAGGACATATGGCTTTTGTTTCACAAATAGAACCTAAAACCATTTCTGAAGCAATTGGGGATGAGCATTGGACCTTGGAAATGCAAGAGGAGCTTAACCAATTCAAACGTAATGATGTTTGGGAATTTGTGCCAAGACCCGATAATCACACCATAATTGGTACGAAATGGGTTTTTCGGAATAAATTAGATGAAAATGGTATAATCACTAGAAACAAATCTAGGCTAGTTGCTAAGGGATATAATCAAGAAGAAGGCATTGACTATGAAGAAACCTATGCACCCGTTGCACGCCTAGAAGCCATTCGTTTATTACTTGCTTTTTCATAATCTATGAATTTCAAATTATTTCAAATGGATGTCAAAAGTGCCTTCCTCAATGGATTTATTCAAGAGGAATTGTATGTTGAAAAACCCCCGGGTTTTGAAGATATTACATCTCCCGACCATGTCTTCAAGCTTAAGAAAGCTTTATATGGTCTTAAACAAGCTCCTCGAGCTTGGTATGAACGTCTAAGTAAATTTCTCTTAGACAATGGGTTTGAAAGGGGGAAAGTTGACACCACACTTTTTATCAAAAATAAAAACAATGACATTCTATTAGTTCAAATTCATGTCGATGATATTATTTTTGGTGCTACTAATGATTTTCTATGCGAGGAATTATCTAAGTTAATGACTAGCGAATTTGAAATGCCAATGATGGGTGAGCTAAACTTCTTCTTGGGGCTACAAGTGAAACAAATGAAAGAGGGAACTTTCATTTGCCAATCCAAATATTGCAAGGAATTGCTAAATCGCTTTGAAATGAGCAACGCCAAAGCAATGGCCACCCCAATGAGTACATCCGACCATCTTGACAAAGATGAGAAAGGTAATGAAGTAGACATCAAAAAAGTATCGAGGTATGATCGGATCTCTTCTCTATCTTACTGCTTGTAGACCGGACATCATGTTTAGCGTGTGTTTATGCGCTCGATATCAATCATGTCCGAAGGAGTCGCACCTATCTGCGGTAAAACGGATTATGAGGTATCATGTTGGAACAATAAATGTGGGACTATGGTATCCCAAAGATTCTTCATGCCAACTTGTTGGCTATTCCGATTCCGATTTTGCAGGTTGCAAATTGGACCGCAAGAGCACTAGTGGCACTTGCCATTTGCTCGGTAGCTCCTTAGTTTCTTGGTTTAGCAAGAAGCAAGTTAGTGTTGCGCTGTCCACAACCGAGGCTGAATATGTAGCTGCGGGGAGTTGTTGCGCTCAAATCCTTTGGATGAAACAACAACTCTCGGACTATGGCCTTAGTATCGATCATCTCCCTCTTCGATGTGATAATACTAGCGCTATTAGCTTGACGAAGAATCCTATTCTTCACTCAAGAACGAAACACATAGAAATTAGACATCACTTTATAAGAGATCACGTTCTCAAGGGCGATGTCGAAATTGAATTTGTTGAAACCAAAAATCAATTGGCGGACATCTTTACAAAGCCTTTATAGAATGAGTCCTTCTTCCGAATTCGTAGTGAACCAGGATTCTTGACTCCACGTTGATCTAATTCATGCATTGCATTTTTATGTTTTAACGATTACTAACTTGAGCGTCGGAGGCGCCTAATTCTTTTTTGCAGGTATCGCCCCAAAGATAGGGGGAGTTATCAGATACTGGTGCAGAATAATTGATTTCTCTAAAGCCAATAATCGATTATTCCCCACTTACGGTTTATGTTTATTATGCTGGAAAACTGACATAATCGATTATACAACTCTACAATCGATTATCTAACAGTTTTGGGTTTGCAGGATTTTAGCTGTTAAGTATAAAAATTGATTATCACATATCCCTAATCGATTATGCTGACATTTATTTTCAGGTGTTAAGTCACTGGATGACAATAATCGATTACTTAAAGCAGTATAATCGATTTTTCTATTACCGTCTCGGATGTCTGTTACTACATTCCCTGAAATAATCGATTATCTCAAACGCACAATCGATTATTCCCCGAGTCAATGAATACTGTCTTGCCTCTTTGTTTTTCTAGTTTGCATAATATTCTGTCTTTTATTTTCACATATTTGCAATATTGTTTAATCAATAAAGAGTTAGTTATTTTTTTGCTAATGTCAAAAGGGGGAAGATATGGGCTATGCACATATATACATATTGGCATAAATTGAGGAGGAATTCATAACTTGAGGGGGAACTTGTTGCATATCTATATACTTGTCTTGGATCGTCATTATGAATTAATTAATACGCATATCCCGATATTGGTTTGCCATTATCAAAAAGGGGGAAATTGTTGAAACACGTTCTCAAGTCACTAAACTAAACGTGTGTTCATATTTGTAGGTTTTGATAAATGACAAACCGACGTGAAGGGAACATTGACATATGCCGAAGTCCAAGCACAAGAGAAACAAAGATCAAGATTTAGTAAAGCAACAAAGTTATACATGAGTCGTTCTATAATTGTGATCTTGATCCGACAATTGATTCAAGACTTGGCTTCTCTCGTAAAATCATTTTTATCAAACCATGCATCTTTATTATTAAAGCAAAATGATTTTCAAATATTTCACTTTAACCAAAATGAATTTTAAACATGTCTTTCAAATCTGGACAAAGATAATCGATTATGTACTTTATGATAATCGATTATGTTAAAGCAGTGTACACCAGATTTTACAAAGCTGTAAGATAATCGATTATGCACTTTATGATAATCGATTATGTTAAGGCAGTGTACACAAGATTTTACAAAGCTGAAGATAATCGATTATGTACCTTATGATAATTGATTATGTTAAGGCAGTGATCACCGGATTTTTCAAGGCTACAAAATAATCGATTATGTACCTTATGATAATCGATTATGTTAAGGCAGTGAGCATCAGATTTTTCAAAGTAGTAAAATAATCGATTATGGCTTTATGGTAATCGAATATATTAAAGACCGTTGCCAAAATATTTTCAAACGCTGAAAGATAATCGATTATGTACAATCAGACAATCGATTATGTTAAGAATAAAATCGGAATTGATTTTTGAACGTTGTCAGGTAATTGATTATACGATTTGGATAATCGATTATTATGCTTAAAATCGGGAATTGATTTTTGAATGTTGTCAGGTAATCGATTATACGATCTTGATAATCGATTATTCTGCTTAAAATCTGGGATTGGTTTTTGAACGTTGGCAGATAATCGATTATGCAGAATCAGATAATCGATTATCCTAGCACAAAATCAGCAATTTGTGATTGGCAATTAAGCAACGGTCTTGGGTGTTTTGAGCACTATAAATACAACTCAAAATCACTGTTCTAAGTACAACAACTGACTACATTCTTGCTAAAGCTTACATACTCTCTTTGCAATCATTTTATATTCATTTCATAAGTTTTTGAGATCCAAACTCTTGACTAAGTTGTTGTGTTCTTGAGCGTATTTATTTACTCATATCTACTCTTCAAGAGAGTTCTATTTAAGTGAGTGCTAAGTGTTTGTACACACTTGAAGGGATAGTCTAATCCGTTGTTTTAAGAAGAAAAAGTAGTTCCTTGGTTTGAAGTCTTGAGGTGCGGTATCCTCGAGCAGGTTGAAGTCTTGTACAGGGTATATCTACGAGCAAGTGTAACGGTTTGTTAAGCACCCGTAAGCTTAACGAAGTTAGTGTAAAACTCGAGAGAGTCTCTCGGGGACTGGACTAACCACGTGTTGTGGTGAACCAGGATAAAATTCGGTGTGTTCTCTCCTTATCTTTTTAAATACCGCACTTACGTTATTCCTGAAATATTTAATTCCGCAAATTTACATTGTTTTTTATTATAACGCTATTCACCCCCCCTCTAGCGTTAAGCGTATAATCTAACACCATTTCCCAAATAACCTCTTTATCTTGTAATAGACACCCAATCTGCTCGGCCCTTGCATCTAGAGTTCGTTCGGCAGCTTGATTCAACTTTTGGAATTGCCGCAAATCCGTTTCTAATCCTACTATTACCGCATAGCAATGCTCTCTTTCTACTTTGAAATCCTTGGCTTGGCCACTTTGTTTTCAGCTATGACAACCCTCTGTCTTAAACTGACGATCTCACTGCCACTTCCTTCTTTTAATTGTTCTAGTATGCAGGCTCTTTCCTCTGCTCTTTTAATTAATTGCTTCTAAGCCCTAGACAATTCACCTTACGCCTTATTCAGGTCGAACCCGTATTCGGTTACTTTCTACCGCAGGATTTCTAAGAGCTTTTCATCTTTTGTACTCCTAGGAGGATTTTTTGCGGCCACCTTCATTTTCTATATTTGGGCTCGTTGGGCTACATTTTCTTTAATCAATACCTTTTTCTCTCCCTCGCTGGCTGCAGCTTACAGTTTGTTTTAGAATCGCAATTCTTGAATTTTCTTTTACACCTTTCCTATAGTAGCCCGGTACTCATTGTCTTTTGCTAACTAATCCCACTACTCTTGTGATGCCTCAGCAGATTCCTTGAGATGGGGTCTCTTTGCCGGCTTCCCAAGCTCGACATCTCTCTAGTGCCAAGCAACAAACCTCGGTGCAACCTCACCTTTAAATACATCACGTACTCGAGTATCGGCTGTCAAGTATTGGCACTCACTCTAGATTTGGCGTACAATAGCTTCAGAGAAACGACCATTCGGGCCTATCTCAACCGCATGACGGCTAATATCTTCGTCTCTGGGATCATTTGGCACATACCCAATTGTCTTGGTACTCTATATGGCGCATAGGGCTGGATGTTTCGGATTCCCATCAAAAGAAAATGAGGTCCAGTGACGGGCATACACACATATTCGTCCACAGAGAGCCAACCGAATCTTCATTCTATTTGATTTGCAGTGATGGCCTGGAGATGCGACAACCATTCTGCGATACCCTCTGGTAATTTAAAACCATCAACCCTGTTGCCAAATTCTTCGATGCAACTTTTTGTGGGAAAAGCGTATTTCATGAACCAAGGCTGGTGATATATATGCTAAATCATCCATATTTGCAGCAGCAAGTTACAACACTCGAAGAAATCTCCTCCTATTTTACAGGCAGTGAGAGAACGGATGATGTCGGACAAGATCATTGGAGCGAGAGTACTTTTAGCTTGGGTCATTAAAGTGCTAACGGATCCCGCCATCCATATGTCGATGTTCCCGTCCTTTGGGGGAATACTAAATGACCCAAAAAAGACACCATGAACAAAAAACATCGATGCTCCTCCCACTTGAGCCGATTTCACTTGCTACAAATAAGACTTTCAGTGTTTAAGAAACCTCCAATGTGGCCATACCTATGATATATAAATTGCTGGTGCAAAAGCCAGCCGATATGCCGGGATTGTAAACTTTTCTGTTGATTTTCAAGGAATCCAGGAATTTGTGCACAGCGAGGGCTCTAGGTGTGATCAAGTATTAATGTCATAAAGGGATTGTATGTGTCCCAATATATCCCGTCATTTCCTCTAAAGTCGGGGTGAGCTCAAAGTCCGAGAAGTGAAAGACATTGTGGGCCGGGTCCCAGAAAGTGATTAAGGCCTTTATGATGTCTCCGCTGGGATTTATTTTCAGTAAACCAGTAAGGCCTCCTAGATGTGAATTGACCCTTTTCTGCCCCGCTTCCCCGAGATCAATCCACCATAGTCGCAAATCCAAGGGAATTTTGTTCATTCGTTCTCATTCTGCATATTTATTTGGCGAATTATTATTCTCAAAACATTAAAACCGACATTTATGGAATTTATTTTATAAAACATGGACCGACTTTGTTAACACGACCTTCCAACACTTCGGATAGAATGTTTTCAGGCTGTGCTTGTTGACCAATCATAATTAAATTCAGAGGCGGCCATTTGTGCAAGATCAGCCTTCTAGTGTCCCTTGTGGTAACATTCGATTATTACCGGCAATAATGGCACCACCCAACTTATTTCAAAACAAGTGAATAAACTCGAACATTCATTTTTTTCATGTTGGCATTTTTGCGAAAAGGGGTTGGACTTGGCAAAATGATTTATCAAAACCCAAAAATATTGTTGAAAAACTCCAAAATTCTTCTTGGTTTTGTTTGTTTTTTTGTTTTTGGAAAATCCAGCAGCATTTCGGCGCTATTTTAAGCTTTGGTTTTACAAGTGATCACCCTATCTCTGCTATTTTTCTCAATTTATTCTCTTTATTTACAAGCCGGTCAACGTGCGAATCTACGGCAAATAAATGCAAAAGTAACACGTAAAAATGCATTAGGATGGTCTTTTATTTCAGGGCACCTGTCCTAGACGAACCCAACCCCGGTGTTGAGTCCCCTAAGTCAAATGCATGATGCAAATAAGCGTTCCTACTAGGGATCTGGCATGAAGTCAAGTTATTATAAGTTAAGAACCTTGGAATAGGTTCTAGATTGCGTACCCGAGCGAACAACTCGAGTCGAGGCGGGGGCTACGTATCGGAAACCAAAAGGCCATCCGGCTTAGTAACTTGTCCGGACTCTTTCTTATTTCAGGGTATGACACTAACAGAATAGGGAGTCCCAACCAGTAAGCACATCCCCGGAGGTGAGAACTTAAGGTTTAATCGTAGCAGTTTATATGTACAGTTCAGATAATATCAAACCGGTAAAACATGTGGCATATAGCACAGAACATGTAAGAAAATAAGAAGAGGCCAAATATAACAATTATTGCAAGCTCAAATTCTTGAACCCTGAACCATAGATTCTGGGTTCTATCCCCAGCCGAGTCGCCAAAGATGTTACACCTCCTTTTTTGTTATATGGATAACCCGAAGGATGAAACGTATAATGGAGTTTTTCTTATTAAAGTGACATTATTCGAAATGTGATTGATTATTTATTCATGAGTCGCAACTTGGGATAGGTTTGGCTTTTGGTGTCCCAAGTCACCAATATATTTAGAATCCCAAATCAAGCAAATTTTCGACTGCCCAATTAGAGTCTGTGAACCAAAAATTCTTGATTAAGGAATTCTATTGACCTGCAGGAAGGTGTTAGGCACCCTCGAATCCCGTGGTTCTAGCACGGTCGCATAAACTATTATAAGTGGCTAAAAATCTGAATTGTTATACATGTTCTAACCAATAATGCAATTTTATTTTATTAACCGCTTTTAATATATATTTTTATGAAATTTGCAATGTCATTAAAACACATCGCAAATAACGTCACTTAAATGCGCACGCTATTTTAGACATATTTCAACTCCATTGAGATTTGGATTTTGGTCACATAGATGTGCATATGAGTTTAGGAAGGTATCTTTTATTAATAAATTTTCGCCTATAGCTACTACGCCTTTAGAAGTTTGTAGAAGGCAGTGAAGTTCGCTAAACGGCACTTCAATTTTCTAAGTACTTTACTAAATTAAGGAGCCTCATGTGGTGTTCGATTTTGTTAACATGGATCGCTTTTTATTTAAAAAAGTCAACCTAAAGCATACTAAGTTTTCTATTATTCTTGTATCTAGAAGTGTCCTAATAATTTATATATGGGTAATAGATTTTTAAGAAATTCAGTACTTGCATTTTTTAGCCTCATTCATGGCTAATTATACATTGGGATTCATTTTAGCTGGCCCAGGGATATTTATTGTCTATTCTACAACTGACAGCTATTGGGCCTTCCAATTGGGCTCAGAAACACTCAACTAACGAGTCCATCATATGCAAATCACAACAGTCCTTCTTTCAGTTATGACTTAATCATTGAAACTATATACATGACCATTATAAAATATGCCAACAATATTTTAGTAAGGGAGATGCGGTTAAGGATTTCGTATTGAATTTCAGGCTTAATATTTGAAGAAAAGATTTGAAATATTCATCATTTAGAGTATACATATGTTCAGTTGTTGAATTCTTAATACAACTCAAACACTAAGATAATTTTTGATCAACTATTGCAAAATCTAATGAAACTTAAATAAATAATAAAAATAGTGCTGATACAGTCTGTGATTAACACATATTCATGTTCATTATAAAACGAAATTCTACTAAAACAAAACACACAAAAAAGGTAAATGCGGTCACAATATGGGATTGAAACAAATTATTATTTCTCCTTATCATCCCCAATCTCGAATGTACATAGGCGTCATAACTTCTCAGATTTTTTGAGTAAGAATTGGCACCTGAATTGTCAACAAGAAAGAGGGCCTATGAGTAAACTGAAGCAATTAGCAAGAAAGCAGTAGCCAATCAACCAGTAAACACCCAAAGATTCAGCAAGGTTTTGAGAAAAGCAAATAGTACTGGTTGATCCTTAAAGCAGCTCAATATGCTCAAATTGTTATCAAGGAAAATTCAACAGGAATAGAATCACTAAGGATTTCTGAAGAATGTCGAAGAGACTAATCTGTATTTTATATAGACTCTAATTTACTAAGAGTATTAAAGATAAAAATCTGCTCGAAAATCTCAAGTTTCCAACCCCTTTTAATGTTCAGATTGCCCTCTTTTATAATTTAAGCCTTAGGGCAACACAAATTTCTTTGTTTTCCTTTTAGTACCTTACCCAATTTTATGTTTTACTTAATTAGTCATTAGTTTTCTGACTTGTTCCTCAAGTTTGAGGAAGAAATTATGCTTAAACCCCTCACTAGAATTTTCTAGGAGCTGTTACATGATTCTTTACCCTTCATACCCCTGTCCTTTTTCCTAATTACTGACCTAAGGGTTTTAACCTTAATTTCCATTTGTTTGGTAAAATCTTACCCTAGTTAATTACATTCAGGTGATGGTCCAAATTCAAAGTCTGAACTACATACTAAATTATGTAGAAGTAGACACCAAGGAATTTAAGAATTGATCAATGCATCTCATGGGTTCCAACAAGCACATTCAATGCGAATTTTACAATATTCAGTAATCAAGGGATGAAACCAAATTATCACAACATTAAGGATTATATAAATATTTATATAAACTAACCACCTGATGAATGTAAGGCACCCCAATCGACTATGAAGGACTTATAAAATTACCAAATTACAACATTCAGTAAAAACATAGAAACAAGAAATGAGTAATAGTAAATAAAAACCAAAAAATTAAAACAAGGCTGATATTAGTAGTTACAATATCAGAAAAGGAAATTAGCCTAACACGTGCAAATACTGAAGATCAAAATTACTAGAAAAGAAATATGACGGGTATGAAACACTTAAAAAGAAGGCACCTACTCATAATAATGATGTATTACAAATAGGATCCAAAAAGACAAGCATTTAACAAAACCATTCAGAATCTCATAGGTGAAACAAGTGAAGAATCAAGTGACAGGGATCAACAAAAAATTTAGAATTTCAGAGGTGAAACAAGTGAAGAGTCAAGAGGCAAAGATCAACAAACCATTCAGAAATTCATAGGTGAAACAAGTAAAGAGTCAAGGGGAAAGGATCAACAAACCATTCATAATTTCAGAGGTTACACAGCTAAAGAGTCAAGATGCATGGATGAGCATGATATCAGATTACTCAGAAGGCTATAGAAGACAAATGAATTCAAGCCATTATACCAAAGGGAACCAAAAGAATATAGCATGCAAAGATGACTGCTCAACACTCTTGAGAATGAGATCATAGAAAACATGTAAACTTTAAATAAAACGGCAACTAAACAAGCATTGACAATAATTAGGGCATAGAACATTTAGCTTTTTTTGTGCATGCGACCATAACTTGAAACTTTTCCAATTCCACGAGTCTCTGATCCCTTTCTGGGAGGTCTTTATCTTCTAAGGAATTTTGCATTGGGTATCGGAGAAGGCCAAAGGGTTCAAAATGGGGTTTGTTGATTCTGAGATAAAGTAAGGTCTCGGATTTGATTTTTCTTTGTAATCTGTTCGGTTTGGGGGTCGTGGGTGGTAGGGTTGGGGATAGGGACATGAAAGGGCTGTCTGAGACAAATTTGAACGGGCTCCGGTGAGTTTTAGGAGATAGGGTTTATTTAGATTCAATATTAGAGCCGATCTGTTTGGACTTGAAGGACATGGTTGGACGGTTGGAAAGAGGGATGGGAGGTAGTTCAGGGGTGTAGTTTTGGGTTGGTTTATGGTTGGGTCGCCGGAGACGATGGTGCAGGCGATCCTTCTTTCGAATATTCGAGAAGATCGACACTTATTTGAAGGAAACCAACCACGGGAAGGGAAAGAGGGGATGGAGGTGGTCCGGTGGCGTAACTTTGAAGCTGTTCGGTGACCAGCTGGCGCTGTGAGGTGATTTTCGGCGGCGGCGTTAGAGTGTTTGTTGGGTTGTCAATGGTGGTCATATAGCGGAGACGGGGGAGGTGATATCGATACGAGGAAGGCGGCTATTTGGTCTCTGAATCTATAGAGACGTTTGGACTTATATATCTAATTTTGGGCAAGGATTGAGGGGCGTTGGATGGCCTGTGATCGACGGTCGAGATGAAAGACCCCAAAACGGTGTCCGTTTTGGGGAACCTCTGATGGACTGGGTCGGAGACCCACATTTGGGTTGGGTATTTGGCATTTTACAGGGTAAAGAAAAGATTCAGGCCACCTAGGTCTGGCCCAATTGTGGACAGCCTGGGTGGTTTATTATTATATATATTTTTGTTTTGTTTTTTTGTTTTTTTTTCCTTTTTTCATTTAATTCCTAATTGTATTTTAATACTACTAATTCTACCTATTTATGCAACATAAAAATAAAATGCAACAAATTAGAACACACAAAAAAATGCAACACAATTAAAATGCCTGAAATACTAATTAATTGTTTTTTTATTTTTGTATTTGCCAGAATAACCCTAATTACCAATTTAATCTAGAAAAAATATTAAATTGAATACTAAATGCTTATGCAATTTGTATATTTTATGATTTTATGCATGTATTAATGAAATCACGCTAACACACGTATTTAAATCCTAAAACTAATTCCTAAAATAAATGTTTATAGGAAAATCCTAAACTTTGAGAGTCATGTAGGAGCCGTCTCAACAAGGTAAAAATCATATGCTCACAACTTACATTTATTGATTACATTTATTGTATCTTATTAATTGTTCTTCATTTATTACTCATTATTGATCACAAAGAGCTCTTGTCAAAGCTTTTAGAATTGTTAGTCCTTCATCGACTATCCATAGCGTAGAACATAGCTCGGCCTCGAGGCCCCGTATAAGCTAGCTGCAGGCCCCGATTCTCGGCCATTCGGTTTTGTTAAACACACTATCCTCAAGCTTTTATCATATTTTCTAATATCTTACTTAGCATATAATGCCTAACAACTAGAATAAAAATAAATCACCTATTTTTAGAACCATAGAATCAAATGTACTTTTAATTGCAATTTTCAATGTTTGGCGCCCACCATCGAGCAAACAATAATAGTGATTGTTTTCTTACTGGTTTACTTTATAACGAAGGTTATTTTTTCACACTTTTTCCTGTCCAAGAATCTTTGGTTTCTAGTCAAAAAGTGTAACTCTATAAACGCGCATAAAAACGGCGGTCTTGAGGACCAAGGAGATAATGGAATAGTTGTTCTAGGTATTAGTTTACTTCCATGAAACCTTAAGGATGCACCAGAACCAATTCCGATGGGCGTGGTCTCATGAAACGCCCAACATGTTGACATAAGCTCCCATACTAATAAGAGTATGCGCCAAGACAACCAACAAGAAGCTCAAAAAACCCTTGCTCAAGAGGAACAAGAGGTTAGTGTTTGAGATTTTACAAGCACAACACCTGCTGATTGCTCAACTGCAAAGCCATCAAAATAAGTCCTAGCACAGCAGTACCGTAAATGGCTCTTCAAGCCGAATAGGTATCAGAAAGATCAAGAACAAATAGGTTAGAAACCGACCCAAGCCATCATAAAGATGCTCTAGGACCTCACAAAGAGGATTTAATCGGGCAAAAATACGATAGAATCCAACTACAAAAAGGTAGAGACCTATAATTGAAGGTTCGATCAAATTTCAGGTGCACCCCTGATCCTTATGGGTGTAGATTCGAACAAGTCTATACAAAATCCATTCCTACAAAATGCTTCTCCCAAGCCCATCCCGAAGAAGTTCATACTGCTTGATCTTCTAAAGAACAATGGAACCTCGGACCCCAAATAAGCACGTCACTGCTTACACTTGTGCAGTGAAGGGCAACGACCTAAAGGACAACGAGATTAAACTTTTCCTGCTAAAAAGGTTTAGATAAACATATTAAAAGGGCTATGATTTCATACCACAGCTTAGCCCCAATTTGATAGATTCGTTTGCCATGCTAGATGATTCTTTCATAAACGCACGTGCTGGTTCCAACAAGGTGGCAACAAGGAAATCTGACATCTTCAAAATCACAAAAAAATGAGATGTTGTGGGAATACATATCTAGCATTCCAATTGAAAAAAAAGAATTGCCACCAGTCTCCAATGACTGGCAGTGCAGGCCTTCACTCAAGGCTTGAACTAGCGTGCTCGGAAGCTTTGAAGCAGCTGAAGCAAAACTTTGTTGAATATCCCATCATGACTAGCTCTGTTTTCCATATCAGTTATCAATTAAAGACTAGGGTCGACGATGACCAACTAGGATCCCCCTTAGGCTCAATACAACCTAGCAGGGTTGTGGCAAAGTAGCCAAGGCAGAACGATGTTATATGCCAACCATACACTGAAAATAGAAAAAACACCCCAAGGCGTAACATACACCGAAATGACCAAAGGGTATATCAAGGTCAGAATCCTCAGGGACTAATCGGCATAGGTTGATTTGACAGGCGTATACGACTGATGGAAGCACTCTGATTGTCTTAATACAACTTCAACATTATTTTTCGGACATTGTATCATCCATCTCTAAAATTGGAGACACAATATGGCAAAAACATGTAAAATCATATATGTTGCAAAGGAATCCTAGCTTAGTGTGTGAATTTCACAAAACACACGGTCATAGGATGGATGATTGAAGACAGCTCTATGGAGAAGTAGCCCCACTACTCGGTGAAGGCCACCTCCAAAAGTTACTTAGTGACCGAGCTAGAAATTAGATTCGACAAAGTAAGGCAAACAAATGAACTACAACATGTCATCGACATGATGTGTGGAGGCATCGACATCCCACAGGAACCCATTGTTTAGAGAAAAAAAATATCCATCACCAGGAAAAAGTAAAGTCAAGGTTACATACACGAGGATGCTCTAAAATTCAACAACGAGGTCATCAAGGCCCTGCCTTAGCCTCTTAACGACGCATTGGTAATTTTTGTCTTGTGAATACATTTTAAATAAAGTTGTGCTTGTAAATGTAGCTGGCTCGGTCAACATTATTAGGTCAAGGGTGGTGGAGCAGCTCGGACTCCTCGACCAGATCGTGCCTACCTCTCGAGTCCTCAATGGATTAAACATGGCGAGCGAAACCATGAAAGGGGAAATGACCCTCTCAATCAACGTGGTTGTCAAAAACCAAAACATCAAGTTTCTTGTCATCGAAGAAGTCATAAGGTACAACTCCCTGCTCGGAAGGCCATGAATACACTGCATGAGAGTAGTACCATCAATTCTTCATCAAATAATAAAGTTTCGGTCAAGAAAGATATTTGCGGTGCATGATGTGGCACCAGTATTGATGCCTTCAAGATCGAAAGAACTAAGGGATAAGAAAATAGTGAAGTGGAAACCGCGAGATACATTCTCTGTTACGCCCTGCTAAATGTGCTAAAAACCGTACCGCATCCCCTGCACAATCGATTGATGCATATCAAGGCTAGAAGCGCCATCCACTGAGGTATAATTGATTGCTTTGAATTTATATTTTACAATAACTTGTGTATGGGTCTGCGATCAAAACAATCATAGCGCTTTCCAGCTTGATGACCTTAGTTTTTAAAGCATACATCGCACACTTTTCCTTGAATTGGGTTTTATCACAAGTAGGGTTTTATTGGTGAGATTTTTAATGAGGAAATATCTATAGGCTACCTAAGGAGAACTCAATAAGTGTTCAAGGCTTCTCTTCAATCAACCTCAACCTCCTTGGCGAAATCAAGACGAGCCAAAAAGGGTCTCAATTAGTAAATAATGTATCGAGCCAAATGGATAAATGAACCATGTCCGCATATAACAAGTGAGACCTTGACAACAAAAAAAATGTATACTTGTGCCAAGTAATAAAAAAATTGTTTTTTCTCTTTCAAAACGCTTTACGCTTCAAAGCAACATGTTATATTTTGCGAGAAAGAACTCCAAAGCCAGAAATTTTCTGAAGACACGGGGACTGGCGTGAAAAACTCAAAGCCATATGACCTCTGGGTCAGAAACTTTGAACTCGTAAGACCTTATTAAGGCAATAACAAGTTTACAATGACTGACTTTAGAGCCAAGAGATGTTTGATGCCTTCGGGAATGCCACTGACTATTACCCTATAAACCTGAAGCTATAAGGCCCTATGGGTCAACCTCGAGCTCATAAGATATTCATAAGGCTATACAGAATCTATAAGATCTCAAGAAAGGCATCAATTATACTTGAACAAAGTAAATAAATCTAAAAGATCTCAAGCAAGGCATGAATTTTACATGTACCAAATAACGAAATCCATAAGACCTCAAGCAAGGCATATTTAAATTTATATGACCTTACAAAAAGGCATAATACTGATCTTAAAGTTAAAATTATATATCAAACATATAAGACCCCTAATATGCATACCCTGGATATAAACGCCGAAACTACATTAATCGGGGACTAAAAGGCCATGGCTAAACACAATTACGATGATCATAAAAGCTTCTATCAAACTAACGCGACTTAGGAATGCCTGATCGTCGCAAAAGAGGTTCGACTATGTCAGCTCAAAACATTCATCCATCGAGCTAAACCCTCCGAGGTGCTCATTTATCGCTACATAATGTCTCACAATTGAGGTTCTTATCGAACCGTTGAAGAGTCGGGTGAATAGAAAAACATCAAAAAAGTAATGAACAATGGAATATTAAAGTCTATATTAGAGGTCGTACCTACCCAACGCGTATGAGTCCCGATGACAGCCAATATTGAGAGTTCATATCGACCCAACACGTAAGAGGCTTGACGCTAGCATATATTAGAGGTCGTGCTGACTCAATATGTTAGTGCCTAAGCGCTAGTCCATACCAAAGGTCTTACCGAACCAACACGTAAGAGCCTAAGTGCGACCTAAAAATTTGAAACCTTAAGGATTAATAAGCTAGATTCGGCCATCTAAACTCATCCTGAGCATTGACAACATCTTTTAAGTAGGCGGCCACTTCCTTGTCAAGCTAAGCTAAAATATCTCCTGCTCTAGCCCGAGCATCAAACACTTCGGCCTTAATCCTAAAAAATTCATTCTCGAGCCTTGCAATTATGCTCGTTTGGACCGAACTGTTCTCACAAGCATTTAGAAGTTGCACCTCGAGGGCAGAAGCCTTGGCCAAAGCATTCTTTTTGGCCACAACTTGGGCATCCGCCTTAGACTTTAGCTAATTACCCTCATACTTAGACTGACCAACTTCATCACAAAGGCATTCTAGGTCCTCCATTTTCTTGCTAAAGATGAAGTATCAAAATATTTATATTTGAAGATAGAAGACGGAGTGTGCATCCCCTTGAAACAAAAGTTACCTGTTTCATACGGTAGCTTTCATTGTTTCGGCTTCAACTCACCTCGTACTGTAGGTATGTCAACTCTTTTGCCTTTTTTCAAAGAAGCCTAAGGGATTTCTCCCAATCCAAGGCTTTTCGCAACCCGGTTTCACGGCAAAGTAGCTCGGACTTAAGCTTGTCAAAGGCCTCAAAAAAAGAGTTCAATAAAAAAAAATAAAGTGCAAAACTAAGAACGAATACAAACAACCAAAACTCACCGCCGAACTGAGTCGCTGAGACTATTCAAAGTTTGTTCGCACATCTACTAGTCTTGTCTCATAGAACTCAGCAGAACCACTCCTAATGGAAATATGTTCAATCTATACGCCGCTCGATTTAGGTGGCCCTTGGCCTCAAATTCTCCTGGAAGTACTTTCGGCAGGAGTTGAGGAAGGCGGCAAAACATCCTCCTCCTTGAAGTGCCTTCGACATGAAAGGAAGACGGCGAAATATGAGGAGTACATTTTTGAGGCTAGAAACCTCAGATGATGTAGGCTCAGCTGATCTTCTTTAAGCCTCTGAGACGGGCTTGCCTCGGTATGAGAAACCTCATTCTTTGAGGACTCCTTCTGCTTGTTATCAGTCCTTTGCCCTAAAGCCAATTATCTTTTGTACTTTGAGAGAGGGCACGGTCTCATCTTTGGAAATTCTACAATACCTGCGTTGACGTAGTTAGAGCACATAAAATAAAGTACCTTTCATAGAAGCAAGACACACATCATATATACTGGTGTTTTTCCTCCCATATACCCTTGGACAAACCTTGACATTTACACTCATTTTAAGTCGAGCAAGCTACCAGTTTTAATGACCACTCTTCCAGGTCGAGAACCTCGTACAGTATCTACGTGATTGCTACAAAGAAGAAGGAAGCATCGTATAAATTTCACCTCCACCAAGAAGAAAAGTAATAAGAACACGATTGTACCACATACATGTGAAATTCTATATCTCAGAGAATATGCCGCACTCAGATGAATCAACTCATTGACACTTATCCCCATATTCTTGATTGTTGGAGACAAATGGGTGGGTAAATCGATATCGAAGAGTAATTTGGCCTCGATAATGCAAGGGTCAGTACAATCTAATGAGACGGACGAGGATGAATACAAGCCTGACTTTATCAAAAAAGTACCTTATCATCAGCACTATAATCCAAAACAACATGTGAACCTGTGCCAGGGTAACCTAATATCTTCTACAAAATTCGAGCACAACCCTATTTAGAGGGCCCAATGTTAAGGGGTACATGAATACATTCACAAATCCCTCGACATGGACCATGATGCTTTCTTCCAGGGAAGGTACCTATAGTACCACATTCTCACCTCATACACAGTCTTTCCTGACTGCCTCGAGGTGTTCCTCCCATATCGATGAGACAAACATCAACGCATACTCCCAAAGGCCCTAAATGTTTGGAGATATCTCTAACATAAAGTCCTTCTCGAGACAAAACATCTTAAAGTTAATTCATAGAACATCGATATTGTACCACCAACTTGGCATGAAGCAGAGGCGAAACACTCATCTCTTTGGCTAACGGATTTGGCCATGGCTACCAAACCTATGACAAAATAAAAATGGGAGATGAATACTTTGGCAAAGTATTTGAGCTAAAATGGTAAAACAACTGACACAAGGAACAAGGGCTCTATAAATGGGATAGGTACTCAAAAGTAGCAGAATCCTTAGATAAGAAGAAATCAAATCCATATATAGAGCGAACAATCGACTATTTCCCTATTTTGAAGGCCAATTAACTCTAAGCATATCAGTGCTACCTCGATCACACAGAAATTGTGCCATATGAATGAGACCTTCATACACAATTCAAGGGATCACTATTCCCATATCTATCTAGCCTCGATATGGTGCTCAATCTTGAGGACCTCTGTCGCTACAAAATAGGCTATGGAAAAGCACAATGTCTAGCCTTGAGATGTTTCCTGATATCAAGGATCTCTGTTACTCAAAGGATAGGCTGTAAAAGAGCCGAAATCAAGAATCAATAGAGTAGCTTTACATAAGCATTCAAATATAATATTAGAGATTTGAAACAAAGTGATCTCTTTGTAATCCCAAAAAATTCATTTACAAAATCTGTTTTTACAAAACTCCCCCGAGGAGCCCATATACAAATAAAAGGTATAACAACGTAAGTCTATTCTTCACCAATACAGCTCTCTGGATCGTCTTCAGAATCATCAATTAAAGTAGCAGAGAATACTATTTGTTTCTCCAAAGTTTGGCTTCCTCAATATCAGCTGATAGATTGACGCCTTTGGTGCTTGCTTTCTCGATAGCATGCCTCCTTTCTTGGGAACGAGCATAAGCAATAGCCTGAACAAATTTCCACTCGGCCATCTCCGAAATCTCCCTGGCTCAAGCATTCTTGGCGGAGGCATCTGTCATGTATGAAGATGCGTATTCCTTGGCTTCAGACTTAGCAATAAGTAGTGCAGCAACATCCTCTTGAGAATTTTGATGAAGATCCTGGGTCATGGACAAGTCTCCCCGAAAAATGTCTCTCTACGAATTCATGGCCTCATTCTGACTCTTTTGTTCGAGGATCTCCGCATCGTTAGTTGCTACCTCACCCTGAGGCCGCGCTATTAGAGCATCTATTTTCCTATTCTGTAGAGGTGAATCATGGTAGCAAGCATCAAGTTATAAGAATAAAAAGATGAATTCACACACACCATGTTACCTACTCAACAAGGCTAGATCATCCCCGGTGCACTCTCTCCATGCTCGCCTGAAGCCTGTTAACTCCTGCCCTTTTCAGGTAGATGAGGCCTTCAACTTATTTAACGCTGAAGTGAGTTTCTTGAGATCCTTTTCACGGCATAAAATATCATATTGGACATCATAAAAGGCATGGTGATGCAATTTCTTGACCTACAACAAAAGCATAATAGTTAGAAAGAAAAGGGAAAAACTTGAAGCACAAGTAGTATGTTGAGAATATTACCTGTCGTTGTAGCTTCTAGGCCTCCTCGAGAGTGACCGGAGCATCGAGGTTTGTGCCCATAAACAAGTGGTTTAAGAGGTCTTCGAGAAAATCTTACCTCCATGAGAGGCTCCTATATCAGTGGTACCCAGGTCCTGTGCATCTTAGATCTCCTCAGCATGGATTTAGTCTATATCGACCACCCCCGATACGTCGGCTTTCCGCCCAACAACATGTGGACCATATGCACCTCATCTAGTCTGTTGTACAAAAGGGCCTTCAACATTATCATCACTTTCATCCTCAGTACAGGGACTTGCCACAGTAGTCGTAGTCGAGACCTTAGCGCCATTCCGAGGCCTACAAACTTTAGGTTTCCCTAATTTGGGAGACTCAGTTAATGCCTCATTCTTCCTCTTCTTATGTTTACCGGGTTTCGAGGTCCCTCTTTCACCATCAGGAGATAGTCTCATCATCACTCTATCCACGATACCTACACATGCGTGATATATTAAACTTACATCCATAAAAGATATTCATATGGAAACATGGTAAAGATAGAGGTAAAAAGCATATCGCGATTCTTGTCCTGTAACTGCGTTCTGGCCAAGTAGTGCCAAGAACACTCAACATAAAGGAAACCTAATTTCAACTATCTGGTCCATCCCGATAGGTTTTGAAATGAGCGGGGTTACCAAGCGGCGTCACATAATCAAAAAAATATCATTCTCATAAAGGGAAGAAAGAGCAATACAACATGCTCCGGGTAGGGGCACGCGGGATTCGTATTTTACTCCTCTAGGAATGGTATCCTTTTAGCTAGGAATATTTTTGAGGTCCTGTCTCGGACAAACCGGCTCATCCACCCCCAGTCCTTATAATCATCAATAATAGAAAAGAACGTCTTTGTGGATCAAGGGTGAAGCTTTATCAAACTTCAAAAGAACGAGGGTTGTATATTCGAACAAACTAATTAAGGGTAAATGTCACGCCTCCGACCTTGTTTGAAAAATATCAGAGCATATAAACGATCATCCAAAAAGCAGGATGGATCTATTCGATTGGTACTAGTAGTCATGATAGAAATCGAGAATCACATGATCTATTAACGGGGACCAAGAGTAAAGGGGTATATATACACACTTAAGAATCCAGCTTTATGGTCTGCTATGCTTTCCCCAGAATTGGGTATCTACACTAACACTTTCTCCTCCCATCGACAGTCTTCTTTCACTTTATACATGTCGGTTACCATGTTGATGTACCTAGACAAGTGCTCGTATCGACCTGGAGTAAATAGGGGATTTTTGATGGAAAGATCAGATATAGTATCAAATTTTATAGGGTTTCACTGCTCGAAAGTTGGGGGTTCTTTTGGTTTATCCTTGTATGGGTGAGACGAAGAATCAGTGCCCTTTTTCTGAGGTACCATTTTAGAGGACCTAGCCACGACAATAAAAAAGGTTACTAAGAAGAAAGTAAGGATGCAACTGCAGAAGGGAGAATAATATAGAAGATAATGAACGTAGCCATAGAAAGTTTAATATGTCTTAAAGGCGTAAATAACAAAACGGTTAAGGCATTTATAGAATCCATATGGGCAGTGTTTGGGAAGTGGAAAGGTTAAACCAACAACATTTCATGGGATTCTCGACAACACAGTGACTGTTGTGTATCATTTGAGTCATGGCATTGAATCCTCTGATGGGCTGACTTCATGACGGTAGTATCGACGAGGCAATAATTCAAGACTTTTTCTCAATATTTTCATTATAAGAAATACAAGGGCTATACATAAACAATGAAAATCTTAGAGTCCAATTTATGGTCATTATAACACTGCATAAACACGTCTCCTCACGTTCGAGACAAGGGTCGAGGTTCAACCCCGAGGTGTTATGAACGTTCGACCTCAGGGTAGTGCAAATTGGTAGTTATGATCGAAAAACGAGTTGTTCCCAAGGCACGTGATTAAAGCTGACCAACTCTATTAGGCAAGTACGAGGTCGTACCACGGCATTAAATAGATGCACTAGCCATATATCTTTGTAATAAATGCATTTGTGTTATGTTAGGATTTCCCTCATATATAAAGGGGACCCTTGTCACTTTTTATAAAGGATGGATACAATATTCAATATACAAGAACATTCTCTGCTCTCTATCTTAAACACATTGTCCCTTGATTCTATTACTTACATTTATGTCTTACATTTACTGTATCTCATTACTTATTTTTTATTTATTACTCATTATTGATTATAAAGAGCTCTTATCAAGGCTCTTTGAAATGTTAGTACTTCGTTGAATATCCACAACATAACACCAATCTCGGCCTCGACGGCCCGTTTAAGCCCATTATTTGTTCTTTATTTATTACTCATTATTGATCATAATGATCTCAAATCAAAGCTCTTAGAATTGTTAGTCCTTCATCGACTATCCACATCATAAGACGTAGCTCGGCCTCAAGACCCCGTAAAAACCAGATCGAGGCCGCGATTCTCCACCATTCAATTTGCTTAAACACACTATTTTCAAGCTCTTATCTTATTTTCTAATCTTTCACTTACAATCTACTATCTAACAACTAGTAAAAAAATAAATAACATGTTTTTAGAACCACAAAATCTAATCTAATTATAATTACCTTTTTAAAGGTAAACAGTTATGATTATGTACGTCTGACCATGTCAAAGCAGGATACTAGATAAGACTATGCTTTAATTGTCGAGACATTATCGAACTCTTCCTGTTCAAACCTTGCATAAAAACCAAAACTGACCAGTCAAACGAAGGTCGGTGTTAATTCCATTCGCTCCACTTGATACCGACATACGAACTCCCTTAGCATCTCATTGTTCCTTCGTCTTATCTTAAAAATGTCTAAATTCCTCATTGTCATATTTATGGCCCTGATATGTGCTTTAATAAAGGCGTATGCTAACATAGCAAATGAACCGACATATTTCAGGGATAACTTGTGATACCAAATCATGCATCCCTTTGACAATTTTTCCCCAAATTTATTGAACAATACTGATTCGATCTCATTATCATATAAATCGTTTCTATTAATACGGTGAATATTTCATATAATATACTTGTAGGGTTTGTTGTCCCGTTGTATTTGGTTATATCAGGTGTGCAAAAATTTTTAGGAATGAGCTTCTGAGCTGCACTCGAAGGGAACGACTTTTGTATTAACTTTTTTGCATCCAAACCTTTCGAGACCGGAGGTTCCCCCGATATTTGATCAACACTAGAGTTATAAGTGTCAAGATTTTATCATTATCCACAATCTTCTTTTCCTTAGACTAATACTCTTGGTGAGTTCTTCGAGTATCCTTATAATTGGGTAGTCAGTCCCTGAGTTCTTCGGTAAGTCAAGTGTTTTCTTGTCCGGCTATACTCAGAATTTTATTCTGATTATAAAGTTTAGTGATGTTACTCTATTGATCTTCAGGCGTCTCAAATATCACTTAGAAGCTGATTCCCCATCTCTTATACTCTACGTTCCTCGGCCACAAGATAGGGTTTCCTTGCCTACACTTCCCCCCCCCCCCCCCGGGTATGTGCCTGAATACGTCTTCAAATCAATGTGTGCACTAACATCAACCAGTTCCATATTCTGCACTTCCTCATGATTTATCAGTGGTACACCGACCCCTATATTGTTGTTTTCTCAAAGAAATCCAAGACAAATGGTGTGTTTTATTTGTTTGACATGTTTTATCCTAAGAATAAGAAATTCTCTACCAGAACAAGTATAAATAAAATACGTGTTATAAGAATCTGCACCAAAATAATAACTATTATCTTTATCCCTATGGTGGGCGCCAAACTATTTACCTCAAAAATACGAGTCACAATTAAATTTATTTATGGTTAAAAAGATGTGATTTAGTTTAGTAAAAATTAATAACAAATAAATATGATGTATAAATAAAAGGAACAAGTAAAATCAAACCAGAATGCAGACCTGTCTCGAACTTGAGCCATAGAAAATTCGTGATAGATTAAGAACAATAAAGCATGAATAATAAAGCTAAAGGAAATTTCTGATAAACAATGAGCTAAAAACTAAAAGAGTATATTCTTTTCCAATGATTAGATGACCTATCAAAATGACTGGGTCCCCTTTATGTAATAGGGGAACCCTAAATAAGGTACCTTTCTATTTATAGTAAAGAATCTTATTGCGATAGCTTCCTAACCACCAAGGACGGATTCGTGCAAATCTATTCTGAGATTTATGCCGTGATTTTAGAGTCGTGGCAGAAATTTTTCTCATTCTGTTACGAATTTGTAACGACATTATCTTAGCGTTGAGCATACAGGGCGTTGATACCCATCGTGCACTTTGATCCTCGAGCATTGCACTCCGTCTTCGACCTCAAGTATGGTCCATCAAGCTCGAACTTAACCTTACCAAAACTCGGGCACAAGGCAACCCCTTAATCCCTAAAAAATGGGGAATACATGAATTCGACCATCTACAAACACACGTCCCATACATTGAATATATTCTCAAATGAAGACATCACGTGATTCAAGCATTTTGAATACATATTAAACATATAACTTTCAACACAGGTTTACAATGATAGAATATTTCATAAAGATCAACTCGGGGATTAAATAACTCACATAAACACCGTGCAATTCCATTCTAAGAAAGAAGTATAGCCATAATACCGCAACTGATCTTCTTCAAACTCTAAAATGTTCCGGAATTCTTAGAAAATTCAATACATTATAGAAATATTACCAATTGAACAAAAATTACGAAGATGATCACGGTTCTAGCTCATTGGAGAATTTTATCAATCATTAGGTGTATGCTATGGTTTCAAGCCAATTTTATCAAGGATTCCATCATTCCACAACCCATTATTTACCATTTTAGCTCAAAATCACCCTACACCCTTTGATGACACATGCATAGAAAATAAACAACTCCAATACCCATGAATTGTATTGTTAATTACCCTTTTTGGTTAATTTTTGGAATTAAAGGCTAGGGTGTAGAATCTTACCTCTAGGATGAAGCCTTAGTGAGTTTTCTCTTGTTAATCTTCAAGGATTTAAGCAATAATTGAAGGATAATTTTTTGAAGATCATTCTTCCACTCTTAGACACTCTCTCTCACTCGAAATGTATTAGATTTTCGCTCATAATGGTCTATTGCATCTATTTTTATGAAGTATGATCGAGTTATAAAACCCCAAAAATAAAGCTATAGAATAGGATCTACGGTCGCATAATGCTTCTGCAGTCTGCTAAATAACCCTCAAGAATTTTGCAATACTTCCCCACTCTGGGACCATTATGAGGCTGCAGAACCACAGAACCTCCCTCGAAAAATATTCTATGCAGAAATTTAGATCATTGTGTGGCCCACAAATAATTGTTGGGACGCATAATGGACAAAAGATTGGTCCAACAATTTTACTCCAGTTTCTTCTTCACTCTACGACTATTTTGTGACCTGCAGAATGATTCTACGGTAGCATACTGGGCCAAAGAAATGTTTTTTTCTGCCAACAATTTCTTCTAACTAATTAGCACATTCTTCTTAACAATCTTTAACACATAAATCTATCTCGGCACCACAAAATCTTGGGTTTTTGGGTAAAAATTTATGGGGCTTTACATGGACTATTATGTGGTCCACTATGCGGCTACATGATTACTTTGCGGGCCATTGATTGCATCACAGAATCAATGTGAGAAATTCTAGAAGGAGATTATGTGGCCTATTTTACGATAGCAAAATTGATATGCAAATGGCAGAATAGCCTCATTCGCAAGAAGTGGTGCCTAGTTTCTGAGGGTAATTTTGTAGCCCATTTCACGGACCGTAAAAGCATGTGATCGCATATCTGTTTTAGAGATTCATTTTTATGGTTTTTATAACCTGTCTTATTCTATTAGATAGACGCTATGGACCATTTCACAAGTAATAACCTGATATTATAAAGTTAGAGAGTACTATAAGTGGGAGAGGGTTCCTCAATAATTTGTTCTTCAATTCTTGCTCAAGTCTTTGATGATTAGCAAGAGAAACTCAGTGGGTTTTCATCAAAGTGGTAAGAATCTACATCCTAACCCTCATGTTAAAAATTTAACTAAAAATGGGTAATTAGTAAGGAAATTGTTGGGTGTGAGAGTTGTTCTTTTTGCATGCATGTGCTATCTATGGTTGTAGGAATATTGTTGACCTAAAATTTTTAGATAATAGTTTCTTTGGGATGACGAAATCTACCATAGAAGTACCTTGAAATATTAATGCACGCCTAGTGTTTGGTAAAATGCTCAAATATGCTGTAACCATGAACATTTTCTTATTTTTTGGTTCAATTTATTATATTCTACAATAGATCGATGTTGCTACGCTTTTTGGAACATTTTAGAGTTTAAATAAGCTCAAGGTAGGTATGTTGGCTAGAATTATCTCTTACAATTCAACCCCGCATTACCCTTGTAAGTTCCAAGTTGTTCATCATACATCGGTTATTCCCAATAAGCTTTGTGACTAAAGATATATATTAAATTCGTGTTCCAAATATTATTGTTATGTTGTATTACTATTTAAAAATAATAAAAGAATAATTGTGCCACTTACGTGTGAAAGATCATTTATCGGAGAATGGCAGGAGCCCTATGGGAAAAATATTGGAAAAGTATGAGACGTACATATTTGTAAAAATCGTTGTAATGTCCGCATGATGGTAGAAGGCCGATCGTTAGCCGCGCACAATTGATGGTTTTGAGCTTCGGGAAAAAACAATCCTTCGGTCACTTCTACCACTTATGTCATAATATTGGCATCATAACTAAGGTATCCAGAATCAGATTATTAGAAACTATTGAGAACGATCTACAAGTTCCAGTCCGAGGAAACACTCGCTCGCTCGATTACTAAGCCCAAGGGCAACCCGATTTGGATCCAGTTCTTGTTTGGGAATTATTTATAAAGCCTCAAGGCTATATTAATTTCAACCCTGAGCAAATGCATGCATGATTACGAAGCCTGAGAGCAACCCGATTTTCAGCTAATTCTCACTGGGGAATTATTCATAAAGCCTCATGGCTATCATTATTTCGATTCCGAGCAAACACTCTCCAAATTACTAAGCCTAAAGGCTACTCGATTTCGAGCCAGAACTCACTTGGGGATTATTCATAAAGCCTCAAGGCCATCTTTATTTCTAGTTCAAAACGTTCGCCTCGATTACTGCGCCCAAGGGCCATCCGAGTTCGAGTGTATCCTCTCTCATAGAATGTTTGCAATGACCTAAGGGCTATCTTTGTTTTTCTCATATGTACAAGTGATATTTCACTCGAGGACTATCAATAGGGCCTAAAAAGTCTAAACTTTATTTTTGAAGAAATCTGAGGCCCCTCTCTCATTCAATTTAATAGCGAAGTCCCCCTAAGTTTTTATAAGATCGATCCAGACATAGTCAAAGGGATGGCAAAGTGTTTCGGTGAATACAATATAAACCAATCGAGAACCAAAGGAATTCCTATGAGTTAGTCTAGTATCCAGACTTATCGATAAAGTCACATAGTTAGATTTTTCTCAAACACAATCAAAACGGAATCTAGCACAACTCAAAGGCAAATTGAAGAAAATTTTGTATTAATAAGAAATGATTACAAAAGCTCACAAGGGGTCCTTACACACAAACAAATAATAAACAATAGCTAAATAGCATAAAATACGTTCGAGTGTATATCCTTGCACACGACATCTGCGAAAATTGTTCCCTCGAGGACTCCATTTCAATCTTTAGATAAATATCTTCGAGAGCCTCCTCTGAGGCAGATAAAGCCTATCAAAGTGCAAACGTTTTTAACAAGTGGGGAAAATTGTGGCTTAGTGAAAAATTTGGCGAGTATGGGTCTCGTCAACACTACTTTGTGAATCTACTTCTTGAGATATTGCATCGTCGTGGGATGCAAAATTTAGTAAATGATGCCACCTAGCACTAAGAAAGTAAAAGGAATGAGTTTCACACCTGGTTGAAGTTAAGAGAGATGAGCAATAGTTTGCAGTCCATATATCTTCTAGTATTGGAAAAATTTGAGGCCGCTCTCTCATTATTTTTGGTCAATAACAATAACAACGACAACAACATCAACTCAGTATAGTCCCACTCAGCAGGTAAAAGCTTTGAAAAAGAGCCATGGCATAACTGAGTAAGTTGTTTCTGTATAACCTTATGGTCACAAGTTTGAACTATAAAGATAGAAATTTGGAAAATGATGTAGAGAAGGGAAAGGGCCAAAAGCTGTTGAAAGAGATTGATAAATTCGTGGCTCAAGCGACCCCCAATTTATAGAAGTACGGTAACGTAACTGGCGATGCAGTCAATGCCTTTGGGTAAACGTATCAACAACGCAATCAATACTTTTGAGGGAAACAGATCGACGACGCAATAAATGACTTTATGAGAAATAGATCGATTGTATAATCAATACAACTAGGGAGATGGATTGATATGATATGTTGAGTCACTTCGAGCCCTCACATCATCATAAGAGGTTCCAGAAAATTATGGTCAAAATTGTTTGTTATCATTTTAACTCTAAGAATTGCAAGGAAAATTTGTATACAGTTAAAATCGGAGAGTCCAATTTTACGATCATTATGACATTACATAGCCTGTATCTAGAAGGCTCGAGGCATAGTTGGAGGTTCGACCTCGGGGCAGTGCAAATCGGTGGCTTTGATGGAAGAAAGGGAAATTTCCATGGAACGTGGTTAAAGTTGATCAGGTCTACTAGACTAGCACATGTCTGTATCGTCACAATAAATGGATGTACCAGCCACATATCTTTGTAATAAATGCACATCTACTATGTTTGGATTCTGCCATCGATATAAAAGGGACCCTTGTCATTTTGTAACATACATGATATTCAATTCAATAACATTCTCTACTGTCTAACTTATACATTCTCCATAGTATTTCCTTTCATTTTATTGTTTACCTTTATTAGTTTTTTCTTCATTTATCACTAATTCTTGACCACACCTCGAGGCACACCTTTGGCGAGTCTGAGACCTCGATTCACGGCCACTCGATTTGCGTCTCGCACTATCTTTAAGATCTTATCTTATTTTCCAGTATCACACTTAGCATCTACTAATTAACAACTAGGATAAAAATAATCAAATATTTTTTGTACCACAAAATGAAATCGAATGTAGTTACCATTTTTCCTGTAAACAAGCATCGGGTTCATTAACAGCCAATTGTCATACCTCTTGGATTGGGATTGGGTGTTTGTAAATGCATGGGGATAGATTGATTACATATGCTTTATGTGATTTAAATCTCCATAAGAAAAACTACCTAGTGCAAGATTTGGAATTGGTAGCTAATATTCACGCACTGAAGGATTTAGAGGCACTATCTCTATGTTTTTCTTACGAGGCGTTCATGGATCATAGGATCCTTCAACACCTATTCAAGCAAAAGGATCTGAAGTTGAGACAATAAATGTGGTTAGAGCTGCTAAATGAGTATAAGAACATCATTCTTTATCATCCAAGAAGAGATGAGTGGTGATCTTCGCACTTATTTTAGTCTTTTGCTATAGTTTTTGTGGCCTTTAATTATAAAATGTGGTTGTTTGACAGGTGCATTCTCAAACTTCAGGTAAAATGGATCATGAAGTGAATCGAAGTCAAACAAAGTTGAATTGAGAAACGAAGTGTTTAAGAAGTGAAAAACAACTCAGGAATGCACGAACTCACATCTATATACTCTTATTTACCGAACAACTAAGGCTCAACTGATATTGCACCTACTCTTGTAAATCCACATATGTGAAGGCACTTCAGCTCTTTGCTTTGCGCTTATCCATTTAAAAGTTTGCTTCTATGGAATATCAATTACCCACACAATTTTGTATCTGCGAGATGATTTCCACATTTGTGGAGCTACACATGCGATGATTCTTCTGTAGGTGTGGCCAACGGGCTTCAGTTCAACACATACTTGGGATTTCATATTTTCTTGATCTCAAACCCATAAGTACGCGACGTAACTCATATTGGAACGTATCTTTTTTATATATATTTAGCATCATTTTGGTCTTCTTGAGTTTGAAACAACAAACTTGGTGCTAGGGTTCTTTCATACAAACTTGGAACATGATGATCTGAAGACTTTGGATGGGAATTTCTTACTCATTTATTCATTTTCTTGATTTGAATTGAATATTTGTGTGTGCAGTATTTATCCAAAACTTGAAACTTGTTTAAGCTATTATTTATTGTTAATGTTTGGATTAAATCTTTTGTTGTGCTTAGGTATTTAATGATTTTTACTAATATTGCAGCGAGTTAGTTGTTTCATTAATTATTATTGTTCTTTATATTTCCAAACGGGTTAGCTAAACACAGGACTCACCTATTAACATGAAATTTATCTTGCAAAATATAATTGCGGGTTGGAAAAATATAATTAACAAGAGGTGTTAACCCTCATTTTATATATTCTATCTAAAAATTGGGTTGAACTACTTGTAACCATATTTAGGTGTACTATTGTTTTAGGGATAATTCAATTAGGATGTCATGTTAGTCTTCAGAAGAAGCTAATATAGAATTTATAACCAAAGTTAATTAACAAAAACTCACTCATAAAATCGTGAAATCCATTTGATCATTACTTGAGGTTATTTCCCCATGTATCCATGCTTAAGGACATTTATTAATTTAATCACTTTCTAGGTTAGTTTATACTTTTGTGTTAAGAAATAAATATTTTCTCAATACTTTTCTTAGTGTTTGGATTTACTGAATAAGTGATAATTCTCGTACTTTCTTTATCGTATAGATTTTGTTCTCCGTGGGATTCAATCCTAACTCATAGTTGATTAAATTATATTGCATGTAACCGTGTTTGCATACTCTTTAAGGACCGAGTTTGGACCTCTTTAAAATTGGCCATGTTGTCAAGGAGAATGGCTAGTGTCTAAACATTATCTCGCAGAAAAATAGGCGAAGTGGGCCACCAAGAGGAAGGATTTAAAATCTGTGCATTTCATAACCAAGACCAAGATATGGTTATACATAATATGTAGCAGAGTTGCGACTTATGGTAATGTCTCTAATGTTCCATAAGTATAGGCCCTAATAATAGCATGCGTAACTGATGGCATTCTGGTGAATTTCAGTTATTATCTCATTCATGAGCTTAAAGAGTACTTGCTAAAATACAGTCCAGGCTTGATGTTTCCTTTGTTGAACACAGAATTGTGTCAACGGGGAGATATTTATGTGTGTAGCGGCCGACAAACCCTTGAATCTGTTAAGAGTGACGAAATAGCATAGTGCACTCAAAAGCAAGAATAGGAAAATCACCACAATTGCCGGCCGCAGACCATTTAGGATGCTCAATTCCCAGATTGCTCCAGTCACGACTTAATATCACAGCTCCTTAGAGGACCCTCACACTTCCAGCCTACGTTTGACTACTACACCAGAGATAAAATGAAGACATATTTGAAGGCTAAAAAAAACAGGCTGAGTCTTACAAGAAGCTAGCGGATAGCAGGCTTGATGGAGCTTATGGGCGGATGGCCAAGGCACATGTCATTCTTCAAGCTGACTTCACTAAGGAGAAAGAGAAGAACAACAAGAAGGGCAGTTTTTTGACAAAGATGTGGAGAGATATTAAGGCCATCTTTAAATGACTGCAACCAAACAAGAAGATTCCAATTAAAGACGAGGATGACTATTAGGAGTATTGTTTCTAGTCGGACGATGTTAATTTTGACGATACCGGTGATGATAAAGCCCAAAGCTCTACACAAGAGTAATGAGCTTTTTTTCTGAAAGTCTGCTAGTTTAAAGCAAACCTTAGAGAGACCGTTAGACTACTCCGATTTTGTTTTGATATTATGCAATGAGGACACTCTACTGTTTTAGTTTGAGGTAGAACTAGGGAGTACACTTTATCTTTTACATCTATGCTTTAATTGTGGCCTTTTCGAGCTTCTTATTCTATTGCGGATGGTCATGTGGCCTTCCCGGGCTTAGTTTGTCATCGGTAATGTATTTGCTAATTTGTCATTTTTTTAATCGTATTTTCTTTAGTTATCTTTAGTTTATATTATTTTTTGTATTTATTAGTTTATATAATTTTAATCTCTTTAGCAGTAATACACTATTCAATATATCTTTTTGAATTTACTTTATGTCATGGTTCTTTCCAGAGTAATATTTTTGGATCGGGTGATTTTTCTCTATGATGGATGATGTGATAAATCTCTTTAGGGAATTAGTCTTTTTTTAGTTATGCGGAGACTTTTGGTGCGTTTGGCACTAATAAAAATTAGTCCTTTGGCATGTGAGTCGTGAATTGAGAATACCCCTATAAAATTTTCTATTGTAAATTGAAAAAGCAAGTTATATGTAGAAGAATGATTTTGAAGGCAAATCGCTAGCCAATTTCGTGACTCTTTGTCCACCAAGAAGCACAACTAGAGGGTAGTTACCAATCTTAAGGTGGTTTAATGTTTGCAACTAGAGGTCAATAAGGGCTATGTGGTTTTAAAAAAATAATTCAAAGTACAAAAAGAAACACAAGTGTCAGTATAGTTCAAGGAGGGTGTAGTCATTTGTATCCCAAATGCTTATCCTATCCTTCCCTTAGTCTAAATTACAAGCTTAAGAATCCTTATGGGATCTCCAATCGAATGTTCTTATATTGGCAGTGCATTAAAATAAGGCCAGGCATATGACATGATATATGTAAACACGTGAAATTCTATGTTGAGATGAGTGGCTTTGTGCATTTGTCCCTTGTGTTGTTGTTATAAATATGGTAATTTTTGTTTTTTATTTTTTGTGAGGACACATGGATTAGAATGGATTGGTGACGTTAGTAAATTCTAAAATGAGTAAAATGAGCTTATTTAGTATACTAGTCCGTTTGAATCACTTCTTGAGGCATGATTGTCATCACTTGATTATTTTGAAACTCCCATTGCAAAACTATGTTTGTAAATGAGGGAGTTATTTTTGTTGAAGTTCATATATTTATAAACTAATTATTAGTACCAAGCCAAGCCATAAGTATTTCACTTAATTGGAGAACGTAATTTGGGAATGATATGATTCTAATTGAGCTTTAAATATTAGAGCCCCATTGAGTATTTGATTTTGATTTGCTTGAGAACATACAAAGACTTTATGTTTGGGTTGTTGATGAGCGCTGATGTTACCACTTATTTTTATCTCCTCTTTAATTTTTGTGTCCTTTAATTGTAATATGAGGTTATTCATGGGGTGCATTACTATAATTTCAGGTATAATGAGTCATGAAGATAATTGAAGTCAAATGAAGTAGAATTGAAAAAAATAAAGAGCTGAAGAAGTGAATATGCACTCGGGGATGTCACATCTGCGAAACTACATTTGCAAGAAAATGTCCTCATTTGTGGAACTACTAAGTCTCCTTTGGGATTGCACCTATTTTTTGGGAATTCGTATATGTAGAGGCTCTTCTGAGCTCATTTTTACGCATATACGTTTGCGCTTCTGCCAAAGTTCGCTTCTGATCAATTACCCAGTCAATTTTGCATTTGCGAGTTGACTTCTATATTTGCAGAGTCGCACATGCGATAATTGTTTTGTAGGTGTGGCCAACGGGCTCCTTTCTTTATAGACTTGGGATTTCACATTTTCAGTATCTCAAACTACAAACACGACCCAGCTTACTGTGGAACTTATATCTGGATATATTTGGAATATTTTTTGTCTTATTGACTAAGAAAACACAAGCTTGGAGCTAGGATTGTTGTACACACATTTGGGACTTGAAGATTTGAAGACTTCAGATGAGAATTCCTTATCTATTTTTACTCATTTCTTCATCTCCTTGATTTGAATTGAATATTTAAGGTTGTAGTATTTATTCAAATACTTGAAACTTTTATGAAAATATTAATTGTTATGGTATGTTTTAAATCTCTTATTGTGCTTAGGTATTGAATCGTTTTTATTAATTTTGAAGTGACAACATATTTCTTTAATTATTCTTGATCTTAAATGTTTCCAAAGGGATAACCAAAATACGAAGACCCGCCCATTGACTTGAAATTAATCATTGAAAAGTTAATTTGGGGTTGGAAAAGATTAACTAACAAGAACTTGAGGTGTTACCCTTATTTTATTGATTCTACCTAAAGATAGGATCGAATCTATGGCTTTTAATCAGGTTTCTCTTGTCTCGACTATTTTTGAAAACCTTAGTTTTACAACTACTCGATTTCGTTTAGGTCTTTGTTGATCTGAAAGGGTTTGATATCATTTTGCCTTGAAGAACTCCTATTTTGGTTAACTATTTCGATTCCATTTTCTTTCTCTAAATTAGGGTTTGCCCTGAGTGTTGTTCAAAACGGTTTTGCAACTTTCCAGTGTTCAAAATAATTGTCTCTTTACCATCTTGACGGATTCTCATGTATATACTTAAAACCTAGATATTTCTGTGTGTTGCACATATTTTCTTCAATTTTTCTCTGTTACTTATTTATTTCTGTCAAACAAATGTACTGATTGATTTCTATTAAGAATTTGATCCAGTTTTCCTGTTAAAACCAGTATTATTTGGAAATTTTTTTGGCTTAATTGATTTCTATTAGGGCTTTGAACCAATTTGTCCTATTAAAATCATTGTATTTTGGGATTTTTTACTTATTTTCGTTACTTGTGGCTTGTAATTGGAGTTATTTGCCTTATTCCAACTGATTGATTAATTTATTGTTTGTATTACCTTATTTAAGCCCTAATCAAGGCGCATAATGGATTCATTTTATACTAGTTTGATCATTCCGGATCTGTTTGTGCAAATTAATGGACATCAGCCCAGATTAACTGATTGATTGTATTTAAAACAAAGGATTACTAGTTTTACAAACAAAAGGTTCTACAGATTTTAGACGGGGCTTAGTAGAAGGCAAACAAAGAACATTCGGCACCTAGCAGGATAATATGGTAGAAGAACACAAGAACATCAGAAAAAATATAGCAAAAAAGCTAAGATAGTCATACAAGAGCATGGTAAAAGGAAGAACACAAGAACACGGTAGGAGCAAGTACACATAAAGGCAAAGGAAAGTCAGAAATCAGTTAAACATTTTAGCAAACCCCAGATCGGAAAACAAAGATCTGAAAAAAGTAATTTTGAACGAAAAATTATGGAAATCAGTTGAAACTCAAATGGAACATAGATACATGACATATCTAAGAAAAATAAATCAAAAAGAACCTCGAATAGGCATAAACTGCAGAGAAAACCCTAGAAATGAGAATGGCCTTGAGGAAAGTCTGATCCTGAGTCGAAAAGACTCATATTATTGAATATGCCAGAGTAATGGCTGGATATGCCATAGATCTACATATCTAAAATGATCTGCACGGGAACCATCAAGGTCAAGGCCATGATTCTTGAAATAGCAAGCACACAGGAGTAATAGAGGGTAAGTATGAGATTATCATGACCGGAATAGCTATGATTTCTGGTGATCTTGCATTAAGGGACGGTGAGATAGGCTAGGGTTTCGAGGGGGTTAGAGAGAATTTGGAGAGGAGAGGGATTTCAGAGGCGGAGGATGAGTGAAAATGAAGGAATTAGGGTAGTCGTTTGAAGTTAAAAAGGTAAGGGTGAGTTGTGGCTGTTGATCATGAATAATAAACAGTCCACATTTAAATGGATAGGTGTGGAACAGGTTGGGACTTTAGGATTGGGTCGTGGGCTGGCCCGTTTAGGAAATTAAAATTGGGTTAATTTAAGGGTCAATTTAAGCTAAAATTGAAATAGAGTAGGGCTAGTATTCAAATAGGCACTTTCTCCCATTTTATTTTTTAAAAATGATAAAAAAAAAATTTTAAATTGAATTTAAAGAACTAAGCCAGTTAATATTATGTAAATGTTAATTTAAAATTATTGGAACTAATTACATAATTAAAAAATGTTGTTTATCTTAAATGGGCTAAAATTGCGATTATATACAATTTAACTTTTAAAATGCCAAAACAATTTGTTAAAGTATACAAAAATTATATTAATTATATTTTGGCGTAAATATGGAAATTGAATAAGTCATTCACAAAAATGTTATTCTTTGGGAATAATTGTTGGGTTTTATACTGTTAAAATAGGCAATAAATTAATTTTGAAAATCTTTAATAAAATATCAAAATTCTTGGGTATGCTCACATATGCATGTACATGCTATTTTGAAAGTATTTTGTTTATAAAATATGTTAGTAAAAATTGAGCATCAACAGCTGCCCCTCATCACCCGGGAAGAATGAAGGAGTTGTAGGGTAAAGATATGATAGCTAATTTTGACTGGACAAAACTATTTGAAGAGTTTTGGTTGTGCTCCATTCTTCAAGCTACCTATATATCCTTTGTCTTATAGGAATTAGGTTCTATGTAGTTCAAGATCCGTCAGTGGAGTATATAGATGGAAGTCTTTCAAGAACGGACGCGATATTTTTGTTCGGGAGGATAGTTATAGACCAATAGGGTGCGGGAACCGGCGCGAGATCGCTCCTGCTGAGACGGCCATTGCCAGCCGGTGTACTTACAATTGAGCAATACGAACATATATCGTGCATAAATTTAAATGTGATGCTATTTCTCGTTGGACCATGAATGATGTCCTTGGACGGTTAGGATGACGTCCACGAACCATGATGTCCTAAGTTATGAAACATGTAATAGAGGATTCACATGCCATGAAATAATATTCTTGGGCTATGAGAACAATGCCTCTGAACTATGATGCCTTTGAATAATGATATGAAAAAGAAACAATGGGGTCCTCAGTCCATGTCATAGCGTTCTCGGGCTATAAATATGGTGCCTACGAATAATGATGCCGTCAGACAATTTGGCGATCTTTCAGCCCATGAAATGCAAACGGTGGCGATCTTTCAGCCTAGGAGAGCATAAATAAAAACAAAAATCTTTCATCCGGTGCATAATTTAAATGAAATGGCGATCTTTCAGCCGATGCATAATTTAAATGAGATGGCAATGTTTCAGCCGATGCAGAATTCAAATGAAATGGTGATCTTCTAGCCATGGAAAAATGTAAAATGAAGTCGCGATTTTTCAGCCGATGCAAAATTTACATGGGTGGCGATCTTTTAGCCGATGTAGAATGTAAATTGAAGTGGAGATATTTTAGCCGATGCAAAGTCTAAATAAGGTGGCGTTATTTCAGCCATGCAATAGTGGTAGAGCTTAGCCTCGAAAGGCAAAGTAGTAGCCTTATGCAATGCACAAATGCCGATGGAGATAATTCTTAGTTTCGGAAGGTAGAATGGTAGCCTTATGCAATGCAGGAAATGCATATGAAGACAGTGCTTAGTATCGTAAGGCAAAATGGTAGTCATATGCAATGCAAGAAATGCAGATAGAGACAGTGCTTAGTCTTAGAAGGCTGAATAGTAGCCTTATGCAAAGCAGGAAATGCAGATGGAGATAGTTCTTAGTCTCGAAAGGCAGAATGGTAGCCGTATGCAAAAGATAAAAGGTGAATAGTAATAAAATTTCCTTAGCTGATAGTCGATTGCTGGTTGCGATATTGTGGCTGCAGAGGATATTGTACATGGATAGAAAATATGCATAGGTGATGGTTCCAAGGGTCGCATTCTAGAGAAGTTTGAGTTTATAAATGTATTCAGTAATTTGAAACTCGGGTGCCTGCATCAAACGAAAAATCATGAGTTTTGTAGGGGGAAAGGTTAGTTCGTATCCTTGTGATCTTTCATGTCCAGTTTGGTTCCATTTTCAGGGATGTTTGTATCATCGGGTTAGCGTAGCTAAACAAAGTAATCGTGATTTAGTAAAACTTAACATAAATACATAAAAGACAATTTCCTTTAGACGAACCAACGACTGGGACGCGGTTCCATACATTGCAACCTCTCTTGCTCTGGAATTTTGAGAGTCCTCAATATTTGGCCCTAGTTTATTAGGTTTCTGCTTCTGAAGGATGCTTCATATGATCGAATGAAGTTACTCTGGAATTTGGAGGGTCCTCCTCAAAATTCTACTCCAAATTCCAATTGCGGAGGGGAATGAAAATTTTATTGAATTGTGATCGAACTTATAAGGTTGCCTACGTATCCCCTCTTAAACGCGAATCAGGTCATACATAGTTGAAATTACATCATGCATGAAGGCATAAAGGTTACATATAGTATCGCTTCAATGCGTTTAAAATGATTGGCTTTCGCCAAACTTATCCGTCCATTTCTGCAAGTATGAGCGCTCCTCCATTTAGAACTCGATGAACTTTGTACGGACCCTGCCAGCTAGGAGAGAATTTCCCATTGGTTTCATCTTGATGTGGGAAGATTTTCTTCAATACAAGCTATCCTGGTTTGAATTATTTTGTCTTGACTCTTTTATTGAAGGCTCTGGACATTCTATCCTAATAAAGTTAACCATGAAAGACTGCTTTCATGCTTTTTCCATCTATTAGGGCTAACTTCTTGTAGCGACTCTTTGCCCATTTTGCGTCGTCGACTTCTGCTTCCTCTATGACTCTCAACGAGGGAATTTCTACCTCCGTGGGAATAACTGCCTCTCTACCATAAACCAACATGTAGGGAGATGCCCCAGTTGATGTACGGACTGTGGTGCGGACTCCCAATAAAGAAAATCATAACTTATTGTGCCAGTGTTATGCTTTTCTATCATTTTCCTTAGTATCTTCTTGATGTTCTTGTTAGCAACATCCACGGCTCCACTCATCTGGGGTTTGTAAGCTATAGAATTCTTTTGTTTCATACTGAAGGTTTCATTCATGGCTTTCATCAAGTCATTATTAAGATTGGAACCATTAATCAGTGTTGATTGACTACAGAATTTCGAATCGACAAATAATCTCACCGCGGACAAAGTCTGCCACAACTTTCTTAGTCACTGCTTTTTTTGATGCTGCTTCCACCCATTTGATGAAATAATCGATTTCCACTAGAATGAACATGTGCTAATTTGATGCAGCGGGCTCGACCGGTCCGATGACATCCATTCCCCATGCGGCAATCGGCTATGGAGAGCTTGTTACAATAAGCTCTTTTGGAGGTACCTTCATCATGTCTGCATGAATATGATAGTGATGGAACTTTTGCACATACAGATGCACTCCATTTCCATAGTCATCAAAAAATCACCTGGCCGGAGTATCTTCTTCGCTAGGACACAATCATTCATGTGTGGACCGCAGGTCCCAGCATAGATTTCTTCTAATAGTTTAGATTCTTCCTTTGCGTCCATAGCCCTTACTAATCCCAAATCAGGCGTCCTCCTGTACAGGATTCCTCCGCTGTGAAAGAAATTATTAGACAATCTCTGGAATGTGCGCTTTTGAGTAGCATTTGCAAGTTCTAGTTATTCTCCATTTTCCAAGTACTCTTTGATACCATGAAACCAATGATTTTCGTCTGCTTCTTCCTCGACGTAAGCACAATAAGCTGCTTGATCGTCAATCTTCACTGGAATAGCGTCTATAAAGTTGTTGTCTAGATGATGAATGATAGATGATAGGGTTGCCAATGCAATAGCAAACTCATTTTGGACCCTAGGAACATGTCGGAGCTTTGTCTTTGTGAATCTTTTCCTCAACTCTTATACGTGATGTAAATATGAAAGTATCTCGGAGTTCTTAGTTGCCCATTCCTCTCGGACCTGAAGTATAAGGGAATACGAATCCAATCACTAGAAACTCTTGGAAGTTCATGTCCAAAGCCATCTTGAATGCTAAAATGCAAGTTTCGTATTTGGCCAAATTGTTGGTGCATGGGAACCTGAGCTTTGCAGATGTCAGATAGTGCTGGCTAGTTTTTGATACTAGGACTGCTCCTATGCCAACTCCTTTGAAGTTTGCTGCTACATCAAAAAACATCCTCCAACTGTCATGGGATTCTACAATGTCTTCTCCTATGAAGAATACCTCTTCACTAGGAAAATACGTCTTTAGGGGCTTGTATTCTCCATCAACCGAGTTTTTCACGAGGTGATCTACTAACGCTTGTCCTTTGATTATTTTTTGAGTTACGTAGACAATGTCGAATTCACTTAGCAAAATCTACCACTTAGCTAGCTTGCCGAAGGCATGGACTTTTGAAAGATGTACTTTAACAGAACAGGTGCATTCCATCAGGAATACCGGGCCTCGTATGGGGTGAACATCTTGCTGAGATAGTAGATGACCGGCTCGTTTGTCCCTGTTTCATCACGCTGCCCCAGAACATAACCAAATGCTCCTTCTAGCACCACAAGGTAGAATAGCAGGGGTCTAACTGGATCGGCCGGAACCAAGACTGGCAGTGTTTGACAAGTATTCTTTGATTCAGTCGAAGGCCTTTTGGAAGTCATTAGTCCATTTGGTAGCGGCGACCTTCTTTAGCATCTTAAAGATTTGCTCAAAGATGACGGTAGATTATGCTATGAACCGACTGGCGTAGCTAAGTCTTCCGAAAAAACACATTACTTGTTTCTTATTCTTTGGTGGTGGAAATTCTTGAATAGCTTTGACCTTTGATGGATCCAATTCTATCCCTCGGTGACTCACCATGAACCCAAGCAATTTCCCAGATAGAAACCCCGAATGCATATTTTGCGGGATTCAATTATTTCTTGGAGTTAATGTTGATGTCATCTACATACACTTCAATCTCCTAGTGTAACATGCCACAAAAGATGGTAGTCTTGCCCCTCATGTGTGTGGCCCTAGTATTCATTAACCCAAACGACATCATCTTGTAACAATACATCCCCCATGGCATAATGAAGGTTGTTTTCTCAGCATATTCTTCATCCATCCGTATATGATGATACCCAGCGAAACAACCAACGAATGACTGTAGCTCGTGCTTATCGCAGTTATCAATCAAGATATGTATGTTCGTAAAAGGCACGTGGTCTTTTGGACTGGCCGGGTTGAGGTTCCGGTAGTCAATAACGACTCTAACTTTCCCATCCTTCTTTGGTACTGGCACAATATTAGCTAACCATGTCGGATACTCTACAACGCTGAGAACTTTGGCTTTGGCATGCATAGTGACTTCTTCCTTGATTTTTCGACTCAAATCTAGCTTGAACTGTCTGAGCTTCTGCTTCACAGACGGACAGGCTGGATTGGTTGGCAATTTTTGAGCCACGATGGATGTGATTAGAACAATCATATCGTCGTATGACCAGGCGAATATGTCTTCATGCTCTTTTAGGAACTCTGTAAATTCTTTCTGTTTTTCCAGTGACAAATGGTTAGTGATTCGTGTTTCTTTGATTTTTTCTGCATCACCCATGTTGACTATCCCAGTCTCATCCAGGTTAGACTAGGCCAATTCTATTAATTCTCAAGTTCCATAACAGTGTCCTTTGGTATATCATCTTCCTCAGAATCTATGTGTGTTTGTTGCGTTGTCTCAATGCATGTCGCGGTCATTCTTTCATCAAGTAAAGTAATTGTAATTCTATTTGAATAAAGTAATGAAAATAATAAGCGTAATTTTATAAGAAAATGAAATACTTTAAAAATTCCATGAATGTTTTGAACATCAGAGCTTTTTTGAAGAACAAAACAAAATGCGAAAGGGAAATAAACTAGTAAAAAATTAATGTGTGGTGCTTTGTTTAGCCTTGCTACCACGGGGCATGCCGGGGTCCGGTGGTTCTGATGGACCAATTACTGAGGTGCTCTCCTAGGCTCATGACTTGTATGGAAGGGCCTTCCTCCCCTCCTCTCCAAAGAAGACGCAACGGTCCGTGTTATCCTCTTCCAAAAACAAATTCTTCATTGTTGCTAACGCTTCCTCTTCTTTTGACCCCTAGATGACTTGTGCTGGTTGGAAAGTCTTCTGCGACGCGATATTGGCTGCTCCAATGGATAGCAAGGGCCGTGCCAGGGTGGCGACCAGTCCTTGAATTCTTCCCAAGTATACTCATACCCCAAATCAAAGGTGGTATTGTGTTTCTTTAGTTTGATAGGCCTAGCGATTCCTTGGATATTTTTGCTAAGTTCTTTGCCTGGTTCATACCCGCACAAATTCAGTAGGCTTTTGAGTTTATTGTCCCACAATTTATCCTTGTCTACAGCATTGACTCGCTCGATGTGAATGGTATGTCTCTCCACCTATTTTCCTTCTTCCTCCGATTGTTTTGATGGTCTGGCGGCTATATATGTGGTTGCTACCATCACGATGAATGATCATCTCCTAGTGATTCCCCTCAAATTTCACTCCCTGATGTAGTGTTTGATGCCACGACCCCAGAAGCAAGAATCCGGTCATCCCAACAGTAGATTGTAAGATACCGACACACTATTACTTGAAAATCAACATCGAACCAGGTGGGCTCCATTTGCAAACGTAGGCTAATATTCCCAATAGTGAACCTTTGAGATCCATCGAAAGCCTTGCCATTGTTGGACCCATCCTTGAATTCATGCAGTCCTTTTCCCAATGTTATGAGTGTTGCCTGAGGACAAATGTTCAGACTCGACCCTCCATCGACCTGGATCCAGTGATAAAAATAATCTTCATGCTGCATACTGATGTGCAATTCCTTGTTATGGATTAGTCCTTCCAGTGGTAGCTTATCCTCGTAAAAGGTGATTTTTTGACTTTCCAATACTTGACCCACCATGTTCGCCATTTATCCTCCCGTGATGCTGCTGGCCACATATGCCTCACTAAGCACCTTTAACAACACGTTCTTGTGTGCATTAGAACTTCATAGCAAAGCCAGGATAGAGATATGTGCTGGTGTTTTGGTTAGTTGGTCGATGACCGAGTGTTCCTTAGCTTGTATCTTTCTCCAAAGATCATCATGTCTAGCTTCAATGATGTCTTGTTGACCAGAGGTTTTCTTACTTGACTCAGCTAAGTGTTCTGGATATACACTCTGCCAGTTCTTTTCATAACCTGTGCTGCAACCGTTTTCCCAAACTTGGCTTTTCCCTTCCTTCTTGCCTTGGCTGTGTAGTCCCATGGTATGGCTTTTGTGTTGAATGGTGTTACGGCTGCCATTTCCACTGGAGTAGTCCCCCTTGTTTTGGAAGGTAATATAGTGACTTCAAAGGGATCATGCACCTTTGGGTATCAAATTTTGGCCTCGATCGGTGTTGGCATCTTTGCAGAGGCTGGTACTTCAAACTCAAGCGGTATGGTCATGTTTGCCTCAGTATCTTTAGAACGAGGAATTTGGACTACAATGGGACTAAGAGTGACTATTGGTTTCTTTGGATCGTCTCCTTCGACTATCAATCTGATCGATCTCTCGGGATCCCAATCATCTTCTATATCAATCACGTGTATACCTCTACCCTTGTGGTCTGTTAGAGGGTTGGTACGGGCATTCTGGGAAGGTTCCTTTGCCACGATGATCTTGTTGTCTATCAAATCCTTGATCTTGTCCTTCAAGGTGAGGCATTCATCAATGGTATTGCCGTTTCATGCCCGAATGGTATGCACAGGTTTTATTTGGGTTTACCTATTAGGAAGGGTTTTTGGGGTTTATGGTAGGCATAGGGTGACAGAACCAGCAGCTTTGAGCTTTTAATATTGTTGCTCGATAGGTTCGGCAATGGCGGTGTATTTTTTGGGAAGTCTATAGTCAAAGTTTGGTCTGGGTCTAGGGAAATTTTGGCGAGGGGAAGGTGATTGATAGTGGGAAAATTGAGTGTTGTACGCTTGCTAGATGTGTGTGGGTTGGGAGTATTTGGGTGAAGTAGGCTGATATGCTGATGGTGGAGGCGATTCGTAAGTAGATGGTGGAGCTTGCTAATAAGACAAAGGTGCTTGGTAATTTGGAGTGGGTTGATATGTGAGTGGAAATATCGGGTAGGCTTGATATTTGACTGGTGATTTTTCTCTCTGCGCAACCATTATGGCACCTACGTCCCTCTTCTTGGATGTACCACCAGACTGCAGGGAATTGTTGGTGTCTTGCAAAGCTTCAAAGTTAGTGACAATACAACTTTTGATACCTTCTTCGATTCTTTCCCCTAGTTTGATGATGTCGAAAAATTTCTGGCCTTCAATCAGTGCCAACCTTTAGTAGTATTGTGGGTCTTGAACCCAAACGAAAACATGTTCATTTGTTATTCCTCTAAGGCTGGCCTGACCTTAGCCACTTCTGATCTCTACCGAGTAGTATACTCGTGGAATATCTCCATAGGTTTCTTCTTTAAGTTTTGGAAGTAGAACACATCTGGCGCATCTTCTGTTATGATTCTGAATCTGTCCATGAAATCAGACGCCATATTTACCCAATTTGACAACTTCTTCTTGTCTTGGATAATGTACCAAGATAGCGTATCCCCTTTCAGTCTTCTCATAAAGAGCTTCATGGGAATATTTTCATGTTTTTCTACTCCGACCAGCTTCTCGGAGTATGCTCTCAGGTGAACCCTAGGATCTCCTGTACCATCAAATATTTTGATCTTCAGAGGTTTCTACCCCTCGGGCAGTTCGACAACGGGCTGTATGCATAAATCTTTGCAGTTCAGACCCTCGATTCCTTTATTGCCTTCAACACCCTGGATCCTGGTGAGTCACATTCTTAGGTTCTTCAGCCGAATTCTTGATAAGGGAATCTAAATCATCAAACTCAGGTATGCTCGAGATAGGCACAGGTTCCACATATATGGGAGTATTGTTATGGCAATGGTCATTCATGGGGTTCAATGGTTCCGAGATGAGCAACAGAGTGTTGTTGACAGTATGGAAAGTATTGCAGTGGTGGTGAGGACTGAGATGGTTTGGGACATTTTGTGGAGGTGTAGTATTCCGAGTGACCTCTAGAGTAGTAAGGGAAAATGACTGACTTGCCAAATTCCGGACATGAACTTTAGTAACTTTTGTTCTATCCGAGAGGCATTCACCTTGGAAACCTGAATAACCTGAGTAACCTCTACGTGTTCGATTGAATTTTCCTTTGTAATGTTGCTCGAATCTTCCATCATTCCCTTGTTCTTGCTTCTGATAGAACTAGGAGGAGGAGTGCGTGGAGGTCCCTTAGATGTTGTGGAATACGATGATGATGCCAGAGTTCACGAACTATCCTTTGGGGAGGGGAATTAACAAAAAGGGAAAACGAATGGGTAGCAAGTTAGTAAGGACAATAAGAAAGGATGTTTCAATATTTAAACATGTAGCGTAGGGAATATAAACGTGTGCTAATCTTTGGGGGCCTCGTTGTGCCCGAGGTAGGCCTAGCGATAAATAAAATTGGAGAATTTAGAATATTAAATGCCTCATTTAGTTGATAAGAAAATAAGATAAATCCCAAAATGACACTAAATAAAGTGAAGTTGAATGTCACTAATGGTCGTAGGCCTTATTGCATTTTCAAAGGAAAAGACACTCCTATCTATTTGGTCCTAAAAGGACCTTCACCAGATTCATCAATGTTTGCTCCTTCGTACAACTCTCCCAGCTCACGCAATCCTAGCAGTAAGTATGCCCTGGCCAAACGTCCGCCTTTATCTCCCTCAGCAACTTGGAAATTTTCGAACATCATCAAAAACATCTTTTCCATCTCCACTATGGCCTGTTCCAAGCAGATAACTCATTTGTTGGCGCTAACAACCATATCGTTCCATTCTCCAATTAACTTTTGATTCGCTTTTTGTATTTCACGGTGCTCATTTTGGCATTCGCGCAACCTCTTGCGCAGTTGGTTGTTCTTTACCTGTGCTTCAGCCTTTTCATCAATGATCCTGTGACTTTGAACAAACCTTAGTTGTCCTAACCTATAATGATCATGTTCATACCAACTTGGATAGTACGGAGTATATCCAGCATGGTATATGTTTGGTTCAATAGTATCATTTCACATGACGATTTTGTAGTGCCACATGTGTTGGGCTTGGCACTTGTAATGGCTATCGTCATATGAAGTTGGACCTAAAGTGACTACCTTTTTTCAACCCTCAGTATAACCTACTTCCTTCCGGCCAGCCTCATAACTCGGAGAGAGACATAAGGATAAGTTCCTCTCAGATCAATGAGTATAAGAAATGGTGCATCCCGAGATCGGACAATGAATTCTCCAGTAGGGAACCATTCGAACATCCATTTTACTTGGTCCTCTTTCAATTTTTCGAACAACTCTGCCCATCATTTAGCATAGTCGGATTGAGCAAACATGTTAGGCATATAGTTCATTCGCCTTGAATGATGGAAAGCGATATGATCATCCCAGTCCCTACGGAGGATCTCTTGTCGATATTCACCCTTTTGGAGATGCTCCAAGAGCTAGAGATGGAGCAGTAAGTTACAACCCTCAAAGTGTTTGGCCCCTCATGGACAATTCTCCAAGGCTCGGTATATCTCTGCAACGATCATAGGTGCTATGCTAAAAGGCTGCCTGCCAATCCCTTCCATTAAGGTTTTGGTAACCATGGCTAGTCTGGTATGAATCATAGCCTTCTTCAAAGGAAATACAATCATCCCCAAAAAGCAGAACATAAAGACGAAGACTCTTCTATGGGTATGCCCCAATGATGTAAGGGCCAATTCTTCTGGGTAAGTGTGGTAGGAGTGATATGGTCGTACCACTCGAATAGATAGTCGCAATGAATATAGGAATCCTTCAAGCAGATTAAGTCTGGGTTCTTCTTTAGTCCCATCAATTTAAGAAAACCCTATCCTTGAGATTTTTCTGCATAAGAAAACACATAGTCTCCTATGGGATACCAGCTTGCCCTCCTATTTCCTCTAGTAAAAGTGTCATTTCAAGGTCTCCGAAAGGGAACACAAACCTATCGCCATCCCAAAATAGAGTTCAAACTCTATGATTTCGTTGTCGGGTTGGATTTCCAGAAGAGAAGGAAAATTCCCCAAATACTTGTGGATGGGGTTTTGGTCAGTGGAGTGAAGGTCTTCCCACCAACTTAACAACCTTGGGTAGATGTTGGTTACAATGCCAAATTTGGGGACTTCGTACCTCATTCCCTGCAAAAATAAAAAAGGCTTAGGCCTTTACCCCCCCCCCCCCAAACTCGAATAATAAATATCAATGATTGGCATACGCAGCACTTTAGCTCTCCAAATAAATGCACAAACCTGGTAGTGTCTGTTTGGGTACCAAGGAAACCTATTAGACTTTGGACAAGGCTATCTTAAAAAGTCATTATGCGGACAACATAACTGACTCGGCTAGGTTCGACCATTATGCATGCATAATTGAATGGACTAAGTATTCTTTGGGGTGCTATACCGGTACCCCCGAGCGGACAACTCAAGAGGGAAACACACAGAACCGTCGACTATGCTATTGATTTACTGGTTTTACCGCAAATATGCCTTTGCCAAATTTAGGGGTAATTATATAGGAAGGGCGCAACCACTCATTATAATTGTTGATATGGTATTTTATTATGCATGAGTGGAATATGATGTTGATAATGTAATTACAATGATGAATCAATTTGTCACGTAATTGCACGTTCATAAAGTAATGATTAGAATAATTGCTCGTAATTACAACAGTATTGAAGGAATGCGATGAAAGAAAGCATGTAAGAAAAGAAACAAAGAGCCAAGTTAGTTTTGCAGTAGAAGAAAGATAAAAAAAATTCAAATAACAGAAAATAAAAAGCAGTAAAGTCACAAATATAAAATGGTAAAAGCCTAATCAGTGTCCCTAGCGGAATCGCCATGCTGTCACGCCCCCCTTTTTCAAAAGGCGATATCGGGTTTATGACATTTTGGAGGAATAATAGTTCCCTTTTGGGAATTGGGTTTCATTTTGAAGAGTCGCCACCTAATGATTAAGTGCATTAACACACTAAGAAGTGTTTTGATTTCAAGAACTAGAGTTTGGGTAAGGGCTAGAAATTATCTCGTGGGAAGGTGTTAGAAACCCCGCACGATCCACTGGTGTCGTTCTCGACCATGTTATGATTATGACTTAACATAGATTTAAGCAAATAAGGGCTCAAGCTGAAGGTGTTTTAACATAATTACAAGTAAATAAAAAAAAGTAAAGATGGCATAAATTTTGAAGAAAAGATTTAAACAATTAGGAAAAAATAATAAACAAGTAAAAGGGAAGGGGGTCTTAGGTTTATGATTAATATGGATCACATCAATGCAACACCCAGTAATCACTCCTCAAAAGAGTGGCTGCATGATGTATTAGCCCACCGGTCATCATATCCATAGCTACCCATCCTACCCCGTTAAAGTATTAAAGCGTGGAATAGTATCGTTACTTATTGCATTTTATTACCCGTCCAAATCCTATCAGTCCCGGAGGCGTTACGACTACTAATCTGAAAGGGGAGAGAGTTGGGATTTTTAGAGTTTTAAAAGGATAAAAATCTGGGGCGACAAACAAGAACACATAAGCAGTTAGGGGAGACAGCAAATAGCAGTTAAGGCTCAAGTAGTCCTCCTCACTTAACGAGAAAATTATATAGCATGACTTCAAATACTAGTTATGGCCTGAATTAACACAAAATTGTTAGGACATGTTGATTAATCACATATTTCTCAGACGAGACGTATGAATTGGACTTGGTTTAGTTGTAATTTGTTAAGAACTGAACAAGTTGATTAACAACTTAATGGCTTACCTAGGTGAAACCTATAGTGATGATATCAAATAGTGTAGAAGGTGTACTGGTTTTAAAAAAAAGGATTATTCGTTTTTATAAACAAAAGGTTCTACAGATCTTAAATGACCTTATTTACTGATTTTAGACTCATAGAGGGAATAGACGAAATTGATTCAACTGATTAATTCTATGAGCATGATTTCTAAGCGTTGTTGATTTTAAACACTTTATAGTTGAAAGAATAGTGCAGAAGTCCTACAGGCATGGTATCTACAAGGTTGTTTATTACTTAAACCTATGGATAGGTTTTCCTAGTGATGGATTCAGGTGTAAGAATTCAGAAAGTCCTATAGGCACAATATCTAGCATGTTATTTATTAGTTAATCCAATCCATCACCATTATTATGTAAAAATAGACTATCCCCAATTCAATAAGATTGGCTATGGTATCCCTACCAAGCACCGTGAAACCACAACTTCTATAAACTTGAGCAGCCAAAATTGACTCACCAATAAGAGTAGATACTGAGAAAGATTCATGAAGCTATTTTGGTTCTATCCTGAATTTCATAGCAACAAAAAGGGTAATATAGGACAAGGCAGAACCGGGGTCAAATAGGGCATACACATCATGAGATTGAATAGTCAGAATACATGTAACAACATCTGGGGAAGCCTCTGTAGTCTGGCGACCACTCATAACATAAAATTAGCAGGGGCCTCCTAAAATTTATGCGCCACCCCTAGCTACTCCACGCCCTGCAGGTGTTGGGGTACTTCGAGTTGGAGAGGGGGCTGAAGATGCTATGGCTTGAGGACTGGATGGCGTTGTGCCCCTAGCCACTCCCTAGCGGGATACTTGAAAATACTCTGGATATGACCTCTCATCCCACGTCTATATCATATGGGTAAATCTATATAGAAAATACCCAAGTGCATCTTCCCGCACCTGGGGCAAAGGATCCTCTGCTGCTGCTGGAACCTATCTCCTGACTGACCTCGCTGATAGCATCCCTTGTTGCCCTGATCGGGCCTGAAATGACTCCACTGCTGCTTGTTGAGCCTTGATGGTGATGTACTAGATAAAGACTATGCAATAGACTAGGAAGGCCCTAATGATCTTCCCCATTAAGCTGATCTTCCCCTACCGAGTAACTCTCCCATGTTACTCATAGGATGGGCCATGCTGCTACCTTCTCTCTCCATCCTGTTTTTCAATTTACGGCTCTTTGTAGCCTAAGAAAATGCAACCATCTTCCCATAATTAATATCGGAATTAAATGAAGCTGTAGAAGCCTCATTAATGGTTAAATAATTAAGGCCTTGAACAAACCGGCACACCCTGGCCTCAATTGTTGCCAACATATGAATGGAATACTTTGACACATGAGCAAACTCTATGTGGTACTCCCACATACTTCTATTACCTTGTCTCAAATTTTCAAACTCAACTGCACGGGCTTCCTTGTCTCCCTAGGTATAAAATGGTCAATAAAGGCATCAGCGAACACGCTCTGCCTCGCTGGAGGGCGCCCCTCATCACGGGAATCCTCCTACAAATCAAACCTTGAACGGGCCACCCCTTTTAGATGGTAAACAGCCAACTCTACTCTCTCTGTCTTAGATGCACGGATAACCCTGAGTGTCTTGTGCATCTCATTAATATAATCTTAAGGATCTTCTTCTAGATTGGCATCCATATACACTGGAGGGTGTAACCGAAGGAATCTGTTCACCCTAGAACTAGTAGAATCCCCTTGCTGGCTGGACGAATTGGGCGCAATATTTGACCTCAGCTGAGAGGCCACTAGATGGGTTAATATCTGAATTACTCCCCTAAAATCCCTATTAGAAATGCAAGAATTGGAACCTGGGGCTAGATGCTCGACAGAAGCATCAAAGGAGGGATAGTGGTACCCTACACAAGTGTAGGAACTGGGGTAGTCTGCACTATAATAGAAGAATCAGGCAAAGTAATAGAAGGGCGACTACCCTCATCCACATCATTAAGCGGCGAATCATCAGCCACTCCTAAGGTGGCATTGTCTTCTTGGCCAATTCTCGCTTTCTTCTTAGGTTCCATTTACTAAAAGATAGAACAGTGAACTTAGCAAGAGAGGGAACAGTTTCAGCGCACAATCCAGAATATCAAAGAATGGTGTTATTAATAAATGCCCATGTAGCCTCCCACATATAGATGTGGTTGACTACACATCGATAAGAATGACTCTACTGGACATCGCTCTGAGACATCCTAGGACACTACAAAACTGTAGGCTTTGATACCAAGTTTGTCACGCCGCAACCTTGGGAGGCGCGACTGGCGCTCAATCGAGTGATCCTAAATGAGCTAGCCTTATCACACTACCTACCTAACTCAATACGAATAAGGGGATAATGCTTCATTTATTCAACAACGGAAGATAGTTTATACCACATTACCAATTCATTGTAAAACACAACATTAAACCATAGATGAGTTCAAAGATTCATACATTTGTACTTTAAAGAGGCGAGAGCTAGGATTACAACATAGTCGGTACACCCATCCAACATCTACACATGACCCACATATACGTCTAAGGAGCCTCTAAGGATACCAAAGACAAATGTGACATCGTCGGCAACAAGGCCCCGGCAATACCTCGAAAGGGAAAGTCCACAATGAAAAGATGTGCAATATAGCCCCTTGAAGGAGAAGGGGGCTCACCAAGATCTACAATACTAACCATGGTCGCATAGGGAACATATGCACAACCAAACCAGGATAGGTTTATAAAGATCAAACCAAAATATAGGATTTCATGGGAGATAAAGGCATAAACACTATTACATGACTATTCAAACAAATGCAAGTACTTCTTTTTCAATTAATCCTTGGCGTCCTATGTGGCTTCCTCAACTTGCTGGTTGTGCTATAACACTTTCACGTATGCAATTTCCTTATTTCTCAATTTCTGAACTTGCCAATCAAAAATGACAACTGGAACTTCTTCACACAACAGTTCTTCATTGACCTCAACAGTTTCAACTGGCACAATACCGGATGGATCTCCAACTACCTTCCTCAATATGGACACGTGAAAGACCGGGTGCTCCAATGACATCTCGGGTGGCAGCTCGAGTTTGTATGCCACCTAACCAATCCTCTGATTATTCTGTAGGGACCAACATACCCCAGATTTAATTTTCCCTTCTTTCCAAATTGCATGATTCCCTTAATAGGGGAAACCTTCAAGAATACTCAATCATCTTCTTTGTACTGTAGATCTCTATGACGAACATCTGAGTAAGAATTTTTGTGACTCTGAGCAGTTTTCAACCTTTCCTTAATGATCTTGACTTTCTCCATAGCCTGATGCACGAGGTCTGGCCCTATCAGTTCCGCATCTCCAACCTCGTGCCACCCAATGTGAGACTTAAATTTCCTACCATGCAATGCCTTTAATGGAGCCATCATGATACTAGCATGAAAGTTGTTGTTGTAAGAAATTTCTATAAGTGGCAAATGGTCATCCCAAGTACCCCTGAAATCAAGAGTACAAGCACGCCACATGTCTTGGAGTGTCTAAATAGTCTACTCTGCTCGCCCATCGGTTTGAGGATGAAAAGTTATGCTAATATTTACCTGCGTACCCAAACCTTGTTGAAACTTCTTCCAAAATTTGTATGTGAACTGAGCCACTCTATCTAAAATGATGGAGACTGAAGTTCCATGCAACATGAATATTTCCCTTATATATAACTGAGCATATTGCTCTACTGTGTTGGTAGACTTAACTGGTTAGAAATGTGTTGGCTTCGTTAGTCGATCCCCGATCTCCCAAATTTAGTTGAACTCGCAAGGAGTGCACGGCAGCCCTACCACAAAATCCATGTGGATTATCTCCCATTTCAACATTTGAATTTCTATGCTTTGAGCCATTCCACCGGGCCTTTGATGGTTCGCCTTCACTTTTTGACAATTCGTACATTTTACCACAAAATCTTCCACATCGCTCTTCATGTTGTTCCACCAATCATTCTCCTTGAGATCATGATACAATATCGTATAACCTGGGTGCACGGAATACCCGAAAGTGTGAGTTTTTGCCATGATCCTTTCCCAAAGACTGTCAATATCAGGAACCCATAGGAGGTCTTAGTACCGTAGGGTATTGTAAAGACTCGTACAAATTTCTTGCCTAAAATAATGTTGGGTAGGTCCCTGTGTTGTTATAACTGTAGAAAAGTAACCAGGAATTTGAAAGATAAAATTTTCCAAAAATTGGACGTTATACGACGCACTATGTGATCTCATAACGAGTGCATGGACCACATAATGGTCACAAAACTGGGTAGGCCACTGCCCAATTGGAGGAAAACTATGAGGTCCAGAATGCAATCACATTCTGGTTATGCAGATCGCATAGTTATCGCATTTTGCCCATTGACTTTTGGTGAGAGAGGTTATGCGACGCCCTATGGGATCGCATAACGTGTTTGGAGACCACATAATGGAAGGATGTCTTCACAGTGTGTTTCAAGTTTTGCCCATTTTTGAGGGCCAATCTGCGGACCGCATGTCAAGAATGCGATCGCATTCTGCGTCGGGGCTTCTATTTTTCTAGTTTTTCAACCCAACCCCTTCTTAAATAAAACACCTCAACCCTACATTTTAACACATTTTCTAAGCAAAACTAGAGAGAGGTAAGAGAGAATTCTTGAGAGAGAAGTTCTCATATCTATCAATTTGATTTTTAATGTCACCCAGGTCTGGAAATTTGAATAGTTATCTTCTTCTTCGTTCTTGCAGGTAAAATCCCCAACCCTTTTTCATTAGTTTTCAAATTTAAGCAAAAAAGGGATTCTTATTAATTGATTCTTTAAAAAATAATTTGAACCATACATGCATGTCCTTTAATACCTAAAATCTAGCATAAGGAATTGGGTGGGGGTAAAAATTTGCAAAATAAAGTAGGGGTTGATAATCTAAAAGAGTGCAGGTTGTATTTACGAATTTCACTTCTAAGATATATTTATTAACTCGTGAACTAGATTGACAGTGCTAGGAAGATTGGTGAATTGAAAATAGCAGTTAAAAAGGAAATTCTACTCCAGGTATGTATGGCTAAATTTAATCTTTGTAAAGTCACCCTGTTTTGTGTACGAGTAATATGTATGTATTACTTATGTGGACTATGTGTGAGTTTTAGTTGTTTCACGGGTGTTAAGGCAAGATGGCCTATTTCAGAAACTCTTGTGATTAATATGCCTTAAACATTATTGGTTAAACGTTCTGATATGATAGTGTTAAAAAATGTCAACAAACGAAGTGTATGTGTGTGTGAATTTGTTTATGTGGTAAGGGTCGTGTAATAAATGATGGAAAGAAGTCGTAATTGATGCAATTGAAACAACTATGGCAATATCATATATGTCTTCTCGTGGGCAATTACCACTGTGACTTGAACTGTATACTAGTTATTATATATGATGGAAATGGTACTGGTGTTAATGAAACTTCTTTTTTAATAGTTATTGTTGTTGTGAAATGATATTCTGGATGGCTTGAGGCCATGTAATTTAACTGTGAACTATTATTTTTGTGAGAAATGTGATTGTCCGGTAGGATAGGCTTGCGTGCCGCAACATAAAATGATAAATTGTGGGTTGGGGTTATATGGGTGGCCGAGGTAATAAGGGTGGACAAGGTAATAAGGGTGACCGAGGTAATAAGGATGGAATGTAATCATTATCACTACTTAAATGAAAGTTTGTGAAATCATTGATATGATGAAATAATGTTAAAAGGGGAAAATGAGAGATTGTAAAACTTGTTGGCTTTGGTTGTTCCTTTAATGTGCATTGATAATTGATTCTATTACTGTTCGTTACCAGTGTATTGATTTATTTTACTTGGGATTAAGTTTGATCATACATACCAATACAATTAAAATGTACTGACGCCCATTTGGTCGGGGCACTACATTCTTGTTATGATTGTAGGTAGCAGGTACTCCAGTCCACTAACAGCAGCACTTCCTCCACTTCCCATCAGTTGTATTACTTTGGTATTTGTGTAACGTATAGCCGAAGCCTTGTTACCAGGAAGTATCCTAACACACTTTTGTATCTCTAGAGGCTCGCTAGAAAGGAAATGTGGGTTATGTACATATGTATTTTATATTTGGGCAGTATAACTTGTACAAAACGTAAAGTAAGCATGTATGTTTTTATGCCTCTTAAAATATGTTTAATTATTAATCCCTATTTCACTTAAATAATAAGTATTGAAATCACTGTGTAACCCGTGGGGTAATAAAGGGACCGAGGTCCGCTTGACTGGGGCTACCCGGTAGAGCGCCGGTCGAGTCCCTCGGTTTTGGGGCGTGATAGGTACCATCATCCATGCCTAGGGAAAAAGCCGTGGTCTTGTGATTATGAATCTCGTCCTTCAGTTGTGTTAATAAATGATCATTGAATTGCTTCTCTTTAACCTCCACCACAAGTGATGATTCATCCCTATTCTGTACAATTACCCCTACTCCATTAGAGTCCCCATAGATTTTCGACTTAGTGCATCTTCCATAACATTAGCCTTTCCCGGGTGATAGAGAATATCAATGTCATAGTCCTTGAGTAACTGTAGCCACCTTATATGTCTCAGATTCAAGTGTTTCTTCTTGAAAATATATTGAAGGCTCTTATGATCCGTGAATATATCCACACTGACTCAATTCTAATAATGTCGCCATATCTTTACCCCGAATACCACTGCCACCAGCTCTAAGTCATGTGTTGGTTAGTCCTACTCAACATTCTGTAGTTTCCTGGAAGCATAGGCTAAAACATTGTCGTGTTGCATTACCACACACCCAAGCCCGATTCTCTAAGCATCGCAATACACCACAAATCCATCTGTGCGCTGTGATAGGGCTAATATCGGTGATGTTGTGAACCTTGATTTCAATTCTTGGAAATTCATTTCACAAGCATCAGACCATTAGAATTTAACTACTTTCTGTGTCAATTTAGTCAATGGAGCATCAACAGTACAAAACCCCTCCACAAACCTCATGTAGTACATAGACAAACCTAAGAAACTGCAAATCTCCATTTGAGTGGAAGGTCTAGTCCAACTCTTCACTGATGCAATCTTTTGAGGATCAACCATAATTTCTTCCCGGAAAACGACATGACCAAGAACACGACATATTCATGCAAAAATTCACATTTTAAAAATTTTGCATACAATTGATGTTGCTAAAGGTTCTGCGAAACTGCCGTGAGATGGTCAGCATGGTCCTTCAGACTTCAGGAATGCACAAGAATGTCGTCATAACACTATAATAATGGAGTCTAGAAAAGGTTTGAAGACTCGATTCATAAGATCTATGAAATCTACCAGAGTGTTTGTTAGCCCAAAAGACAACATCATAAATTCAAAGTGCCCATAACGAGTGTTCTAAAGGCTATTTTTTGAATATCCTACTCCCTTATCTTCTATTAATGATACCAGGACTGCAAGTCAATCTTTGAGAAACATGGAGCACCTTGAAATTGATCAAACAAGTCATATATTCTTGGTAGAGGGCATTTGTTTTTTATTGCGACTTTGTTGAGTTGCCGGTAGTCAATACACATCCACATCGATCCATCTTTCTTCCTTACAAACAAGACCGCTGTGCCACAGGGTGACACACTCGGTCGTATGAAACCCTTCTCCAGAAAATTCTTCAATTGTTACTTTAGCCCTTTCAATTCCATCAATCCCATTCTGAAAGGTGGAATTGATATAGTGTGCGTGCCAAGCATCACAGCGATCCCAAAATAAATCTCCGTGTCTGGTGAAATCACATTGAGATCATCTGGAAAGACATCCAGAAATGCATTTACAACTAGTACAGACTCAAGGCTAAGTGCCTCGGCGTTGGTGTCCATAACCCAAACTAAATGATAGATACACCCCTCCTTGATCATCTTCGCGGCCTTAAGGTACGAAATAAACTGGCTTCTGTTAATTACATTATCTCCCTTCCATTCAATATCGGGCTCATTAGGAAATTCAAGCCTCGTAGTTCTTGTCCAACAATCAAGATTGGAAAAACATGAATAAAGCCAATCCATCCTAATCATTACGTATAAATCAACCATCCATAAATCAATAGGATTGGCCATGGTATCCCTACCGCGTACCGTGACAACACGACTTCTATTAACTAGAGCAGCAAAAAATGACTAAAGAACCGGAGTAGAAACTAAAAATGGTTCATGAAGCTATTATGGTTCTATCCCAAATTCCATAGCAACAAAAGAGGTAACATCGGACAAGGTGGAACTAGGGTCAATTGGCGCATGGACATCATGAGATTGAACGGTAAAAATATATGTAATAACATTGGGGAAAGCCTCTGCAGTCTGGCAACCACTCATAGCATAGAATCGGCTGGGGCCTCCTAAACTTTACGCACCACACCTAGCTGCACCACACCCTACGGGTGCTGCGGTACCTCGAGCTAGAGAAGGGGCTGAAGAGGTAGTGGCTACTGGGCTAGATAGCTGAGCTATGCCCCTAACCACTCCCTGGCGGGATACACAACAATGTCTCTGGATATGACCTCTGATCCCACATCCATAGCTTATAGGTATCTCCATATAGCAAATGCCGGAGTGCATCTTCCAGCACCTGAGGAACGAGAACCTCTGCTACTGCTAGAACCTCTCTTCTGATTGACCTCGTTGATGGGATCCCCTATCGCCCTGACCGGTCCTGAAATGACTCCACCGATGCTGGCTGGGCCCTAATGGCGGTGCACTAGCTGAAGACTGTGCAATAGACAGGGAAAGCCTTGATGATCCTCTCCTGAAAGATGATATTCCCCCACCTAGTGACTCTCTCATGTTGCTCGTAGACTGGGCCTTTCTATTACATTCTCTTTCCATCTAGTTTGTCAATTTATCGCTCATTGTGGCTTAAGAAAATGCAACCATCTTCCCATAATTCATATTAAATTCAATGCAGCCGTAGATGCCTAATTAATGGTTAAAGAATTAAGGCCCTGAACGAACCGGCGCACCCTGTCCTCCATTGTGGGAAACACATGAATTGTATACTTGGACCGATACCAACTTTGTCAGGACCCAACCTTGGAGGCGTGACTGGTGCTTCATCGAGTGATCCCAATTGAGCTAGCCTTATTAGACAATACCTACCCAACTCAATATTAATGAGGGGATCATGCTTCATTTATTCAACAAAGGAAGATAGTCCATACCATATTACTGATTTTTTTTAAAACACAATGTTAAACCATAGATAAGTTCCAAGATTTCATACAATTCTACTTTAATGAGGTGAGAGCGAGAATTATAATATAGTAAGTACACTCATTTAACACCCGCACATGACCCACATATCTGTCTATAGGCCTCTAAGGATACCAAAGGTAAATGTCACAACTCCAGCAACAAGGCGACGGCTATACCTCAAAAGGGAAAGTACACAATAGAAAGATATGCAATATAGCCCATTAAAGGAGAAGGGGTCTCACCAAGATCTTGCGGCATAAATGCAGTCCGCATTCATGTTCTGGAAAGAACTATCAAGACAGAACAAGGAAATCACAACAGTACAATTAAGATTTTAACCGGACACCATATCATCAAGTAAATGAACCATATAATCTTTCACATAATTGTAATAATTTAGTTTGGGACATTTCTTTCATATGTTCATCACTATCCTCAATACCATCGCTATCTCGAGCAGAGTCCGATCATGACCCGATCGGCTAGGTTGCCTTATTTGAGGCATATATCTCAATCACCATTTCATTTCCCTTTTTCCAGAATTCACTATTATCAAATTACCATCATGTATGCGGCATGGTGTCTGATCACGACTCGATCGGCTCAGCCACCTTACCTAGGCATTGTTCTTTCCTCATTGATCATCTCATTTGAATTTAAATTTCACCTAGCTCATACAAATTCATTGGCACTTAGGACAACAGTTATCACATTACTCAATTTTTTATATCCATCTTGCAATTTCATGATCATAGGCACATACAAGCAATTCAAGTTACAAGCACGTGTAAGTTGTCGCATAGTTAGCGTGACGAATCTCAATTTTAATCATCGCGTTTAGCCTAAGAATTTCAACACATAATTCGTATTTTTCATGCTTCACTAATATCAAGAATAGTATATTACTCCCATTAAGGCACATCCTTCATGCATATATGTACATAATTGCAAATCAATTAACGTGAAGTAACAATCAATACATCAACCAATTCTAGTCTTACCACACCTTCGAAAATGACAACGGAGCACCATTTCTAATAAAAAAGGGTTTTAGCCATACATACCTCAATTAGGCTTTCCTTAATCCGTACAATATTTCCGGAAATCTTAGCACTTCGATCTATTGTGTAAGATTTACAATTGAACCTAGAATTAGAGACATTCTAGCTCATTTGGGCATATTATCGAACCACTAAAAGTGCATTGTGATCTTAGGCCCCTTATTAAAGGAAATTTCTTCTACATTATACCCCAATTAATGTTTTTTTAGTTCTCATCATCCCCATATCCCATTGTCTCATATATTTGCAAGATTACTAGCCTTATACCCACGTACCCCTTTCTAACTACTCATTTTAAAAGATATATTTGAAATTATTGATGAGGGTACAGTTCTTAGTAATTAGGATGAAGACCTAGTAGCCTTAATTAACAATCTTCAAGGATTTGATCAAGGATTTAAAGAGATCTTGATGAAGACTACCCCTTCTCACTCTAGAACTCCCTCTCTCTCTCTCTCTCTCTCTCTCTCTCTCTCTCTCTCTCTCTATGTTCATCATATAACATAAAATGGCATATTAGGGCATTCTTAATGGGGTGTGGTCGAATATAAAAATTACAAAATAGGAGCTCTAAGTCAGATCTGTGATCGCAAAGTCGACATGTTGACTGCATAATGTACCAAAAAATGCTCCCGAAAATTGGACGCACTGACTCGATTTGCGGCAGAAATACAATCCGCATTCATGTTCTGCGGGCGCAAAATCCACCACAGAACTACCCTTCATAAAACCAAAGAAATTAAGCGACGACTATGTGGTCCACATTTTGGTTATACGATCGCATAATTGACCGCATAGTTGACTTCAAATTTGGTCAACGCACTGACTCACTCTGCAGCAAAAATGTGGTCCACATACCTGATGTATGACCACATTATTGACTGCAAAGTTTCACTTTTTTCTGGAAACATAATTTCTTGACTTGTTAAAGCAGTGATCCACTCAAAAAGTCTGAACCTCGGGGTTCGGGGTTTTTGAGTAGGAAATTCACAGGGCCTTACAAGTTCAAGATCTAAATTTTTGGATTCATTGCGTGGATAAAATTTTAGATTTGTATTGGTTTGTGAAAGAGACTTTTTATATTTCTTTATCATTATAGGTTATATGGTGTAATGTTTGAGAGATGGAAGAGACAACTTCAAATTCATGCAAGGTATCTTCAGAGCAAGCATTTCGGTTCGAGATACTCTAGGGTACATGAAAAGGAATAAAGTGGCTTATGTATCTTAGGACGACGTAATTTTGTGTTGGTATCACTTGAGATGAGTTTTGGTTCAGGACCATAGGGTACTAAGAATGAGAAGTGTTTCCTTAAAGGTGAGTCATGCATAACCTGACTGAGTGGGATCAATATAACAGCAACATAGATTGGCATGGTAGAGAAAATGGTCAGTTCCTATTGTATGATATTGCATCACATGCACTTTTGTTTTCGGACTTTTGGGCTTGGTGGAAGGTGATACTTGGTTGATTTAGAGGGATTCAGTTCTTAGTCATGTGCAAATGGGTTTTGAAGCGTATATTATTATTTTGACAACGACATAAGGGTAATGTCTTCTATGGGTATGAGAAGGTTGTTACATGTTTTGGTTCTCTCTTGAATTGAGCTAAGTGGAAGGTTTCTAGTCCATGAAGTGTTTATGATGAGGGCCATCCTATTTGTGACTTAGAGTTGATAGTGGGATTCTCGTCCTTTAATATAATAGCATGATAAATGCGGTGAGCCATGTAGGATTGGGATTTAATGGACTAGGTTGTGGTTCAATTTCAAAAGGAAGGTCATGAGTTCTAGATAGTATGAGAGATTTTTTATGTTTAACAGAACTCTAGCATTATCTTGTATCGCTTGAGAAAGGTGTGAGTTGTAGAAGAACCATTGTATAATTGCAGATGCTTGACTAGTCTACAAAAATCTCATGGTTGGCAGTCAATACAATTCATAGAAGTACTTCTTAGGAAGTGATTATATATGCATGGCGTGGCAATCATTTAAGCGAGAAAGTTAGGGAACATGTATGGATATTCTGGTATTCTTGAAGTTTAGAGTTTGGATGTTCTTAAAGGCTAACTATCCTTTTGGTTGAAGACTGTGAAAGTGTGTGGAGGGTTAGACAACTAATTGTATGTGCATGGATAGGGTCGCTGTGAATTGTTGGAAGGCTATTTGCCTATTTTAAAAATGGTAAACAGGTAAATAGTTGATAGTCAACAATTTTTTGGCACAATAAGGCTCGTCAATATGACAATCATCGTTTGCTTATCCTTACGGACATGGTGCAATAGGGTGGTTCCAAGGAGGAGACAATTGGTGATGATACAGTGTCATAACTTTATAGTTGGATTTGTGTTCCTAATGTAGACGGGTTGAGAGAGTTGATTCTCGAAGAGGCTCATAGTTAAGTGTACTCTGTTCATCTAGTTGCTATGAAGATGTACCTTAATTTGAAGCCACAATGCTGATGGTAGAGGATAAAGAATGATATTATTCATATGTCACTCAGTGTTTGAATTGTCACCATGTCAAGAATGACCATCAATGACCTAGTGGTTTGCTTCAGAGGTTAGATATACCAAAGTGGAAGTGGGAGCACATCACTGTGGACTTTGTGGTAGGTTTACCACCAATATTGAGGATATTTAACAGTATTTGTTTCATTATGAATAGACTAGCCAAGTCTGCACATTTCATCCTAGTTCTGGCTCTACTTGTACGGTGTACCCGTTTCTATCATCTCAAATTGCGGCACTCATCTTACTTTGCATTTCTGGAGCATACTTCTACATGAGTCGGGCATGCAAGTCGAGTTGACAAATGTATTTCACTCTCATAAAGATAAGCAGTTCGAAAGGACCATTAAAATCTTGGAGGATATATGGAGAGCCTATGTCATATATTTTTTAGGCTTTTGGGATTAGTTTCTTCTAAGTGGATTTTCCATGCAGCAACAACTACCAGTTGAACATAAGAATAACATCGTATGAGGCCTTATATATGAGGTGATGCCGTCTATGGGTAGTTGATTTGAGTTGGGTGATGCTATGTTGTTGAGCACATATTTGGTTTGTGATTCTTTGGAGAAGGTGAATTAATTCAGTAAGAGATTTGTACAACACAGTCCATGAAAATAGTTTGTACTGATAGGAATGTTTGCAATGTGGCTTTCATGGAGGGTGATAAGGTTCCGTTTTGAGTTTCTCCTATCAAAACCCTGATGAGACTTGGGAAGATTGAAAAGTTGATCTCTACATTTATTGGTCCTTTTGAGGTGTTAGAAAGAGCTGGTGAGGTGGCCTACAGACTTGCTTTTCTATCTTCATTATTGGGAGTTCACCCTATGTTTAATGTTTTCATGCTTCGAAAGTATTATGAAGATCAATTTGATATGTTGGATTTCAGTTATGTACAATTGGATGATAATCTGGCTTATGAGGAGTTGGTGATCATTTTGGTAGGCCGGTTCGAACACTGAGGTATAAATATATTGCATCATTAAAGGTATAGTAGAGAGGTCAGTCAGTCGAGGAGGCGACTTGGAAGATCAAGCATGATATGCGGAGTAGATATAATCATATTTTCATATTCTATGAAAGATTCTAGACCGGTTCGAGGACGAACTTTTGTTTAAGAGGTGGACAATGTAAGGACCCGGCTAGTCATTTTGTGTATCTCAGCCTTGTTTTTCTTTTGTGATGCTTAATATATGTTTATTTACTATTTTATGACTTGCGGGTAACCCATTCGATTTCGGGAAGGTTTGGAGTGATTAGAACACTTAGCTCCATTGTTAGAAGCTTAAGTTAGAAGAGTGAACAAAGTTTGACATTTGGGTAAATGACCAAGGATTCATGTTTTGATGCTTTCAGTAGGTTCCTACGATAATTTTGGACTTAGGAATCTGACCGGATTTTGATTAACAGGTTACTAGTGTCATGACCCAAACCGAAGGGCTGCGACGAGCACCCGGTGACTTACTCAACCAAGTACCAATATAGCATATCTTTCTTATCGTACTATTATGAGTAAATGAGAAATAAAACCCTTCATGAGATAATAAGAATAAAAATAAAGGAATACTAAACATATGATGACCCAACATGATGTACAAACTTATGCATATGATATACGGGCCTATAAGGCTGATAGTACCATTTCTAAACTCAAAACATTGGCTGACAAGGCCATACAAGTATCCATATACCTTACATCTATCTACAAGTGTCTAAGAATACATAAAATTATAAAGGTTAGGATAGGTCACAGCCATACCAATCAATACATATCCAAAGCATACTGACCAAATAGGAAACTCTGGAGCAAGTGTAGTGCACCAACACCTTCGCTGAGCTGATAGCCTAATAGAAGGACTGTAAATCTATCAATCGGGACATACAAGCATGAAACGCAGCGTCCTCATGCAAAAGGGATGTCAGAACGAATAAAGTGCCAAGTATGTAAGGCAGGAAAGCATAAACAAGAACGGTGATGTACAGAGTGATAGAGAAGATACAACCTGTAACATCGAACTGCCTCTAGGGGTGACTAACGTGAAAAGAAGAATGCATATATATACGTAAACTTTTGAAAACATATACCTTTGTGGGCATCATCATTATATCGTACCCGGCCTCAAAAAGGACTCGGCAAAAACGTACCTGGCCATCATAAGGGTTGGTGAATCGTACCTGGCCATGTGGAGCTCGGTAAACCCAATTGATCATTGGTTTCACAATAGGTGTCGTACTCGGCTGACTATAGCAAGGCTCAGCAGAGTAAAATAGATACTATATATAATGCATACTGGACTCATGGAATCACGTTCTAATCCTTTCAGAGTGACTTAAGGTCGTTGTAACTTTTATTAACATTATGAACGTCCGTACCCTCAATATGAACCTCAATAGGATTCAAGGATCATATACACTTGCTTATAATAACTTTATAAGGAAATAACAACATAGATAACATTTCTTGCTAGGAGTAGATTCGCCATGAAATAGTGTGATATTTGACGCTCATTTCACATCAAAACATACCAAAAGAAATAAGGAAGTGCCTTAAACTACCTTAACTCAGTTGAGTCCTTAATACCTTCCAAGAAATTCAATAAAGAACTCAACTCAATCAACCATAGCATAAGTAGATTCAAAATGAGTGTTGAGTAAAGGCTAAGTCCCCAACTTAAACTACTAGCTTGTTTATGTAAATTTGGGCAGTATCTCCATTGTAAAAAGAGACTCCTCCAACACTATATACCAAAAAAAATGACCAGAGCAACCCATCAATACATAATTATCAATAACAATACACCATATACTAACAACAAGTCAAAACTACTTCACGATGAGCGCAAGCTCCGATTGGAATCCGTATACCCCTTATAACCCATTATAGTCTTCTTACTTCAACTTAATAGTATCATTAACATAATAATGAATTCATTAATGAATAATTCAAGACTTACACCATATATTTATAACAACAAACACAATCCACAACTTCAACTATTCACAATTAGCAACTTAATTCACTAGTTCATGTCTTGTCCATCCATTTATCTTAATAAACATCAATATAACCTTAGGAAAATGCAAGAAAAATATATAAATACCTCCTAATGTAAATTCAAGTCGAAATCCAAGTTATATTCAGGTTACAACAACCCTCAATAGCAGTACAACACCATAGAATTGACTTACGCTACTCTAAGTATTATCTTGTAGTTTATCATCCTTAAAACTTAACCAACATACAAGAAAGCTTATATATAATTTATAGGCTATTATAATTACCTTAGCAAGTAGCAATAACTTGGAATTTCAGCAAAATAAAGCCCACAACAATCCTCAACGACAGAACAACCTCAAAGAGGTGTTGTTCTTCACTAGAATTAAGTTTTGATGTTGAAATACGGTGTAATCACTTTGGTATCACTTCAAACCCTTGTTTTATATATTTATAAGGGTTAGGAAAAGTTTGGAGACGAACTTTAGTTTAAAATAAGTGAAAAAAAAGCTTTCAAATTGTTTATAAAGTTATGTAGGTCGACCACCGTCTATGTGGGTTCCATTAGGAGCTACTTGCGCGGTGTTGCAAAAATTTGAATATCTCTCTTCTCCAATATCATATCAACAAACGGTTTAATGTGTTTAAAACTAGACTCGTAGATCTTAAATTTAACGGGTATACCACCCCCTAATTCTAAGCAAATTTGGTGAAAATCTTAGCTACATATGACCTAATATTTAGCACATTTATGAGTGTAACTTGTGATGAATTTTACCAACTTTTTTCTACAACGTGCTTGCCCTCAAAACATAGCAGATGACTATCATACAACTAAAATAACTCATACCATAAGATCCTTATTTTTTATTTACCCTAGTCTCACCTCAAAGTACATGTTATAACATTCCAAACTTGTCGACTTTCGACGAAACTTATTTTCTTCAATTAGTTTAGCTTCTAAGCTTTTCAACCCTCTTGGTACTCGTTATTCATGATCTTAATATTTTTAACCTCCATTATAACATGATTAACTTACTTTATGTACTTTCAACTTTGATCTCATTTTTGAGCTTACATCAATTGACTTATAAATACTCTTATGTATAAAAGCAAGGGATGTAACAACTAGCTTGATTTTGCTCTAATTCTCGAAAGTTTTAAATTTGAAGTTTTAGAAAGTTTCATATGCGTTACAGGGAGTTGACTATGATGATATTGGGTTTGGTCCTTTATTCTATATTATTATTCTCTTTAGCATTATTTGGTAGAGTGATATGGTATTTGACTAGATTCACGATGTTCGGTGGCCGATTCTTGTGGGAAGATGTTTGTGGGGTATTCATTTGGCTTATTTGAGATACGTGTCTTCCCATTGGCTATGGTACTTGATACATGTTGGGGTATCATACATATATGGTGATGAATGCGTATACCATGGTTATTCATGATCCGATGATGCTTTAGACTATTATATGCTTTGTTTTGCTATCATGCTTCCTTCTTACCATATTTTATCTACTTATATGACTACTTGAGCATTATTCATGCATAGGCTATGTGCTTATTGATTTAAGATATGTTAGATAAATTTTTCTAAGTTGAATTGTTTTCCTTGATTGTAGTCATATTTCTCAGTCATTAAATTATATTCGAGTGTTATATCACCATCTCAGTGTACTTCTTACATGTTATTAGTGTCTTGACTTGTGTGACATGGGTTTGAGTATGTTTATGGCATGTTGGTATAATTTGTACGATATATTGTTTTTGATAAAGTAAGATATAGAGTTGACTAATTATTGAACTTATGCCATAGCGTCGTGTTGATATTGATAATGAGGTAACACGTATACCAGGCCCCTTATAAGGTGTGATATTAACAGTGACGTCATGCATGCACCAAGACATTTACACTATATTATGATGATTGTTGACTTTTAAGCATATCAACGCTTGGGCTAGGGTCCACCCCTCCATAGTCAGATGATAACCCATATTAATTAGGCTTTGTGACTGTAGGATAGGGGCTTATTCCATTCACTAACTGAGTGTGGCTGTATGATAATCAAGGGGTATTCTACTAGGTACCATGCAAGTGTCAACGTTTTGTTTACTTGAAGATTTAAACTATGGTATTTTTTGTGTTTGCTTAAATATTTATCATGCAGGCATAGAGTAGCAATATTCTCATGCTAGTTAATATCTGACGGCTTTGAATGTTGATTCCTTGACAGAGTTATTTGAAAATCAACATTATTTTCTCTTAATATGATAGAGTTGAACTTAAGATTATTGATATGCTCTTCGTTTGTTATTATTATTGTTGTCGAGTGTGTAAAGTGAATATTGGATCTTTCCAAGCTCATCACTGGTTACAACTCGAGGTTAAGCTTGTTACTTATTTAGTACATAGGGTCGAATGTACTCATACTACACTATGCACTTCATATGCAAATCCAAATGCTTCTAATAGAGGTGATGTCCAGAGGGTGGCATATGATCATGTTAGAGTGTCCCAGCTATCCTATTGCCTAATATTAATGTTAGTTGTTCAAACAGTATTGCATTTTCATCAGATCTTGTACTTCTTACACTATAGATCTCGTGTACTCGATGGCACCAGATTTTGGGAAGGTTTCATTAATTCTATTGGGCTCGTGTATTCGATGACACCAGTTGAATCATTATTTGACTTCATTTATTTTTTATTATTCTTCATTTGAGACTGTTTAATATCATTAAATAAGTTTAATTATGAATATTTAATGTTGGCTTGTATAGCAAGGGGTATTGGGTGCCATTGCGGTCCCGATGGAATTTTTTGTCGTGACAGGTGAGCTATATCTTTGATGAATTTTGGATTTCATACCTCAAGCAGAAGGTTGCCTTTTTTTAATATTTGGACCTTGGGTTGAAGATTGAATATTTTCTTATTTAATGAATTCCTAAAGCTTGTGTTGACTTATTTATGTACTACTTGACTAGATTTGAAACATTTTGTGTTGGAATTGAAAGGAAAATTGGTTGTTGCTGATTTAAGCTTGTCTAAAAGAGGTAAGTATATTGTCTATCCTTATAAGATTTAATTCTCCCCCTAGGTGAGATATTTGATATGTGTTACTTGAAGTAGGAGCCATATATATGCGGGGTGATGTGCGTGTATGCATAGCTAGGTTATGACCATATTCGATAGGATTTGACTTATGATTATGCCTTATTATGACTACGTAAATTTATTATCCATATTTCATTGATTGTATGACTATGTAATTACTCATAGTTATATTATAGCAGCATGCTTAAGGTTATGACTTGTTCAATTGGGCATTAAGGATTATTTTTCCATGTTGAGATTTCTTATTAACTTGTAGTCATACACATGTCTTATTTGTGTAACTACCCAATCAGTCATTTTGAGCATTTGTACTTCACTCGGTAGTTTACGAGCATGAGTAGCTCAGTATGATGTATTATGACTTGTGTGAGTCGTCGGTTTAGGATTTTTCAGGTTATTCGAAATTGATTTGGAAGAACGATCCTCGACAAGCAAGCTTTAAATTAGAAGAGTTTACCTTGTTTCAGTTTTTGTATTTGACCTTGGACTGGAGCTTTCATGGTTCTGTTAGCTCCATTGGGTATTTTGGACTCAAGAAGCATCCGGATTTTTATTTGGAGGTTTGTAGTTTAATTTGGATAGGAATGGTGAATGTTTTATTTATTAAAAGTTTGACCAGGAGTGAAATATTCGATATTAGATTCGAATTGTTGTTCTGGGAATTGGAATAGCTTATTTATGTCATTTTGAAATTTGTGTGCAAAATTTGGGTTCATTCCGGGTTAGTTTTTTAATATGGATGTTGAACAGTTCAAAGTTCGTCAGGTTTGATTTGGGGTGAAATTAATCATTTATTGTTGTTATGTGTGATTTGAAGCCTCGAATAGGTTTGTTTTATGTTTCGGGACTTGTTGGCATATTCGGACAAGATACCGAGGGGATCTAGCATGTTTCAGATTGATTTCAGATAATTTTTTCATGTTTTCATTGCTGGTTGATGCTGGTTTCTGGTGCCTCAATTATACTTCGAGATCACGAAGTTGGCTACATGATAATATTAAGAAAATCTGGAGCTGGGGAATTTAATTCATCACCATCGTGATAGGATGGCTTCATTTGCATTGTGTCGTGTGGGTTGTTGTACGTATTCTTAGATGCGAAATTTGGCTCGCGAATTGTTGAGGTTTGGCAGCTGGGAGCTGGGGAAATTCCCCATCGTGATCGTATAGTGTAAGTCGCATTCGCGATGTACTGGATTAAACAGTCATCGCGTTAGTGTAAGAGGATGCTTGGGAAGAACTATAAAGTACTCTATTCGGGCGTTTCAGCTATTTTTGCATGTTTGCAGTGATGGAGCTCGGATTGAGGCGATTCTTGAGGCAACTTTTAGCATGTGCTCTAGGGAAGTGTTCTCTACTCGTTAGATATCATAAATCTATACTCTTTTTGGAAATTGATTAAGGGTTCCAAAAGAGAAATTTAGGGGTATTAGCCTAAAGATTTATAAACTGAAATTTTGAGTTTTGAACAACGCTTCAAAGTCAGATTTGAGTGAAACTAGTATGGTTGGATTCTTAATTGAATGGGTTAATGAATTTTGTGAGTTGCGGTTTCCGAGGCATGGGCCCAGGTGAGGACTTTTGGGATGATTTTTGGGCTTTGATTAAAGTTTTGAGCTTTATTGATTGGGTTTGTTTCTTTTGCATTATTTAATGTATTTGAGTTATATTTTCCTAGTTTCAAGTTGTTTGAAGGTTAGTACGCACGAGATGGTAGTTTTTAGCATCGTTGTGCTTGTTGGGTATTGGATTTGGATTTTCAAGGTAAGTAAACTTCTAAACTTTATGGTAAAGGTTTGAAACCCTGAATTACATGTTATGTGTTTTGTGTTGAGGTGACGGATGTGTAGCGTGCATCATGTGATCTGTGACTCTGTTATTCATGTGGTACTTTCTAGTTACCTAATATTATATGTAACCTAGAAAGCTCTACGTACTTGAGCTATTTAGTTGTGATTCATGTTAGTGACCATATCTAGGCTCCATACAAATTCTGATAGGACCCGCTGAGTAAAATTCTGTTGTTGAATTATTTGTTAAATTACAATTACATACGTAGTATTGTTCATTCATTTCATATCATATCTTAGTCTCTATTTCTATTTATTGACATATCATAGCATCATTTTGCGCTAGTTTTATGGATTGTGAGCCCAAGAGACTAGAGAGATTGATGACTGAGAGAGGCCGAGGGTAAGATTGTAAGGATATTGAAACTATAGCACGTGAGTTGTCAACGGAGCACCTGATATGTCTACAAGGATAATGATATGATACTATGGAATGTAAAGTTTCCATGCAACATGCGAAATGTTCGTGTAGATTATAACGTGTTTGGTTGAAGGAGCTCCTCCAAACTCTACACACACCCCCGGTTAGCGAAGTTGATATATATATATATATATATATATATATATATATATATATGTTGATCAGGTTTCACACCACAACGATCTTAAAGATGCATTTCCTTCTGCTACCTGATGTTTGGTGACATTCATGATTTTACCTATATCTTGACATGTAGGCATATAGATGTACTTTCCTCACGCTATCTGAATATGAAACATCTTAAATCAATACTGAAAGGATTTTTGGAAATAAAAAATTATTTTCAAGCTTACTCATATTTTTGACAATTTTGGTAAAAGATTTGGGTTTTCACAGTGACACTTAAAAAGCATTCCTATTTTCTAGTAGTGTGAGCGTGTTGAGCACTCTATTTCTGAGCTACTTTTTTTTTTACTTGCATCATGTTATTATGAACTATTGTTGGTTATTGGTGTCGTACCCAACCTTTGTTCCAGCTCGTTACTACTTGCTACCTAAGGTTAGGTTTGTTACTTATTGAGTACATGGGGTCAGTTGTACTCATTCTTCACTTCTACACCTTAGGTGTAAATGTTGGTTGTTGTTGTGGATGTGTTCGATAGATGCAGAATTTGAAGATGTATTTGTGTTCCGGTTACCGATGCCTCTTCTTCATGGTAGCTCTAGACTAATGAAAGATCAGTTCATATATATTTCAAATAGATGATGTACTTCTTTTCATATTAGCTTATGTAAATTCTAAAATCTTATACACTTATAATTTGTACTACGAGTCCTTGGAAAATATATAAGATTTTACACCAAATGTTTGCGTACATCAAAGTATGCCATAAGTAAATTGTGGAAAACTTTGAAATTAGATGATACATTCAATATTTTCGTACGTTAAAGTTTTGTCGTAAGATAATTGGTATAGTGTAGTGACAAGATTATTTTGAAGTGATAAGTATTTATGCTATTTATAATAGATGATAAATACCGTGAAGTTCAGAGGGTAAACAATTTGAAGGAAATGTGTTTCATCTAAGTTTGACATTTTGAGGTAAAATACGGTCCAAGCTATAATACCTTGTATTTTCGGAATAGTGTCGTACAAGGTATCACATGACCATAATAGTAAGATATATAAAAAGTGAGTAGAATTTTAATTAATTTGAAATATTTCTTAATTATGTGAATAATTGAGTAATTATTAGTTTTTTCGTGGTAGATTAATCAAAAAAATTTAATTTTTTATAAGCTTAACAACCCCCCCCCCTCCAAAGTGGCAGCCCATGAGAATGGATCAAAACCCAAGTAGTGACTCTTGGGTTAGGAAATTTGGTGGCATTTTAGGGGATTTTTGGTCAAAGTAATCGCTAAAGTGGGGCCCACTCACAATGTTAAAATCAATCTCACTAATTCATCATAGGGAGATGGATTAGAACTTCAAAAAATGACAACAAATGAATTTTCAAAATAGGACTTCATAATAACTCTTACAATACAATAGCAGCAGGAATTGGAAATCCTAATGGAGCACCTTACAGATTTTCTCAAAAATATCTAAGGATTTTCTCTACTTCTGTCCGCCATTACGTTACTTTTCGCAATTGACGTTTTTTAGAGGGCTTGTCAAGAGAATAGGCTCAGGTATATTAAGGATAACCCTTCTTTCCTTTTTTCATGATCCATACAATACAAAGAAAACAAGAAAACACACAACTTTCATTAATGACTATATTCAAGAAATACTAGAGATGCGTATGTTCTTGATTACCCATATGTCCTATTGTTCTATCATATGTTCATGGGTCTTATAAAATACACAATTTGATAAAGTTTAATTCATGATTTTAGTCAAAGACGTAATGGTCGTATCACCTTTTGAGAGATTCTATTGACGTATTTCTCGTGCATTGCATTCATTTATACATGTACATTGACCAATGACTAGATGGCGTTATATATGCGTATATATATGGATATATATATATTGGGTATGATGAAAGTTTACGGCATTATATACGCACCGTCACCATATCAGCTGGAGCATGTTGATGATTTGACCACAATGGCCGAGTTGATATGAGGGGTTGCCCTCAGATGCTTGATGATGTTATGAATGCATATACCTATGCATGGTATGGGATGTATATGCATATGCATGCCATTATAATATTAAATGATTTATAGATCTATTGAGACATACATGTTGAGTCTTTTTCTCCATGTTTCTCTCATATCTATTATTTATTTATTTTCATTTTTTACATACTCAGTACATTAATTGTACTAACGCCCCTTTTGCCTAGGGCTGCTGCATTCATGCCCGCAGGTCCCGATAGTTAGGTTCAGAGTCCTCCAAGTAGGCTATCAGCTCAGCAGAAGGTGTTGTGCACTCCATTTGCTCCATAGTTGATTATTTGGTCAGTATGATTTTGTTATGTATTGATTGGTATAGCGGGGCCCTGTCCTGACCTTTATGACATTTATGTACTCTTAGAGGCTTGTAGATAGTTATCATTAATATAGCTACTTGTATGGCCTTATTGGCCTATGTTTTGAGTTTACAAATATTCATGCCGGCCTTATAGGCCCATATATGACATGTATAAGTTTTTATATTAGGTTGGGTCATCCTGAGTATTCCTTTATGTTTATTCTGGTTAGCCTACTATGGCCCTTTTTGCCTATTTACCAATTATAGTACGATAAAAAAGATATGATACATTGGTACTAGGTTAAATAAGGCACCGAGTGCCCGTCGTAGCCCTTCAGCATGGGTCCTGACAAAAGTGGTATCAGAGCAGTTCTATCCTATGGGAATCTGCAAGTCGTGTCTAGTAGTGTCTTATTTATGGGTGTGTTGTGAACCACACTTGCAGCAGGAGGCTACAAGGCATTTAGGACTCTCATTCTATCTACTTACTCTAGATCGTGTGGTAGAGCTCTATTTACCATGGAAATGGTAATAATAATAAATTTTGATTATAGGATTCTAAAAATATATGATCTATTTTCATGCTAGTTTTTAGGCTATTGATACTATGTGAAAGACATAGAAAAGATCTTGAGAGAAAGGTGATAACCAAACCGAAATGTTAATAATTGAGGCCTCGAGCTTGCCTATTCAGGGGCCTTGGGGTTGAGTCTGATGCTCGGCTGAGAGCTATAGATGGTAGTTGATGGAGACTAACAGTTATAAATAAATCAATGATGGTTCTTTATGGCCAATGATAATCGGTAAATGAAGAACCACAAATAGAACACAATGAATATAAAAAACGGGATCAAAAAAATGTATTAGATAGCATAAAGAATGTTCTTTTGTATTTAGTATTGAGCAAAGATGTTTACAAAATCACAAGGATCCCCTTTATATAGGAAGTGGAATCCCAATATGGTACAAAAATGCATTAATTACAAAGATATGGGACAAGTATACCCACTTAATGCCCTGATACGGGTTAGAGCTAGCCCTCTATACTTTGTCAGACCTAGTCATGCGCCTAGGGAACTTCACACTCTATTTTTCGTAATCGTCGGTCCGTATTACTCTGAGGCCTAGCGTCGATGGACCTCGGGAGATAAAACTTGATCATGGTCTCGAGCATTTGAGACATGCTTACCAGGTGTCATACTGGCGGAAGGTTGGACCCTCTAGTTTTGCCATATACAAATAGTCCCCGCATTTCTTAGAGTAGAACGATAAGAAACGACCTTGATACCTATCTCTTCGGACTTCCCATGATGATGTTACACTAGTGATGTCATAGTTATGACATAAACCCTTGTGAAAACTAAGATGTCCCATCGATCCATTTTTCAAGAATTATTTAATGAACTGTCGACTCTTTATTCTTCAAAGCAATAATACCATCGCCGAGGATGTACCCTGAGAATAGATTAGATTCTAGACTTTTATTATATATGTACCATTTTGGTTCTTTGTTTATTGTGTGAGGACCCTTCGTGGGATTTTGGTCATATGTAAAGTCCCTGTGTGGGTTTTTGTAATCATGTGCTTATAAATATAAAGATGTCCCTTTGAACTATTTCTAACTTATGCATTATTTATTTTTATCTGAATTTGTGGAGAATTTGAATGCATGACCTCATCGATAGGTGTGAATATTGATCATAGGTGCGAGTACCTCTTCTAGCCCTTAAGTGACTAAAAGTTTTAAAATAATTCCCCGCAGAGCCCTTTGCCACCCCTTGGATTGGGCCTGCATCAGTTTGATATACTCGGGTTGTCAGGATCCCCTACATTGAGTTGAATAAGAGTAGGTCATAAAAATTTTAGTACGATATTTAGCGTTTTAGTCCCCGTAATAGCCCTCGATTAGGGGATCTACTTGAACGCCTAAGGATAAAGATAGTCTCTAGGATTTCGGAAGCAGTGCCCGAGTGGTGGTTTGCTCAAGCTTGAGCTACCTGGAGACTTGTTGTTAACTTAGTGTTGATTTCGTTAAGGCGTTGTAGATAGACTTTGGATGATTGCTTGCTCGGGCTTAGAAGGTACCATGATACCAAGCCCGTGTAAATAGAGTTTTATCTCGTATTTTTTTTCTTGTTGGAGGTCCTCGAGATTGGGTACCATCTCGGGATATGCAATGATGCCGATGGTTTCCTGGAGCCAAACTTTTTTTATGCAGGTCCTCGAGATCGATCTCGGGACTTGCAATGATGCCAATGTCTTCTTAGAGCCTAACTTATTTTTTCTGAATGTCCTCGAGATCGGGTACCATCTTAGGATATGAAATGATGTTAATGGCTTCCTGGAGCCTAACTTCTCTTTGAGGGATATTGTTGATGATGAGGTTGTTTACGGAGAAGACCAGGATGTACCGACCTTTTCATCATCGAGGTCTGCTAACCTTACGATGATGATCGAGTGCGCCTTTCGTTGTTGGTGATTAAAAAGATGGCGATCAGGAGTGGATGAGTCGATTCGTTCAAGTTAGGACTGTTAATATTATCCCTATTAAGTTTAAGCCATTCCCTGAGGAATGGAACTATACACGTAAATGGTGCACTCATTCCTTCATAGTTCTTTAATTATGGTGAAGGTGTGTTCCATAGATGGGCCTTCCGTTCGTCTTCTGCCACAATTTTATAGATGTCGTGCGAGGTCACTAATCTGCGGCATTGGGCTCGATATATGACGACCCATTCAACTTATGAGGAGCATAAGAGGAGAGCTTTGTCTAGGGGCAATTGGGAAGCAAAACATCACGGTACTTGCTGTAGATTTAGTTCTCTCCCTTTTTAATTTTGGAAGACACTTTCTTTGTCTGCGCGCTAGGCCTACTATTATAGACATCAGAGAGTCTTTGGAGGCGAGGCATTCCCTCTCGAAAGAGGGAGAAGGATCGCCAGCTTCTTGACAAAAGATCGATAATAGTAGCCAAGAAAATCCTTTGCAAGGATACGATGCTCAAAGCAAGACAAACCCAGACCGGGGGCCTAGAGAGGATTTATCGGCTGAGCCTACTGCGCCCGTGATCATTGGCCGTATAAATACAGTTTCTACCATGCTGTTGTATTCTTTTCCCATCGAAGTATTCGATGGGTGCTCGAAGCCCAGGATTGTATACATCAAACTACCTTATCCTAATCGGGATCGATTCTTCTGGGGCTGAGGGAGCGGGAATAGTAGATGCGCACACGACCCTCGAGGAAGCTCAGCGGCTCTGCTCTGTGGTGTGTTTTTCCACAAGCCTTTGAGTGTTTTACCTTCTCTTAATTATTGAGCTACCTTTATCCAAGATTTTGCCAAGCTCAAATTTGAGTTACTTCATCGCGAGGCCGGATTGTGGAAAGATGTGGATAGGGACAAAGCCCTTAGCTTCTTTGTGACAAAATCGAGGTGTCATGCTTGCGTATAAATCGAGTCGAAACTTGAATTATGAGAGTTACCTGAAGGATCAGGTAGTTTCTATTCCAAGGTAGGACTGTGTTTGATCTTCTAGCTCATGAGGCTAATGTTTTGTTCATTTCAGTGGCATAAAAAATACTGAGGACCTAGAATTCCTTTGGAGCTTAATTGGCTGAGCCAAGCATAAGTATGATGAGGTGAAGGTTTGGGTGGACGTTCAGTCTTCAGCAGAGAAGAATGCTTTGACTAAGGCTTCTGCCTTTGAGGTTCAACTTCGCTTAGCCCGTGATAATAGCTTGGTTTGAGTATTTTTGATACTCGAGTTTGAGTTTTTGAAGGAAAAGGTCGAGGTTATCGGTGCCCAGGTTGAAGTCGTAATGAGCCGACACAAGGATAACAAGAAAGTGGCATTGTAATTGAAAATGCTCAAGCTAAGCTGAGAATGACTCTTGAGCGCGATGAAAGGAGCAAGGAATATGCTAGGTGTATGTCTCGAAGGAAAACCCTCAAGGAGTACTATGCTAGGTGTTTTGACCTCTAAGAAGAGGCGAAGCAGGCGAGGGCGGACAAACGTGGTGTTCAGTTACTTATGTCTGACATCAAGGATAGCGAAGATGTGACCGACGGGCCATAGTCCAAAGGGGGAACTTGGATTTTGTTTTCTGATTATGTATATTGTACTTTTCAAAGTACGCTTGTAAATAGAGCTTGTATTTTCTAGCATATATGAATAGAAGGAAACCTCGTGGTTTATTCGTCTTGTATTTCTTTTTTCCTTTATTTTAGCAAGATGAACTGATCTTTGATTTCAAATAACCGTTAGATTCATAGTACGATCCTGGGGCACATTAGGCTGGACCGTATGATCTAACATGCTTGAGTGATACGACCTTTTAGTATAAGCCGGTGTTCGAGCTCTTATGGTTGTGCTCTTACGCATGTTTGGTCAACTGCTGTGGAATTTAGTCTCTGACTCGGGTATCGACTTGAGCTCATTCAACACTCAAGTTTTAGAATTTTTAGCTGGCTCTTAGGCTCTTATGCTTTGGGATGGTATGACCTTTTGTGTGGGCTAGTAATAGTGGCTCTTACACATTTAGGTCGATGCAACCATTAATGTAAGTTGGCATCAAAAGCTCTTACATGTTCGCCCTTAGGTGTATTTAGTTTAACTTTTTTGGGTTTGGTATCCGTGTCGAGTTTTCACTCGAGCTCGTTTAACCCTCAAGTTTTTGTAGTTGAAGCGGTCCCTCGGGCTCTTATGAGTTGCATCGGTACAACATTTTAATGAAAGCTGGCGTTAGTGTCTCTTACGTTTTAGGTCGATACGACATTTTAATGTGAACTAGCATCAGTGAATCTTACCCTTTGGGTCGATGACCTTTAATATATGCCCTCATTAAGGATTTGTAAGATTATGTTTGCTTGACTCTTCGATGGTTTGATATAACCTCAATTGTGAGTTCTTATGTGGAAATGATCGATCACCTCGGGAGGTTTTGCTCAGTGGCTGAGTATCTCAAAGCCTGCAATTTTGTGTTGACGTGGTCGAAGCACTTTTGCCTATATCAAGGGTAGCCTGTAATTTTGTAACGACGGTCGGGCATCCCCGAGTCGTGTTAGTTTGGCTGGTACATCCTTAGGACCATATTCATTTGTGTTTGACCGAGCCATTTAGTCCTGAGTGAAATAGTTTCGGCATTTATATCAAGGGTATGCCTCTTAGGGGTCTTACAACTTCATATACATCTTTAACTTTGAGATCAGATTTATGTCTTTAGTTAAGTGTTAAGAGTTTTTACATGCCCTTAGTTAGCCAATAGGATCACCCCACCCAATGTTAGGGAAACACTCATCAATGAGGGGCTACACGTGACATTAGCGCGTAGTCATCATATCCCATATCTACCCTTCATATCCCCTTATTGGTCATTCAAGCGAGTGTTGATCAAAGGTCTCTATTGTGTGCTGCTACCTGTTCATTCTTAATAGTCCTGGAGTAAATTTAGGACCTCTAGCTATAGGTAGCTCTAGACAAACCCCTAAAGTTTTAAAGGTGAAAATACTAAGGTGATAGGCAACAAGAATTAGTACCTTATCACATAAAACAGAAATTAGAGGCTCAAGTTTATCTCCTCAAACAACACACATAAGCAGCATGACTCAAATACCAATAAGGGTCTTTTGTTAAATAGTATCCTAAGACATGATTTCTAAGTGAATATCGCGGCATAGAAGATAGGAAGTTCATTTTGTAAATCCATAAGTAATGGCCTTACCATTTTCCCTACTAATTTATTAAGCCTTTTAAAAACATAGGATGACATTAAGTAACAAAAACCATTTCAGAGTTGCGAGATTTTGAAAACGCCCTAAGGATTGCCTAGACACGGGATAATGATAACTATGTTTTACATAGTAAAATACGGTAGATTGTAGAACAGACTTTTGAATCCCTATAGGCATGTTGTCTAATCATTTAAAAACCAATTTTAGAATCTTGCGGGCATAATAGTAAATGAAAACATGTGTAAACACTCGTAATAACAGAAGGTTAACTAAACCATATCCTATAGGCATGGTTTCTATAATTGTAACCACTTGAAACCTATAGGTATTATTTCTAACATGGTAAGGAACATAGAGAAAATATATAAAGTCATATAGGTATGATTTCTACTTGGTAAGCCAAACATAGAAAAACATAAAGTCCTATGGGCATAGTTTCGACCCGTATTACTACCCACCCTTTTTCACCCGTTACTCAATATACGTTTAGACATTTTTACAGACTATATGAATGAATTACATAAATAGATAATAAAAAATAATAAGTTATTCTATCAGGATCCTACAAATAGGCCCAGATTTCCAAAGCCTCCAACTACCTCAAATGCCCAAATTCCATCAACAGTGTCATTCTCTCGGTGCATCAAAGTTTTCTAAGGATCTCAAGGATCCCCGGCAGTGCTGACACCTAGATTTGGTAACAAAATTTCGTAAGTGTAGCATGAAATGGCCAGCCTCAGTATGCTAGAGTTTTGAGGGTATCAAGGGGATCTGAAGGACACATACTAGAGGGGGCCGAACCTAGTGACTTAGGAGTAGAGTGACAGCGCATGACACAATTTGAAATGGTTTGGTGAAAAATAGTGTTAAAGAGATTTGCTTGAAATAGCTTTATAAATAAGTGTTGTTTAGTAAAACAACTTTTAAGAATAGTCAAGTAACTCAACAAACACCAGGTCAGTCAAGCAAGTTTAGAAAACACTAAGGGAACAAGTCTCAACACAGGGTCAATTTGGGGTTGGGGACAAATCGGCATGTATGATGAACACATAGTAGGAAAAAGTCCTCTTTCCTTAGTGCAATTAGTAAGATATAGATTCAGGAGTGCCAATTAGAACACATTAATAAAACCATAGATGCTTAGGGAGATTCATTGTAGTTTGGGAGATAGTAAAGTATAGGATTTTCTACTAAACATGGCTTAGCATAATATTTAAAAAAAACTTTGGAAATATCCCAACTAGAAGTAGTAGAAAAGAATTAAACAGAGTAAAGTCAAGTCACTAGTTCATGATAGCATGATGAAGCAAAGAGATTAATTACATGTTTAACAGCAAAACCACAGGTAAAGCATATCAGGAACATGACGAACTGAAGTATTAAAATAAATATATTGCTTTCGATCTTTAATTAATATCAGAGAGTACCAGTATAGAGACAGTAAACACAAGGTGAAGAGTGGGATAGCATAATAATTATCCTTGTCTTACGGCTAGCTAATTCAAATGGTGGCAAGTAACAAAGGAAGAAAGCGGAAAGCTTTTAGTATGAGAGAGAGACTTTTGAACCAATGTGTTTTTCTTTTTTTGTTACATGAGAGGGTGTGTATATATAGTAGTTCAAAATTAGGAAAACAAAGCAAGAATCATAGTAGCATAGTAATAATGGAACCACATACTAATCAGAATCAAATCTATGCAAGTACCCCTTTAGTAAAAGGGTAATAAACCGACGGTAATTGGCAGAAATAATTAAGGAAAGAAATCAAGTAGAGTATTTGGTACTAAATAGGAAATTAGGATTAAGTACATAGGGGTTCAATTAACAAAGCAGCTATTAAAGAATCAGTAAAATACTCGGTTAACCAAATAAGGTAAGAAACAAAATAAAGTTGCAGAGTATGGAAATAATAGAAAATCGGCACGTACTAAATCAGTGAATCAAGGACTCGAAATCACTTATTTAAGGAGAGTAACATCGGTTCCCATGGATTAAGCAAGTAAACCAAGTTTTAATATGAGAATCGAAGGTATAAAGGGAAGGTTTCAAATCAAGCTAAGAAATAGGGAACTCAGAGTCAATCAAAGAGAGAGTCATGATTCATGTATTAGCATATAAATAAAGTGAGATAGGAGTAACCAAACATCAAACAAAGAGGAAAATATTGACCAGTCAAGATGAAACCCCAGCTCATAGAGCTCAAGTAGGTTAGTCATAAGAAACCTAGTAGAAACAGATTCAATACAAGATAGCAATAGAAACTTAAACAAACAACGATTAGACATGCTAATAAACAGAATCAAACGAAGAAATATAGAAAATTAAGGCTTTCAACAAAGATGAGTTGAAGGGGTAGTAAAATCAAATAATCAATCAAAAATATGCAGAAAGCAGAAAGCTTTTAGTGAGAGAGATAGAGTTTTGAACCAATGTGTTTTTCTCTTTATGTTAAATGAGAGGGCGTGTATATATAGTAGTTCAAAATTAGGTAAAATAACGCAAGAATCACAGTAGCATAGTAAGTATAGAACCAAATACTAATTAGAATCAAATAAATGCAAGTACTCATTTAATTGATGGGTAATCGACCTATGGTAACAAGCAGAAAATAATTAAGGCAAGAAACCAAGTAGAGCCTCATGTATAGAATAGAAAATTAGGGGTAACTACATAGGGGTTTCAATTAAGGAAACAATTAATGAAGAATCAGAAAAATACTCAGTTAATCAAATAAGGGTAAGAAAACAAAATAAAGTTGTAGAGTATGCAAATAAACAAAAACCAGCACGTAGTAAATAAATTAATTAAGGACTCGCAATCACTTATTTTAGGAAAGTAACATCGGTTCCCATAAATTAAGCAAATAAACCAAGTTAAAACGGGGGAATCAAAGGTATAAAGGGTAGTATTCAAATCTAGCCAAGAAACGGGGAACTCAGAGTCAATAAAAAAGAGAGTTATGAGTCATGTTTTAACATATAAATAGAGTGAGGATGGAGTAACTAAAGATAACATGCAACGAGGCAAATATTAAAAATACAAGATGAAACCCCAGCACATAGAGTTGATGTAGGTTAGGCATAATAAACTCAATGGAAACAGATCCAAGGCAAGATAGTCACAGAAACTCCAACAAGCAATGATCAGTCATGCTAATATGTAAAATCAAATGAAGATATCTACAAAATTAGGGCTTTCGACATAAAGTTGAAGGGGTAGCAAAATGATAGAATCAGTCTAAAATATGCAAAGAAATAGGATTTTAGACATAAAGAATCAGTTTGAATATAGTTTTAGAAGAAGTTCTGAAAACCCTAATATTAGAAAAAGATGAAAAATACTTGAAATCACATGATTTTTATAAAGAGTTCCAAGGATAGTGTAAAACGTCAAAGAAACAAACTCAAATCACTTTAAATTTGTATAGATCTACGAGATGTAGGCAGTCATTAGGGTTTCAGAAGAAACACAAATAGAGATGAAAGAACTTGTCTAGAAACCCAAGAATCGTAACAAATACATCGTGATTTTACTCGATATCACACTGGAGTAGCCAAGAACACACTAGTGACAAACCTTAGGTGCAAGTCGGCGTGGCCCTGGGCCCTTGAAGACCTTACAGAAGGCAAGAATGACATTACGGAAGCCATTGGAGGCTTAGGAGTTTATGGGAGATCACCGCAGAAGATCGGAGAAGAGTGGTCGGTAGTTAAAGAGGCTAGAGTTTGGTTGAGTTACTAAGAGAGGATAGGAGATGAAAGAATACAGATGCAGCAGTCTCTGAAGAATGAGATAGTGTTAGGGTCGCTTATTATTAAAAAAGAAAGAGTTAATACGGGCAGTTGATCTCTCATATCAATGGCCATGATTTTATTAGTTATGGGTCGAGTATGAGGGTTTAGGGTTTGGTTCGGGTATTTTAATACAAAATTGGGCTGGGTATTGGGTTTAGTTGACGCTATTTTTGAAATGCAATATGGCTATATTTTAAATAGCCAAGTTATCCCTATATAAACTACAATAAATAACAGATAATTTCTGGATAATAATTTTGTGTACTAAAATGATTTGAAATAGATATTTAACATATTAAAAATATAGAAGATCAATTTTATGCATATAAATGTAATTATATATTAATAAAGCTAATATTGTAATTATATGCAGTTTAGCTTAAAAGATACAAAATGCAATTACAAAAGTGCACTAAAAATATATTAACAGTATTTTGGCATTAATATAGAATTTAAATGACTAAATCACCACAACAATAATCTAAGAGACAATTAGTGGGATTTTATAAGTAAAAGGGAAGGAAATAAATCAATTTAAAATCATTAAAAATAAAGAAAAATTGTAAAAACCTTGTGCATGCTCCTATATGCATATATATGCTATTTTGAAAGTACTAATGCATACTAAAATATATAGGAAAAAATTGGGTATCAACAGTTGTTTCATTCTTCTTGGTCGCCCCTCTCTCCTAGAACTGATTTTTGGCCGGGTTGTTGAGAAATTTATGGAGATGACCTTTGTTGAGTATTCGGGCAACTTCTTCTTGGAGCTGATGGCAATCATCTATCCGGTGGCAGTGCGTGTCGTTAAGTTCAACCACTTCGTTATGGTTCCTTTGTGAAGGATCTGCTTTGTACGGGCCTTAGCCCCCTGGAGTCTTTAATTTTACTGATGGTGAACACAATGTCTGATAGATCGACGTTAAAGTTTTACTCTGACAAACGTGGTGCTTCTGTCGTCACTATGTACCTATCGAACCCAGCTCTATTGAAGGTTTATATCTGTATTTTAGAGATATGAGGGAAAATTGGATATCAACAACTATGATATCCTCGATATCTTTAATCTTGTCAGGTTGATCTTGATCTCTCGATTGGATACAATGAATCCAAGAAACTTGCCGGACCCGACCCCGAATGCACATTGTACTTCTTCAATATACTGAAGGTTTCCTGTAAATTCTTGAAATTGTCCTCTACTAGCAGGGACATAACTAGCATATCATCAATATAAAATTTAATGGTATTTCCTATTTGTTCTACAAACATTTGGTTTACTAGCCGGTAAGTGGCACTAGCCTTTTTTAATCCAAAAGGTATTACGTTATAGAAAAATGTGCCATACTAAGTGATAAAAGAGGTTTTTTCTTGGTCATCCAGGTTCACCTGTATTTGGTTGAACACAGAATAAGTATCGACAAAACTATAGGTTTCATAGCCAAGCGTGGCGTCGATCATGCAATCAATGTTAGGCAAAGGGAAACAATCTTTGAGGCATGCCTTATTCAATTCTTTATAATCTACATACACTCTTAGTTTGTTCCTTTTTTGGGGACCACTACTACGTTTTCAACCATTCCACTTATTTGACCTCACCGATGGACCCTATTTTGAGTAGTTTAGCTACCCCATCCTTGATTAAGGCATGCTTGATCTCAGACTAGGGTCTCTTCTATTTCTACATCGGATGGAGTCTCAGGTCTAAGCTCAGTTTATGATTAGTAATTTATGGTGGGATCCCGATCATGTTGAGATTGAACCAAGCAATACAACCCATATTAGCTATAAAAATTGAGTGAGTTTTTTATCAGTTTAGGAATTAACCCGTGCACAGGTATACCTTCCGATCGGGTAGACATTCGATCAGTATGACTTGCTCTAGTTCTTTGACCATTGACTTAGTAGCATCAGAATCATCGGGGGCGATAAACGATCAAGGAAACCCCGATGTCATCATCTTCAACAATCATTTGCTTGTATGATTAGGTCAAAGCTGGCATCGATGATGGGAATTTGGCTTTCTATTTCACTTTTACAACATGCGCCCTTTTTATTAATGAGAATGTTGTATTAGAATTACTCATCGATGGAAAACATCCTCTTCATGGTGGGTTGTTCCCCGTAAACCGTCTTTATCCCCTCTGATGTTGTAAATGTTAATACCTGGTGGAGGGTCGAAGGTACGTGCCTCATATTGTTGATATATGGTCTCCCTAACAGGGCATTGCATATCATTTCACCCTCTATCATATAGAGCTTGGTTTCCTGGATAGTAACAGCAACATTATTTCTCCCTTAGTAGTTTCACAAGCCATGTTGAATCCATTAAGAACTCGGGCCATAGGTAGGATCTGGTATTAAAGGCCGAGTATTTTGCGACCCTCGACCAAATGATGTTGTCTGAGATACCTGGATCAATTAGCACACGTTTAATTCTAGTTTTATTCATAAGTATAAAAATTACCAGTGCATCATTATGAGGTTTCATGATTCCTTCTATGTCCTCATAATTAGTAGACAGAGTCTTGTCTGGTATGAAATCCCGAGTTCGTTTTTCTATTGTGATTGACGCTTTGATGTGTTTCATCATCGGACCATGAAGAACATCCACCCCTTAAATGATCATACGTATGAAGTTCTGGGATACATCTTGTCAGAAGTTATTCTTATATCGCTAACGCAGAAGTTCACAAAGATTACTGTCGTTGGGCTACTCCTTCCCTCAATTGTCGACAATCCTCTGTCATGTGGCCATGTGAGCCATGATATTTGCATATATTGTTAAGATCCCTTTATGCTGTATCAAGTTGCAAAGTCGAGGCCACTTGGTATCTTTAATGAGTCCTATGGCTGATAAGATGGCAGTCGCGTCCATATTAAAGTTGTACTCCGACAATCGTGGTGCCTCTTTGAGGCCGATAGATCTATGGAAGCAGATTTTACTTATGAGTACCCATGAAATTTGACCTTGATCATTTCGCCTTTCACCCTATGCAGAATTTTGCCCAAATCAGTTGCATCTACAATCTCCATTATAAGGCTGATATCCATCCCTGTTCGACCTTGGTTCTCGCTTAATATCCCTGCATAAGCCCCAAGTTGAACGTCTTCAACCCTGACCTTTGAATGATACCGATTATGCACATTAGTCCAAGTAATAGCCTTGTATTTTATCAAATTTTACTTTAATTGTTGTGAAGCTATTGAGCTTTGAATGTTGAGCTCTTGAGGAAAGCTTGAACAACCCAATGATCAGCGACCTGCGGCAAGTCCATACGTTTCATTTGGAATCGAGATACGAATTCCTTGATAATTCCATTCTCCTACAACCTCACCATGAAAAAGTTACACTTTCTGGTTTCGACCTTAATACCATACCATAGCACCCTTTGACAAAGTCTCCCCAAATTTTTTCAGTAAGAGGAATTCGATCTGTTCATTTTTCAAGTCATTTCCTTTGTATATGCGGTTAAAATCGGGGAAGCCCGATTTAAAGGATTCCATGGCATTTTCGAGCCCAACCTCAATAGGATAAAAGCACAACTCTAGGCTCGTTCTCGAAGCACTCACCTTGGTAATGAATGTCGAAGACTCGTTATGATGTACCTCAAGGCAACATAGAGATCGACGACCGTTATGAATAGTTTGATGACCCTCAGGGGCATGTGAAGAGGACTGACAAAATCTGCAAAGACTAGAATAGATCCACATTGAACCATTATACAGCTTTACCAATAGCATTTCCCCGTCATGGTTAGACATGTATTATGTAAGGATCCTCCCTCCTATATAAAGGGGATAATTATCATCTTGTAATCCCTCTCAGATCATTACACGACACATTGAATATAATACAACATTCTCTGCTCTCTTTATTAACGCTATTGTTCTTCACATTTATTGTTTTTTCATTCATTGTTCATTAATTTTCCTTCATTTATTGCTCATTTTTAACCGCATAGGCTATTTTTAAGGGCCTCATCATTGTTGATCATTCATCAATCGTTCATTTCCATTAGCCTCATTTAGACCTCGAGGCCTTGTTCTAGCCAGCTCGAGGTCCAACTTCGTGGCCCTATTGATTTGCATTTCTTATTTTGTTTACTTACATTTAGCGTATATTGCTTAACAACTAGTATTAAGATAAATCATGTATTTTTATAACCACAAAATCAAATGTAATTGTAGATACCATTTTTAAAATAAACACTTTGATAGTAAAAGTGTAGGAGGTAACGTGTTCGTTTAGGTCCTATTATACTTAGGAATCTCAGGCAAGAAAAATATCATGGGGATTGGCTTCGGAGCTGCACTTGGGAGGGGGGTAGGGGAATGGTTTTTGTACGAAATTTTGGAATCTAGTCCTTTCAATAGTGGTAGTGCCCCGGGGATTTGGCCGACCCTAAAGTTATAAGTTTCCACCTTCTTGTCGTTTTCCTTGATCTTCTTTTCCTCGTCTTGATTCTTTGTGTTAATTCTTCGAGAATCTTTGTCGTAGCAGGATTGGTTTCCGATTCCTTGTCATTTGATTTCCTCGAAACTGATTTGACCCTATATACAATTTCCTGGTATGGATGGAGTTTTACCCTACTCGGTGTGTGGTTCTGGTTTTTGAGCTAGGCTATTTCTCCCTGCTGAGACTGCAACATTTCTAAGATCACTCGTAGGTTGATCCTGCAATCTTCACCACCACGTGCGCTCTGAGAAGTTGATCAGGCATCCTCGCAAACGATGCTTTTAGGATCGACAACAAGATTCCCGTTGGTGGCTGTATGCGAACTGACGTTGATTAGACGTACAACGGGAATTCCATCAAGGCCCATAGGGGGTAAAACGTTTGCCGATGCAATATTCTTATTTTCGTCGAGGTGGATGAGATCATTGTCAATATGTTGAGGTGCTACCTGAGAGTTTGACATTTTTTAATCGTGTAATCAAAGATACTTCAAAGAACAAGTGTAAAATAATGTGTGTTACGAAAGTTTTTACCAGGTATAACTATTATTCTTAGCCCCACGGTGGGCGTGAAACTATTTACTCTAAAATTGGATAACAATTGAATTATATGCACTTTAAATACACCCGTTATAATTTGATAAAAATTAAGAAGAATAAACTAGTATTGAAATAGATAATTAAAGAACAAATGCAAACCATGCAAATTTGGCAGCATTGGCCCTGGAGTTCAGTCAACCTCGAACCAAATAAGTATCAACTGGCTTAAGAATAAAATAACAAGACAATATTAACTAGAGAATGATAGTATATTGCTTTGTATTGCGCGAATATGATGATCATTACAAATGATCAGACTCCCTTTGATATACTACTCTAAGGAAAATTCTGTTTGAGTTAACAAATCTTATCATTGGCTAACTAATCGACCTCTTCTTGATATGTGCCAGATTCGCACCATGATCCTGAACTGATCGCGGATATTTTGACTTTTTGTTATTTGACCTGGTAAACTTCCATTGATCTCTATCTTGTTTAGTCTCGATCTTGGTCGATCTCGGTCTTAATCGTTCTCGGGAGTAGGAGTTCGACCATCTAATTTTGCATCATGGTTCGATATAATACGAGGTTGAAGTTTGGCTCATCGCATTCAAGTCTCGATTAGTCATAAAAAGGGGCAAGCCCGAATTTGACAGTATACAAATACATAAAAACCATCCAAAAAGGTTGTAAGTTATTTATTTCTTTTTATTTAGTTGATATTTGAATCAGTCCCTAACTTGAGCATTATGATATAACCACTCCCCTCAATATAAATGGAACTCGTATGTTGATCATACCCTTTTATATGGCTGGAACAAATACCATTCAATTTTTATTCCGAATTAGCAGAATGTTACACAAGTTGAATCAACATCAAATCTTTTATCATATTTCAAAACGTTCATAATCCTTATTTCTTTTCAACTTCAATCAAATATTGTGAAATTCGTAACGTTCAAAACATTGGAGAATAATTTTTCCTCTAAGGAAGAAATTAAAATGTTGTAAGCTAGAAATTGATAAATGCAATTGATAGTAACAAACGTAATTGATAGCTCAAAAAAACCTGAACAACAACACTACGCAGAACTGAGAAAAACATATGTTTTGGTTAAGCACGCCAAAATAGATGATGTTGCTGAGGACAACATCAGAACCAACAGGTCGATAAATAATGAACTACTTGATGCACACTCTATTTCCTTAGAACTGGAAAATCCTTTGCAAGATCCTGCTGATCAAGCTAAATCTGGGATAACTAATATTGATGTTGTGAGACTATCAACAAGTCTTAAAGAAGATGAGGGTGCTCAGAATTCAGATCATCATTAGATCTCTCGTCAATTTGAAATGACTCAAGAAGGCAGTGTGGTCTCTACTCCAGCAGGTGCAGTTTCTAATGAAGAATTAATTCAAAGTGGTTTACAGTTACAACTTGAGAATGTTTCTCAACAAACAATTGAAGTTTCTCAATATAATACAAATACCGGCACATCGATATCCAACAGAAATCCAACTCCACAATTCAAAAACAAAATGCATATTTCTGAAAAGTGCCCATCTTCACATAATTCTTTTGCTGCACTTTCAGATTTGAATATTGAGAAGGGAACCATGAATGGAGAGAAGCCGACAATTAACAAATGTTATGGAGATCCGTCATCATCCTCTGCAAATAACAAACAGGTTCCTATGAGGTACATGGTCAATAAATCAAAAGTGTGGAAAGACCAACGAGATTATGACGACGAGGAGGGCTGGGGAGAAGGATTTGCTGCTTTTTCGTCTTCAGACGATGACCAAGATTTTGAGGACGACACTGCTGGAGAGGACAGTGAGGATCAGTTCAAAAATCAAAGGAAGTTTGCGACAGTTAAGTGTACTGCTAATCTGCAAATAGTAGCAAACAGAAGCACCAATTTGAACCATAACGCTCCAGTATTTTTTCCAAGAAATATTACAAAACAAGGTGAAACTTCAGTTGCTAATCGAATCGCAACATCACTACCTGTAGCTGCCCTGAATCAGATTGTACCAATTAAGTCAATCACATTTTTGGAGAAGGGATAGCAACAAATTGTATTAACCGCTTCAGAAGTCAACCTCCATAATAGACAATTTTTGAATGAGGAGATAGGAAGACATATATATGAAGAAGGGGAGGAAGAAGATATCGAGCAGAAGCGTCGAGAAATGGAGATTTATCACCAACGCATAGTAAAACAAGTAAGAAATCTCGTGAAAGAGATAGAAATTGTGATGGCAGGATGTGTGTAGACGCTAACATAAAGAGACCCCCAATGAGAATTGCAAAGCAAAAACAAGTTATGCAACCAACTCTTACAAGGCCTAGTCATTCGAGGATCAAGCTTGAGTTTTAAAGCCATATTGAGAAAATTGTTCACAAATATGGAGAAAAGAAAGCAGCAATTATCTCTTTTTTTACCATCACATTAGTATTTCTCGGTGTATTATCATCACATAGTTCGTTATAAACTCTGTGATGATCATGTTTGTATTTGATTTTCTTTATTTTTCGTTTTTCATGCTTTTTAGATCTTGAGGCTTTTCGGGCCTAAATAGGATTAATAAGGTAATATTTCCGCTGGTTTTTGTTATATGGGTAACAATACTGGTGACTCCCCCCTTATCTTTTTTTCCTATTTGTTGTAATTTTTAATTTCCTTTTATTAATAAAAACCAACCCTAGGCATTTACCTAGTGGATTGAAAAAAAAATGCAATTTGGGGGTGACTTATAATTTGTGATGTGAAATGTAAATGCAAGCTCATCTTTGGTTGGTGCATTCAATTTGGGGGAGTGAATAGTTAACGTAGGAAGCTAGAGATGCAGAGGGGGTCCACACTCCAGAGGGAGCACGCGTAGGGCCCAAATGATGGAGAATCAAAGGCGCGCCCACATGCATTTTTCTTCACAAAAAGCTAAAGCTCTAATCTATATTGGTGGTCCTCTGCTACAGTCACTAATGAGGGAAGGTAGCCATTTTACGTCCAATGGTAAACGAGGTAAGCTTCAGCGTACGATGCACCCATTAAATGCTTTGATGGATGCAAGATATACATAAACCGTAAAGCATTCTGCAACTTTATATAGATGTCTCTATAAGATCTATATATATATATATACTATATATACTTCTTTCGTTTCAATTTAGATGTATTAGTTTGATTCAATATAAAGTTTATAAAATAAAAATATTTAAAACTACGGTCTTAAAAGCTTAAGGTATAAAAGTTTTGAGGTACCATGACGTTTGTGTGATTATAAAAGTTTCTTACTAAGGATAATAGGTAAAATGAAGAGTTTAAACTTGAATTATTTTTACATTTAAAAATATATCATATTTGAAATAGACCAAAAATAAAAGTCTCATCTAATTTAAAACGGAATATATATATATATATATATATATATATATATATATATATATCGTAAATTCTTATATTGTTAGTAGAGGCGAATTTAAATTCGATTGTTTGATCTTGATGCTCTTATTATTGAACCCACTCTAATTTTAAAATTCTGAATTTAAAATTTTACATTTATTATAATTTTAGTAATTTTTCGCATTGATGCTTAATATCAAAAATAGTGGTTCGATTTTACCCAATACTCCAGTAGTAATACTCTTTATCTGAACATTAATAATAAGTGTAATTAACGTGTGGTAACATGAAGTATGCCTTATCTTTTATTTGCTAATCAAACTTTTTGTTAATGATATAAGATGATATGATAATATAGAAGTCCTTGTAATCAATATATAAAAATTAAACTTTCCTAATTATTATCTGTTATTTTACAGCGTTCTAAAAAACAAAAACAAAAAATAGAGTAAACGGAAGCAAATATCTGGAGCCCATAGAATTTCTTTTATGTTCTTAAAAAAATTTAATCTCATCACAGTACTGATTATTTTCTCTCCTAATAGAACACATATACACAGACTAGTTCTTTTTAGTTTCTTTTTTTTTGGTTTAGAAATTGCAAAAGTCCAAATATTTCTGCGCTTATATCTGAGGTCAGTTTCTGAAAATTAATCAGTCAATCAATTTGATCCGTTGATCAAATTCAAATGCAAATCAATTATAAATCCAAAACTGGTCGATAGCGACGATACGAGGCTTTTCTTATTCACATCCACATTTTAATATAAATCCAACAACCTTCTTCTCTTTATCCTATATGGAACAACATTACATCATTTCCCATAAACACAACATTTACCTTAAAAACTTTGGACTCACAATACTCTTTTCTCGTACGATAAACTATAATTATAACATAAACAGATTCACCTCGTCTTATAATTCTCAATATATTTCACCGTACCTAGTTATTCTGAAATTCCAAGTTAGTTTACCAAGATATAGCGCAATGTATATCGGACAAGGTCTTCACCCTGCTACCTCATTAAATTACCCGAATATAATTGCTAGACGTAGACATGAGTGAAGTTATATACTTAGTAATAAAATGACCAAATGTATTACCATACTGAGCCTTCACTGAGTTATTGTTGCATTTGATCCTATGCCAATCTATATCTCTTTTCTTAAGGTATGAAATATGCGAACGTTGGTTGGCCACAAGGGGTAATTATTGTGATAATATTACCTCTATTCCTATTAGTTACATTAGTCCAATATTCTAGCACCATGCTTCTTTTTTGACCTTTGAGTGAGTAGTTTTGATAAAATTGAAGCCTTAGCTAATGAGTCTTGCAAAGTGTTCTAATTGATGTAATTCATTAATTGGTCATAAATTTCTTTGTACTATTAGAAAGATGTAAAGAAAAATAGTTGAGATAGAAATACTTACATTATCAAACTCCGCTCCTTATTCTTTATTAATCTTAATGTACTAATTACTAAACTCATTAATAAATCTCGGGTGAGGTCTAGAATGTCATAGAAACTGTGGATCGATATCATATTTTTTTTCTTTTGACACGATACGTGCCTTTAATTTAGCCACTCCTCTTACTAATCTAGTGGTACCAAACTTCTTAATTTGGTTATCGTCTCTCTCTTCCATAAAAGGATAGACGGGATGCATCTTATAAGGTATAAGTTGCTCGATATCATGATTTGGAACATATCGACGATTCAGGAGCCTTTATTACAAAATATGGGTGATCCGAAGCACACCTTTTGTAGCCAAATCTCATGCAATATTTTATTTTTCTATAGAGTCAATATTTTGATGATTTTGATGTGATATTCATTTACCATAAAAATTGGATAACAATTAAATTTATAACATTGTTTTACCGATATGTGATTTTACCTAATATCAATTAATAAACGTGAAGATAAGTGATGCAAATTGACAACAATACGATGTAAGGCAGCATTGGGACAGAGCTCTCGAAGACACCCTCAAGCTAGCTATGCAAGAATAGTTGAAGCCACAATAAGCTTATGAATAAGAAAGTAAGCTAAGAAATATTATACTGCTTTGATATTCATGAATGTCAGGTGTTTAAAAATAATAGGGACTCCCCGTTATATACTAGAGGAATCATAATTATGGTACAATTCTAATTATGGAAGTAAATCTCATTATTGTTACAAATAACCGCCCTTGATTTAATCTGTTTCGGAATTTCCGCAAGCACCCTCATGACTTTCTTGCAAGATGTAGTCGGTGTCTCCCGAACCCGAATATATTGCCAACGGCCCATCGAACATCCTTCTGTATAATGTTTCTGTCTTTGGCCAATGTGAATCATGCAGCTTTTGCTTGCAGAGTCTGCGATTCCTTAGGCTCCGATGGAAGCTTCATATTCTTTAGATAAACAATATATTTGTTTTGCCTATCCCAAGTTAGCCTTGTGGAGTTTATTTTGGCATAGCTTTCTTCGACTACCAACTTTGAAAGTTGTACAACTATCCCCGAGCTAATTTCGTCATCTTCGACTGATGATCCCAAATTTGCAAGGGCATCGGCCTCATTGTTCTGCTCTCAGGGTACATGTTGTAGTGTCTATTTTTTGAACCGGTGTAGGGTTACCTGTAATTTTTCCAAGTACCTCTACATTCAATCTTCTCGGAACTCAAAGATTTTGTTGACTTGGTTTACCACGAGTAAGGAATCGCACTTGGCCTCGATGACTTCTGCTCAAAAACTTTTAGCTAGCTCGAGACCTATAATCATGCCCTCATACTCGACCTTATTGTTAGTGAACTTAGGGTTTTTGATGGTTTATCTCATTGTATTACCTATAGGCGGCTTCAAAATGATCCCTTGACAGGACCCCTTAACATTCGAAGCATTATCTGTGAAAAGGATCCACAACCCCAAATATGTGCCGGATTTTGATAGTAGTTCCTTTTCGACCTCAGGTATGAGGGTCAGTGTAAAGTCGGCCCCAAAGTATGCTAAGAGTTGAGACTTAATGGAAGTTGGGGGTTGATACTCGATATGGTACCCATTGATTTCGATGACCCATTTGGCATGTCGGCCCGAGAGTTCAGGCTTGTAATGTTCCAAAGGTAAGTGGTTACAATGCAAATTGGGTGACATTGAAAAATAATTTTGATTTCTTAGAGGTTCTTATTAAACTAAGTGCTAATTTTACTAATTATGGGCACCGGGTCTCGGATTCATCTAAAGTTCAGCTAGCGTAGTAAATAGGAAATTGTGTACCTTGCTCTTCTCGAACTAGAACACCATTTACAAAAAATTTTGAGAATGCCAGATATAAGTTGATTTGCTCATCCGCTTTCAGAGTATGAAATAATTGTAGGCTCGAAGGATATCGCTTTAATTCTTCCAATGCATGTTGTCATTCCTGAGTCCAAGTGAATTTGTTTATCTTTTTAAGCAGTGAGAAGAACATGTGACTTTTATCTGAAGACCTTGAGATGAACCAGCCTAAAGCATCTATCTACGCTATTAATCTTTGTACTACATTATGGCTGTCCACGAATGTGATGTGTTCGATTTCCTTGATTATATCGGGGTTGATCATAATTCCTGCATTTGACACTAAAACGCCCAGTAACTTGGTTGAACCAACTTCGAATCCACATTTATTTGGGTTGAGCTTCATGTTGCGTTTTTTCAATATGCCAAAGGTTTCTTGCAATGTGTCAAATGTTCTTCTGTGTGTAAGGACTTAATTAGTATGCCATCAATGTAAACCTCCATTGATTAACCTATTTGTTCTTCAAACATTTAGTTTACTAGGCATTGATAAGTAGCACAAATATTTCTTAGCTCGAACGATATTACAATATAGCAATAAGTATCTTACTTAGTTATAAATAAAGTCTTTTCCTGATCTCCGGTGTTCTTTTGTATTTGATTGTACCCGAAATAGGCATAGAGAAAGCTGAAAATCTCGCGGCCAATTGTGGCATCGATCATGCGATCGATATTCGGTAGAGCATGCTTTGTTTAAGTCGTTGTAGTCTAGCAAATTCTAAGTTTATTCCCTTTTGTGGACTACGGCTACATTTTCTAACCATTCGGGATATTTTACTTCCCAGATAGGTTCTATTTAGAGAAGTTTGGTCACCTCATCTTTGACGAATGCATGTTATACCTTGGAATGGAGCCTTCTCTTTTACTTTACTATTCTTAACTTTGGATCCAAGCTTAATCGACGAGTGGTAATGTATGGTAGAATCCCTGTCATGTTAAAGTTGGACCAAGAAAAATTATCCATATTTTTAATAAGGAATTTTATTAGTGTTTGCCTAAGCTTGGGAGTTAACCATGTGCCCAGATATACCTTTCGATTGGTAGATGCCCGATCAGTATAACTTGCTCTAGCTCTTTGACTATCGACTTTGTGGCATCAGAATCATCGGGTATTAAGAAGGTTTGAGGTATCATACAATCATCATCCTCGATAATTTTTTATCATTCCGATCTGGTCGATGCCAAAGACTGTGGTTGCTATTTGACTTCCTGATTTTCCTTTGATTCTTGTCCCTCTATAGATGTTAGTGCAAATGCTGGTATTACTTAATCAATTGCAAACTCTTTGGTTGTTGGTTGTTCACCATACACCATTTTGGTTCCTTCTGGTATTTAGGATTTCAAGATGTGATGAAGCATTGAAGGTATGACCCTCATATTATGGATTAAAGGTCTTCTGAGAAGCTTATTGTACCGCATATCACATTCGATCACATGAAACATCATCCCTGAATACTTCCGACGACGTTTATTGGCATCATAATTTCCCCTTTAGTGGTTTCACTCGCCATGTTGAAGCCTTTGAGTACATGAACTGCAGGCAAGATCTATTCCTGGAGGTTGAGTTGCTCTACGACCCTCAATCCGATAGTATTTTCCTAGATCAAATAACACACGTTTAACTTGAATTTTATTCATAAGGATAGATATTACCAACGCATTATTCGAGGCTGTTTAATTCCTTATGGATCCTCATTGCTGAAAAAGCAAGTTATCATCTAGTAAGTAATCCCAAGTATGTTTCTCCCTTACGATTGTCACTTTGGTGCATTTGAATATCGGGCCTTGAGGAACATCGACCCTACCGATGATCATATGAATGATGTGATATAGTTCTTCTTGTTTGTTTTTCCTATTTGCGTCCCTGTCTTTGAAGAGATTTTTAGCTCGATCACTCCAGAAATCTCGAAGGTGACCCTCGTTGAATAAAATAGCTACCTCATCCCTTAATGTGATGACCCAAAAGGTCATCACTCGTTTTGAAAGTAAAGACACTGTTCCAAGGACTTAAAACACACTTTTAGCCTTACCGCGATTTGTGTGCGCAGTCCGAACGCTTTTTCAAAAAGATTTTATGTGAAAACTAATTAAAATAAGGAAAGTTACTTTTCAAATTGGATAAAGTTGATTTTAGATAACATTATTGGTACGACGGCCCAAACCCTTGATTCGACGGTCTCATAGGGTCCGTAGTAAAATTTGGGACATAGGAATATGCTTGGAATCGAATTTCGAGGTCCCAAGCCCGAGAAATAAATTTTTGAAAGAAATTGTTTAACTGAAATTATACGAAGCTCTAGAAGTGAAAAGATGTTTAAAATTGACGGTATCAGGCTCGTATCTTGATTCCGGAGCCCGGTACATGTGTTATACAATTATCAAATTGAGTCTGTGAAGTTGCTAAGAATCGGAGTTCATTTAGAATAAATTTGACATGTATTTGACAATTTGGAAATTTTCATTTTCTTGAGTGATTTCCTGAATTTGAGGTTGAATTCATCGTTATTGATGTTATTTTTATGATTTTATCTCATGAGCAAGTCCATATGATGTTTTTAGACATTCATGCATGTTTGGTTTTGAGTCCCAAGGGCTCTAGTGGATTCTTGATAAGCAACAAAGTGAAATTGGACTTAAGAAAACTGCTGGTGTGTTGCAGATACGCATGCTTCGTAATTGTGAAGCCTGGCTCGCAATCGTAAGCTCGCATTTGGGACTAACCATTTCATTTGCGATGCCTAGCAAGGCATTTGGACTTCTCATTTGCGAAGCTCCAGTAGCAAAAGCGACACCAACAGTGTTCCATTTTTGATCGGTCATTTGCATTTGCGAATTTAACAGCGCATGCCTTCCTTCGCAACTGCAAAACCTTGGCCGCAATTGCGAGTTTACATTTGTGAACATATTTTCACACCTCCTTTTTCCACTACACCCTACTTTTACCATCCTTCTTTGGAACCGGCACAACGTTGGGTAACCAAGTGGGATATAGCCACCCGGATGACCATTGCCTCAAACTACTTGGTAACTTCCTCTTTGATATTTATGCTCATGTAAGTTTTAAAATTCCTCAACTTTGTTTGACAGGAGGGCATGCTGGGTCGGTAGGAAATTTATGAACCAGCAAGTCAGTGCTCAGCCCTAGCATGTCGTCATAAGACCACATAAAAATATATTTGTATTTAAGCAGCGCTACGATTATTTCTTCCCTAAGTTGCAGCACAAGATGGACACATATTTTAGTTTCTCTAATATTATTTGGGTCCCCTAGACGGACTGCTTCTGTATTTCTCTGGTTTGGCTTGGGATTTTCCTCAAAGTGACTTAATTCTTTACTAATTTCTTCAAATTCTCTTCATTCATCATATTATGGTTCATCCTCACATTCTATCTCTTGAATTAATACTTTTAAATTTTACCGGATCTCAAGACTGGGCCGAAGATTCCTTATGCATGTCACATCATTGGAGCTTGCATAAAATGACTGTACTAGAGGGAAAAGAAAAGAAACGAAAATAAGAACCATCAGTACTGACAAAAAGGAATTTGTATTTCATTGAAATTTGAAAGATAGCAAGGTTTACATGTCCAAACGGAAGCAAGATAGACTCTAAATTACAACCCTGAAAAAATCCAAAGAAATTGAAAGAAAAATCAAAGCAGACTACCATAGCTCCTTCTTGGTTGGGAGAAGAGTCACTTCCCAATTGTTGACCTTTGCACAGGGCCCAACAAATTTCACATCTACCTTCCTAGAGCCCTCTGCAGCTTCTACCACATTCATATCATCAAAAAACTTTTCGAACCTTTCAAGAAATTCCTTATTGGTGCCAGGCTTCACAAATGATTTGAAAAGATGCGACACGGGCTTGGGGAGGACCTATGCGTTCTGTTTCATTTTTCTAGCTCTCGTTATGTCTACAATCATGGGCTTGAACCCCAAACCAAAGGTGTCCTTGTTTTTGGGGAGAGACACCGGTTGTATGATACCTTGAAGTGACGCCCCCAAACCCTTTCCTTGAAATAACCCATTCCTCAACATTTCTACAGCCACTATGACTGATGCGATGACTAGCTTCAGTGTTGGAACACACTCCCCTTCTGGAACTTCCATCACCAGTACTGTTTCATGAACCTGATACACCCAAGGCCTTTTGTCACCATCCACCTCAATGAACGGCACAATAGCGTCATTGTGAGCATACAAATTGTCCTCTCCATACACAAAAATTTCTTGTCCGTCCCATTCAAATTTCATCATTTGATGCAAGGTATAGGGGACCGTATTAGTGGCATGGATCCAGGGTCGCCCTAACAGTAGATTATATGAGACAGCCACATCTAACACCTGGAATTCCATGGTAAAATCCACTAACCCAATTTTCAGCTCGAGTACTATATCACCGACCAAAACCTTTCCCCCGCCGTCGAATCTTCACACACAAATAATGTTCTTGTGAATTCATTCATCGTCCACCTTCAATTTTCTAAATGGAAGGCAAATATTCGCACTTGAACCATTGTCAACTAACACTTGAGTGACAACAAAATCCCCGCACTTCGCCATAAGGTAGAGGGCTCTATTGTGCTCAGTAACCTCTACATGCAGTTCATCATCAGAAAAAGTAACTATGTTTGCCTCAAAAATCTTATTGGCTATCTTTTCCAAATGATTGGCTGAGATTTTATTAGGAATGTAGGCCTCGTTCAGCATCTTCATTAGGGCCCGACGGTGCTCGTCCGAATGAATCAATAACGATAACAACGAGATTTGAACTAGCGTCTTCCTAAATTATTCCATAATAGAATAATCTTGCATTTTCATCTTCTTTAGAAACTCTTCTGCTTCCTCTTCACTAACATTTTTCTTCACCATCACTGAGTTATCCTTGGTCGATTTGTGTTTTCTCAATTCCTCGAGGGCAAAGCACCTCCCTGACCGGTTCAATCCATGAGTCTCACAAACTTCTTTTCTAACCTCTTTCCCTTTGTAAGTTACTGTTATTCGGTCATTGTTCCAAGGGAAGGCGTTGCTGTTGATTATTAGTTGCTGAGTTACAGGTTTGATAACACCTTCCACGACACCCACAGGCTTACTTGTCACCCCTAGTGCCACCACTTTTGGATTTTCTTATTTCACCATCCCAACTATCAGGGATACCTTCTTCATTACAGCAAAAGGCACATTGCTTGTTCCACTCAACTTAAGCATAGAAATCTTGCTTGTTAGCTATTCAACCGTCCTCTTCTAACTGGCTTGGATCATCATGACTGTTTGTAAAGGCTTCTTGGGCTCTCCCTCTTTGTGCACTATCTCAATCATATTCGTCTCTTGATGGGCAGGCACTGGGTTTTAATTAATATTGGGTGCTTCCGAATCTTGCACCTCAATCCAATGTGAATCAACATTTCTCTGTATCATGCTCTGGGGTAGCAAAACAATATTCACAACTAACAGAATAGTCCAGATTTCTCGGGGAAGGATTTCGCAATTTCGCTTCAATCGGCCTCAACATATCTAACTGTCTCAACCTGTAGAATAAGCTAGTATACCATTCTCCCAATGGAGTGAAAGTTTTCTTCTTCTGAACTCTTCATTCTTAAAATCTTGGTTGGCCCGTAAAATTCGTCTCGGGGGGTGTTTGTGAGCTCTTGTTGGTGGATAAGTATTTTGTGGAGCTGAGTAATTATTTTGTGGTCTTGGCGCACACCATTGTGCATGGGCGAGAGGTTGAGTATATGTTTGTGCATGATGGATGGAAAAAGGAGGTCAGGAAGTGGGTAGTAACGTTGTTGTGGGCTATATGGGGTGTGAGGATAGGTTTGGTGATGAGGTTAGGGCTGGTTGTAATGTGGTAGACCCCCGGGCCCAAACTAAGTCCCTAAGTCAATTGTTGTTACCTCCTCCTTCTACTTATTTCTGCTTACCCCGCGGTACCACTTTGGATAGCCTGGGTGGTTGCTTTGATTGCTGAATAACTCATAATCTTATTAGATTTGTGTCCCTCCTCTACCATACTCCCCATTTTTACTACCTCATTAAAGGACTTTCCCACTACTGATACCAGGTGATCAGAATATGTAGGCTCCAAGGCTTGTAAGAAGTAATTTACCATTTTGCTTTCCTCCATTGGCGGGTCGACCCTTGCTGCCTTCTCCTTCCAATGGAAGCCACACTCTTTTAAGCTCTCATTGTGCTTATTTTCCAGCTTTGTCAAAGACAAGCGAGATTGTATTGAAAATGAATAGCGAATGCTTGGGCTAGATCATCCCATGTGTACCATCAACCATGATCTCGTTGGGTGTACCATTCCTAAGCTAAGTACCTTAAACTTAGACTGCAGTACGCCATCAATAATCCATCTCTTCCACCTTCTCTTCTCATCTTGCTGCAAGAACCTCTCAGGTGTGCCATTCGGTCACCATGGGTGTCATGCAAGCTGAACTTAGGCATCTTAAAGCCTGGCGGCAATATTACATCTAGGAACAAACAAAGGTCTTTGTATGCCACACTCACTTGGCCTCCCAGCTCTCACATATCTCTGAATGACTACTTAGACTTTTGACTTTCCTGAACATCTCCTCTTCCTCGTAATTTTTGGCTTGGTTTTCAACCTCTGCAGGGATTTCAAAATGAGGAGCATATAAGTAGGCTTCCACAGCTTTAAAAGTAGGCTCTGGTGGGTAATACTAGCTGTCATGAGTTTGAACAAAGGTTCACCCAATGATCTGTGGATTGTAGCGGGAGGAGGTACCACAAAGATAGGAGCAACTGGTGGAGGAGGGTGTGGAACAACTTTGGGTGGTGGAGCTGGAGGTGTCTGGGAAGTTGTGCCATGGTATTGTTGGTAGATGGGGAAGAATGGAGGCGGATTAGTGGTACAGTGATCATGTGACTGGGCTAATGGTGGGATAAACACCGGATTGGCAAGATAAGCTGGTGGTGGTTGCCCTCTTACCCACGTTTTATACATTTCAGCCATCTTCTGCTTTAATTTGTACATCTCTTCTTTCGTTGCATTAACTTCCAACTCTTCCACCTCTTTTAAGGGATCAATGACACTTGCGTCGCGTTCTTGATTGGCTGTAGTTAGCTTGCTTTTAGACCAAGTGTTATAGGGGTGGGTTGTAAGAATGCCCCAAAACTAACCACATGTCTGCATTGGACAAACATCAAACTTGTCAACATTTAGGCTTTAACATGTAGGCAACCACATATTCGGGGATGAATGCCCCTAAGCTGTTATCGATTTTTATTATGCACTGGATTAGCTGCTTGCGTCATCCCTTCTTTTATCCTATGTCACTTTTATTTTCTCTCTTGTTTCCTACTTTCTTTCGCTTTATTATACTCTCCCTTATGGTTTTTTCACTTTTCTTCTCTTTTCTTTCCTTTATTCCTTATTTTGGTTATGGTCATATCATATGGAAATTTCCTACATATCATGACCTCGCATAAATCAGACCGAGCATAATTCTGGCAGATAAGTACATAAACAAAATATTTTGGGAATTTCCATTTTGATAAAGTAAAACATTTTATTACAAACCAAACTAACAGACCCAAGAAAAGAAGCTAACAAACTCCAACTCAAAGCAAAACCACTAGACTTTGATAGAATGGTGAAAACAAGAGACTCAACAACCAACTACAAACTCAAATAAAGGGAAATACAGACTTCACAAATGAACTAACAGACTCAAATGAAAATCATGAATACATTAATTCCTCTAAAGCTCCTGGGGCCAACGGGACATCATTCGGTCTCACCATAGGCCTGCGCACTAAATCCCCTTGGAGGTGGTGGAGGTCTTCCATCACTTAACAAACGAAGGTCATTGCGGTGGCAAAGTACATGTAACTCGTCATATCTTCACAGTTGCTACACTTTATGTTGATGTATTCAGTGACCATCCGGACCCTCTCTCTTATAACACCCCTTTCCTGCAACAATCGCCCAATTTGCTATGCCCTGGCTTCCAAAGTTTGTTCGGCTGCCTGATTCAGTTCTTGAAATTGATGCAAATCTCTTTCTAGCTGTGCTATTGCTATGTAACAGTGCTCTCTTTTAGCCTTGAAGTCCTTTGCCTGTTTGACCATTTTGTTTTCAACCATGATGACCCTCTTCTTCAACCGCGCAACCTCATTGTCGTGCTTTTCTTTCACCTGTTCAATCATGCGTGCTCGTTATTCTATGTTTTTGGCCAACATCTTTCGGGCCCTGGATAGCTCTCCCTTTTCTTTGTTTAGGTCAAAACCATACTCCCCTACTTTTCGCCTTCGGTTGTCTATGAGTTTTTCATCATTCGCACTTCTGGTGGGAGTCTGTGCGGCCATTTTTATTTTCTCAATTTCGGCTTGCAAAGCTTCATTTTCTTTAGCTAATCTTTTATTTTCTCCCTCGTCTGCCGTGGCTTGCATATCATTCTCGAATTGAATGTTTTTGACTTGTTTTTCCAACTTTCCTATTGTGGCCCGGTACTCATTTTCCTAGGCTAACCAATTCCACTGTTCTTGTGACGTCTCAACAAATTCCTGAAGATGCAGTCTTTTGGCCAGTCTTGCAAACTCCACTTTCACCTTTAGACAAGTCACGTACTCAAGCATTCACCGGCAAGTGCTGATATTTGCTCCAAATCTGGCGGATTGCTGCTTTCATGAAATTGACCATTGGGACCAATCTCGAATACGTGGTGACTAATGTCTTCATCCTTGACATTTGGTACCTCCCTAAGTGTCTCAGCACCAGGTATGGAGCATAAGATTGGATGCTCCTGAGGCTCGGTAGCTGGCATATATTCATCGACATAAAGCCACCCAATCGTCCACTATATTGTATTTGCACTTATGGTATGCAGATATAATACCCATTCTACGACCCCCTATGGTAATCTAAACCCATCAACTCTGGTATGAAATTCCTCTATGCATCTCTTTTTAGACGACCCATAACTCATGTATTGAGGATAATGTCACAAGTGTTCAACCATCCATATCGTTAACAACAAGTTGCATCCTTCAAAGAAATATCCTCCAGCTTTACAGTCTGTGAGGGCACGAAATATTTCAGGTAATATCGTGGGTGTGAGGGTGCTCTTGGCCTGAGTATGAAAGGTGCTGAAAACCCCTGCTATCCGTATATCAATATTCCCATCTTTCCGTGGAAACATTAAGAGGCCAAAGACCAACTTTTCTTTTTCTTTTTTTGAACACAGTAACAAAATTCTTTTCTTTGTTTTTTTTTCAAAATTGTATCAGAATTTCAACATCGGTTTTTTAAATAGGTAATTACCTTCGTCATCCCTCACACTGTTATTTTCTTTGTCAAATTCTCCTCTCGTTTTTTTCAAAAGCAGGTCGGCATGCAAATCCAGAATAAATGCACAAGTAGCACGCACGATGCATCAGGATGGTCTATTATTTTGGGTACACTGTCCTAGACGGAACTAACCTCTATTTTGAGCCCCATAAGTCAAATTCCTGATGCAAATAAGCGTTCCTACTAGGGATCCGACATGAGGTTAAGTTATTCTAGGTTCAAAACCTAGGTATATGTTCTAGATTGTGCACTCGAGTAGAAAACTTGAGTCGATGAGGGAGTACATATTGGGAGGCAATCCGGCTTAGGTCTTATTCGAGCCTCTTTCTTATTCCAAGGTATGACACAAACAGAATAGGGAGTCTCAACCAGTGAGCATATCCCCGAAGATAAGAAGAGAAGGGTTTCATGGCAGTTTATATACATTTCAAATAATATCAAAGCGGTAAAAAAGCAACATTTAGCATATCTGGCCCAATCATGTAATAAATTTATATATCAAACAAAGCCAAATACAACAATTATTCTACGCTCAAATTCTTTAACCCTGAACAAGAGATTCTGGGTTCCATCCCCAGCAGACCCTGAACAAGAGTTATTCCAATGAAAGAACATTCGAAACATGATTTATTTATTTATTTATTTCAGAGTCGCCACTTAGGATAACTAATGGTCTCCCAAGTCATCAGTTTAAATCCTGAGTTGAGGAAATGGTTGACTCTGTAATACAGTCTACGAATTAGAAGTCCAGGTAAGGAATTTTGTTAACCCAGGAGAAGATGTTAGGTATTTCTGAGTTTCGTGGTTCTAGCACGATCGCTCAACTAATAAATTTGGCTTAGTTATAGGATTTTACTACATTTTGAACATATGTGCAATTTTAGACTTTAACCGCTTTATTTATTATAGGAATACTGCAATGTTATTAAAACACATCTTGAACCACGTCACATAAATGCGCCCGAGGTCTTCAACATATTTTAACATCGTTGGGATGTGGATTTGGTCACATAAATGTGCACCCAATTTTAGGAAGGTGAATTATTTAATTAATGCACTTAAAGCAATTACGCATTTTCAAATTTTGCGAGGGCCACAAAAAATTTGATAATGGCACGCCTCGAATTCTATTGTTAAGTCAAAACTAATGAAAACAAAGCCATGCCATTGTTATACTTGTTTTGCATATTCACCAAATTTTAAATTAAAAGGTGTTTAAACTAGGCTATAGAGGGCAATAGGCTACTTTGGGTTTATTTACAATAGCTCACCTCTAGTAAAGAGACACTAGTTGAAATCAGACTTAAGGGAACCGTGACTACTTCACCAAGATCGAACTCGTTACTTACTCAAAAGCTGCCAGGCGTGATGACAGGCCCAACGCATGTCAAAGTCTCTATTCTGAGACAAAGAAACGTGCGCTTCCAAATGAAATGGTCTCGATGCTCAGGCCCAAGATGGGCCCAACTATTAACAAGTTCACAGTTGCAAACACGAGACTCAGAATCGAACTCTAACAAAGGGCAACCAATACGCAAAAAGAGACATGACCATTTTACTGTTCATCACTTGATAAAAGAAAATCAATTTTGCGCTACACCTTGCTATCAACTCCAGTTTTACTTTCTTTCTACCACCAATAGAACGGACTTGTGCAACCTAATTTTTACGAAAATGTAACATGCAGCGCTTTAAACTTATATCCACAATTGATTAACCTTACGCATACAAAGAATTTGATATCAAACTCACAGGCTTTCAATTCGATTTTAAACATACCATTACCTCTACAACCTTTTGAACTTATTTTATAAAAAAAAAACACTTGTATTAACATGGACACGATTAAGCTAAAACACCCCCTAAAATCAATAAATCACATCCCATCTTGAGCAAATACCTGCCCATTGTGCATATTAGATCCAAAGGTATACTACATCTAACTAATAAATCCTTAACACATGACTAATGATTCAAAAATAGTTTTGAATCTGTAAATCTTAACCGAATTCAGATCCAATCCTTAGAGAAAATAATGCAAGACGAATAGAAGAAAATAGATAAACTAGTAAGTTAGGTTATGAACACAATTACTACTCAACTAGACCATGACCAAATCCTAAGGTCAATACATATTGCTTTCATAGAACAAAGTGAATTGAAAAGAAATAAAAGCATACTAAAAGCTAATTGTGGACCAACAATTTGATACTACACATCAATATATTATATTTCATTCAACTTCCAACTTTTCAGATTCACATTGTTTGAATCTTAGAGATGTGTACCTGCAGTAAAATGAAACAAAAGAAGCGAGGATTCTGCAACAGAACAATAGCCAGCAGACAACAACCAAACCAATTTGACCAATTTGGGTTTGAAAGCAAAGAGAAAATTAGCTTCATTCGAGCAAGTACCAAGGCAGCCCTCAAATTCAAAACCCTAAACAACCAATTTCAATCAATTTGAGCTATATTCTTGAGAAAAACCTTTTTAAGAAGTGAAGAACTTAAGAAATCTCTAGAGTATTTCAATGAAACAGTGATTTTAGTTTCTGCCCTTTCTTTTCGGTATTTGTTTAGCTCCTCCAATTATCTCTATTCAACATAGAATAAAAATGTCTTTATAGGCAAGAAACTAGGGTAAACAATCAGCTTTCAAATTTGACTTTTTGGGAAAATCGTTTGAAAACGTATTTTCATCCATTAGAATTGATTCATTTAGCATTCATTGATATCGTCAAGTAAACTGTGACTAGATACAAGCAAATTGGTGGTGGAACCAAGGGGTAAAATGATAGTTGAGGCTTGAAATATGTTCGTAGCATTAAGTTAAGTGTTTGGCCTAACCTTAGCTTGAGGGATTAAAAGTTGTGTCTTATTTGCTATATGTTAAATATTAAGTATGATATACAAGCATGGTGACGGGTATCTATACGTCAGTGCCAAGTATGCCCGTGAGTCTTATCCTATGATTAATGCGACTCAGTTTTGCATTGTTCATGCTTTATATGATGATTTCTGTTGTTGAACAAGGCTTGTGGAAGTGTTATTGGTAATTGAACATTGTAGAACATTGGGTCAAATTAAGAATTAAGTTTTTTAAGTAGATGTGGAAAAGAGAAGAGGTTTATTATATTGTCTCCTTAGCCAGGATGTTATTGCTTTTGATATTATCTCCCTTGGCGAGATGATATTACTCATGATATTGTTTCCCCTGCCCGGATACTATTGTTGTGCTAGTGTTCCCTTGCCGGGATTTTATTATGATATTTTTGATTCCCTTGCAAAAATTACTTCGTGATTGTTGCTTGGGTGAGGAAGAGTGTAAAGTACGGAGGGTGATGTCATACATGATTTTGAGAGTGTTAATGCACAAAAGGCGATGCTGTGCCGATATTTTGAGGTAAAATCACGAAAGGTGATGTCGTGCCGCACAATGTACCATGTCGTGCCATGATATGAGTGATAATGCAGGAAGGATAATTTCATGCTACGATTATGTGAGCTAAAAGAATGAAGGGTGGTATCGTTCATGTGTTATTTAGTTCTTGATTATTGTTAATGACTGAATTATGACTTTCTATACATTACTCTATTGGTTTTCTGTTATTGCCTGATATTTCTCGCAGCATATTTCCCCGTATCCGTGATTGTAAATTTATGCCTTTATTTCTCTGTTGTATATGATTTAACTACATAGATTAATTTTATATTTTTGTCCTAGCATTCTTACTACTTCGCTGAGTAAGGCAAGGCACTTACCAGCACATGGGGTCGGTTATGTTGATACTACACTCTGCAGTGCGTGCAGATCCGAGTGCTACAGCTTTTGGACCATAGTGAGGTTATTGCCTTCAGTCCATCAGGCGGCCCGAGGTAGTTCTGCGGGTATCCGCATGCCTTGACGTCTCCTTATGTATTTCCATTCTGTTTCATCTATGTATTTCAGAGACAACTTTGTATTTATCTTTCAGATCACTGTTTGTAGTATTCGAAGATTGTCCGTGACATTGTGACAGCAAATTTAGGGTAGAGGTTTATGATGGATTCTTCACTAGTATCTGATTAAACTATCAGTTTTCGTCTTCTGCATTTCAATTTATTTGAACTTTTCCATTATGGATCACCAATTATATTGAATTATTAAAATGACTAAGTAAAAAGGTTAATAAATCTACAACATTCGGCTTGCCTAGCTTTCAAAGGTAGGTGCCAACACGACTCCTGACGATGGAAAATCCGGATCGTGACAAGTTGGTATCAGCGCTCTATATTGCTTAAGTCTCACAATTCACCGACAAGTATAGTAGAGTCTGAGAGATTGATACAGAGATGTCTGTATTTATCCCCTAGAGGCTATAGAGTTAGGAAAAACTTCACATTTATTCTTTCCAGTCTTCTGACTTGATATCTCAATGGTAATTGAACTTCCATTCTATTCTATTGAGATGGTGAGAACACGTACCGCTTCATCAGCTGACAAATGGCTCGAGCTCCTAATAGCAGCACCTACGAGGAGCAAAGGTCGAGGGCATTCTAGGGCCCAATTCAAAGGTAGGGATCAGCCCTGAGCTCAAGACACATCACCAGCATCAGAGCCTCAGGTTGAATTTGATGATGAAGTTCTAGCCTAGAAAGTTCTACCAGGACCAACTTAGGTCCCAGAGGGGTTTATTACCACCTCAGCACTTCCGCATGCCCTGGTCTATCTAGCGGGCCTTATGGAGAGTGTCTCCGAGACAAGCTTGCTTCCTGTAGCACCAGCCATCTCTAATGTGAGAGGAGGAGCCCAGACTCCTACTACTCACACTTTGGAGCTAATGGCTCCCCAGATTTATACTCCATAGCTCAGCTAGTTTGGGTAGTTCAGTCGGATATTGTGGCATAGACCGGAGAGGGGAAAGCTATGTCTGGTGATTCCTTGTCAAGATTGGACAGGTTTACCTAGATCTTTACTACTACTTTTTGTTGTAGATCTTTTGAGGATTGCTAGGATTATTTGGACAACTGTCATGAGGTTCTTCAAAACATGGGGATAGTGGAGGCTAATGGGGTCGACTTTGCTGCTTTTCATTTGTCTGGATTTGCCAAGATTTGGTGTCGAGATTATTGTTTGGCTAGACAAGCCAGGTCAGCGGCTTTGACTTGGGATTAGTTTTCTCAGCTATTTTTGGAGAAGTTTCTTCTTATCACTCAGGGGGAGAATTATTAGAGGCAGTTTGAGCGTCTCTAGCAGGGTTTTATGATTGTTACTCTGTACGAGACTAGATTTATTGACTTGGCCTGTCATGTTCTTCCTATACTTCCCATTGAGAGAGAGAGAGAAATGAGGTTCATTGAGGGACTCGTTCATCCTATTCGATTGCAGATGGCTATGGATACAGGTAGCGATATCTTTTCTCAGAATGCGGCCAATGTGGCTAGGAGAATTGAGATGCTTCTATCGTAAATGGGTGGTCAGGGGTCTGATAAGAAGCCTCATCATTCTGGCAAGTTCAAAGGTGCCTCTTCTAGAGGCAAAGATTCTTTTGGTAGTGGCCATCCTTACAAGTCAGTTCATTCAGCACATTAGGCTTCTCACAGTGCTTCAGGTGGCTATGGTTATCATATGCAGTATTCTGATGAGCAGTCGTACAGTAAACTCCAAGCTCCTATCAGTGTACCACCACTCTAGAGTTTTCAGGGTGGTCATTCAAGCCACCAGGGTCAGTAGTGTTAGCAGCCATGGACTTGTTATACTTGTGGCGATACAAGGGATATTACAAGATTTTTCTTTCGAGCGACAAGCAACTATCAGCATCAAGGTTCCCATGCCATGGTTCAGGCACCGAGTATTCTGCCGCCCGCTCTGCTAGAGATGGAAGCCAGCCAAACAGAGCCATCCCAAAGATGTAGGTTAGAGTGGTGGGGCCTAACCCCGATGCTATGCTCTTCTAGCTAGGCCTGAGGCTGAGATCTTTGATGTAGTTATCACAGGTACTGTTCTAATTTGTAGTAGGGATGCTTCAGCGCTATTTGATCAAGCGTCTATATACTCCTATGTGTCATCTTATTTTGCACTATATTTGATCTTGCCTAGTAATTCTCTAAGTTCTCCTGTATACGTGTCAACACTGGTGGTTGATTCTATTATGGTAGATCGTGTTCATTGTTCTTGTATGGTTATGATTGGGGGTCTTGAGACCTGAGTAGACTTGTTACTTTTGGATATATTTGAGTTTGATGTCATAGTAGGGATGGACTGGTTATCACCTTATCATATTATCTTGGACTATAATGCTAAGACTATGACCTTAGCCTTGCCGGGGTTGCCTTATTGAGACTTGAAAAAGACTCCTGGTCATTGCACCTATAGGGTTATCTCATATATGAAGGCTCGATGCATGGTTGATAAGGGGTGTTTTGTCTATTTAGAATATGTTCGTGACTCTAGTGCCGAGGTTCATTCTATGGTTTCTGTATCACTTTTTCGTGAGTTTCGTGAGGTATTTCCTTCAGACCTGTCAGGTATGTCACCCGATAGGGATTTTGACTTTTGCATTGATCTATCTTTAAACACTCATCACATTCCTATCCCACCATAATGTATGGCCATGCCGAGTGGAAAGTATTGAAGGAGTAGTTGCAAGACTTCTTTGATAAGGGCATTATTATACATAATGTCTCACCTTGAGATGCGCTGATGTTGTTTGTTTAGAAGAAGGACGAATCGATGGTGATATGTATAGATTACCGACAGTGGAACAAGGTTACAATTAAGAATAAGTATCCATTACCGAGGATTGATGATTTGTTTGATCAGCTTTAGGGTGGCAACATACTTTCAAAGATTTATTTGTGATCTGGCTACCACTAGTTGAGGATAATGGCATCTGATGTCCTAAGACATCTTTCCGCCCTCGGTACAGGCAGACACTATGATTTCTTGGTGATGTTATTTGGGTTGAAAAATGCCTCAGCAACTTTTATGGATTTGATTAACCGAATGTTCAAGTCTTACTTGGATTTGTTCGTGGCAGTCTTCATTGATGATATTTTTATCTATTCCCGCAGCTGGGAGAAGCATAAGCAACATGTGAGAGTGGTTTTTCAGATTTTGACAGATAGTCAGTTATAGCAAAGTTTTCAAAGTGTGAGTTCTAGTTGAGTATAGTTGCATTCTTGGGTCACATTGTATCAGTATAGGGTATTCATGTAGATCCTAAGAAGATAGAGGATGTCAAGGACTAGTCTGGACCCGCATCACCTATAGAGATCCGGAGTTTCTTGGGTTTGGTAGGCTCTATCATCGGTTTGTGGAAGGGTTTTCATATATAACATTCCCTATGACAAGGTTGATCTAGAAGGATGCCCAGTTCAGGTGATTGGATGAGTGTGAGGCGAGCTTTCAGAAGCTCAAAACAACTATTATTACGGCGTTGGTGTTGGTATTGACTATAGGTTCAAGGCCATATACAGTTTGTTATGACGCATCTCGTATTGGACTTGGTGCGGTGTTGATGCAGGATAGCAAGTTCATTGCATATGCTTCGTGGCAGTTGAAGATTCGTGAGAAGAACTATCTAGTTCATGGTTTGGAGTTACCATCCATTGTTCACGCACTGAAGATTTAGAGGCACTATTTATATGGTGTGTCATGTGAGGTGTTCACGGATCATAAGAGTTTGCAATACTTGTTCAAGCAAAAGGAGATAAATTTGAGGAAGACAAGATGGATGGAGCTACTGAAAGACTATGATATCACCATCTTATATCATCTAGAGAAGGCCAATGGATGGCCGATACTTTGAGTAAAAAGTCAGCCAGTATGGGCCATCTTGCATATATTCAGGTCAGTGAGAGACCGCTTGATTTGGATGTTCATTCTTTAGCTAAACATTTTGTAAGGTTGGATGTTTCTGAGCCCAGCCATGTGTTAGATTTCACAATAGCTCGTTCTTCATTAGTTGAGTGTATTCGAGATCGTCAATATGATGATCCTCATTTTCTTGTACTTAGAGACAAAGTGCGACACGGAGGTGCCAAGCAAGTTACAGTTGGATATGATGGAGCTTTGAGGATGCATGGTAATATTTCTGTGCCGAATGTGATAGGGTTTCAAGAGTTGGTTTTAGAGAAGGCCCATAGTTCTCGGTACTCTATTCATCCGGGCCGCCAAGATTTTTCAATATTTGCGGTAGCATTATTGGTGGAGGAGGATGAAGAAAGATATTGTTGTATATGTGGCTTAGTGTTTAAATCGTCAGCAGGTAAAGTACAAGCATCAGAGATCGGTTGGTTTACTCCAGAAGATTGAGATTCCTGAGTGGAAGTTGGAGCGTATCATTATGGACTTTGTTGTTGGACTCCCATTGACTAAGAGGTAGTTCGATGCAGTATGGATTATTGTTAAGAGGTTAACAAAGTTAGCGCATTTCATTCCTGTGGCAATTTTCTATTTTTTGAGCGGTTGGTAGAGATCTATATTCGGGAGATTATTTGTCTTCATGGTGTGCCCATATCTATCATTTCTGACCGAGGTATGCAGTTTAACTCATATTTATAAAGGGCAATTTAGAGTGAGTTGGGCACATGGGTCCAGTTTAGTGCAGTATTTCATCCTCAGACGAACGGGCAGTACGGGCGTACTATTCAGATTTTGGAGGATATGCTCCAAGGTTGCATCATTGACTTTGGAGGCTTCTGGGATCAGTTTATGCCTTTAGCCCCACGGTGGGCACCAAGGCGTGTGTTATGAAGGTTGATATTACGCAATCACTATTATCCTTAGCCCCACGGTGGGCACCAAACTGTTTACCCTAATAATTAAATAACAATTAAACTTATAATGTAGTTTTATGGATATGTAATTTCACCTAACATCAATTAACAAAAATGAACATAAGTGATACAAATTGACAATAATACAATGCAAACCAGCATTTGGACAACGCTCTTGAGCTCGGATGCCTTTGAGCTAGCTATGCAAGAATAGTTAAAGGCACAATAAACAGATGAACAAGAAAGTACGTTGTGAAATATTATATTGCTCTGATATTTGAGAATGTTAGGTGTTTGCAAATGACGTGGACTCCCCTTTGTATACTAGAGGAATCATAGTTATGGTACAATTCAAATTATGGAAGTAACTCCCATGATTGTTGTAGTTAACCGCCCTTGATTTGATCTATTTCAAAATTTCTGCCGTGATCTTTGACTAGTTACGGATATCTTTCCTTTCTGTTATTGCACATCACTAATAATCGGTCATATATACTTAGTCTCGGTCACTGCTAGCCTTGATCTCGATGGATGTACAAGGTCGAATTTGGTCAATCACGTCCTGAAGTCGACACGACCTACTATCGTACCCACAAGGGGATGATCCATGGGCAAGAGGAGAAAATAACCTCGCGTCATCGTCGGTTCTGCTATAGAATATACTATAATTTTGTAATTTTAGGAACTATGTAAGATCCTCTATTATATAAAGAAGATCTCAGCCTTGTAAGAAGGACATATATACGAGCTCATTGTCTCTCATCTTCATCTCTCTACTATTCTCTCTCTCTGCTTCATTACTATTGTTCCTCCGACTTTCAAAGTAATCTTAGGGTTTATTATCTTCGATTACAATTCACCCCTTCATTTTCTTTTGATTGGTTTTCTTGAAAAGAGATTAACATCTTTTAAGCCAAACAATTTGGTACTGTCTATGGGGATTTCTGTAGTTGAAATCATAATTCTCACCTGGGATATAAAAAACAATGATCACTTTCTTCGCACTCCATAGAAACCAACGATGGAAGAGAAAGAAGCAAGGTTGAAGATAATAGCAAATGCCTCAAACAACCTATTAAACTCCCTCAATGAAGCTAGTAGAGAAGATACCGAGAATATAACACCAAGAGAGACACTACAGCGGAGATCGCACCCACCCCATTCGAAGATCTGATGATCTTGCACGGAAGATGAGCTTCTACGTCCAACACGAAAGAAACACCACCAATAGTCAAAAAGCTGCTAGAGGAGTGGTTGACGAATGCTCTAAGCAATATGCTCAAGAAAACCCTTGAGGAAATGTTGAAGATTCTCCGATGATGGAAATTACTGCAATCATCAGCGAGCCAAGTAGTGTACGAATGAGCAACACATACACTGTCATCAATGCACGTGATGATGCACTCGTAACCATCGTAATGAAAATGGAAGTAATGGAAAATGTGAACGAAGAGCTTCGTTATCAAATGAGAGAACACTAGAAAAGGTTGACAAGATACCTGGCGCCCCTAAGATACTCCTAAAATGCGATATAGGAAGGTTTTTTTAACAATTGTATAGTGAGGAAGCTGCTCCTCATTCCATCTTGGAAAAAATAAAAATACCACCATTCTTGAAAATATACGATGGGGCCACGGATCGAGAAGAACATCTAATCTATTACGTCACTGCAGTAAAAGGCAATGACTTATCAAAAGAATAAGTGCCATCTGTTCTATTAAAAAGGTTTGGTGAGACTTTGACAGAAGGAGCGTTAACATGGTTTTCTTAGTTACCACCACGGTCAATATCAATTTCAAGGAGATAATGAACAAATTCGGTACCGCTCATGCAAGAGCAAAGAAGGCTGAAGCTAGGTTCAATGACATATTCGCCATTTGGTAGTCCCATTCTTACCCTGTTGAATCGAGCTACAAAGTCTTGAAGTCCTTCGCCCTCCATAAAGCAAACGGCGGGCAAAGGACTTCGAGACTTTCTAGCTCGATTTAATAGGGTAAGAATGGTACTGCCAAATGTGTTAGAAGGAATGGCGGTCGCAGTCTTCCAAAATGGGCTGAGCAGAAAGTAGTCAAAGGCGACCAAGAAATTGCTCAACGGACTCATGAAGTAAACCTCCCCCCCCCATCACATGGGAAGAAATTCATAACACCTATTGCGTCGAAGTAAGGGCAGATGAAGATGATCTCAATAGTTCATCCCAGCGAGTAACGTTAGTATAGCCCGAGGTAAGGAGGGATCAGTGAAATGACGGGCGAAGGGATCAACTCCCACGCTTCAACAGAGAAAGGCATCATCCCTATATCAGAACCTCCAATTCACCTCCTCTGAGGTATACAGATGTTGTGCCGCGACACATCACACCCCTTTGAAATGAAAGAGGTATGCCACCACTGTTATCTTCCCATAACTTTTGTGTTTCCCCTTTTAGAAATAGTGTACACACTAGAGAAGTTGGGCACAAAGGTGTAGTGGCCACAAAAGATGAAATCAGACCCAAGTGCAAGAAGGTCAAATGTTCTCTGTGAATTCCATCAGGAGAAAGGTCACAAGACTGAAGATTGCATAGGTCTACGATAGGAGGGGGTCGGAATGTTGAACTAGGGATACCTGAAAGAGCTGCTCAGTGATAAAGGAAGGGCTAATTTTGCTAGAGGACGTAACCCATCCCAAGGACCACAAAAGTCAGTGTCACTAGAACGCACCATACAGATGATTATCCTTGGTGGCAACGACTCACAGATCAACCACGTGAAGTTCACCACCACATATAAACTAAAGCGCACGATTGCTCAAGAATGATATAATGAATTCAAATAAAATATCACCTTCGAAAATTCAGATACTTACGGGTTGTCTTTCCTTCATTACAATGCTTTATCGTTAATGCATATGTTAAAAGAATCATGATAGATGATGGAAGCGGCAAATGAGGCTCGAGGATAAAATAATATTGCGTTGAATAACACTCACTGGTTTTAACAATGCAGTAGAGCGGACATCTGGAGAAATAGCATTGCCAGTCCCGGTAGGGGGATTCATGTTGGAAACAATTTTCCACGTCATGGACCAAGAAATAGCTTACTACGCAGTCGTAGGACGCCTATAGATACACGCCATATGAGTCATCCCCTCAAGCTTCTATCAAGTAATCAAATTTCCCACCTCGTAGGGAGTATTCCGTATTTGAGGTGAGCCGCGCACCACCAAAAAATACTATCGGATTGCCTAAGATTTCACACATACGAAACAACTAAAAGGTGCAAGCATAAAGACAAAACAATCAGCCAAGTCGAGAACTAAAATCAACCCTCCAGCAGAGGTCATCAAAGACCTAGATGCTGTAGAAGCTTGCAAAGCGACTATTTAAAATTTCGATTCGGTCGAGTTGGATGATGCCGACAAAATAAAAAAGGCTTATATCAGATAAACCTTACCGAACCATGCAAGTATCATGAATTTTTAACTATTAATGCCGACTTGTCTGCCTTCTTCAATTCAGATATCCCGGGGATCCCAAAAGACATCGCCACTCACATGTTGAATGTCGATCCACTCTACCCGCATGTATGCCAGGTCAGAAGGAAATTCAATTTCGTGATAAACGAGATGATCAGTGAAAAAGTGGACAAACTACTAGCCAACGGCTCCATAAGAGAATCAAAGTACCCCAATAGGACACCAATGTGGTGAAGGTCATATAGAAAAATCAAATCCTAATGGACGAGGAGGATCAAGAAAATACAACTTTCAGCACCCACCAAGAGACTTACTATTATAAAGTGATGTCATTTGGAGTTAAGAACGCGAGAGCCACATACAAGAGGTTGGTTACAAAAATGTTCAAGGAACAGCTCAGCAAGTCAATGGAGGTCTATATCAATGATATGTTGGTAAAATCGGCAAAGAAGGAGGACCACATCGGTCATTTGAAAGAAGCCTACGAAATATTGAAACAGTACGGGATGAAATTCAATCTAGAAAAATGCGCCTTTGACGTAGCCTCGAGAAAATTTCTAGGTCTCCTTGTGTCACAACGAGGTATCGAAGTCAACCCATATTAGATCAAGGCCATAGACATGATACCCCAGGTACTGAATAGCAAGAAATAGGTACAGAAACTAACGGGGCCAATAGCTTCCCTATCGAGGTTCATCTCACAATCCTCTAATAGGTGCCACAAGTTCTTCAATGTGTTGAAAAAAGATCATGGACAACAACGGAACAAGGAGTGCATCGACGCCCTGAGAAAACTAAAAGCATATCTATCCTCACCACCACTACTCATCAAGGCGGACCGAAGCGAATGTCTGCTCGTCTACCTAGCAGTATCCGAAGTTGCTGTCAGTGAAGCCTTGTCTCCGAAAATAAAGGTGCTCAATACCCTATTTATTATATCAGCAAGACCTTAATAGATGCAGAGACAAGGTACCCATACCTTGAAAAGTTGGCTCTGGCACTGGTCGTAGCTTCACGAAAGATTAGATTCAATGTCACGCCATAAAAGTAATAACAACCTTCCCCCTTGAGAGGCATCCTACATAACCCTGAGCACCCAGGTAGACTCGCCAAATGTCCGTAGAGCTCAGCGAGCACGACTTAACCTATCACCCCCGAACTGCCATTAAGTCGCAAATACTCGTTGACTTAATCTCTGACTTCAACATAGAGAATTTGCCGGAGGCGGAACAATAAGCACCTCGTGCCTTGACTCAGAACAACCTATGGACCCTCTAAACCTACGGTGCATCGAACTCCTCGGGATAGGTACTGAGACTCATCCTCGAAGTCTTCACGGGTGAAGTAACTCTGCAGTCTATACGATGTCCTGAGATGACTAACAACGAGACCAAGTATGAGGTTGTGATTGCAGGTATGAAATAAGCACTCAAGTATGGAGCCCGGTGATTCATCCATCCCTGCGACTCTCAACTCGTCATAAATCAAGTCACCGTTACTTTCTAAATCAAAGAACAAAGACTACCAAAGTAATAATTTGAGATCCATAAGCTGATACCAGAGTTCGACGAATGTCATCTCGAGCAGATCCCTAGGGCACAAAACAATGAAGCAGATGGACTAGCCAAGCTAGTTGGGGCCACCAAGAATATCAACAAAGAAAACGTGGTCACTCTCCACCATTCAGCCACAGATCATATCGAAGTATTCTCCTTGAACATAACTTGGGACTGGCATAACCGCCTTGTATCCTATCTACAGGATGGAACACTCTTCCAAGATAAAAAGGAAGCTAAGAAACTCCGAGTACAAGTCGCCCGATACAGCTTGGTAAAGCACAACCTCTACAAGGCCTCGGACCCCACCATACGAGACAAGTATCGAAAGAGGTGCACGAGGGCCACTGCGACGCCCATACAAGGAACCGTGCCCTCGTCCAATGCCTCATCCATGCCGGTTGTTATTGCCATACTATGAAATAAGAAGCAGCAGACTATGTCCGAAGATGCGAGCAATTCCAAAAATATGGCCCCATGATACATCAAACGGGAGAATTCCTCCATTTAGTCACTTCGCCATGGCCATTCATAAAGTGGTGGATGGACATAATCGCCCCCTGCCAGCCGGACATGGAAAGGTCCATTTCCTTCTAGTTTTAACTAACTATTTCTCTAAATAGGTAGAAGCAAGTGCGTATGCCTATATACGCGAACAGGAGGTCATCGCTATTATATGGAAAAATATTATATGCCATTTCGGCTTCCCGAAAGAAATCAGTTGCGATGATGAGGGTTAGTTTGTCGAAAAGAAAATAATCGATTTTTTCAAATAATGTCGCATCAAGCGGATACTCTCCACTTCGTATCACCCCGCTACCAACGGCCATGTCGAATCTTCCAACAAAATAGTGTTAAACATGCTAAAATAGAAGCTTGAGGTAGCTAAAGTGTTATGACCCGAATTACAAATTGAAGTACTATGGGCGTACCAAATTACGTCGAAGACCAAAACAAGAGAAATGCCATACTCACTAGTTAACGGGACAGATGCAGTCATACCCGTCAAGGTCAAGGAACCAAGCCTGAAATACTCCTATGTTAGTGGAGGGGGGGATAACGATGAAAATAGGTTGCAAGACCTAGATGAAGTTCGAGAGCGGAAAGACATGGACCATATAAGAATGATAGCCCAGAAATAGCAGGCAGTGAGATACTACAGCAAAAAGGCCAGAGTAAGATCACTCAAAGTTGGCGACTACGTCCTCAAGGCCAAGATACTGGTATCGAAGGACGCAAACAAATGAGTGTTCCAATTGGAAAAAATAGAGGAAGACCACTACAAAAAAACCAGAACGTCTCTCACCTCAAGAACTTCAACTTCTGAAAGGTGTCTCCTAAGTCGTACTCTTTTTCCCTACCTCTAGTTTTTTCCCTATTGGGTTTTCTCGAGGAGGTTTTTAACAAAGCAGCGAAGGGGATACCCTGTGGACCAAAGCCCAGTTCATCACCTCGGCCCGTCAACATGGTCACTACACCGAAATAATAAAGGGACTACACTAGTTGATCTCCATTTAATAAGTAACTATCTCCATTATATGAACGAAAATATCCATTGTATAAGAAATAATCTACATTGTATAAGCAACAATATCCGTTGTATGAACGGAAATCTCCATTGTATAAACAGAATTCTCTATTACATGAATAGAAGACGATCTCCATTGTATAAGCAACATCCTAATGGCCAAGGTCATTAACATCAATTCGACCTCATTCGAATTTCGATTGATACTACTTCGACGATAGTTGAAGCAATATCCTAATAGCCAAGGCGATCAACATTAATTCGATTTTTTCGAACTTTGACATATACTACTTTGATGGCAGTCGAAGCAACATCCTAATGGCCATGGCCATGGACATCAAATTCGACCTCGTTCGAACTTTAATGGATACTACTTCGATAAAAGTCGAAGAAACATCCTAATGACCAAGGCCATCAACATCAATTCCACCTCACTTGAACTTCGATGGATACTACTTCGACGATAGTCGAAGAAACATCCTAATGGCCAAGGCCATCAACATCAGTTTGATCTCGTTAGAACTTCGACAGTTACTACATTGACGACAGTTGAAGCAACATCCTAATGGCCAAGTCCATCGACATCAGTTTGACCTCGCTCGAACTTCGACGACTGCTACTTCAACGAACAGTCGAAGTAACTCCTTTAATGGCCTAGGCGATCGATACTAGTTTGACCTCACTCGGATCATGATGGGACATTTAGCAGTAAAAGCAACCTCTACGAAGACTCATGAAAAAACCCAAAAAGGGAAAGGTAGCAAGTAAACGAAGCGACAAAAACAAAAGTTTATATTACAACAAAAATCATTTATATTCGTCCTTAAGGACGAACTACAACCCACAGGAAAAAATGCGAAAACAAAAATATACAAACTTAAGACTACTTGTCACCCCAATAGGATAAATGTCTTCATACGATGAATCTGAGTCAAGGCGATTGACGTCCTCGGAAGTACCACCCACCCCATCGGGAGAGTTGGGATAGTATCCATATGATTTGCGAGATGTGCGTGCCTTATTTCGCACCACTTGAACCTCTATCTCCGTCGCCCCGCCCTCGGTATCAAGAGCTCTATATAAATCAAGTCGAGTCTCCGCATAGACCCACATCTCGTAAGCACTACGAGGTGGGCCCCGACTAGATAGGGACAAGACGAGGAGGGCCTAGATTGGCAATCCGCTTCCTCTGATCTCGGTAGGGCGACCTGCTCTTGCAACGCGGTCAACTTATCAGCGTTAGCACTTAGTTCGCCCTTGAGTCTATCAATTTCTACTGTAGGTCGGCATTTTCCATCATCACCCTTCTACTCATTTTTGAGTTCATCCTCCATTACCCTAAGGAGGGCCTCCAACTCGCTGCTACGGGCAACGACCCTCATTAACTCTACATTCGTCGCTTCCAGCTCCGCCTCCCTGTGTTCCAACTGCACCTCCCTCTGTTTAAGCCCCTCTCGAAACACTTCAAACTCACGGTCCTGCTGGTAGAGGTCTGCCACCACTCGGTTCTTAGCACGGTATTTCTGTTACTTCGTCTACATCTTTTTATAGAGGTCCTTTCTCTTCTGCTCGCGACGAACTTTCTCCACCTCCAGGACAAGGGTCTAACAAGGAAAAACATAAGTAAACACATTTCCATGCCAACCATACAATACGCAATAAAGAGGGAAGATGAGGAAACCTACTGTAAGGCCATGCCGACGACCTTATTAGACATCTCCCTATCATTCATTGTTCTAAGCGCCACACTCTCAGTGGCAGTGCATAAAATAGTAAGGGTCGATGCGACCTACTCACTATTTAGCAACAAGTTGCAACCACTAGGGATTATTATACGGCAGTCAGACCCTTCCGTCATCGTCTCCTCTTGGTATGACAACCCAAAAATTCATTTACTTCCTCCAGGGCGACATCGAAACCCGACTCACTAGCTCTCATGTTAAGACCGCCGACGTTAGTCGACGAACCTCCCTCAACAGGGCACCGAACTGATTCTTAGGACAACTCTCTCATCACGGGCCGAACTCCCCCATCGAATAGCATCATCCATAAACACGGCGTCGGGCCATCCGAGATGCTCCACTTTTGTCAACAGTAGATACCCCCTTTTCTATTTCCAGTCTTCTCCTTTTTCTTTCCAACAGCTCTTCGCTATTAGAAGATTCTTCCATAGGTTGTGGAGCCAGTTCCAAGGAGGTTGACTCCTCTATAACCGCAGCCATAGACGTGGCTCCCTATTGGGAAGTTAAAGGACGTCCTTCTTGGATAGACTCGCATAGAATAAATCAAGGGTCTGTGGCGGCATTGGGTCGCATAAAAGATGGGACCGACACCCTCATCCTAGAAGCACCTCAACCTATTGCCACAAATCACAGCTAAACAAGATTGAATAACCGACGAAATAAAAATCAAAAGTTTACCTGAAGAAACTTTGGGGTCGTAACATTGCATAAAGGCAGGCCAAGTTATAGTCTCCTCTACGTGAGGTAATATGCCGACCATCCATTTCTTGAGGCTGATAACGAGCTGAGGTAGGCGAGCCATAGCCATAATATATAAATTATAGTTGCAATTATAGCATGCAGCAAAGAACTCGATTAACCGCAACACTCACGTGTCTTGTTCCACTTCTCTAGAAATCCAGTGGGGTTAGAAACCACGCGCTCGGTCCTGACAAAGAAATACTTGTGCATGAATATACAGCTTGCCCTGTTATTTGTCCCGACCACCAACCCCTTTGTACCGCAGATTCTTAAATGCACCATGGTCTTTCTAAGGAAGCCAGCTGTGAACAATTGCAAGAGATGATGAATAGAAACATCACACCCGGCCAATTCTGCGTATTTAGCCAACAGCCGAAGCCCTTTAAGCGTGTCTGGCCTAAGCTGGGCCGGGCAAATGTGATAGAATCTGCAGCACTCTTCCGCCAAGGGAAAACGAGGAAGGTCGTAGCCTATCAAAAAGGGGTATTCGTAGAAGGCACAATACCCTGGCCTACCAATGTCAACGTAGTCTCTCCTCCCCCTCCCCAGAACCATCTCCACGTAGGCGAGAACACCATATTTCACGCGGAGGCCATCTAAGTGCTTCTGTTTAGTCTCCGAAAGCACTAGAATCGGAACAGTGAGAGAATCTTTGTTGAAACGCTTCGAAGAAACTAATGCCTCAGTAATAGTGCTTTCACCTTAAGAGGACTGACATCCTCTTCAATCTCCACCTCTCTGCCCTCGGAGGAGGATGGTGCGTTTGACGGAACAACCTCGAGTACCCCTTTTGTTGGTACACCGAGATTTAGGCATGACTATTGCTCGAAGAAAGTCATGAAAAAAATGAATAAAGAGGAAGAAAAATCCTTGATCAAAAGCAAAGACGCAGGAATATGAAAATAAAAAAAGGAAGGTTGGGAAGTTCTCAAGAATAACCAAAGTTCTTCAACGAAATTAAACCATTCCCCTCTTAATAAGGTTAGGTGGTGCCAGAATCGAGGCGGAAGACTTCAAATAAATCGGGAAACCAAGCACCAAAGCGTCAGTTTTCTGCCTCGAGAATATGCGTGATGATGACGCATGCGAACGCTGACACTACCCAGGGAAGGGTTTTTATTTTGATGTTCCGACGGATATGGTTAGCATCCCCCACTGGTTGTATCATAACAATTCGACCAGTCAAACTTTCCCTGACGGAAGCATCGATTCCGCCTGTCGAGGATGCATTTCACTGCGACCCTGACGGGCGGAGAGAATAACAGTAGGGGATCGAATTTGGTCGATCACGTCCCGAAGTCGACACAACCAACCATCGCACCCACGAGTTGATATAAAGGAACGACCCGGGGGCGAGAGGAGAAAACGACCTAACGTCATTGTTGGTTCTATTATAGAATATACTCTAATTTTGTCGTTTGAGGAACTATTTAAGGATCATCTATTATATAAAGAGGATCTAAGTCTTGTAAGAAGGACAGAGATACGAGCTCATTCTTTTTCATCTTCATCTCTCTACTATTCTCTTTCCTTCTCTCCTTCATTACTACTGTTACTCCGACTATCAAAGTAATCCTAAGGTTTATTATCTTCGATTACGATTAACCCCTTCATTTTTTTTTGATTTGTTTTCTTTAAAAGAGTTTAACATCTTTTAAGTCAAACAACGGAAACCTGATTCTTGAACTCAACACCTCGTCATCGTGCTCTGGTCCAGTCCACTATAAGGCCGACCCTCGATTTAATCCTTGAACTCGATTAAATAATAAAATCGGACACCGTAAACAATCTTAGATTTCAGATATATACGAGTTCACCATCTTAAACATCATTAGTCACTATTATGTTGATAATTGGTGCTTCCAATATTTGTCCATGCCTAGACAGAGGGATCACGTTTTCAAACAAATTAGTCTCAAATGTATGAATTATGCAATGGGCGAATCCCTATCAAATTTTTAGAATAAACAGGATTTAGTGGGAATATGTTTTGTTATTAAAATAGTGAGTGAATTACAGTAGGGCCAAAGGATTACAGTAGGGCCAAAGGGTACATATTCTGTCAGATATTTAAACTTAAAAGAAGCAAACACTATCAACTTCAGCCATTACAAGAGGGGGACGTTATTCCATTTAAGGAAACTTCACTTTAAATTATGTGATTTGGTCTGACTGCACTATACTACCTTATAGCCACCACCTCTAATTTGAGCGCCAAAAAATAATACTAGTAAATAAAAAGTCATATCAATAATAAGTGAAAGTCCATTATTCAATGGAGGGGACTTTTGCAAAGGCAAACAAGGGTTCTCCTCTTCTACCTTTGCGATTCTTTAGTGGAGTTCGGCTAAACGCACAATGGCTAAAAGCTTCACTCTCCCCTTCGACTCTTCTCTGCTTGTTTTGATTAATTCACATCTTTAAGTGCCAAGTGACTTGTGAATTTCTTTCGCTATCTCATCAATCATCATTTGATTGAATGAACGATGGAAAGCTTTTACACCTAGCTAATGCAACTCTACAAGTAATACTCCCTCTCTTTCAAAAATTTTTTATCCTAGTTTTACTCGACAAAGTTTAATAAAGAAGGGAAGTTTAAATACTTCCTATTAAGGAAATATTAAAAGGTGTGTTCTCTTTAAAGTGAATAACAATTAAATTTGTATGTGATTTTAAGATATGTCGATTGATTCAACACAAATAATCAAGAATATTAGATAAACGAGTTAAAGGCAAAAGGAACAATCAAACTAAATGCAATATTACGGCCCAACTAGAACTTAAGTTGAAATGTAGTTTTCCCTCGACCGGATCCTTAATTAGTTCGAAACTACTTTTGAATGAAGAACAAATAGTGAAGTAAGAATATTACAATATCTAAAAAGTAGAAAAATGAGTTTATATTGACTTGGTTTGCATGTTATCATGTTCTCTCAAAGAAAGAAAACCCTCATTCTCTATACAGTAAGAGAGTTCTATCCCAAATGCGAGCCAAAAAAAGGTAAAAGTGTTTTTTTCTCATTAACTACTGATCTGTAACCGCCGTCGAGTGAAATTCGCGGCGTGATATATCTGGCTTGTTGCGGATTTCACCTCTATCTAACCGTTACTTACAAATGTTCATTGTGCTTTCTAATGTTTCAGGACTCGTTCCGAATCCGGGGTGCGTTATTTTATGAGGTTCGATCGCAATCATTTCGTTAACTTTTCATGAGCCCCAACACATAGAATTCCTAGCATCGATTTCAATCTTGTATGTTCATGTCCTCATTTTATTTTATTCACCGAAAAGTGGGGTTTACGTTATTTTTAATTTTACCTGTATAAAAGTTGTTAATCTTTTAGAAATAAATTAATAACCAAATAATGTCAATCTTTTTGAAGTCGTGGAAGTAAAACTGAAGGATATTATGTTACGGTTAAATTTATTTATTTTTAGCCCGTGTAGATCTCAAGTTCAAGATCTAATAATAGACTATCTTTCGGCAGAGAAGGTTTTAACCCATTCTGTGGCTTCTCATCATTTTCCCATGTTTTAGCGCAAAATCATTCTCTCCGATATGCATGTAAAATTTGTAGGGTGTCTAATTTGGTCATCCCATTTGGTTTATACATATTTTTTTTTAAAAGTTTTAATTTATATTTAATTTTTAAACAACTTTAACACATTTTTCCTTTTCCTTCGTGTTTTTTTTCTATTAGTAACTGAAAGACACTATAATTAATTCTCTAATACTACTACAATATTAAGAGAAATTTTCATCCGATTTTTAACATTTTATTGGTAGAATTTTTACATTAGGTAAATGCAGTAGATTTGGAATTTGTTTCTGTAGAATAATAGTACTAACAGATCGGGAGAATAGTATCCATTTTTTTTTAATTTAAGTATAGGACTGAGGAGGAGGATCGCATTTCTCTTGCCTTTGTACTTGTCTGAATGGTAAAGTTCTTAATGTGCTGCAGTGTTAGAACAGACATCTTTAGATTAGTAGTGTTTGGTGTAACATCTATCGGATAGTTGATTGATGGCTTCAAATTTGTGTGTTTAAGTGATGATTCGATTTTTACAAATAGAATTTAAGTTTTGCCATTTTTATTTCACTCTTCCTACAAAATGTTACTTCAGCTTATAAAGTGCCGAAGGTTTTACAAGTGAACTAAATAACTTCAGCATCTTCGATTGAAGTTGTTGAAAAAGCTTATCCAGAATAAAAAAAACTTTCGCATAGTTAGTGCTGAAGTCTTTACAAATGAACTAAATAACTTCAATATCTTTTGGTGAAATTTTTGAAAATCTTTATGACAAAACTAATGAATCCAGGAAAAAAGAACTTCAGCTATTTTAGTGCTTAAGTTTTTACAATGAACTAAATAACTTCCGTATCTTATCCATGGCCAAAAAATTTCAACATTGTCTTTGCTACTTCAGACCTGTCTACTAGAATGCTGAAGTTTTGCGTGATTGCCTTTGCTACTTCAGCCCTGTATGCTGAAGTTACACGAAAAAATGAGTACGCTAGCTTTTTTTGTAAAACGGATACAAATTAAAATGTGACTCAAAAAACATGTATAGATGCAAATTCCCCAATTTTGATTCACCTATTTGTATTACCAATAATTAGGCCTATTAAAAGGGGGGGGGGGGGGGGGAAGCTCCTTTGAAGAATCCGTAACTTGTTTGTTTAACAAAGAAAGCAAAGGTAATCAAATTAAGTTAATATTAGAGTGTTATTCTCCGTGGTCATTCCCCCTCATAAACTCGATTCAACTATATTACAGCTTTTTTCCCCTAACTCCTACTTGACCTTTTCCTTCACGGCAGGAAAATAAATCACCTTTTGTATTTTTTCAATTTGATGATCCTTTTATTTTTGGGGTTCCCTATAGTTTGGTCATCTTGTACGAAAGTCCCACTATTTCACCAACATATTTGGCTTCTTTTAATTTTTTATTCAAAATTGCAATGATCTTTTTTGATTCATTCTTGCTCAAGAAGCAAATAGCAAATGATGCTCCCAAGTCACAACCAATATGAATCATTCGTTTGGTTAGGGCAACAACTTTAGTAAAGTAACAGATTGTTACACTAATGTCTGAATTTGAGGTTTTCTTGGTCACCAACAAATGTCCTATGTCCACCTACCATAACGTTATAGTCACTATAGTCTATGGAGGAAAAACAAAGATAAGAAAGAAAAAAATCATTACTCACGTTACTAATAATAGAATGCTATTAAATAAGACAAAAATAACATAGCTATCATTTGCCCAATAGGGGCATGAACTTTTAATAATTTTATTGGCCACCCACTATCGTGGCAAAATAAATTCAATTATTGAGTGTGAACCCACGTGAAAATTTTCAATATGTCAAATTTGCAAATGAACTGGGTTTCCTTTGCACTTGAACCATTTTTTCCAATAAAATTACAAAAAATATTTTCTAGTCTGTTTCACGTGACAAAATAATTTCTTTTTACATATAACAACTATATGAACAAAAAAGATGTATTATCATATTAGAACTTGGAAGATCTTTTGTTTAATTTGCATCTGTTTGAACTTTGTCAAATAGATAAAAAAGAGAATGACATAGTAACCCATAAAAAGAAAATTATTCATCTTTATCTGTCTATTTATTTTTTTATACATTAAACTAATTATATTTCCAATTCATAGTAATTTGTGTGAGAAATTTCGCTTTTTTCAATTCTTTTATTTCTATGCTTCTTTTCTTTGTTTCCTTTTTTGCTTTCTTTTCTCCTTTCCTATTTTCTCGTTTTTTCTTATTTTTTTCTTTTTTTCTTCTCTAATTTCATTTAATTTCATTTTTTATATATTCTTTTTTTGTTCATAATCTAATTTCAATTACTGTTATTACTAATTTTTTAATCATTTTTATACAATAAGAAAAAATAACTAATATGGTAAATATTTGTTTACCTTTTTTAAAAATATAGCGTATAATATACCTTTTGTCTTTTTTTTTAGGTATTCAATTATTAAAGTTAAATAATATGAGTTGTCACCGGATCTAAGTCATTGAATATCAATAGAAATGATAATAAAATATTAAAAAATTGCAATTAAAGTATAAGTAGCCAAAAAAACTTCTAGTACGATATGATATCAATATGGTATACATGTATACTTAGTATATGATTGCTCTAAAATATTGCTACAACTATCTGCAATTATAGTATTGTACCAAAACATTAAAGGATGCAATAAAAGTGTGGAAAAATTACATGCTGGCATTGCAAGCTAAATATTCACAAAGCAACATGTTCATTCTTACTAAAAGGGTATATAGTTATATGGGATCGTCCCAATAATTGGCTATAATTATAAAAACTATTACATAATACACGTAATCTATGTCTATCAACACAAAAAAATTCAGCACTACAAATCATGTTCTTACAAATAATTTCAGAATAGTAATTGTGACGACCCGAAGGGGTCATCACTTGTTTTCTTACCTATTCTGTACTTCTGAGCCTCGAAAATCTCATCTAGGATTGCCTCAATTTGCATACGCAGTCCTGGCGCGCATCCGGAAGAGCTTAAATATGAGTTCTGTGGGGAAAATGCTAAATTTTTATATTAAGTTGAATAAATTTGACTTCGGTAAATATTTTGGGTAAACGGATCCGGACTCATAGTTTGATGGTCTCAGAGGGTGGTGCGTAGGAAAATATGGGACTTGGGCATATGCTCGGAATCGAATTCCGAGGTTCCAAGCAAGAGAAATGAATTCTTGTGTCAAAACTATTTTTTGGAAATAATTAGGGAAATTAGAATTTGAAACTTGATTAAAAGACTATGGTATCAGGACCGTATTTTGGTTACGGCGCCCAGCACAAGTCTTAGATATGGTTTAAACGCTTCCTGTAAAGTTTGGTTGAAAACGGACGTCGTTTGACTTGATTCAAACTTAAAATGGAAATATGACGTATTATGAAAACTTGGAAGAAATTATGAATTTTGAGGCTTAATTTGAGGTATATGATGTTATTTTGGTGATTTGATCGCGCGAGTAAGTCCGTAGGATATTGTTGATGTTGTGCGCATATTTGGTTTGGAGCCCCACGGGCTCGAGTGAGTTTTGGATAGGTGTCGGATTGCACTTTTAAATTTTAGAAACACTGGTATGAACAGCTTTGTAGGCTTCGCAAATGCGAACTCGCAAATGAGAAACCAGCCCATGCCTGCTTGGCTCGCAAATGTGAAGCTTTCCTTTGCAAATGTGGTTGAGCTTTCGCAAATGCGAAGCATATTTCGCACATGCGAAGTGCTTATGTTAGGCTTGAGTTCAAAAATACGAACTATTTTCTGCATTTCCCATAATTGGCCGGGGTTCGCAATTGTGAACCCAATTCGCAATTCCCATATCTATAACCTGCATTTTTCATACTTAGTCGAATTTTGAACCATTTTTCACTTCACTTTCAAAACACAACTCCTTAGACGATTTTTTCAAGAACAATACTTCTTACAAATCATTTGTAAGTTGAGTTTACTCAATTCTTTCAATCATTAGCATCATTAACCATGTTTTCCACTTAAAATCGATAATTTTCATTTGTGAAATTTGAGATTTTGGGTAAAAGCTAGGTTTTTCTAGAATTAGGGATTTGGACATCAATTTGAGGTCCTATTTCAAAACAAATTATATATTTGGGATCATGGGGAAATGGGTAACCGGGTTTTAGTTTGAAGCTCGGGTTTTGAACAGGTTGGCCTAAGGGGTGTTTTGGTCATTGTACCTTAATTCGCGTCTTAACTTTGAATTAAATAGTAGAATCAGTTGCTTGAGATGTTATTTACAATGTGTGATTGAATTCAATTGATTTTAGCTATTTGGAGTCGAGTACTCGTGGCAAGAACTAGGTTGCTAGTTGATTTTAACCGGTTCGATGTATGTATCTTGCCTAACCTTGTGTGGGGGACTTCCCCTTAGGATTTATGTCATTTTCGTTCCTTGTATTCCTTATACGCGAGGTGACGAGTGCGTACTCGGATTTATTAGTGAACAGTTTGTCCCTTTTAGGCTCTTAGATCCTTGTAATCACCAAATATCAAGTTGTTCTTGATATGATTGAGTTCCCTATTATTAGTTCCACTTCTACATGTCTACTTGGATTTTATTTACCCTTTTTGGTTTGTTCCTATTGCCTAATCGACTTTTACTTGATTAACTGTGGACGTTTACCCATCTATAGTCACATTATCATTCCTAACTGCTTGTCTTTATTTGAAAAACATTATTTCTATCTCCCGTGTAATTAATTGGTCTTAATTGGAAAGATGTTAGAAATCCTATGTTGAGGTGATATTTCCTTAATTATAAGTTTTTGATTCATGTTATTTCCTTGTTGTTGAACTGAATATTAGGGAATCGTTGTTTCTTAACATTTATTCCTTGTTGAGTTCCTTGTTGTGCTTAGTATTTCTCAGTTACAGTTATTCTTGTCAGTTAGTTGTACCGCCTTTTGGTGAACGAAAAAACCTGAGTTGATTCTCTTGCTTGATCCTGTATTTATTTTAATTGCTACTGTTGATATTATGGTGCATGAGGTTTACACCGTGCGCTTGTTGATATTGTGATACACGAGGTTTATGCCGTGCTACTGTTGATATTGTGATGCACGAGGTTTCTGTCGTGCTACTATTGATATTATGATGCAAGCGGTTTCTGCCGCACTACTGTTGATATTGCGATGCACGAGGTTTCTTCCATGTAACTGTTGATTTTGTGATACATGAGGTATCTGTCATGCTACTGTTTATATTGTGGTGAACGTGGTTTCTGCCGTGCTACTGTTGATATTATGACATACGAGGTTTCTGTCGTGCAGTTTTTGATATTGTGATGTACAAGGTTCATGTCAGCGATTTTTGGTGAGAGTTTGCACGACGTCTTTGCCATGCCATTGTTGATGTTGATATATTACACATGTGGCGTAATTAGGCGGGATATGTTCATATGATTATATGTGGGTAGCGCATGTGGCGAAATAAGGTAGGAAATACTATGATGTATGTATGGAGAAATAAGGCGGTACTTATTATTTTATTAATTGCACACGAGGGAAAATAAGGTGGGCTATGTCAGGGATTGATGATAAAGTGTTGTGACGCCCTGTGAAGGCATTCCTATTTGTTTAATATTGTGATTGTGGGTTGCTTACCTGTATGAGCTTTACCACTATGAAGTTGTGAGGAAAACATCATACATGTGGTCGTTCTCTTTTCTTTGTTTACTAGATGATAGAATTGTTGTTAAAAACCACTTGCACAACAGTACACGTAGTTGGACACCTCATTAGAGGTGAATTCTTTTAGATTTTTCTAAGGATGGAGATGCGCATTCATTTACCTATTATATATGTGAGAGTGGCCCTAGTTAGCCAGTTAGTTGTCAGTATGACCATGAGATTGATGGAGCACAGGATGCCAAGTGTTAGGTTTTGGATGCTGTGTTTTCGTGAGTTGTGGTTGCCCTAGATTTTTGAAAAATTGTGGAAAGAGTTGAATAAGGCCCTATGTGATCAGCATTATAGGATATGAGTTATTGACTTGTTTTCCCCTTGCTGTATTGTGACCTTAGGATTGGATTATGATTCTGCAATCATTTCATATAATCATTGTTACATTCGTGTTGTTAGTTGTTGTCCCTTTTCTCTTACTGTGAGTTGTTGCATTTTTGGTCATTCATGAAGTCTTTACATGTATATACATTGTTTCCATTATTAGTATGATTATACTATTTATTTGACCAGTAGGTGTCTTGACTGTTTTTCGTCACTACTCCACCAAGGTTAGTCTAGATACTTATTGGGCACTGCCGTGGTATGCTCATGCTGCTCTTCCACACATTTTTGATGTGCAGATGCAGGTACTGCCACTTAGTTCCGTCAGCCTTTGAAGGGGGCATATCGGTAGAGACTTTGAGGTATATCTGCTACGTCCGCAGACTGAGGAGTCCCTTTCCATCTTTCTGTAATAAGTATAGCTCTTCAAGTATTTTTTCCATTGTATAGATATTCTTGATTCAGAGCCTCTTATCAATCCATTAGCTGGTGATTTGTGAGATTCTAGGTTATGAGAAATTTTGTTAGCTTTGAGAGTTGTTATTGTATGTGCCAAGTGGCACCTTAAGCATATGGTTATGTTACTAAATCAATTCTACTTATTTTTACGCAATTTTATGGTTTATCTTCCGCATTGTTAGGCTTACCTAGTCGTAGGGATTAGGCACAGTCATGACATATTTACGGAGGGAGAAGTGGGGTCGTGACGAGTTGGTATTAGAGCTCTAGGTTCATAGTATTCACAGATCACAAGCCGGTTTATTAGAGTCTCGTGGATTGGTATGGAGATGTCTGTACTTATCTATGAGAGGCTATGTAATCATTAGGAAAACACCACTTCATTTGATCTCCTTGTCGTGCGAGATTTTTGACATCCACAAGCCTAAACCTCTATCTTCTACTCTCCCACAGATAGTGAGGACACGTACTACCCAAGGTGAATAGGCACCCCCGCCCCTTGCTGCAGCCATTGGAGGTTGGGGCCCGAGTAGAGTTTGGGGACGCACATGAGGTGCAGCGAGATCACATGCGTAAGTGACCGCCGAGGTACAACAAATCTAGCCGGAGTCCAGGCACCTGACACGCCATCTGCTACTACTACTCTAGCCATTCAGGAGACTTGGCCACGGTTCAGGAGTGTGTACACCACTTTGGCTTAAGTAGGATTGCTTCGCCTTGATGCAGCCATACCCCAGGCAGGGGGAGGAGCACACACTCTCGCCGCCCGCACTTCGGAGCAGCGAGTACATGTTGAGTAGCTCCCTGAGATTATTCCTATATCACTTGCAACACCAGATAAGCTCGAGGGCAAAGTAATGGCTTCCGAGTAGGAGCAAATGAGACTAGATAGGTTCAAGAAGTATGATCCTCTAGTATTTAGATGATTAGCAGCGAACGATGCCTTGGGGTTTCTTGATGAGTTTTGACGCATTCTACATACTATGGGTATTTATGGATTGAGTGGGGTTTCTTTCACTACTTTCTAGCTTCGAGGAGTCGCCTATGATTGGTGGCGCACCTATGGGCTAGACAGCGCAGACGAGGTAGCTTCACGGACAAGGGCCTAGTTTTCAAATATGTTTCTAAGAGAGTTTGTTCCTCAAAGCCTCAAGGATGCATGGTGTATGGAGTTTGAGCATTTGCGCTAGGGTGCTATGATCGTCTCGGAGTATTTTTCCGTTACACTAGTTGGGCTAGACATGTCCCAGCGTTGGTATCTACTATTCGCGAGAAGGTTTGCCGGTTCATTGAGGAGCTTATTCCCAGCCTCAATTCCAGTATGGCTCGCGAGTTGGAGATGGATATCCTATATCAGCAGGTGGTGATCATTGCAAGAAGGATAGAGGGTATGCATGCTAGAAAGAGAGAGAGAGAGAGAGAGCAGGTAGGGTCATAAGAGAGAGAAAGTAGATGAGAGCCGGAGAGAGATTTTAAGGAGGCGAGGAGGCGTCGTAGACCAGGGAGATATACAGGTCCTTATTTTGGAGGCATGTTGCGTCATGGTAAAGTATTTGCGGATCAGCCAGTTCAGTTTGAGCTTCAAGCTTTGCATGGTCACTCAAGTGTTCATGGGTCTCGGAGCACCCGTATCACACAGTTCCCACCGCCTCATCAGCAGAGAGGGTGCTCTGAGTATGGAGATACTAGCCAAATAGTGAGAGATTATCCCAGACTTTAGACTGACGTTTCACGATTAGATATCCATGCAAGTAGAGGGAGCCCAAGTAGGGGATGCCCGGCTCGTTGATACATTTTATATATTAGGTTTGAGGCTGGAGTGCCAGCTAATTTCATTCAGGTACGAATTCAGTTTTTTATAGAGGGCACTATCTGTAGTTCATCACAGTTTTGCTTATCGGGGTGAGTTTCCTCATCTGTTGTTCTATTGTAGGTACATTTCATGATTGTACTCTGTTTGGGTGATTAATCTGTTAGGAGTTTTTTTGAGTGATAGTTGTGTCTATCATTTATTTCTAGCTGTTGCCGAGGGTTATGAGACTATTAGTAAATTCATGTTGTCCGTTTCGATAGACTTGATGTGATTTCGGAGTATCCTTGGTTACGAGCTGCGATTTCTATGCTCCACCGTTGTGGGAGCCAGTCTATGTTTTGAGGGGTAGATGGAATTTCTCTGGTGAGAGTCTCTACATGGGTTGATGTGTACCCTACTCGTGACTCAATGTTGAGGGCGGAACCCTCATGATTTCAGGTGATTTGATATGCTGAGACCGGGCTGTGTACTGTGGTGAGGGTTATATCAGTATAAGATCCTTGTGAGTCTTTTATATGGTTCTTTCCTTCTTGTCAGATGTTTGTAGATTAGTGTTTTAGAAAATTTGTGCTACTTTGACTTGTTTGATAGTTCCTTTATGTTTTTTTCCCTTCCTATAGTCATCCATCATCGTTGCATGCTTCTTCAGTTCTAGTTTTTGGGGTGCGTGATCCTTGGTAATAGTTGGTATCTTTTTATTTTGACGGTTTGAGCCGGGAGAGGCTCATTTGTTGGGTAAAGATTTGGTTCCGGAGGCCTTGGTCAAGGTCAAGATCATTCAGGATAGGCTTGGTTCAGCTTAATCTAGGCAAATGAGTTATGCAGATCCCAAGGTTTGAGATATGACATTTATGGTTGGTGAGCGGGTATTGTTCCGAGTGTCGCCTATGACAGGCGTGACGAGATTTGGAAAGAAGGACAAGCTTACCCTTAGGTTCATTGGCCCGTTTGAGATTCTTGATTGAGTAGAGAGGTGGCTAATAAACCTGAATTGCGGCCCATCTTATCAGTCGTGCATCCCGTTTTTCATGTATCCATGCTCCGGAGGTATCACGGCAACCCAGCCTATGTGTTAGATTTCAGCACTGTCCAGTTGGACAAAGACTTGTCTGAGGAGGAGCCGGTAGCTATTCTAGACCACCAGGTTCGTCAGTTGAGGTCCAAGAGTTTTCCTTTTGTTCGTGTCTAGTGGAGAGGTCGGAAAACCTCTCCACTAGCGTTCGAAAACCTCATCTAGGGTCTCCTCGATTTGCATGCACAGTTCGGGCACGTAGCCGGAAGAGCTTAAATATGAATTATATGGGAAAAATTCTAAATTTTGATATTAAGTTGAATAAATTTGACTTCGGTCAACATTTTAGGTAAACGGACCCGGACCCGTGATTTGACGATCCCGGAGGGTCCAATGGAAAATATGTGACTTGGGCGTATTCCCAAAATCGAATTCAAGGTCCCAAGCCCGAGAAATGATTTTTTGTGTGAACTTTTTTTTTTGAAATAATTAAGGAAATTAGAATTTGATATTTGATTAAAAGACTATGGTATCGGGCCCGTATTTTTATTTCGACTCCCGGTACAAGTCTTAGATATTGTTTAAGCACTTATTGTAAAGTTTGGTTGAAAACAGACATCGTTTGACGTGTTTCGGACATATAATGGAAATTTGATGTTTTATGAAAACTTGGAAAAAGTTACGAATTTTGAGACTTAATTCGATGGATATGATGTTATTTTGGTGATTTGATCGCACGAGTAAGTCTGTATGATATTTTTGAGGATGTGCACATATTTAGTTTGGAGCCCAGAGGGCTCGGGTGAGTTTTGGATAGGTGTCGGTTTGTATTTTTGAATTTTAGAAAATCTAGTATGAACAGGCCTGGGCTGGTTTCACATTTGCAAAGCCTGGTTTGCAATTGCATTTTTGAATTTTTGAAAATCTGGTATGAACGGGTCTGCACGCTTCCCATTTGCAAAGCCTGGTTTGCAAATTTGAACTCAAAAATGCAAAACCAGCGCAAGCCTGCTAGGCTAGCAAATGCGAAGGTTGAGCTTTCGCAAATGCGAAGTGCTTCTGTTGGGCATGAATATGGAAAGTGCGAAGTATTTTTTGCAATTCCAAAAATTGGTCGGGGTTCGCAGTTCAGAACCCCAGTTCGCAATTCCCATATCTGCAACCTTCATTTTCCATACTTCGTCAAATTTTGGACCGTTTTCACCCCATTTTCATAATACAACTCCTTAGACGATTTTCCAAGAGCAAGACTTCTTCCAAATCATTTGTAATTTGATTTTTACTTAATTCTTCCAATCATTAGCATCATTTAACATGTTTTCCACTTAAAATCAATTATTTTCATGAGTGAAATTTATGGTTTTGGCTAGTACTTAGGTTTTTCTAGAATTGGGGATGTGGACCTCAATTTGAGGTCTGATTTCAAAACAAATCATATATTTGGGTTCGACAGGTAATGGGTAACCGGGTTTTGGTTCAAACCTCGGGTTTTGACCAAGTTGGCCTAACAAGCAATTTGGTCATTGTACCTAAATTTGCGTCTTAGCTTTGAATTAAATAGTAGAATCAGTTGCTTGAGATGTTATTACAATGTGTCATTGAATCTAATAGATTTGGGTCATTTAGAGTCGAGTACTCGTGGCTAGAATGGGGTTGCTAGTTGATTTTTAGCTTGTTCGTGGTAAGTATCTTGCCTAACCTTGTATGTGGGACTTCCTCTTAGGATTTGAGTTTACTGTCTTGCTTGTAATACTTGTACGTGAGGAGGCGAGTGCATGCTCGGATTTTTTTAAGAACAATTTGTCCCTTTTAGGCTCTTAGATCCTTGTAATCACAGAATATGAAGTTGTTCTTGATACGATTGAGTTCCTGCTATTAGTTTCACCTCTACATATCTTACTTGGAATTTATTTTCCCTTTTTGGTTTGTTCTTATTGCCTACTCGACTTTTACTTGATTAACTATGACCATTTGGCCCTCTATTGTCACATTATCCTTCCTAACTACTTGTCTTTATTTGGAAAGCATTATTTCTGTCACTCGTATAATTAAATGGTCTTAATTGGAAGGAAGATACATATGCTATGTTGAGTTCATATTTCCGTAATTATAATTATTTGATTTATGTAACTTCCTTGTTGTTGAACTGAGTATTATGGAATTGGTGTTTCTTATCATCTATACCATGTTGAGTTGTCTTTGTTGCTCTTAGTATTTCTCTTTTATTGTTATTTCTTGTCAGTTAGTTGTACCGCCATTGGGTGAACAAAAATACCTAAGTTGATTCTCTTGCTTGTTCCTATATATATTGTAATTGCAACTCTTGATATTACGGTGGACGAGGTTTGTGCCGTGCGGTTGTTGATATTACGATGCACGAGGTTTTATCCGAGCTAATGTTGATATTTATATGCACGAGGTTAATGACGTGCTACTGTTGATATTGTGATGCATGAGGTTTCTGCCTTGTGATTGTTGCAATTATGATGCACGAGGTTTATGCCGTGCAGCTGTAGATATTGTGATGCACAAGGTTTCTGCCATGCAAGTGTTGGTATTATGGTGCATGAGATTTATGTTGTGCTATTGTTGATATTGTGGTGCACGAGGTTTCTAACGTGCGGTTGTTGATATTATGATGCACGAGATTTCTGCATGGCGATTTTTGTTGAGGGTTTGCACGAGGTCTTTCCCGTGCTGCTGTTGCTATAAATATATTGCACATGCGGTGTAATAAAGCAGGATATGTTCATATGCTTATATGTGGGTTGCGTATGTGGCGAAATAAGGTGGGAAATACGATGATGCACGTGTGGCGAAATAAGGCGATACTTATTATGTTATTAATTGCACACGTGGCACAATAAGGTGGGCTATGCCAGGGGTTGATAGTAAAGGGTTGTGACAGCCTATGAAGGCATTCCTATTTGTTTAATATTGTGATTGTGGGTTGCTTACCTGTATGAGCTTTACAACTTGGAAGTTGTGTGGAGAACATCATACGTGTTGTCCGTTCTCTTTTCTTTGTTTACTAGATGATAGAATTCTTGTAAAAAACCACTTACACAAGCATACACATAGTTGGACACCCCATTAGAGGTGAATTCTTTTCGATTTTTCTAAGGGTAGAGATGCGCCTTCGTTTACCTATTATATATGTGAGAATGGCCCTAGTTAGCTAGTTAGTTGTCAATGTGACCGTGAGATTGATTGGGCACAGGATGCCAAGTGTTAGGTTTCAGATGCCAGGTTTTCGTGAGTTGTGGTCGTCCGAGATTTTTAAAAAATTGTGAAAAGAGTTGAATAAGACCCTATGTGATCATCATTATAGGATATAAGTTATTGACTTGTTTTCCCCTAGCTGTGTGGTGACCTTAGGATTTGGATTATGATTCTACCATCATCATCATTCCTACATTCGTGTTGTTACTTGCTATCCCTTTTCCATTACTGTGAATTGTAGCATTTTTTGTCATTCATGCAGTCTTTACATGTATTTACATCGTTTCCATTATTCATATGATTATACTGTTTATTTGACCGGTAGGTATCTTGACTGTTCCTCATCGCCGCCGAGGTTAGTCTTGATACTAGCTGGGCATCGCCATGGTGTGCTCATGCTACTCTTCAGCACATTTTTGTTGTGCAGATACAAGTACTCCCACTCAGTTCCGCCAGCCTTGGAAAGAGGCGTATCGATAGAAACTTTGAGGTATATCTGCTATGTCTGCAGAATGAGGAGTCCCTTTCCAGCTTTCTATAATAAGTATAGCTCTTCCAGTATTTTTTCTTTGTTTATATATTCTTGAGTGAGTGCGTCTTATATATCCCTTAGCTTGTGATTAGTGAGATTTTGGGTTTTGAAAAATTTTGTTAGCTTCAAGAGTTGTTATTGTATGTGACAAGCGAAACCTTAAACACATGTTTATTTTAATAAATCAGTTCTAATTATTTTTCTGCAATTTCTTGGTTTAACTTTTTCATTATTAGGTTTACCTTGTCATAGGGACTAGGTACCGTCACGACATTTTCGCAGTGGGCGAACTAGGGTCGTGACAGTAATCACTTAAAAATGCAGCTAAAACACCCAAAAAAATGTTTAAACTATCATATGATACCAATATGCCATATAACTATACCAACATGGTATACAACTTTTCTGGTTAATTTTCAGCAAGTATATTAATAACTATTACATTTTACACATGCATAAAGACAAAAATAATAAAAAGTGTACCACCTATTAATATAATAAAGTTTCAAATATATTGTATTATATTAATGTTATTAAAAGAAAATCAAATAGTATACCAATTAAATGCAGCTAATATAATCAAATAATTATTCAACTGGTATATGACACGAATATAGTATATGACTATATTAATTGGGTATATACTTATGTAGGTTCGTTCCAACAACTGCATCTAACTATAAAAATTATTACATAATAAACAAAATCTATATCCATAGGTACAGAAAATCCAACACAGCAAAACATGATTATATAAATTATTTCATAATATAATTCACTTAAAAATGCAGCTAAAATAATCCAAAAATATTTCAGCTACCATATGATACCAATATGATATATAATTATACCGATAGGGTATACAGTTCTACTAAGTAATTCCAGGTAACCATATATGACTATACTACTATGACATAATACACATGCATAAAGAAAAAATAACTAAAGAGTGTACCACATGTTAATATAAGAAGATATTGTCGTGATGAGCATATTTCACTTAAAAAATTATGTAGCTTCCCGCATTCACATAAATAATAATATGCAAACATCTCAAAAATATGTTTTTAATCATTTATCATTGATATAACAATTAATCTTTGGTAAATAAAACGTGAAAAGAGCAAGGTCGGTGACATCAAATACCTCCAAAGAAAGAATTAATATATGTATGGTTGTCGAAAAACGTGCGCATCTGATTACTAAGTGGGAGCCCAAAAATAAGCACATTGGATTAGGGTGTTTAAAATTTAAAATCGGGGTAGAAAAGTCATCTAAATTGATGAAAAACATCTATAGTTGTCGTTTATAGAGACTTAGCGAGTGCAGGACGAATAATTACATTTAACAAAATGGATAGAAATTGAAATAATCTTCAAATGGGTACAATACGGGGTAATTAGTTTGATTCTCATAGGTATATAGCCGTCACGATCCTAAATCTAGACCCGACCATGATGGCTCTTCTCGTGAAGGCAAGGCTTGCCAACACTTCCCATTTCAATTTGTAACAGTTAAAGCATAAGGAATAAGTTTAAAGTATGACAAATAGAATCTAAAAGTAGCTTATAATAGCATAATTTGTGGAATATAATATAACGTAGCCCGATATCGAGGTGTCACTAGTCATTAGCATCTAAAAATCCCTAATAACAAAAAAAGTTTACAAAGTTCCATACAAAACTAAAACAATGTGAAATAAGATAAGGAAGAAGCTCAAGGCTACGAACACCGGAAGCTACCTAGCGAATCTTTGATACCGCATGAGCTGGAAAGATCAACACTCGGGAGCAAGAAAAGATGCGCCTGAATCTGCACACAGGGTGCACGAAGTAAAGTGAGTACTCTAAAACATACTGAGTAATAATCATAATTAAATGTCTAAGAGATATGAAAACACATAAGGCACATTACATGCAATAATGAAGCAGTTAAACTAGCAGAGATATGAAAAATCACTTATGTTCAGTTTAAAACCTCGGGAACAATCTTTTCAACAGTTAAAATGAATTGACAGACAAATAAGAAAGATAAACACATAAAGGTTTGCCCCTCGGGCACAATGTCGATGAATCTTCCCCGTCGGGCAATATCTATGAATAATACCAGCCCCTCAGGATACATCTCACATCACATGGGTACCCACACTCACTGGGGGTGTGGTGACTCCTAGAGGGGCCCCATACGGCCCAAGCGCAATGGCAAACCATCTCATTGCGTATAAATCTCAGGCCCTCGGCCTCATAATCTACTAGTCACCTTGTGGTGTACATATCTTAGGCCCTCAGCTTCATAATCTTAATCAGTGTTTCCTCACAACAAAGGTGCTCGGCCTTACTCAGTTAAAATCCTCAGAAGCTACTTAGGCAATAGTAAAACATGATTCTCAACCCAAATATTATTTGAAAGGTCATTTAAGTTCTAAAATGGAGTAAACATGACTGAGTCATAAAAATAGTAAAATTTGCATGACTGAGTTCATGTCTAAAGTCAAAACAATGAGGAGATAACAATAAATATCCCATAAGGGTTCAAATAGTTGGCACGAGTACCAAGTATGGCGTTCGGCCCAAAACATGTGTCTAACAAATAGATTTCAGTCAAATATGCAATAAAATAGTCATCTAGGATAGACTAAGTCACAATCTTCAACCATCACGACCCCACGCTCGTTATCAAGTGTGTACGTCACCTTAAAATAGCATAACGATATGCAATCTGGGGTTCCATACTGTCACGTCCGACCTCGGGGAGCGTGACTGGCATGTGACCGAGAAATCCTGATTGAGCAAGCCTTACTTGAGAACTCCCTACTTTACTCGGCACCATTACGTACCTCAATTCCACTTAGTGTGACTTAAGAAATAAAAAGGGGTTTCACGGTTAATCATGAACATCTCATCTTATAACACAACATTAAACCATAGTTTAGACTCCTAAGATTTCGATACGGTAATAGCGTGGTACATGACTCTTAGACCACCCGGCACCCGTATATGACCCACAAAAATGTCTACAGAGCCTCGAAAGATACAAGAGTTCAAAATGATAACACCAGCGACAATGCCTTGACAATATCTCAAAATGTGATAACTTATACAATGAAAAGCTACAATCCCTGGGAGGAATGAGGGCTTACCAAGAAAGTTGTGAAGGGTACAAGGGTGCACCACTATCTGCGATCGACACTATCAGCAACAGAACCATCTACATCCTTTCAAAGATGTAGTGCCACCAGAAAATAGGACATTACCATTGTCGAATAGTACTAGTACGTATGGCAAACTCAATTCTAATAGGATGAACAGTGAATAAATGAAAGAACAAACAATTACATCATCAATAATTACATCACAAAAATTCAAGGAGGAGCATCAAATAAGTCTTGCATGGTTGTCGGTTAAGTCTTTTCTTTGTTTTTGGTTAATCTTTATTAGCACCAAATACTATGTATTTAAAATATAATAACACCGTGCGGTTGTCATCACAGAGTCTTGTCTCTATCCGACCGGCTAAGCCATCCCAAGTGAGACATATCCATATTCACAATAGTGTTCCAGAACCCAATCTATAAATGCCACCATGTGTACAGCATGGCATCTGATCTTGAAATTATTTATAAGGGCACAACTACATACTAGTTAGGTGGAAGACCTATAAGCCCCAATTAGCAATCTTCAACGAATTTGTCATGAATTTGGAGGGAGCTTGATGGATGACACTCTTTCTCACTCTAGAATTCTCTTCCGCTCAATCTATATTGTGAGAATAATTATAGCCTGTGGTGGTGTTATTTAATGGGGTAGGGTCAGATTTTAATATCTATAAAATAAGAGCCCGAATCATATTTGTGGTCGCATTCTGTGATCGCAAAGTGGAAACACGGTCCGCAGAATGGATCGCAGAAGCGCTCAAAATTATTGGGTGAATAGTTTAAGTTTGTGGTCAAAATGCAATCCACATTCACGTTCTGCGGTGGCATAATGCCACGCAGAACTGCCCTTCAAAAAATATATAGGAAATTATGCGGCGACTATGCAGTTCGCATATCAGTTATGCGATCGCATAATGGACCGCATATTGACCGTAATTTTAAACAAACCACGGTCTCGATTTACGGTAGAAATATGGTCCGCATACTTGATTTGCGACTGCATTCTATACCGCATAATAACACTTTTTTAGAAACTTTTGATTCTTTTTTTTATTCTTAGATCAGTACGAACGGCCCGAACACATTCCTTACACATATCTGAAACTTAGCACTACGAGCTACTAGGATTTGATCATAAGTTTTCACGGGGCCTTACATCCTCCCCCAGTTAAAATCATTCTTCCTCGAATGAGGATCAAGGGTCAGTTATTAGGAGTTCTTTATGTAATCCCCTACATTTAAAACCTAAAACCTGTTAATAGTCTCCAAATTTGGCTAACTCCAAATATTTCCAAAACTTTTCCCAAAGTTCCGTTTGTATCTTGGCCTATCCACATGTCAGAGAGCCCCAGAATCATACCCTAACAGCATATACATGTTTCCTAACATAACATGAGGTATACTTTACAACATCAACCATATACATATAGGCAACATATATATACCAAAATGGGGCAATTCTTCATTGGTTAAATCACAGGATAAGAGTAATTAGAATGCATAAAATCTATTACATGGCTATTCAAACAAATGCATGTACTTCTTTTTCATTTCATCCTAGGCTTCCCAAGTGGCTTCCTCATCTTGTTGATTCCTCCATAACACTTTTACAGAGGCAATCTCCTTAGTCCTCAGTTTCCGGACTTGCCTCTTCATAGGATAGCTCTTCAATGACCTCAATGGTTTCAACCAACAGGATAGTGGACGGATCTCCCACCACCTTTTTCAACATGGACACATGAAAAACTGGATGTACCGATGACATCTCGGGTGGCTACTCGAGCTTGTACGCCACCTGACCAATCTGCTGGACAACCTTGTACGATCCGACATATCTTGTGATCAATTTCCCTTTCTTCCTGAATCGCATGATTCCCTTAATGGGGGAAATCTTCAAAAATACTCGATCACCTTCTTTGAATTCTAATACCCTGCGGCGAACATCCGAATAAGACTTTTGACGACTCTGAGAAGTTTTCAATCTTTCCTTGATGATCTTGACCTTTTCCATGGCCTGGTGCACAAGGTCTGGCGCTAATCAATTTAGCTTCCCCGACTTCGAACCACCTAATAGGTGACCTATATCTTCTACCATACAGTGCCTCAAATGGTTCCATTTGGATACTAGCATGGAAGCTGTTGTTATATGCAAACTCTATGAGTAGAAAATTAACATTCGAGTTGCCTTTGAAATCAAGGGCGCAAGCACGTAACATGTCTTCAAGCGTCTGAATGGTCCGCTCATCTTGCCCGTCGGTATGAGGGTGAAAAGTTGTGCTAAGATTTACTTGCATGCCCAGACCCTTCTAAAATTTCTTCCAAAAGTTGGCCATGAATTGAGCATCTCGATATGAGATGATAGAGACCGCAGCACCATGCAAACTGACTATCTCCTTGATATACAACTGAGCAAATTGTTTTGCTGTGTCGGCAGATTTGACTAGCAAGAAGTGTGATGACTTTGTGAGTCGTTCAATGATCACCAAAATTGAATCAAACATTAGTGGAGTGCAAGACAACCTTACCAAAAAATCTTTATTGATCATCTCCCATTTCCACATTTGAATTTCTATGCTTTGAGTCAATCCTCCGAGCCTTTGATGTTTGGCCTTTACCTGTTGACAATTCAGACATCTAGCCACAAAGTTCGCGACATCCCTTTTCATATTATTCCACCATTAGACTTCCTTGAGATCATGATATGTTTTCGTAGAACCAGGGTGCATATAATACCTAGAAGTGTGAGCTTCTGCCATGATTCTTTCCCAACGACCGTCAACATCCGGAACACATAGGTGGCCTTGCAACCGTAGGGTACCATCTTCCAGAATAAGGGAAAAAGCTGTGATCTTGTGTTCATGAATCCCTTCATTCAAATGTACCAACAATGGATTGTTGAATTGTTTTTCCTTCACCTATGCCGCAAGTGGTGACTCAGCCATGTTTTGCACAACTACCCCTCCATCATCAGAGTCCGTAAGATGAACTCCTTAACTAGCCAATTGATTAACCTCCTGGGCTAACGGTCTCTGGTCTGCCCTCAAAAGAGACCCATAGATTTCTGGCTAAGAACATCGACCACAATGTTAGCCTTTCCCGAGTGATACAGAATATCAATGTCATAGTCCTTGAGTAACTCTAGCCACCTTATCTACCTAAGATTCTACTCCCTTTGCTTATAAATATATTTAAGGCTCTTGTGGTCCGTGAATATATCTATATGGACCCCATATAAATAATGACGCCAACTCTTTAGTGCGAACACCACTGCCGCCAGCTCTAAGTCATGAGTTGGATAATTCTTTTCATGATTCTTGAGTTGCCTTGAAGTTAGGCTATCACCTTGCCATGATGCATTAATACACACCTAAGCCTGATCCTTAAAGCATCGCAATACACCACAAATCCCTCTGTACCCTCTAGTAGGGTTAATATCGGTGTTGTAGTGAATCTTGATTTCAATTCCTGGAACTTACTTTCACAAGCATCGGACCACTTGAACTTTGCTGCTTTCTGCATTACTCTAGTCAAGGGAGAGGCAAGAGTATAAAATCCCTCCACAAATCGTCTGTAATATGTAACCAAACCCAAGAAACTGCGAATCTCTGCCGGAGTGGTAAGCCTGGGCCAACTCTTCACTACTGCAATCTTTTGGGGATCAACCATAATCCCTTCTCGGGAGACGATGTAACCCAAGAATGCGACAAATTCAAGCCAAAATTCTCATTTTGAAAACTTTGCATACAGTTGATATTGTTGAAGAGTCTGCATGGCTGCCCTGAGATGGTCTGCGTGGTTCTTATGACTTCAGGAATATACCTGAATATCGTCGATGAACACGATCACAAAGGAGTCTAGAAAAGGCTTAAAGACCCAATTCATAATATCCATGAATGCTGCCGGGGCATTTGTTAGCCCAAAATATATCACCAAAAATTTAAAGTGCCCACATCGAGTTCTGAAGGTTGTTTTCGACACATCCTGCTTCCTTATCTTCAATTGGTGATATACGGATCAAAAGTCAATTTTTGAGAAAAATGAAGTACCTCGCAATTTATCAAACAAGTCATCTATCCTTGGCAATGGGTACTTATTTTTTATTGTGACCTTGTTGAGTTGCCGGTAGTCAATACACATTCACGACGACCAATCCTTCTTTCTAACAAAGAGAACCAGAGTGCCCCAAGGTGATTTACCCGGTTGAATGAAACCCTTCTCCAAAAGATCCTTTAGTTGTTTCTTCAACTCCTTTAGTTCTGTCGGTGCCATTCTGTATGGTGGAATAGATATAGATTTAGTGCCTAGCTTCACATCAACCCCAAATTCTATCTCCATATCTGTAGGGATCCCAGGGAGCTCATCCAAAAACACATTGGAAAATTTATTCACAATTTGCACATATTCGAGAGTAAGCACCTCAACTGTAGTGACTGTAACTCGGACTAAATGGAAAATGCACCCTTTCCTGATCATCTTCGAGGTCTTATGGTATGAAATAAACCTATTCTTGGGCATGACATGATTTCCCTCCGACTCTACAGTTGGCTCGTTATGGAATTTGAGCATCATGACCCTAGTTCGATGGTCAAGTTTTGCAAAGCATGAATATAGCCAATCTATTCCGATTATTACATTAAATCGATCATCCCCAATTCAATAAGGTTGGCCATAGTATCCCGTCCATGCACTGTGACCACACAACCCTTATAAACCCGTGCGACTACAATAGACTCGCCGATCGGAGTAGATACAGAGACCGACTCATGAAGATGTTCTGGTTCTATCCCGAAGTTTGAACATATGGAGTCATATAGGACAAAGAAGACCCGTGATCAATAACGGCATATACATCATGAGATTGAACAGTAAATATACCTCTGATGACATCTAGGGAGGCCTCTACACTCAAACGTCCACTCATAGCATAAAATTGGTTGGGTCCCCCTGAACTCTGTCCACCATTCCTTGCTATACCTTGCCTAGTGGGTGCTGGAGAGCCTCGAGCTGGAGAGTGTGCAGAAGATGTGGTAGTTGTAGGACTGGATGGCAGAGGTGTACCCTGCCTACTCCCCAGCAGGATGCACGACAGTCCCTATGAATATGGAATCTCAACCCGCATATGTAGCATATTGGCATATCTAGGTAGCAGACTCCTGAATAAACTCTCTCACATTATGGGCATGGGGCCCTCTACTGCTTATGGGGTCTCCCTTCTGATCGGCCTTAATGATAGGCCCTCTCCTGTCCTTGTTTGGCCTAAGGCGACTCCTCTGCTACTGACCGTGCCCTGATGGCGGGGCACAGGCTGAAGACTGAGCATACGACTGGGATGGCTCTAATCATCCTCTTTGTACTTCTAATTCCTCACCTTTAAATGAACCCCAAGGTGGCCTGCTGACCGAGCCATGTTATTTAATTCTCGCTCCATTCTGTGCCTTAATTTTTGAGACTCTATAGCTTGAGCGAAGGCCACCATCCTTCCATAGTTCATGTCAGAATTTAGAGCAGCTGTGGCATCTTCATTAACAACTAAGGGGCCATGGCCCTGCACAAATCGATGCACCCTAGCCTCAATGTTCGACATCATATGAACAACATATTATGATAGGTGCGAAAACTCCATATAATATTCCCACAGACTTCTGATACCTTTCTTGAGGGTCTCAAACTCCGCAGCACGGACTGCTTTGGTCTCGGGAGGCAGGAAACAGTCTATGAAGGCTTCCGCAAACTCACTCCATCTTGCGGGAGGGGCTCCCCTCCTCATGGGAGTCCTCCCACATCCCTAACCAGGAATATGCCACCCCTTCATACAGTAGGATGGCAACTCTATTCCATCATTATCGGTAGCACGCATAACTCGGAGAGTCTTAATCATCTCATCAATGAAATCCTGAGTGTCTGCTCCAGGGTCAGTGCAGAACATCCGAGGGTCCAACTGAAGGAACCTGTTTACTCTGGAACTGAAAGAATCCTCCTATGGGCGAAATGAGGTGGTTGAAGCATTTGACCTTTACGCCTAGGAAACCACCAACTGAGTCAGCATCTCGATGGCCCCTCTAAGATCCCTATCTGAAACACCGGTACCAGGGGATGGGGCTAGGGGTAGATTAGGAATATCATCAGAAGCAGGGCGATTGCCTTCTCCCGCGGCATCAAGTAAGGATTGATCAACCACTCCTAAGGGGTATCGGCTGTCTGGCCAAGTCGCACTTTCTTCTTGGGTACCATTTACTGAAAGGTAGAACAATGCAAGAGTTAGTGGAAAACAACCACACATAGCGCTTTATCACACGATAAGGAACAAAATGAAGAGTATGATTCCTAAATGTAGGAGCAGCCCCCTACTTATAGATGTGGTCAACAACACACTGATAAGAAGGGCTCTACTAGACATGGCTCCGAACACCCAAGGACACTAAAAAATCATAGGCTCTGATACCAAGTTTGTCATGCCCCAACCTCGGGGAGCATGACCGGCGCGCGACCGAGCAATCTGGACCGAGCAAGCCTTACCTAAAGCACTTCCTACCCGACTCGACACCAATACGTTCCTCGATTCCTCTTAGTGTGACTTAAGATATAAAAAGGGGTTTTACTGTTAATCATTAACATCTCACCTTATTACGCAACATTAAACCACAGTTAGAATCCTAAGATTTCCATACGGTTATAGTGTGGTACATTCCATAGTTTAGTTCCCAAAGTACATACAGTTGACAGTCTAGAACATAAAATTTTAAAATACTACATGATTCTAAGATCACCCCGGAACCCGTACATGACCCACAAAAATGTCTATGGTGCCTCTAAAGATAAAAGAGTTCAAAATGATAATGCTGGTGACAAGGCCCTGGCCATACCTCAAAATGTGATAACTTTCAAAATGAAAAGCTACAATCCTTGGGAGGAATGCAGGCTCACCAAGACATTTGTGAAGGAGACAAGGGTGCACCACTACTTGTGATCGACACTATCAGCAACGGAACCACCTACATTCATTTAAGGATGTAGCGCCCCCGGCAAAAGGGACTTTAGCACTGTCGAATAGTATTAGTATGTATGGAAAACAAAATTCTAATAAGATGAACAGTGAAGCAATGAAAGAACAAACAGTTACATCATCAACAATTACATCACAGAAATTCAAGGAGGAGCATCAAATAAGTCTTGTATGGTTGTTGGATGGTTGTTGGTTAAGTATTTTCCTTCTTTTTTGTTGACGTTCATTACTAAAAATATACCATGTCTTTAAAATATAATACCACCATGGGGTTGTTATCACGGAGTCAGATCTCTACCCGACCGACTAAGCCATCCCAAGTGCGACATATCCATATTCAAAATAATGTTCCAGAACCCAATATATAAATGCCACCATGTGTACAACATGGCATACGATCTCGGTCCGATCGGCTAAGACATCTCACTTGGGTATAACCTCTTTTAATTACTCCTCTATTCTCATTTCCTTCAATCTTTCTCAACACCGGGTATAACACTTCTTTTCATTTATGTGCTCCTTGGCACTTAGATTCATCAAAATAACACAAGCCTTCCCTTTTGTCAATTTGTTCATGTAATTCCATCAATTCATTTGTCAAGAGCTATCTTACAAGGCAAGCACATTCTTAGGGAAATAACAAAATCTTGATAGACATGATCACCTTTTCAATTACCATGATTTCAAATAGACACATAAGATAATGCAGAATGAAAATCCGTCACCCAACACATAAATCCATTCAACCAAGTAGAAAAAATTTGAAATTTCAAGCCAGCCATTGAACACAAGAATTCATACTAAAAGAAAGGGTTAGCCATACATAACTCATTGGAGTCTCCTTTAATTCCTTACAAAAATCCCCCGAATTTCCTTGCAACTTCGATCTATTTTATGAGAACCATGGGTTTAGCCAAGAATTAGAGATACGATTAAGATCCTAGCTCTTTTGAGCATATTGACAAGCGCTATGTGTACATTGTGTTTTTGTTTCCTTTTTTGTGAGTGATTTTATCACTTTCTACCCTAATTACCATCTTTTCAAGTCGTGATCTTCCCATACCCCATTGTCGATCAAGCATACAAGATTTATAGCCTTGTACCCCATGTACCCTCTTGCTAATTACTTCTTTTTTTTAAAAATGCTTGAAATAATTGATGAGGACACAACTACTTACCAGTTAGGAGAAATACCTAGAAGCCTCAAACAGCAATATTTGAGGAATTTTTCATTAATTTTGAGGGAGCTTGATGGATGACACTCTTTCTCACTCTAGAGCTCTCTCCCCTTCACTCTACATTGTGAGAATAATCAGAAAATAGCCTATGGTGGTGTTATTTAATGGGGGGGGGTCAGATTTTAAAATTTATAAAATAAGGTCCTGAGTCAGATTTGCGGTCGGATTCTACGATCGAAAAGTAGAAATGCGATCCGCAGAATGGACCGCAGAAGCGCTCCCAAAATTTGGGTGAATTGTTTAAGTTTGCGGTTAGAATGCGGTCTGCATTCATATTCTGCGGTCACATAATATACCGCAGAACTGCCCTTCACAAAATCCTTAGGAAATTATACGACGACTATACAGTCTGCATATCAGTTATGCGATCGCATAACGGACTGCATTTTGACCTTAACTTTAACCAAACCACTTACTCGATTTGCGATTGAGATGCAGTCTGCATACTTGATTTGCGATCGCATTCTGGACGGCGTAATGGCACTTTTTAGAAAACTTTGATTCTTGATTTTTATACGCTTTGATCAGTACAAGAGTCTGAACATATTCCTAACACATATCCGTAACTTAGCACTACGAGCTACTAGGTTTTGAACACAAGTTTTCACGGGGCCCTACACATACCCTAATGACATCATTTATTATCATTACCCTCCTCATTCCGGTCAAATATCTAGCCCGAAACGCCTTTGCCCCAAGAATTGGCCTCCACTCGCATCAAATTTATCCAAAATCAGAATTACGACGTCAAAATATGCTAAGGGAACCCAGCCAAAGAAAAGATAATCAATTTATACCATGAATCCCAAAATTACCAAAATCCGACCCCCTAGCCCACGTCTCGAAATTTGATAAAATTAACATCAATAGATTCCTTATCTTCCCATGAGTTCATACATATCAAAAGCTCTTAAATCCAACCAATGGTCCTTGAAATCCTCAAGACTAGGCCTAAGTTTCTAAGCCCTAGTTTCCCCAATTTTAACCCTTAAATTCCATAAATTATAGCCCTAATATGTGAAATAATACCATAGGGACAAGTTTTATGTCAAAAAATCCTTACCTCAAAGAAGTTCCATTGAAATTCCCCTTCAAAATCATCAGAAAAGCTCCAAAGTCGACTCAAAAATGGTAAAATAGATTAAAAACCGTGAAGAAAACATTTTATACCTTCTGGCTTAGGGATTTCGCATTTTTCTGCCCAATTTTTGCTTCTGTAGTATCACATTTGTCGACCACCGTTGCGGCAAAACAACAACTTCTGCGGTTCTTAACTTAATCGGCCAAAATCACATATGCGATGAACATTCCGCACTTGCGCATTCGCAGGTGCAATCCCACAACCACATCTGCGGTTCCTGCCTTCCGAGGCATTTTCTGCTCTGCAACCTCCATTCTTGCATCTTCGGCATCGCACCTGTGGTCCCCAATGTGCAAGAGCGGAAATACCAGAAGCAGCAAAAATCTACAGCTTACCAAAAACTCAAACTTCTCCATCAACCATCCAAAATCACACTGAGGCCCCTGATATTTCAACCAAAAGCACTAATATATCATAAAACCTAATTCAAACTTATATCAATCTTCAAAACACCTCAAAAATTACAAAATCAACCAAAACACATTAGATTCAAACCTGAGTTTCTAAAATGTTCCGAATTCGGATTTTGATAAAAAAAACCCAATCAAACCACGTCCGAATGACCTGAAATTTTTCACACACATCCCAAATGACACATCAGAACTACTACAACTCTCATAATTCTATTCCGTCCCCTTTATTAAAAATATTGCCTACCAATCAAAAATTGCCAAAATATTAACATTGCATATTCAAGCCTAAATCTACTCTGAACCTCCAGTCAATCAATCCCATATTTCTTCAGGTCAAATGCAATGAATCACTATAGAAGGCGAAAGGGCACCAAATTTTTTATCCCGCTCCTAAGTCCCAAATCACCTTACAAAACTATCTAAACTGTGGGAACTCACATCCAAGCCCTATAACACATAAGTAATCATCTGGTTGACTTTTCCATCCTAAGTTTCCTATAAAGAGACTAAGTGCCCCAAAACTTACCAAATCCTTTTCGGAACCGAGCTAACCAACCCGATCACATATATAACCGATTAACAAAGTAAGAAGAAACACAAATGGGATAAACGGAGTGAGAACTCATGAGACAACTGGCCAAGTCGTCACATCCTCCCCAACTTAATCAAATGTTCGTCCTCGAACAAATCATGAAACATAACTGAAGCCTCGAACAGGTGAGGATATCTGCTCCGCATCTTTTGCTCGATCTTCCCGGTAGCCTCCTCCACGGTCTGACCTACCGACTACACTTTCACTGAAGCTATATCATTTGTCCTCGACTTTCGAACCTGATGACCTAAAATAGCTATTGGCTCCACATCATAAGTCAAATCACCATCCTTCTGAACAATGCTAAAATCCATAACATGAGACAGATCCCTAATATACTTTCAAAGCATAGAAACATGAACTACCAGATTAACACTCGACAATTTGGGTGGCAAATCAAGCTCATAAACCACTTCCCCAATCCTCCCAAGCACCTCAAAAGGTTGAATGAACCAATGACTCAATTTACCCTTCTTCCCAAATCTCATAACACTTTTTATAGGTGAAATCGTCAACATAACCTTCTCACCAACTATGTAGGACACACATCCCGAACCTTTCTGTCAGCAAATATCTTTTGTCTTGACTGTGCTGTATGAATCCTCTTTTGAATCACCTTCACCTTGTCTAAGGCATCCTAAACCAAGTCTATCCCCAATAGCCTAGCCTTACTAGGCTCAAACCAACAAAATGCAGATCTACACCGCCTACTATACAAAGCCTCATATAGAGCCATCTAAATACTCGATTGGTAGCTATTATTATAAGCAAAATCTGCATGCGGTAGAAAATGATCCCATGACCCTTTGAAATCAATGACACAAGCACGCAACATGTCCTCCAGTATCTGGATACTGTGTTCGGACTTCGCATCTGTTTGAGGGTGAAAAACTATGCTTAACTAAACTTGAGTACCAATCTCTCACTACACTGACCTCCAAAACTGTGAAGTAAACTGAGTGCCCCTATCTGAGATGATGGAAATTGGGACACCATGCAAACGAACAATCTTCAGTATACGGAACTCTGCCAACCGCTCAGAAGAATAAGTAGTACACACAGAAATAAAGTTAACGGACTTGGTCAGGCGATCCACTATCACCCAAATAGCATCTAACTTCTTCAAAGTCTGTGGAAGTCCAACTACAAAGTCTATAGTGATCCTCTCCCACTTCCATTCTTGATAGATCCATCTGCTGAAGCAAGCCACCGGGTCTCTGATGCTCATATTTCACCTGCTAAGACATTGAGTTACAACATTTCACATTGTCTTTCTTCATTCTCCTCCATCTATAGTGCTGCCTCAAATCCTTATACATCTTTAGGACACCCAAATGAATAAAATACCAAAAGCTATGGGCCTCCTCTAGAATAAACTCTCAAAGCTGATCTACATTGGGCAAACAAATCTAGCCCAGCATCCTCAACACCCCATCATCACCAATGGTCACATCTCTGGCATCATTATACTGAACTATATCCTTAAGGACAAGCAAATGTGGATCATCATATTTTCCCTCTTTGATGCTATCATATAAAGAAGAATGAGAAACTACACAAGCCAATACCCGATTGGGCTCTAATATATCAAACCTCACAGACGGATTGGCCAAGGCCTGAACATCAACTACAAGAGGTCTCCCCTCAACTGGAATACATACCAAACTCCCCATACTCACCGCCTTTCAGCTCAAAGCATTGGCCACCACATTGGCCTTTCCTGGATGGTATACTATGGTAATATAATAATCCTTAAGCAATTCCAACCACCTATGCTACCTCAAATTTAGATCCTTCAGTTTGAACTAGTGCTAGAGGCTACAATGATCTGTAAATACCTCACAAGACACACCATAAAAGTAATGCCTCCAAATCTTCAACGTGTGAACTATGGAAGCCAACTCTAAATCATGAATGAGGTATTTCTTCTCATAGGGATTCAACTAACGAGAAGCATAAGTAATAACTCTTCTATCCTGCATCAATACACAACCAATACCAACTTTTGAAGCATCACAATACACGGTATATGAACCTAAAGATGATGGTAAAACTTACACTACAGTTGTGGTAAAGGATGTCTTGATCTTCTAAAAGCTCTCATCACACTTGTCCGACCATATAAATGAAGCACCCTTTTAAATTAACTTGGTCAAATGCGATGCGATAGATGAGAATCCCAGCACAAACCAACGATAATAACCTGCCAAACCAAGAAAGCTGCCAATTTCAGGGGCTGAGGACGGTCTGGGCCAAATTTGAACCGCCTATATCTTCTTCAGATCAACCTGATTACCCTCACTGGCCACCACGTTCCCCAAGAATGCCATTGAATCAAGCCAAAACTCACACTTTAAGAACTTTGCATAAAGCTTCTCCTCCCTCAATCGTGCCACACAACTCTCAAATGCTCCGCGTTCTCCTCATCACTACGCAAGTATACTAGCATATAATCAATAAGGACTACGAAAAACAAGTCGAGATATGGCTGGAACACGCTATTCATCAAATGCATGAAAGTTGTTGGGGAATTAGTCATCCCAAGAGAGACCACTAAGAACTCATAATGACCATATCTGCTCCTGAATGTTGTCTTAAGAATATCCAAGTCCTTAATCTTAACTGGTGATAACCTGAACGGAGACTAATCTTGGAGAACACTCTCGCTTCCTGAAGTTGGTCGAATAAATCATTAATCCGGGGCAATAGATGCTTGTTCTTAACTGTTACCTTGTTAAATTAACTATAATCAATGCACATTCTCATAGTGCCATCCTTCTTCTTCACAAATTAAACCGGTGATTCCCAGAATGATACACTAGGCTGAATGAACCCCTTTCCAAAGAGCTCTTGATGTTGCCCCTTTAACTCCGTCAACTCTGCTAGTGCTATATGTTACAGCGGAATAGAAAACCGCTAGGTGCCTAGCACCAAATCAATACCAAAATCAATATCCCTGTCTGGTGGCATGCCCGACAGGTCTGCAGGAAACACATTGGGAAAATCCCTCAGAACTGGAACAGATTCACTACTGGGAGTCTCTATACCGACAACCCTCCTGAAGGCTAGATATGAATACAACCCTTGCAAACCATATGCTGGCCCTTCAAGAATGAAATTACCCTACCGGGAACATAATTAGACAAACCTCTCCATTCAATCCATGGCACACCCGGTATAGACAATATAATTGTCTTAGCATGAGAGTCCAGAATAGCACGACACGAGGATAACCAATCCATGCCCAACCATGCACAATAATAAAATATCTACTTGAGTCTCTAGGCCCCCAATAGTCATCACACACGACCAGTACACATAGTTTACAACAACAGTATCGCCCACCAGGGTAGATACACGAACAGGAGAAATAAGAGACTCACGGGGCAAATGCAAATAACGAGCAAAGTATGATGACACATAAAAAAGGTGTAATAGGGATCAAATAATATAGAGGCATCTATATGGTAGACTGAAACAACACCTGTAATAATAACATCCAAAGCAATAATATCAGGTTTAGCTAGAGGTGCATAGAAATGGGCCTGACCGCCACCTGATTGACCTCCCTCTCTAAGGCGACCAATAGCTGATTGACCTCTACCCCTAGATGGGTGGATCGGTGGTGATGAAGTAATTGAAGTTGAAGCCGATGACTGGCCCCTTTTTCTTCGATGAACCCACAAGATGACGAGGGCACTGCCTCCATATATTACCCATCTCTCCGCACTCATAAAAGCTCCCACGTGCTGGAGAAGGGGACTAAAGGGAACCCCTCGCTCCAAAATGACTAGTTTAAGATCCTAGCATAGAAGAGCCCTGAACTAAGGGAGCACAAGAAGAACTCTGAGATAGAAGGGCACCATTTGATGATTGGCCATGCTGAGAACTGTGACAACCATGACACGGTAATGCTCCACGATAACCTGGGCAAGCTGGATAAGCATGCCTAAATGGACAGCCCCTGTCGTGCGGAAATTGACCTCTTGAAGGAGTACCACTATAACTTCCAGATTCCTGAGGCCTCTTGGCCTCCCTCTCCTCTCGCTCGTGGAAACGAATTCACTTAATCTCTCGCGCAATGTCTACAACCTCCTCAAATGTAGCATCAAACACCCTATCTCTTATTTTAAGGATACGAAGCTGATAAGTGAAGCCATTAATAAACCTAATAATCCCCTCTCAATCTGTCAGAATCGACCAAATAGTATGAAGAGCTAACTTTGAAAACCTCATTTCATACTGCATCGCTGTCATCTCTCCCTGACACAACCACTCAAACTCCCTATGCAGCTTCTCTCAGCGAGACTACATCACATACTTCTTCAGAAAGAGAATGAAGAACTGCTGCTAGGTAAAGGCTGCTGCACAATTAGGCCTACGCCTCTAATATGCCTTCCACCAAGTGAAGGCACCTCCAGAAAATTGAATGTAGTGAAAGCGACCCCGCTGGTCTCCAGAGTACCCATTGTACGAATAATTCATTGACACCTATCTAAGAAGCCTTGGATATCTTCGCCCTCTTGCACTGCTGAAAGTCAGAGGCCGAAGTCTACCAATCCTTTCCAACCTGCATTGCTCGTCGTATGGTATGGCTGGAGCTACATAGTCGTGAGCAGCTAGAACCAGCTGGGCTAGATGGCCCAGTGTCTGAAGTCCCTGTACGACATGCTTAGATGTGCGAGCGGTAGGAGTTTTATTGCCTCTACCAGCTTGAGAAGTAGCTGCGGCTGTAGTAACTAAAACCGCTTGTGCCAGGGTAGTGCATATTGATAGAATCTGTACCAAGGCCTCCTGCAGATCCGGAATCACAACGGTCACATCTGGTGTATAAGTCAGTCCTTCTGGATCCACGGTTGGGACCATATCATGAACTGGGGCGACTGGTAGATCTGCAAGTGCTGCCCTAGCTATTGTATGGGCCACACCTCTGCCCCCAACAGCGACCACAACTGTGTCCTCGACCTCTAGTGGCAACATCTGGTAGTACTGGTAGTCATCCATCCTGATCAGTAGTGTGTTTTATCACCATCTGTGAGAGGACAGAATAATAAAAATTTAATACTCGGATCAACAAATTCGCAAGACAAGAATTTCAAGAATATGAAGTTTTTTCTGAAGGCTCTGCAGCCTCTCGAGGATAAATACAGACGTCTTTGTACATATCTGCGAGACTCTGCTAAACCTGCTCATGACTCATGAGACCTACGTAACCTAGGCTCTGATACCAACTTGTCATAACTCAAAACCCTAACCCGATTGTGAAGGCGCTCCGCATGAAGACAAATCCAGCCGACACTACCCATTTCAATCTTTGATAGTTAAACCATAAGGAATAAGTCCAAAGCATGATAAATAGAATCTCAAAGTAGCAGATAATAGTATAATTTGCGACATACAACCCAACCCAGCCTAATACAGGGGTGTCACTAGTCAACAGAATTTAAAAATCCGGAATAACCAAGCAAATTCTACAAAGGTCCATACAAATATAAAACAAGGAGAAATAAGATAAGGAAGAAGTTCTGGGCTGCGAATGGCAGCAACTACTTAGAGAATCTTCGGATCTGCCTGAGCTAGAAAGATCAACACTCGTGAGCGGGACCAAATGCACCTGAATCTGCACACAAGGTGGATGGAGTAAAGTGAGTACTCCAACTCAATAAGTAATATTCATAAATAAATTACTGAGAGATATGAAAATACGTAAGGCACATTACAAGCTATAATGAAGCAGTTAAACCAGTAGAGATACGATAAGTTATTAAAGTTTAGTTTGAAACCTCAGGAAATACCTTTCCAACAATTAAATAGGCAATTGACAGACAAATGAGAAAGATGAACACATAAAGGTTCACCCCCCATGCACAATATCAATAAATCTGCCCTTCAGGCAATGTCTCAAAATAATACCAGCCTCCCGGGCTACATCTCACATCACATGGGTACCCACGTTTACTGGTGGTGTGCAGACTCTTAGAGGGTCCCTTTTACAGCTCAAACACAATAACAAGCCATCTTATGGCGTATAAATCTAAACCATATGGCCTCATAATCAACAAGCCACCTCATAACGTACATATTTCAGGCCTTCAGCCTCATAATCATAATCAGTGTTTCCTCACAACATATGCCCTCAGCCTTAGTTAAAATCCTCAAAATCCACTCGAGCAATAGTAAAACATGATTCTTAGCCCAAATATGTTTTAAAATTTCATTTAAGTGCTAAAATGGAGTAAACATGAGTGAGTTATAAAAAGAGTGAAATATTGTATGACTAAGTTCAAGTCTAATGTCAAAATAGTGAGGAAATATCAATAAAAATTCCATAAGGGTTTAAACAGTTGGCACGAAGCCCAAGTATGGCGTTCGGCCCAAAACATGATGTTAACAAATAGATTTAAATCAAATACGCAACAAAATAGTCATTCGGAATTGACTAAGTCAAACTCTCAAATTGTGCACGACCCCACGCTCGTCATCAAGTGTGTGAGTCACCTCAAAATAGCACAACGATGTGCAATATGAGGTTTCATACCCTCAGGAAATCATTTACAATCATTGCTCAGCTCAATCCAGTCAAATATCTAGACCGCAATGCCTTTTCCCCTCGAATCGACCTCCATTTGAGTCGAGTCTATCAAAAATAAGAATCACAGCGCAAAATTATTCTAAGGGAATGAAGCCCAAGTTAAGATAATAAATTTATAGCATAAATCTTGAAATTACAAAAACCTGACCCCCGGGCCCATGTCTCGGAATTTGATAAAATTAACATCAATAGATTCCTTATTTCCGCACAAGTTCATATATATCAAAAGCTCTAAAACTCGACCACCAATGGTCCCTCAAATTCTCAAGTCTGCATCTAAGTTTCTAAGCCCTAGTTTTCCAAATTGTAACCCTTAAGTTCCATAAATTATAGCTCTAATCCATGAAATAATACCATAGGGATGCGTTTTAGGTCCAAAATCTTTATCTTAATGAAGTTCCCTTGATTCCCCTTCAAAATCCTCCAAAAAGCTCCAAAAGCTGACTCAGAAATGGTGAAATAGCTCAAAATTGTGATGCACAAAAATTTTATCTTATGGCCGAAGGATTTTGCATCTGCGGCCCTATTTTATCTTCTACGGTACTGCATTTGTGGCCAATGAACCGCTTCTGCGGTTCTTCACTTAATCAACCAAACTTGAATCTGCGATGAACATTCGGCACATACGCCTTCGCAGGTGCGATCCTACAACCACATATACGGTTCCTGCCTTTCCAGGAATTTTTTACTTGTGGGACCTCCCTTCTCATATCTATGACATCGCTTTGGCGGTCCCCTATCTGCAGGTGCAGAAATACAAGAAGTAGCAAAAATATGTAGCTCAGCAAAAACTCCAACTTTTGCGTCAACCATCCAAAATCACCCCGAGGCACCCCAAATCTCAACCAAAAGCACAAACATATCCTAAACCCTTATTCAAACTTATTACAGTCTTCAAAACACCTCAAATAACACCAAATCAACCACAACTCTCCGAATTCAAGCCTGAGTATCAAAAAATTTCCTAATTCTGATTTTGATCAAAACCTGATCAAATCACATCCGAATAACTTGAAATTTTGCACACACATCTAAGATGGCACAACGGAACTATTTAAACTCTAGGAATTCCATTTCGACCCCTATATAAAAAAATTCCTACCAACCGAAAATGGCCAAAATATCAACTTCGCCAATTCAAGCCTAAATCTGCTCCGATCCTCCAAAACTCATTCCGATCACACTCATAAGTCCCAAATTACCTTCCGAAGGTATCCAAACCATCGGAACTCACATCCGAGCCCTCTAACACATAAGTTAACATCCAGTTGACTTTTTCAACTTATTCTTATAAAGAGATTAAGTGTCTCAAACCTTATAAAATCCTTTCCGAACCGAGCCAACTAACCTGATCACATATAGAATCGATTGACAAAACAATAAGAAATAGAAATGGGGGAAACATAGTGGTAGCTCATGAGAAGACTGGCCGGGCCGTCACAATCTCATAAATTTCCCAAGGTAAAAACGCTCTTGGTATAAAATGAGATGTTGGCCCAAAACAGTAACAAAATGGAAATTTTACCTCGTGTTGCAAATTTATGCAACCTACATATTATAAATAAAAATTATTTTAAAATATTATTCTATTGCTGCCTTTTATATTTTATAGTAAAATAGGTATTTATAGTATGTACAACCATTAAGGTATGAAATACTCTATTTATGTTATTCCGCTTTTTTTTTCCATTTAACACACGATTCAGCTGTCCTTTCCAGTTGGGGAAAAGAAAATTTTCTAATGATCCTAATGTAGTAGAGAATATCAGTTTTCCGGTGAAAGCAGAATATATAATCGTGATGAGAACATATGTGTTGTTTGATGATGTTCATGATTTTGATTTAGAATTTGTTGTGAATAATGAGATTGACTCGTGGAATCGGATATGCCTGATACATTGGCTTGGTGAATAGACCAATATGTACCGGAAGTTTTTTATCTTCTCATTTTTTTTGTGAATATATGATTCGAAAAATGTCATCTCCGACGAAATTTCTGCTCATCTTTGTTGTTCAGTCACATACAATAATACAAATACATTGTATTTTGTACACGCTCACTCAAACACATTATATTTTTGTATAAATATATTTCTTGCCCGTATTATATATTTATTTTTTTACTACGGCTAAATACAAGATATAAATATTTAAAAACACTGAATACTGTCGTGCCCCCTTTTTTCCCTCTTTGCATTGGGGGATCGAGTTTATGACTTTTTTGGGTATAGAGGAACTCATTCCTTTTGGGAACTGGGTCTTATATTTGAAGAGTGACCACCTAATGATTTATGGTACACTAGGACACCTACAAGGTTCATTTCTAAGTTTTCTAGATAACCGGTGATACAAAATGGCTTGAAATTATCTAAGCGGAAGGTTTTAGGCACCCCTCAGGATCTACCAGTGCAGTTCCCGCCAGATAGTTCTTTTTGAATTTTGTGCAATTAACACGTAAATAGATAAGGCTCAAATAAGATGGTATTTAATATGTGATTGTTTGAAAGTAAAATAGAGTCTGAGAAAGGCAAGCATTAAAGGTCGATTATTAAAAGAAGTTACAATTCTGCAAAATATTTTAAAAAAAAAAAGAAAAATGAGGAGAAGATCCTAGGTTTATATGTAACATGGATCACATCAATGCAATATCCGGTAATCATTCCTCAAAAGAGGGGCTACACGTGGTATTAGTGAACCACTCATTATATCCATATCTACCATTCCCACCCTGTTAAGGTGCTAAAGTGTGTATTGGTCTCGACCTCCATTGCATGCTATTACCCGTCCTATTCCTATCAGTCCCGGAGGCACTTAGGACTACTATTCCTAAGAGGAAGGGATATTAGGTTGACTTTGAAGTTTTAAATGTGAAAAAGCTAAGGCGATATACAAAACACATAGGACTACACATTAAAAGGGGAAGCACATAAAACACTAAAGGCACAGTTATACCTCCTCAAACAAATCAATCAAATAGCTTGACTAAAACAACAATCAAGGTCTGAATCTGAAAAAATACTAAGGCAAGGGGATTTTGAGTTGTTGAAGCAGACCATATTATTATGTAACTCAAATAAGAAGTCTGAATCAGGCATGCCTACTTGTTGTAGCTGAAGCAGCTCAGTTTTATTTGTAATTATTACATATGGCTTGCCTAAGTGTTTGGGTGAGATGATATCTGTTACTGATTCGGAATATGGTGAAGCATTAACCATTTTTTATAAACAAGTTATTAGGGATCTTATAGGAATGTTGTCTAATCGTGTTAAATAACGAGATTACGTTATTTAAAAACTGGTTCAGAATAAAAATGACTTTTAAATAGACTACTTTTAGATTCTACAGATGATGATATCCACTATTGCTGATTTTAGTTCCTATAAACATGAAATCCAACATTGTTGATATAAAACCCTATAGACATGATATCTAATTGAACGTGGAGTGGAAACAAGCAGAATTTTACTTGGGAAATCCTATAGGCATGTGATCTATAAATTATGAACGTGATATCTTTGTATAGCCATTTATATCCTAAAGCATGATATCTCTGTGGTAACAAATGTGAAGAATTTTGAACAAGTCCTATAGGAAGGTTATCTAAGCGTGGAGTCAAACATGCTGAATTTTATTAAAGGGTCGATCCTATAGGCATGTTGCCTAAATGTAAAGTTGGAGATGTAGAATTTAAGGTAAATCTTGTAGACATGGTGTCTAAATGCAGAATTGAACATGCAGAATCTAAAACCAATCCTATAGACATATTTTCTAAAATGTAAAATTGAACCATTCAGATCACAAATCATATAAGCATGTTTTCTACCCTTGAGCATGCATAATTACCCAACCCTTTTCCACTAGCCAACCCCGAGTGTTTATTTACAAATTATTACAGACCAAAATAATGAAATATATCAAAATATAAAACAAATGAAATTACAACCACAGGAGGCCTAATTCATGACTTCCTCTCTGAGTTAGGAATAAATGACATTTGTTCAAAGCCTTTCTCAGACGTGGGTGTGTCAGAGTTGCTTGAGAGCCTCAAACGACCCTAGGCAATGCTTACACCTATTTGTAGAACCTGATAGAGATGAATGCAGTATGGAAGGGACAGCTTTTATGTAGCTAAGTTCAGAAGGAGCTCAAGGATCCCAAATAAATGGTCACACAAGAAAGGTAGGACATAAGTCTAAGAATATGGTAGATGTGCAGGAATAAAGATTTAAAACTGAGTGGAGAATAGAGACGAGTAACGGGTGATGGGAAAACAATAGTAATAAAGCACAAAATTAATATTTCCATACAAAGGGCTTGGGAATACATTGCAAAGATCATATATCCTTAGGCATAGATCAGGTTTGGGCATGCACAAAAATAGATGTTGCTAGCATGCCTATAAACCAACAAGAACACAAAACATATTGAGGGGATATGGAGGTTATGACCCTAGGGGGGATTAGGTTTGGTCATGCATATCAATGTCCAATGTTTTCATACCCCAGACCAACCAAAAATACCAAAATATACTGGATATGGGGGTTTAGGTCTCATAAGTGACTGACATAATTCATACGTGAAAAAGCATTGATTCAGAAAAATGGGCAGATTAGAACATGTTTAATAATGGAATTTAATTAGCACAAGTAGGAAACAAGCAAGGGTGAAGGAAATTGTAAAGAAAAATGTTGTTGTTGATGCTGAAAATTAATTAGAACATACCAATAATGAATAAAAATGCAGAAAAGAGAAAGTAAGCAAACTTCCCACAGCCTAGCCTCAGCTTTTAGCCGGCTAGACTAGGCAGCAACACAAGTAGCAATAGAGAAAAGAAAGAGAGATTTTTAGTGGAGTGTTGGTTCTAAATCAAGTGTTTTATTCCTTGTGTTCCTCTGTTTGGAAGAAGAGGGGTGCAAGGTATCAATAGCCTTTTGAAAACATGTGAGAAATAAGGTAATAAGTAAAATTCAGTACAACTATGGAAACAATCAACAATCAAAATCTATCAACCAAGTGATTCCCCTTTAATTGAGGAATCACTTGTTTAACGGGGCTAACATATTCAAAATAAGAAAAGAAAATCAATTTGTAGGTATACTGATCATTGCCATAAAAGAAGTAGTAAAACGTTAAGTCAGCATCCGAGTCTAAGTACAGAATATGTTTTTTTAAAGCAGGTTCAGTAAGGAAAAATAAGCAAAGGGATAAATTATTTTAACAACCGAGTGAAATTGGAGTTCACAAAAGAAAAGTTTTGAAATTAGTCTCAATATTGAAAATCATTCAAATGAGGAACCTCAGCATATAATAGAGAGCACAAACAATAGACATGCGAGGCCAAACCTATTGGCAAAAGAAATAGCATGCAATAGTATCACAAAGTTTAGTAGATAGCAAACATTCAAAGAATGATAGTCCATTAGGTCAAGTCACATTGAGTAAATAGAGAATAAAAATAGAGTACCAGAAGCACGCAAAGGGTCTCACTGTAACAGATGAGAAAACCTTCCTGTAAAGTTAGGGTTTCAAGCATAGTCGAGTTTTAAAGATAGTAAAAACCCAGAACTAGAGGACTAACATAAAGAAAAGAGGTTTTGAAACACAGAACTTTCAAACCGATTCTGGTATTCAAACGAATAGTTTCAACCCAAAGACATAGGTTTTCTTTAACAATAGCCAAGCTTAATAGATGATAAACAAATAAAATCAAACAAGAACTTAGCCAAACAAGAACTTATCTAACAAACACCTTCATAACTCAAATGAGACCCAAAAGAAATTAGGGTTTTAACAACAATCGAGTTTAAAGATGATAACAAAAAAAATTAGACAAATACTAGCAAAAAATTTTGAAACTAGAATGAACCCAAAAGAAACTACGGTTTTTGACATGCTAAACTCAAATAGGAAGATGACATAATTAGAACATATAAAAAACATGCTAAAATTAGAGAAGAGGTTTCAGATAATTTAAATGAGGAACCCTAATCAGAAAAGATGAAAAGTTGTTTTGAAAGAGAAGTAAAAGAAAATTTGAGAAGATGCTTAAAAACTCATGGAAAACATGGATCAAAGGTAGATCTAAAAGAAATCGAAAAATTTCAGATATTAGGATTTTAGAAGAACCCAACAACAACGACATAGGACTTAGAGTTACCGATTTAAATAGAAGAGCCAAAGGTCTGACTCAAATGGCCATGGCCGGCCGGAGAAAGGTCAGGGATGACCACAGAAAGGTCATCGAGTAAGGACTTGACAAAATCCCTTCAAAGCCTGGTCATGAGGCCACGGAACCAAACATATAGAAGCCATGGAAGGTTGGCATAGGTCTCAGATGACCCAGAAACCCATGGATTGGGGTGGATTAGTGTGACGGAGGATAGGGTTTGGGGTTGTTGTAGAGAGTGTTTGAAAGAGAAGGGGATTCAAGGGCAGCGGTAGGAGAGAAATGATTTAGTTTTAGGAGTTAGTTTGGGTTAAAAAAAGAAAAGCAAGGGCGGCTAATGTTGCAAATATACAATTTTAGCCTTAAAAAATAATAAATAATATTGTTAAAATATGCAAGAAATCCCTTAGCTATATTTTATCAAAAAACATAAAAGTTCAATAAATGAATAACCAAAAATGATAATTTAGAAATAGTTATTGGATTTTTATGGATAAAATAGGGGAATAAATTGATTTACAAATCTTGTAAAAATATGGAAACACTTAGATGTACTTATATATGCATACATACACCATTTTGAAGGTATTTTGCATAAAAATATATATAGGAAAAAATTGGGTATCAATAGCTACCTCTTTTTATCTTGGAAGGATGAAAGAGTTGTCGGGTAAAGATGTGATGGCCAAATTTTGATCGAGTGAAATGATTTGAAGGAGATAAGTCGCGCCCTAGCTCCTGAGCTGCCTACATATCCCTGGTTATATATGAATTAGGCAATATGTAGTTCAGGATCCGTTGGCGAAGTATGCTGATAGGTATTTCCCAAGATTGGACGTAATGTTTTGATCAAGGTGAATGAAAGGCTTACGCAAGTAGTTAAGTCTGATGCGGCTGCGAGCACTAGAGCCGGAATGCTCCTCCCGGGATGGCTGGTATTTTCCGGTTTATTTGGAAATAAGTAAAGAAAACATATATTGTGTGTAAATTTAGACATGATGCAAATTCCCGTCGGACCATAAATGTTGTCTTCGAACGATTATGGTGACGTCTTTAGACCATGATGTCTTGGGCCGTGAAGCTTGTAATAAAGGATTTGTAGGCTATGAAATGATGTTCTCGGTCTATGAAACATGGTGCCTCCGAATCATGATACCTTTGAATAATGATATGACAAAAGATTGAAAGGGGTCCTCCGGCCATGCATGGTGTTCTCGGGCTATGAGGATGGTGCCCCCGAAAGATGACGTCTTTGGATAAGTTGGCCATATTTCAGCCCATGAGATACAGTAGCATGTGGCGATCTTTCATCCATGTAATCTGGCGATCTTTCAGCCGTGAAATGTGGAGATCTTTCAGTCATATAATGTGACGATCTTTCAGCCGTTTTATGTGGTAATCTTTCAGCCATGCCGTGTAATATGACAATCTTTTAGTTGTGCAATACAAATGCAGATATAGGTAGAGCTTAACATTGTAAGGAAAAATAGTAGCATTATGCAAGTTGGAAGGCATAATGGTAGCCTTATGCAGTACATATGTAGATAGAGGTAGAACTTAACCTCAGAAGGCATAATAGTAGCCTTATGCAACTTGGAGGGAATAATGGTATCCCTAAGCAATGCACATGCAGATAGAGGTAGAGCTTAATCTCGGAAGGCAAAATAGTAGCCATATGCAAGTTGGAAATGTAGATAGAGGCAGAGCTTAACCTCGGAAGGCAGAATGTTAGCCTTAGGCAATACAGATGCAGATAGAGGTATAGATTAACCTCAGAAGGCATAATGGTATCCTTATGCAAGAATAAAATAGCAAATAGAATTATAGTTTCTTAGGTGATAGGAGATTGCAGCGTGATGATTACTGGGAGCATTATGGCATACGAGACAGTATGGGTGCGTGGATAGATGATTTTTGTAAGTCCAATGGTTCAAAGAATCGTATTCTTGAATAATGTTTGCTCTATGGGCATATAGTGTGTTCAATGATTTCGTAATCCTGGGGCATGCATCCAAAGAAAAATCGTGAGTTTTGTAAAGGGGATGGCTAGTTCGTATCTCCGCTGGCTCTACTCGTCTTTGATCTGGTGCAACTGTATGGATCATTGGGGTAGCATTTCTAAACAAGGAAACTACAACAATAGACATGCACGATTTTGTAAAAGTACAACATAAATTTATAATAAAATTTTTTTTATTAGATAAACCGACGACTGTGACATGGTTTGAGATATTGCAACTTCTCTTTCTATGGAATTTTGAGGTTCCTTCTCCAAATTCTGCCCCAGTTTCCAATTTCAGGGGGGGGAATGAAAATGTTACTAAACCCATAGGGATGCCTAAGTATCCCATCTTAAACAAGAATCAAGTTAGGTGTAGTTCCATTTACATCATATAGGAAAAACATAAAGATTACATATAGTAACACTTAATTGCATTTGAATTACTCAGCTTTGGCCAGATTTCTCTGTCCATTTCTACAAGTATGATGGCTCCTCCTGTCAAAACTCGATGAACCATGTGCGGATACTGCTAGTTGGGAGAGAACTTCCCTTTGGTCTCGTCTTGATGCGGAGAAATGTTCTTTAATACTAGCTACCCTTTTTGAACTGTCTAGGGTTGAATCTCTTGTTGAAGGCTATGGACATTCTATTCTAGTAAAGCTGACCATGACACACTGCATTCACTCTTTTCCCATCTATAAGAACTAGTTGCTCGTAACAACTCTTCACCTATTCTTCATTGTCGAGCTCTGCTTCCTGTATGATCCTTCAGGAAGGAATTTTTACTTTGGCGTGAATGACAGCTTCTGTACCATAAATGAGCAGATAGCGGGTTGCCCCAGTTGATGTGTGGACTATGGTGTGATACCCTGACAGAGCAAATGATAACTTCTCATGCCACTATTTATGCTTCTCTATCATTTTCCTCAATATTTTCTTGACATTCTTATTGGCGGCTTCCACAGCTTTGTTCATTTGAGGCCTATAGGCTGTAGAATTCTTGTGTCTAACCTTGAAGGTTTCACGCATAGCTTTCATCAAGTCACTATTTATGTTGGAGCCATTATGAGTAATAATTAACTTTGGAATTCCGAATTGGCAAACAATGCGGTCGCGTACAAAGTCTGCCACGACTTTCTTAGTCACTTCTTTGTAAGATGCTGCTTCAACCCACTTGGTGAAGTAGTCTATTGACAATAGGATGAACCTTTGTCTGTTAGAAGCAGTAGGCTCAATTGGTCCAATGACGTCCATTCCCTAGCAGTGAACGGCCATGGCGAGCTTGTTGTGTTAAGCTTGCTCGGAGGTACCTTTCATGTCTGCATGTATTTGACAGTTGTGATATTTTCGGACATATTGGATGCAGTCAGTTTCCATAATCATAGAAAAATAACCTGCCCACAATATCTTATTTTCTAAGACAAGCCATTCATATGTGCACCACATGTCCCAGCATGAATTTTCTCTAATAGCCTGGATGCTTCCTTTGCATCAGCATACCTTAGTAGTCCAAAATCAGGAGTCTTCCTGCACATGATTCTTCCGCTGTGGAAGAAGTTGTTGGACAATCTCCACAGTGTGCATTTCTGAGTAAGATTGGCATGCTCTAGGTATTCTCCCTTTGCCAATTATTCCTTGATATCATAAAACCAAAGCTTTTCGTATACCTCTTCTTCAACCTGGGAACAATAAGCAGGCTGATCATAGATCTTTACGGGAATGGGATGAATGATATTTCTATTTGGATGTTGTATCATAGATGAAAGGGTAGCCAATGCATCAACGAACTCATTTTGGACTATGGGGACATGTTTGAATTCCGTCTTCATGAAACACTTTCTTAATCCCTGTACATGATGTAGGTGTGGGAGTATATCAGAATTCTTGGTTGCCCATTATTCATATACCTGGTGAGTAAATCTGAATCTCTTATTACTAGAAGCTCTTGCACATTCATGTAAATGGCAATTTTGAGCCCTAAGATGAAGGCTTCAAATTCAGCCATATTGTTAGTGTAGGGGGAACCTGAGTTTGGAAGACACTGGATAGGGCTGACCGATTTCTAATACTAAGGCTGCTCCAATACGAACTCCCCTGAAGTTTGCTGCTTCCTCGAAGAACATTCTCCAACCATCATAGGATTCTCTAATGTCTTCTTTGATGAATTATACCTTTTTATTAGGAAAATATGTTTTCAAAGGATCGTATTTTCCATCCACTGAGTTAGATAAACAATGTCAAATTAACTTAGTAGGATTTGCCACTTGGCTAGCTTGTCAGCGGGCATGGGCTTCTAAACGTTGTTATTTAAATGATCCATACTTTATATGAGATACGTGGTATAGGCACAAAGTAATGCCTCAACTGTTGAGCTACCCAAGTTAAAGCATAGTATGTCCATTTAAAAAGAGAATACCGGGCTTCGTACGAAGTGAACTTCTTGCTGAGATAGTAAATGGATTATTCCTTTCTCCCTCTCCCCGTTTCATCATGCTGCCCCAAAACACAACCGAAGGCTCCATCTAATACTGTGATGTAGAGTAACAAGGGATGACCTGGCTCAAGCGGGACCAAGACTGGTGGTGTTGACAGGGATCCCTTGATTCCGTCGAAGGCCTTTTGGCAGTCGTAGGTCAATTAGGTAGCGACGTCCTTCTTTAATATCATAAAGATTTGCTCATAGATAACTGTGGGTTGCGGTATAAACAAGCTGATATAGTTAAGTCTTCCTAATTAACTTATCACATCATTCTTGTTCTTTGGCGATGGGAGTTCTTGAATGGCTTTGACCTTTGATGGATCCAGTTCTATTCCTCGGCAGCTCACTATGAACCTAAGCAACTTTCTGGCGGGAACCCCAAATGCACACTTTGCGGGATTCCATTTCATATTGTATCTTCGTAATCTAATGAAGAACTTCCTCAAATCTTCCATGTGATGAATAGACTTCTTGGACTTGATGACGACTTCATCCACATATACCTCAATTTCTTTGTGTATCATATCATAATAATGGAAGTCATAGCCCTCATGTAGGTGGCCCCTACATTCTTCAAGTCTAACAACATTATTTTGTAAGAATACATTCCCCACGGCATAGTGAAAGCCATTTTCTCAGAATCTTCCTCATCCATCCAGATCTGATGATAACCAGCAAAGGAATCTATGAATGACACTAGCTCGTTAGCGCAATTGTCAATCAGGATGTGTTTATTTGATCAAGGGAAAGTCGTCTTTCGGACTGGCCCCGCTGAGATCCCGATATTCGACGCAAACTCTTACCTTCCCATTCTTCTTTGATACTAGCACAATGTTGGCTAACTATGTTAGATATTCTACTACCCTAAGAACCTTAGTTATAACTTGCTCAGTGACTTCTTATTTGATTTTCAAACTCATATCTGTCTTGAAATTCTCGAGCTTCTGCTACACTAGCGGACATGTTGGATCAGTTGGCAGTTTATGGGCCACAATAGATGTACTTAGACTAGTCATGCCATCATACGACCAGCTGAATTTGTCCTTATATTCTGTTAGAAATTTTGTGTATTTCTTCTTTTCTGACGGCAACAAGTGAATGTCGATTCGTGTTTCCTTGACGTTTTCTTCATCTCCCAAAGTAATAATTTCTACTTCATCCATGTTACACTTAGGTTTGTTCTTAAAGTTCTCTACTTCTTTGATGATCTCCTCTGGTATGTCATCTTCTTCTGAATCAATGTCCGTTTGTTGCGTTGTCACATTGCATGTCACATTTATTGGTTCATCTCATTACATGTCACAGTTACTGGTTTATCAAGATAAGTAATAGTAATGCTGTGTAAGTAAAGTAATGAGACAAAAATAATAATCAGTGTTGATTCATAATAAAAATCGAAATGCTTTGCTAAATTTCATAACTGTTTTGAACATTGAAGATCTTATTGCGGAAATCCAAATGTGAAAAGCAAAATCATCAAGTAAAAATTAAAAAAGTGCACGATGCTTGTTTAGCCTTGCTACCCCGAAGCTCTTCCGGCTCTGGTGGTCCTGATGTTCCAACTGTTGAGGTATGCTTCTCTACATACAGAAGGAACTTCCTCCCCCTCATCCTCGAAAACAACACAGTAATCCATGTCATTGTCTTCTAGGAACAAGTTTTCGACCGTAGCAAGTGCTTCTTCTTCGACTGTTCATAGACAATCTCAGCATGTTGGGAAGTCTCCTCCAAAGGCAGTACTAGCTGTTCCAGTGGATAGTAAGGACCGCGCCATGGTGGAGACCAATTATTGAATTCTTCCCAAGTGTAACTCGTATCCCAGACAGAAAGTAGTTCCGTGCTTCTGGAGCTTTATGGATTTAGTAATCCCCTAGAGGTTCTTGCCGAGCCCAGTGGCAGGTTCGTACCAACTCTAATTTAACATACTCCAAATATTGTTATTCCACCATTCATCTTTGTCTACAACATTGACTCACTCTATGTGGTAATGGGTCTCTCCACCTAATTTTCTTCATCCATATTACCGGAAAGTTCTGACGACTGTATATTGGATTGCTGTCGTAACCGTGAATGATTACTTCCTAGTGATTCCTTTCAAATTTTACGGCCTGATGCAGTGTTGAAACTCTGGGTCTGGATTCTACTTTAACCTCATCATTTTGAGGAAACCCCTGCCGTTTTCTCAGGAATCAGCAGACCCAGAGTTTCCCAGACTAGACCGGCTAATCCTCACACCTCCTCTAGAAGGGGTGTCATTTCAATGTCTTCAAAAAGGAATACAGTCCTTTCATAACTCCAAAACAGTGTAGCAGCTTCTATTACCTTGTTGTTAGGTTGGATCTCCATAAGGAATTGTATATTTCCCAGATATTTTTCGATCGAGATTTTGATCATTAGAGTGACGATCTTTCCATCAGCTTAGCTGTCTGGATGGATGTTTGTGACCATGCAGAATTTAGGGACTTCGTGCTTCATATTTCTGCAAGGGAAATAAGGTTAGGCCCTTACCCCCACTAGACTTGACTATTTAATACCACTAATTAGCATGAAACATTTTAATTCTCCAAATAAATGCACAAAACGTAGTGATGTCCATTTGGGTTTAGGGAAACACAGTGGACTTTGGACAAGGCTATTTTAAATGATCATTATGTGGACAACATATGTGACCCGGATGGGTTTGACCATGATGCGTGCACAGTTTAACCAGAGTAAGGTTTCTATCAGGTTTTAGACGGGTACCCTTGAGCGAAAAACTCAAAATAGGAGGCATGGAACCGTCGACTACACTGTTGATCGACTAGTTTTACCGCAAATATGCTTTTCCTAATTTAGGGGGTGATAATACAGGAAGGGCGCAACCACTCAGTATAAACGTTGCTATGGTATTTGTTTGGCACGAGTGCAGTATGATGTTGAGCATGATTATTCAAAAATTAAAAATCATGTTGCACGTATTTGCATGCTAAGAAAGTAGTAAATATAGCGCTTTATAATTTGAAGCAGCAATAAAGAAAAGAAACGAAGAAAATAAGTCAGTTTTGCCTTGTAAAAGGAATTAAACAAGTAATTGCATATAAAGGGAAGGTATAAATTCACAAGAACAATCTGAAAAGGTAAGAGCCTAATATCCCCAGCAGAGATGTCGCGCCCCATTTTTCCCTCTTTGCATAGAGAGATCGGGTTTATGGCATTTCTGGTATAGGGCAACTCGTTTCTTTTGAGAACTGTGTTTTGCATTTGAAGAGTCACCACCTAATATTTTTTTGTGCATTAGAACACCTACAAGGTTCATATCTATGTTTGCTTGATAACTGGAGATATGATAAGGGCTTGAAATTATCTAAAGGGAAGGTGTTAGGCACCCCTCAGGATCCAGGTCTGGGTTGGTTTAAATTGAAACTAGGTCGGGGTAAATTGAAGTTCAAATTAGGCAAAAATTGAAATAAAATATGGCTAGATTTTAAATGGCCCTTTTCCCCATTTAATTTATAACAATAAAAACTAATTTTTGGAACTAAATTAAAGGTACTAATATGATTTATAACACACAATTAACAATTTAAAAATACATGACTTAATTTTTATGAATATAAACGTAGTTAATCCTAAAAGAGGCTAATGTTGTAATTATACAATTTTAGCCTTAAAAAATACTAAATAATTTTGTTAAAATATGAAAAAAAAATCCTTTAGCTATACTTTAGATAAAACATAAAAGTTCATCAAATGAATCACCAAAAATGATAATTTAGAATTAATTATTGGATTTTTTGGATAAAATAGGAAAATAAATTTGTTTAAAGATCTTTTAAAATTAAGAAAATAAGAAAACACTTGGATATACTTATATATGCACACACAAGTCATTTTAAAGGTATTCTACATAAAAATATACGGAAAAGGGTCAGAACTGCCCCTAACGTATTGACGCTAGTTTAAAAATGCCCATACCGTTAAAATTCTGGCATATTTGTGCCCCTAAGGTATTGACTCCAGTTTAAAAATTCCCCTACTGTTAACCTATTTTAAAAAAAATGTCCCTACCGTTTTAAATATAAGTACAGTCAGTTGTTAGACTTAGGGGCACAAATATGTCACATTTTTAACGGTAGGGGCATTTTCTTCAAAATAGGTTAACGAAGGGCATTTTTAACCTGAAGTCAATACGTTAGGGGAAGTTCTGACCCTTTTTCCAAAAATATATATAGAAAAAATTGGGTATCAACAAATACAAAAATTAAATAGAACAGATTATAAACAATGAATTAGTTTTAAAATATACTGAATACAAATAGAAATACATTGATTACCAACAAAGCAATATAGTGTATGCAGCAGTAATAATATGTATTAGGAATAACTAAAATACTGTTAATACAAATGCATATGAATACATTTAATATAATATAGCGAATACAGTGAATACAACAATTGAATATAATGAATGCAAGAGTAACAAAAGATAATGAAACTCACTAAGGTATTATTAAGATTACTGTATATGATTATTGAATTGCTTTACAAAATTTTACCAAATAAGATGATTTTAGTTGGGTTTGGTAGACAATATCGATTAAGATCGAGGGTCAAATTATGTTCCTTGAAAAAATCTCTATATTACAAAGCGAAGGAGTATTTTCTTATAGTTCCCATATGGGTCCTTCCGCTTGGTTTACCTTTCCGTTGCCACACATGTAACTATGTAAAATAAAATTATAAGTATGTAACAATTTGACTTGTCATTTTGTATATTTATGCTCTGTTTTTCTTTTTGATGATGTCACAATCTCAATTTCTATCAGTAGAACATCGTGATGGCACCTATTCTCTAATACTAAGTAAGCCTAATAAATATTTAGAAATAACTGAAATATCATGTAAACTCTCAAATACTCAACAATTTTAACTAATAAAGCTCCATATCTCAGCATATACAATTTCCCCAAAACCTGATAATAACGAGTCAGAAGCTCTACAACAGCGTCATAATCATCCATACAACTGTATCTACTAAAAGATGGAAAATATATAAGCAGATAGAGGGTGACTTCGAGGCATGCGGACGACGGCAGGTATAGCTTGAATTCTCCAAGTACAATCTCAATTCACGGTTGCTTAGACTTGGAGGAGATATTTGAATGCGCACAAATGATGTACAGAAGAGTAGCATGAATACATCAAAACGGTACTCATTAAGTACCAAGCCTGACTTCAGTAGAGTAGTAATGAGTTCGAGTCAAGGCCCTACTGGAATGAATAAGAGACATAACGAGTAATTTGACAGTGCAATAATAATAACAATTGAAATAAAACAAGTAAGAAATATACAAAAATTTACCGCACTGAGCTAAGGCAAATAATACATCATGTAAGGAAGCAAGGAATTTTATGCCTAAGGAGACAAAACAACCAACATAATTGAAGTAAAAAGAGAGTATCGGCAACAGGCACTACTGAGGTACCATCTTGGTTTCCAAAATAACAAGAATAATACACAGTTTGTCCTTATATTACCATAGGAGCCCTACCTTTAGTTTTGAAAATAATTTGGCCTAAAATAGCATCCTTGTTTTAGCCCACCTTATCACAATGTGTGGGTTCAAATTGTTCCCCTACTAGCAACATACATATCAAGCCCTCCTTATCGTATCGCATTCGTTTCAATCCAAAAAACCCGATACCATCACATGCATATCAATATCACAACGTATCACAAATCACACCTCAAGTTCTTAATATCACAACTTTTCAAGAAGCCAGCAACAACATTATTTTTGCAACAAGTAGCCTATGGCTCAACGGCAATGTATACTAGAGTATTAACAATAACAACCAAAAGTGAATAACTAATTGAGAATATTATTTCACAAATTAACACTTTTCCGGAATGTGAATCAAGACCTTAACATGATATTCCAAGAATAATAACTTCAAATAAGGAATTCAAAGATAATGTAACGACTCGACAGTCGTTTTACTAGTTTCAGTCCTGTTTTGCCCAATTAGGCTTTCTAATGTGTTGTTCATCTACATTCCACTGTATCTTATTGGTTGGTTCGGGTTAGGAGTAGTTTTGGAGTGATATGAGAACTTAGTCTCTTGGGTTGGTCATTTAGTTGAAAAAGTCAATCGGAAGTTGACTTGTGGGTAAACGATCTTGTAACTTAGTTTTTAGGGTTTAGATAGCTTTGTGAGGTAATTTGGGACTTATGAGCATGATCAGAATATATTTTGGAGGTTCGTGGTAGATTTAGGCTTGAAATTGTGAAATTAGAATTTGACATTTTCTGGTTGGTAGAAGAAATTTCGATATTGGGAATGCAATAAAATTCAAGAAAGTTGAGTAAGTCCATTGTGTTCTTTGTGACGTGTGTGCAAAATTCTAGGTCATTCCAACGATGTTTGATAGACTTTTTTAAATTATGATGTTTTACAATCCTTAGGCTTGAATTTGAGGGTATTTCGACGGCTCGATATTGTTTAGAGTGTTTCGAATGTTGGTATTAGTTTGAGTAATGGTATGTGACTTGTTCATATCACTGGTTGAGGTCCTAGGGACCTCAGGATGGATTTAGAAGATTTATTCAGAAAAGTTTGGTTATGAAAGTGTGCATCTTCCGCTACTGCCCCTGTCGTCACCGCACCTCCAGTTTGAGGTATGTAATTATTGTAAATATTGCCCTGATGGTAAAATCTGGATCCGCGTCATTTCAATATATTAAGGTGACGCATACGCTAGATGATGAGTGTGGGAGCGTGCACCATTGGGGATTGTAACTTGGTCCATCCCGTATTGCCAGTTATATTGTGTATTGAATTGATAAATATTTGATACAGTTGTATTATGGAAAATATTACTATGTTTTGGCCTAAATGACATATTTCGGCCTCGTGCCAAGTTGTTTGGACCCTTAGGGGATTTTCCTTATTATGTCATTACTGTATTGACTTATGATTTGTAATGAGTCATGTTATGTTTTTATCGATTCCGTAAACTAAATATTTATTACTCCTTTGATGAATAAAAGTTATATTTTAGGTGGAGCACCCTGTTTTACTAATAGCTCGAGTGGCTTGTGAGGTTGATGACTAAGAGAGGCCGAGGGCCTAATTGTGAGGTTGATGACTGAGAGAGGTCAAGGGCCTAATCATGAGAATTATATATTTATGTATGGGGTTGTGCGTCGCAACAATATATATCTATATGTATATGTATAAGGCTATAGAAAGTGACGCTATATAGATTGGGTTGCACGCTGAAGCGATATGTATTGGATCGAGCTGCATGCTCCAGCGATACACTGCTTGGGTTGTAGGAGACCCTCCAGAGTCAGCACACCTCCAATGATCGAAACCAGCTATATATTTATGAATCGGGCTGCACTCTGCAACAGTATTATAAAGTGCTTAATGAGCATGAGTGCTGACTGAGGAGAGTTAAGTCATGAGTGACTAAGAGGCTTGTCGAGAGGCTATATATACGAGTGATGCTTTTGCTCGAGGTGATTGTTTTATGAAATTACTGTTTTCACTACTTTTGAGAAGGTTGTTTATATTGCTCACGAGATTGAGTCAGCTCATCGCCATGAGCAACATGAGAGAGAGAGGCCAAGAGGCCTTGGGAATCTAGTAGTTTTGGTGGTGCCTAGAGGCCTCAGGGATCTGGCAGTTTTAGCACGGTAGAGGTTGTCCATTCGGGCATGCTTAGTCAACCCGCCTTGTTCATTTTGGGGCATCATTGGGCCAAGGTTCTCATAGTTCTTATCAAGGCCACTCATCAGTTAGTGCCCTAACAACCCAGAGTTCATCTCGTACTCCATCAGCTTAGGGCTCTATAAGCACCTAATTTTTGCCATATATGAATTGCTCCTATAAAATTAAAGAAAATAGATTTTTTCTAGTTATTTGATATTTTATAGGATTTTCATTTAATTATTTTCCTTTTTGTGCATGTTTATGTTTTATTTAAACCATGAAAAATACCAAAAAGTATCACGCATGGCATTTAAGCTTCATTTTTAAAATTAGCCAGTAATTATTTATTTTATAGAAATTCAAATAAAAAAATGGTTATTTTTATATATTTAAATTTTAGTCTTTAAAATTAGTATTTTTCTTTACTTTTAATTAATTAATCGTATCAATGTTAAAAATAAATAAAAAATTTTAATTTCTACAAAATAAATAAATTTAAGATTTTAATTAATTGAATTTTAGAATCAAAGAAAAGAAGAAAGACAACGAAGAAAGGCAAATGGGTCATTTTGAAGCTCAAATTAGACTGGGCCAGTTTGAAATAACCCATTAAATTTGAATCCCTAGTTCATTTTAAAGGCCCGGACCATTGACCCATTTTATACCCTAAATCCCTCATATTAAAAGACCTAGATATTGGAAAACCTACAGATTCTTAGAGCTAGAAGACTAAGGAAGACTTCTGCAAAGAACAGACAAGAGAGAACGACGCATTTTGGGAGTTAAAAAAAAAAAGCTTCTCCTCCCTTTCTTGATCATCACCAAACAAACCTCTCTTCTCCAAACCAAAACAATGGAATCTCACGTCCACACTCTCGTCTCTAAAATATACACACATAAATGACTGAAGCAAAGTTTAAAAAAATTTTCAAAGGAAGATATGAAAATGCTAAGCTAAAAATAGAAAGAGAAACTCGAATTTTCAAGGAAGATCTGAAGAAGAATTGATTTCAAAGCTCGACTTCTTCTCTTTCTGGGTTTATAAAAGCTATTTTGGATTCGTCGATGTTGCTTCGCTGATTTTGCCGCTGCTGTGTAGCTTCTGTTCTTCGACATCTCAACCTTCATTAGTTCTAGTTTTGATGTTTTGCTGCTGTGCAAGTAATCTTCCCCTTGAAACTGGACTGCTGCTTGATGTTTGAATAATAAAATCATAAAGAAAAAAAACTCCTGATATTTAGATATGATAATTCTAGACCCTTTTGTATTTTATTGTAAGAATAATGGGAAAATGTCAAAATTTTAAATGTAAGCACTCTCACATCAGAAAATGTAAGAGATTGACTTGTCACAATATTGATTGGCTAACTTTTCATCTGTTTTTCTATGGCCTTAAATCTGGAGTTCGATGCTGTGTTTGTTGTATCGGGACTCATGATTAATTGTAACCAATTGTATGATTGATGTTGAGTACCTTTATTCTTGCAATTAACAAATTTGCTTCATTTTTAAATTCACGGGATTTTTACCTATACATCCCATATAGTAAACCTTACTACCATTATTGTGCCTTGTTTGGTTATTATCCTCATATCTCATGTTTTTGTTACATAATATATCCCAAAAGGAATATTTGCTGATTTTCCATCCTAAATTAACGCCAAATAATTAAGGCTAAAATTTATTCTAAATCAAGTGTAGCCTAAAATAACGCCTATCTTTATGACTCCTAATTAATCTTTGATTTTTTACCAAATAAATGCTAAATCAGTTAAGGTAAAATCTGATGAATTAATGATGAAAGGAATAAATTAGGACAGATATCAAACTTTTTGAATAGTAGAGTTAGAAGCAATTATTAAGGAACAAAATGGCACGAATAAGTTGATTGACTGATGATAGCTTAAAAGAAGGAATACTTTATACACAGTTTAAAGATGTTTTACATCATTGGGTTAAGATTGGCGTGTAACAAGATTAAATTTTCTTTATTAATTCGAATTCGAAATCTGCATATACAGTAAATAACATGTCATAACTAATTATATATTGATATAGTAATTTACTATTATACATATATATATAAGTATTTTTTTTGCTGCCACAAATTATGACGTCTCGGCCACTTAGGCTGACCTTAGACGGGAGCCCTTCCAAAGTGCAATGGAAGACAGCAACCTAAGCCATGGACCTTCTTGGAAAACACCGTGATAGTCAATCAGTACGGAGATTCTACAATGTCAAAAATTCCGATAATGCATAAATGTAATGTTTATTGGGATAACTATGGCAGTTTCCGAGATTTTGAAGTTGATGCCATTTTGGTTGATGATAATGCAAGCTACGGAATTCTCGAGTCTACAATTGCAGAACAATTATCGATTGATACATCGGATAAAATTGTAGATGTGAATGCAAGCTAAGGTTATATGCAGTGTTTCCAGTGTATTTTTAAAATGTAGTCAAATGTGGGTAAATGTAGTTAAGGTTATATGCAGTGTTTCCGGTGTGTTTTTAAAATGTAGTCAAATGTAGGTAAATGTAGTTAAGGTTATATGAAGTGTTTCCAGTGAGTTTTTAAAATGTAGTCAAATGTAGGTAAATGTAGTTAAGGTTATATGCACTGTTTCCAGTGTATTTTTGAAATGTAGTCAAATGTAGGTAAATGTAGTTAAGATTATATTAAGTGTTTCCAGTGAGTTTTTAAAATGTAGCCAAATGTAGGTAAATGTAGTTAAGGTTATATGCAGTGTTTCCAGTGTGTTTTTAAAATGTAGTCAAAATTTTGTAGTTATATGAACTTTGTAGTTAATTGTAGTTACTTGTAGTTAACCATAGTCAGTTGAAAAATATGTCTGAATAACGTATTTTTTTGTATCTACTGGATGGTATGAGTTGCTGAAAACTACAAATGGCATTTCTATGCAATGTCAATTCATTATTCTTCATTTTTCAAGACTAGAAGTTTTATCCGAAAACATAACCGCGCAAATGTACTGCAACAGTACATGTAGCATTGGAGTCATTCAATAGAATGAATCTTACCAGAGTACCATTCAATTCTCTGCCACAAATGCAGTACTTTCTTACACTTTCACATGCATTATATAAAAAAACATACTCAAAATTGAAGTGAAAAAACAAATACGAATGCCACCCATAAAAAGAAACAACAAAGGAACTGAAGCAATAACTTGATGCAGCAAGCTCTTCAATTATTTGGCAGATCCAAATGCGAGCAGCTGCAGCTCTAGCTCATGCTCAAAAACTGTCATACTGTTTTTGTCCTTCAAGCATATCCGTGCATCTACTCCACCACTATCTCTTGAATCTATCAATATAACGACATGTATGCCTATCTCTTTAATTGGATTTACCCATGATGGTCTTCCCCAGCCAAAATCAACGTCATAAAATTGGTAGCCACACAAGCTACTCATATGTATTATCTCTATCTCGCCTCCAAAACGTGCTGCAACAAACTCTGCATTGACATAGGGTATGGTCAAAATTGCCTCATAATTTCTCGGTTATCTCACCTACTACTCATAAGTTATCCATGCAGCATTGCCTTTCTTCCTTGCTGTCCTTGTCGGCATTTCTTTCAGAAGTTGTCCTAGAATTTCCCATATTATTATCCCTTCCTCTTTCAATATTTTGGGTAAACAAGAAAAAGCATTTCATTTTCTATGTCAAGTGCTCATTATTTTTAACATCTGTTATTGCTCATGTTAGGCACATTTTTGACGCTGGGAAAGCAAAGAGGTGATCTCAAGCATCTATGGACAAGAGGAGAACCAGATAGGCCTTGAACAAATATGAAAAGATTTTGTTCAACAAATCAAGCATCTAATTAATAGTTTGAAAAGATTTTGTTCCACAAATCAAGCAAATAATTAATGAGTTGATAATTAACCTTAAATATAATTTTGGTACATAAATTGAAAGGTGGTATACTTAAATGTAATAAACACAAACCTTAAACATGGGTGATTTATAAGGTTTGCTATATGTGATGTATATGTAAAAGTCCCTTTATTTAATCTCTCTTATTGCTGGTATCAGTTGGATATGCAAGCACCTTACCTGGATTTTTAGAATCTGGGCTGAATTTTGTATGAGTTGTAACTGGGCCTAGGTGGGAATTCAAAAGTCCATGGGCGTTACAACATACTGGCCCAGCAACTAAAGGGGACATAATAAATTTGTTCTAACCTAAGGATCGGCTAATTGCCCCAAATAAGCTAATCTCGTATTATTAACTTGCTAAAATTTGTGTTTAGCCTTTTTTTAATTGTGTTCAAATTTTTGTTTGACCTCCTGATATCCAAACACATGGGCTTTAAAAATGGGATTTTTTCCTATTTATATCATATTGTAAACCTTATTACCAAAAATGTTCACCAATTGGTATTTACCCGTATTGTCCACATTATCCCTATAAAATATATACCAAGCCCATAAATAGCGAGATTCTACCAAAAAAAATGCGCAAGATTGTAGGGGGAGGATCTGCTTATGATCCTATCAGCATTTAATTCGAAATTTGAAACGGAAGTAAATCTGTAGCTGCGTAAATCTCTCATTCTCCATATATTTTCTACCATTGATAGCCATTTAAAAGTTTGAAAGCTTTGAATTCAAATTTAGATTTTTAAAAATCATTATTTATTTGGATTGAGTGTTATTGTAAATAATTCGGAATATGTTTGGGAGTTTATATCTCAATTTTGAGGGGTTTCAGTGAAGATTATACTTGGTTTTGACTGAATTTCATTTTGAAACTCGTCAAAGAAGATGAAGAAGATATGTTTCCAGAAATTGTAGTTAAATTGTAGAATTATAGATAAATTGTAGATACAATGTAGATAAATTGTAGATTGGGAAGACTAAAACTTCTACAAGTCTTCTACAATTATGTCAAAAATGCCTATTATGCTACAATTGAAATGGGGATTGGGGGTATTAAAATTCAATGTATTCAGTTTGTAGATATCTTGTAGATAAAATTTCTGCAAATAAAATACAAATCAATTTAAGTATTGTGTAAAGTTGTATTGTTTTTAAGAGTATCTACAAAATTACTACATTTATATTACAATTAAACTACAATCTTGTATCATAAAAAAATGTTGACTACAAAATTTGGTCTTCATCTACAAAATTTCTACATACAAACTACAAGAACTATAGTACGTACCTTTAATAAAATTTATAGTAAGAAATGTTTAATCTTGTGTTTAGAGAACTGAACACATTTATTTTCTTCGTTTTCCATAAATTAAATTGCCATGGAATTAATTGAAGGTAAATTGAATTGGCAACGGAATAGTAATAGATTGAGGTCCGAAAGGATAACTAGTTTAACAAGATAGAAAATTTGGTTTTGAGCATTACACATTTATTAAAGAAGGGATAAACTGATTTCTCCATAGCATTAGTTTACATGAATGGCGTATTCATGAAATCGACCAATCAACTATGTTTCAACCCCAAACTAATCAGATTTGGCTATATAAATCCGCTGTAATGTGGGGGTGGGGGTGGGTGGGAGGAGAGAAAAGTAGATAAACTAAAATTGGAGAATATATGCTCCTAAAATCATGCCTAGAATAAATGAAGCAATAATTATACTCTGAATTTGAATTATGGTATATAAATTGAAATTTGATATGCTTAAATTTAATAGACACAAATCATATATATGAGAGATAATAAGATTTGCTAGGTGATATACATAGGTAAAAATCCCTTTACAAGTCTCCATCGCAAACCAAAAGACCAGATTTATAAGGGGCTTGTGAATTGCATCGAATGCATTTTCACCCTTAACCATACGAATAAGCTGAATGATGACTTCGACATTTCTTCTGCCACATAGCATGACCTTCAACGAATCTCATAGGAAGTTAGAGAAACAAATTGACTTATGAATATTTAATTTATTACAACTACGGATATGATTTTTGTGACGTGATTGTGATAACTAATTTTTAAATTAGATTAAAATATGAGTACCATTAGTTTTTCTTTAAAATATATATCCCTTTTTTAAAAATAATTCGAGATGTGCAATACACAAATAAAAAACCTATAATCTATGGCCCTTAATAAATAGAAAGTTAGTATAGAAGTTGCCTTGAACTGTCGTAGTTTGCACTATGCCTGATTTAGGCTAGTGTTGTGATTATATATACGTTCGCGTAACATAGTTACAAATTTAATTCTTAAAAGACTCGAGGTATGCGTTCGTGCAACTTCAACCAAATTTTTCTCAAAAAATAAATAAAGTATTATTAATCATGGACATGTTCGCGTGACATGGTGTTTTCACGCAGCAAAGGAAAAGAGTATACGTGCGCGTAACTCAATTCTTTAATTATGAATAATTTAAATGATTTAAAAGCGGTAAAAGATAATTGCACATAGTTCCAAAAATGAGTAGTTAAATAATTTTGGCCAAGAATAAATTGCTGAGCTACCGTGCTAGAACCACAGAATCCAAAAATGCCTAATTCCTTCTCTCGGGTTAATAGAATTCCTTACTTAGAATTTCTGGTTTCGCCGACTCTATAAAAATAAAACTTCATTGATTTGGTATTTGAAATAAACCGGTGATTTGGGACACATTAATTTATTCGAAGTGGATACTCTGAATAAAAAATTAATGAATAGTCCCATTTCAAATAATGTCACTTAAATTGGAAAAACTCCCTTATATACCCTCGGGTGTGTGAAAAAGGAGGTGTGACAAACTCTTCCTTGCTATAACCTTCTACTAGTCATTATTGTGCTAGGGTTCCTTTCAGTCCCCGTTTCGCGCACCAAAGAGTTGTTACAAGTGTGGAGACATATGAGAAGGTAGTGTCCTCGTCTTCTTGAGGGTCCATCTCAGCATAGGAGCCAGCCCTCTACTTCAATTCCAGTTACTTCACCACCCAATTAGGAAGCTAGTGGTAAGGGTTAGTTAGCTAAGGGCCGCCCCAGAGGGGGAGGTCGATCAAGTGGTGGTTTGGCCCGTTTCTATGACCTCCCAGTTAGACTAGATGTGATGGCATCAGATGCCGTTATTAAAGGTGTTATCTCAGTCTACTCACACAAATGCGTCTATGTTATTTGATCATGGATCCATTTTTTCATGTGCATCATCATAGTTTTCTCATTATTTGAACACGCACTGTGAGTCTCTTATTTATCTATTCATGTAGCTTCTTTAGTTGGCAATACTATTATTGTGGTCTGTGTATACCAGTCATGTATGGTGACTATTGGGGATATAGAGACCCGGGTGGACCTTTTGTTGCTTAGTATGGTGGACTTTGATGTGATATTGGGCATGGATTGGCAATTTCTGTATCGCGCTATATTAGACAATCATGTTTAGACAGTGACATTGGCTATGTCGAGTGTACCGTGAATTCAGTGGCGAGGTTCGATCCCCAGTAGGGTGATTTTGGTCTTGAGCCCCAGCGGATAGTTGGAAAATGTTGTTTTTTATGCATTGCCTTTGTGAGGGATTCAGTATAGAGACTTCTAGTATTGGTTCTGTTCCCATAATGAGGGATTTTTCCGATGTGTTTCCTATAGAGGTACGGGGAATGCTACCGCATAAAGATATTGACTTTGGTATTGATTTGTTGCCGAGAATTCGGACCATTTCTATTCAACCGTATCATATGGCACCGGTGGAGTTGAAGGAGTTGAAGGAGAAGCTTTATGAACTCTTTAATAAGGGGTTTATTCGGCCTAGTGTGTTACCTTAGGGTGCACCTGTTCTATTTGTGAAGAATAAGGATGACATAATGAGAATGTGCATGGATTACAGGCAGTTGAACAATGATACAGTCAAGAACAAGTACTCTTTGCCTCGTATTGATGATTTATTTGACAAACTTCAAGGAGCTACAATGTTCTCCAACGTTGATCTCCGGTCAGTGTATCACCAGTTCAAGATTAGCAACTTGGATATTCTTAGGATGACTTTTAGGACCTGATATGGTCATTATGAGTTCATTGTGATATCTTTTGTGGTGACCAATTCCCCACCAACATTCATGCATTTGATGTACAACGTGTTTCGGCCTTATCTCGAATCGTTTGTGATTGTTTTCATTGATAATATTCTGGTGTACTTGAACATTTAGGAGGAGCACGCAGAGCATTTGAGAGTTGTGTTGTAGAGATGGAGGGAGGAGAAGCTTTATGCAAAGTTCTTCAAGTGTTATTTTGGCTTAAATCAGTGACTTTTGTGGGCACATGATGTCCAGTGAGGGTATTTAGGTTGTTCCAAAGAAGATAGAGGCGGTTCGGAGTTGGCACAGTTTGTTCTCAGCCACAAAGATTCATAGCTTTCTTTATTTGGCGAGTTATTACCGTCGGTTCGTCAAGGAATTTTCATGTATTGCATCACTTTGACCAAATTGACTCAAAAGGATGATCCATTCAGGTGGTCAGATGAGTGTGAGGCGTGCTTTCAAAATCGTAAGACTGCTTTGACCACAACTCCGGTGTTAGTTTTGTCATCAGCTTCAAGTTCATATTCCATATATTGTGATACTTTGAGAGTTGGTATTGGGTATGTGTTGATGTAGGAGGGTAGAGTGATTGCTTATGCTTCTCGTCAGTTGAAGCCCCATAAGAAGAACTACCCATTTCATGATTTGGAGTTGGCTGCCATTGTTTACGTGTTGAAGACGTGGAGGCATTATTTGTGTGGTATGTCTTGTGAGGTGTTTAATGATCACTGTAGCCTCCAACACTTTTTTAAATAGAAGGATCTCAAATTGAGGTATCGGATATGGTTAGCGCTACTAAAAGATTATGATATCACTCACTATCTTGTATCATCCGGGAAAGGCTAATGTAGTGACTGGTGGTTTGAGTAGAAAGACAGTGAGTATCGGAAATTTGGCATATATTTTTGTGGGGGAGAGACCTCTTACAGTTGATGTTCAGGCCTTGGTCAATCGGTTTATGAGGTAGGATATTTTGGAGCCCAGTCAGATCTTAGCTTGTGTGGTTTCTCGATCATCCTTGATTGATAGCATCAGAGAGCGACAGTATGATGATCCTCATTTGCTTGTCCTTAAGGATAATGTTCACTATGATGATGCCATACATTTGGCTATTGGGGATGACAGGGTATTGAGGATGCATGGCCGGATATGTGTGCCCAATGTAGATGGGCTTTGGGATTTGGTAATAGAAGAGGCCCATAGCTCGCAATATTCCATCCATCTGCGTGCCGCAATGACTTATCAGAATTTGAGACAACACTATTGGATGAGGAGAATGAATAAGGATATTGTGAGATTTGTAGTTCGGTGTCCAAATTATTAGCTGGTGAAATATAAGCATCAGAGATCAGGTGGTTTGCTTCAGCAGATAGATATTCCAGAGTTAAAGAGGGAGCAGATCACGATGGACTTTATAGTTGGGCCCCACGAACTTTGAAGATGTTCAATGTAATTCGGGTGATTGTGGATCGGCTGACCAAGTATGTCCACTTCATTCCTATGTGTACTACCTATTGCTTAGAGCTGTTAGCAGAGATTTATTTTTTTGAGGTTGTTCGCTTACATGGGGCTTCAGTTTCCAACATTTCAAATAGGGTTACTCAGTTTAATTCACAGTTTTAAAGGGTAGTGCTACAAGAGTTTGGTACTCAAGTTGAGTTGAGCAATGCTTTTCACCCTCAAACGGACGAGCAGTCCAAGCACACTATTTCAGATATTGGAGAACATGTTGTGCGCTTGTGTCAACGATTTTGGAGGATCATGGGATAAGTTTGTACCACTCGAGGAGTTTGCAATAAGAATAGTTATCAGCTGAGCATTCAGATGGCTCCAGATGATGCTTTTTGTGTAGGAGACAGTGTGGATCTCCAGTTGGTTGGTTTGAGCTCGATGAAGCTGGGCTTTAGGGTATAGACTTGGTGTAAGATGCTTTAGACAAGGTGAAGGTGATTTAGGAGCGGCTTCGTACATCACAATCGAGACAGAAGAGTTATGCTGACAGGAAGGTCCATGATGTGTCTTACATGGTTGGAGAGAAGGTTCTACTGAATATTTCACACATTAAGGGTGTCATGAGATTTGGTAAGAAGGGTAAATTGAGTTCTCTATTCATTGGCCCTTTTGAGGTGATTCAGATGATTGGGGAGGTGGCTTATGCGCTTGCTTGTCCATCGAGCTGTTTGAGTGTGCATCCAGTATTTCATGCTTCTATGCTTTGAAAGTATATTAGTGATCCGTCTCATGTTTTGTATTTTAGCACGATTCGGTTAAATGGTGATTTGACTTATGAGGTGGAGCCAGTGGCTATTTTGGAGTGTCAAGTTTAAAAGTTAAGATCAAAGGATATAGCTTCACTGAAAGTGAAGTTGAGAGGTCGGCCCATGGATAAGGCTACCTGGGAGATCAAGCGGAAGATGCGAATAAGATACCTTCACCTATTTGAGGCTTCATGTATGTTTCTTGACTCGTTCAAGGGAGAACATTTGTTTAAGAGGGAGGATGTAACGACCTGGCCGGCCGATTTATGAGTTTCAGTCCCGTTCTCCCCATTTCTACTTTTTGATGTGTTGTTCAGCTGCATTTCATTGTAGCGTAATGGTCGGTGCTGGTTTGGAGTAGTATTGGACTGATATGAGGCACTTAGTCTCTTAGGTTGGTCAATTAGTTAGAAATGTAAACAAGAATTTGACTTGTTGATAAACGATCTCAGAACTTGGTTTTTATAATTCGGATAGGTTCGTGAGATGATTTGAGACTTAGGAGCATGATCAAAATGTACTTTGGAGATCCGTGGTAAATTGAGGCTTGAATTGGCGAAATTGGAATTTTTGCATTTTCCAAATGGAAGGGGAAATTTCTATCGGGATCAGAATGGAATTCTGAAAATTAGAGTAGGTCTGCTGTGTCATTTATGACGTGTGTGCAAATTTTAAGTTCAATTGAACAAGGTTTGATAGACTTTTTGATTGGCTGTATAAATTGGAAGTGTTGGAATCCTTAGGCTTGAATCCGAGGGTGTTTCGGCAATTTACTATTGTTTTGAGTATTTCAAATGTTGGTATATGTTTGAGTATTGATATGTGAGTTGTTCGTATCATTGTTGGAAGTCTCAGGGTCCTTGGGATGAATTCAAAAGATTTTTCAGAAAAGTTTGGTTTTGAAATTGTGCAGTTTCAGCTACTTCCCCTGTCCTAACCGCACTTGTGGATTGGGGACCGCAGGTGCGAGATCGTAGAAGCGCTGGATCAACCTCAAATTCGTCAACAAGTGAAAATGGTAGAATCCCCCGATGAGAAAGAAGGAATGCACTTGCGTGACTGTAAGTGCGGGTAGGGAGTCGTAGATGTGGTTCCATGGAAATAAGTGTAAACTGCATATGTGATTGGCTAGACCACATAGGTAGTGCCACAGAAGCCGTAAAAGAACCGCAGGTATGGAATCCCTAGGTCTGAAAGTATATAAGTTCCCCTTCACGAAATTTGGGTTGTTTTACACCATTTTTATCTAGAATTGAATCTTTTTAGAGGGTTTTGAAGAAGGAATCAAGAGGGTTTCCATTAAGGCGAGTTTCATGAATCTAACACTCGATTATATGTTGATTTTCAATTGTTTAAGCATGAAATTTATGAGATTAAGGGTAAACAATGGGGAAATTAAGGCTTGGAATTGGAAAGGTAAAATTAGGGATTTGAGGGGCCATTTGAGGTTTGTTTTAGATTTTCTAGGTATGTATGGAATCCTGGGACAATAAGTATTCTAATGGTGTGCTTTTATCGGATTTCGAGATATGGGCCTAGGTGTTGGTTTGACCAATATCGGGATTTTTATGTAATTTGATTATTTTCGCATGGGCTTCGATCCCTTAGCATATATTGATGTTATGATTCTGATTTTTTATAGGGTCGATGCGATTTCAGGCAGAGTCCAGACGCAAAGGCGACACAGAGTAGGGTTTCATCTAGTTTGAGGTAAGTAATGATTGTAAATCTTGTCCTGAGCGTATGAAACCCCGAATTCCCCTTTGTTCACTATATTGAAGTCATGTATACGCTAGGTGGCCAGCGTGGTGGCGTGCATCATTGGGGGTTGTGACTTGGTCTGTAATGGAGCTACTCTAAAATTGTATATTTGACCTAGCACTATTTGATACACTTGTGTTTTGGAAAATAGTACTATGTTTCGGGCTAAATGCCATATTAGGGCCTCGTGCCATGTTGTTTGGACCTTTTGGGGCTTTTCCTTATTATTTACTCATTGTATTGACTTAAGATTATCTACTTAGTCATGTTATGTATTTATTGATTTCATAAACTCAGTATTTATTACTCTTTTGATGCATAAAAATTATATTTTGGGCCAAACACCCCGTTTTACTGATTGCCCTAGTGGCATGTGAGGTTGACGATGAAAGGATGAGGCCTTGATTATGAGGTTGATGATGAGACTTATCGAGGGTGTAATTGTGAGGATTATATATATGGACCGGGCTGCGTGCCAAAATGATATATATATATATATATATATATATATATATATATATATATAAATATGTATCGGGCTGGATACCACTACGACATATGAGTGGGGCTGCACCCCTCAACGATATGTATTAGATCGGGCTGCACCCCGCAGCGATATAACGATTGGGCTGTACCAGCCCTTACTTAGTCTGCAAAACCCCAGTGACCGCAATCGACTCTATATTTATGGATCGGGCTGCACGCCGCATCGATTTTTACAAGGTACTTATTTCGCGCGAGTGCTGAGTGTAAGTGCTGACTATGGAGAGTTAAGTCATGAGTGACTGAGAGACTTGCAAAGGGGATATATATATATATATATATATATATATATATATACATATATATATATATATATATAATATATATATATATACGAGTGATGCTTTTGTCCGAGAGGCTTGTTTTATGAAATTTTACCTATAGTCGATTGGAGGGATAGTGGCTGCGGCGGGGGATGATAGCGTAAGGTCATGTCCTGGAAGAGGCCGCGGCGGGGGATGAGTAGGGGTCGAGCGACCAGGCCTGATGAGATCCCGGTGGAGTTCTGGAAGTGCATGGGTAAGTCAGGAGGGGAGTGGCTCTCTAGGTTGTTCAATGTGATCTTCAGGACCAAAAGGATGCCGGATGAGTGGAGGTGGAGTACAGTGGTGCCCTTGTACAAGAACAAAGGGGACATCCAGTGCTGCAACAACTATAGGGGTATCAAATTAATAAGTCACACGATGAAGGTTTGGGAGAGGGTGATTGAGGCACGGGTGAGGGAGGTGGCATCTATATCTGGGAACCAGTTCGGTTTCATGCCGGGCCGCTCCACCACAGAGGCTATCCACCTAGTCAGGCGGCTGGCGGAGAAATTAAGGGATAAGAAGAAGGACCTGCATATGGTGCTTATCGACTTGAAGAAGGCGTATGATAAGGTCCCAAGGGAGGTGCTTTGGAGGTGCTTGGAGGTGAAGAGCGTGCTGGAAGCCTATATCAGAGTAATCAAGGACATGTACGATGGTGCTAAGACTAGGGTTAGGACGGTGGGTGGCAAATCAGACAATTTTCCTGTGGTTATGGGGCTCTACCAAGGATCGGCGCTGAGCCCCCTCTTGTTTGCCTTAGTGATAGATGCTCTGACTCGTCATATTCAAGGGGATGTGCCTTGGTGTATGCTTTTTGCTGATGATATAGTATTGATAGACGAGACGAGGGTCGGTGTTAGTGAAAGTCTAGAGGTATGGAGACAGACTCTCGAGTCTAAAGGTTTCAAAATAAGCAGTTCTAAGACAGAATACCTGGAGTGCAAGTTTGGTGCCGAACCGAGTGAGGTAGGCAGGGACGTGATGATTGGTTCCCAGGCCATCGCCAAGAGGGACAGTGTCCGATATCTTGGGTCGGTGATTCAGGGGGACGGAGAGATTGACAGGGACGTCACCCATCGCATAGGAGCGGGGTGATCGAAGTGGAGGCTTGCATCAGGGGTCCTGTGCGACAAGAAAGTTCCTCACAGACTCAAGGGGCAATTCTATAGAGCCGTGGTTAGACCTGCGAAAAATATTTTAGAAGGTTTTTACTTAGATCAGATTTTAGACGAGAGGATTTGACTCATATTCTTATTTGAAAGCATGTGTTGCTTACTGAGTTTATCATAATATGGATTTCATTTGTTTTGCTAATGCTCAGTCTTTGTTTACTTTTGTTACTTACTGAGTTGGCATACTCACGTTACTCCCTGCACCTTGTGTGCAGATTTAGGTATTTCTGAAACCTATAGTGAGTGTTGATTATTAAGTGGCAGGTTCATCGGAGTTGGGAAGCTAATTGCCTGGCGATCACAGCCCTACTTTTCTACATCCTTATTCTTCTATAGTGTATTCTGGGATTTTTCTGACCATGCTGATCTTGAGGTTATCAGTCAGTAGTAGTAGATGCTCGTGACTAGTGATACCCCGATATCGGGATTCTCTTTCCACGCAGTTGCTTTGGACTTAAACACTTTATGAAGGTTTACCGTTACATAACTTTGAATCTTATCTTATATAAATGAAAATATATTGGTTTTGGTATTGTGTCGGCTTTTCTAGTACCACGTTAGGCGCAATCACGATCGGGTTTGTCATGACCCTAAATCCGGACCCGGTCATGATGGCGCCTCTCGTGAAGACAAGGGATGCTGGTTAAACCCAATTCACCTTTGTTAAACAATTAATGAGAAATAGACAAACTAAGCATGAGTAAATATCAAAAGTCTAAGCAAAGATAATATAATATGCAAAAATACAACCCAAACAGAGCACAATACCGGGGTGTCATAAGTCCTGAGCATCTAACAATACAGAATACTCCAAAGCAACTATAGAGTTTAGTACATAACTAAGAACATAAAGGAAAAGAGATAGGGAGAACTTTGGGCTGCAAACGCCAACAACTACCTAAAGACTCCTCGGATCCGCATGAAGCTGGATTTAATCAACACGCGGGAGCGAGACCAGATACACCTGAATCTTCACACAGGGTGTAGGGAGTAAAGTGAGTACTCCAACTTAGTGAGTATCAAATGTAGATATCAAGTGAAAGCAAGAAAATACGTAGGGCGCAACACATTCTATAATGAAGCAGTAAAATATTTAATAACAGTAAACTAGTGAAAAGATAAGTAAAATCCTTTTTCAAAGTTCAACTAGGTAATTGACAGGCAATTAAGGAAAGATAAACACATATGAATTTTTCCCCTCGGGCACAGTATCAATAAATCCACCCCTCAGGCAACATCTCAGAACAATATCAGCCCTTTGGGCTCAAATCTCACAGCACAATAGGTACCACGCTCACTGGGGGTGTGCAGGCTCCTAGAGGGGCACGTTACGGCCCGAGCGCAATATCAAGCCTTCTCATGGCGTAATTATTAGGCTCTCAGCCTCATTTCTATCAAGCCACTTTGTGCTGTACGTATTTCAGGTCATCGGCTTCAAATCAATATCAGTGTTTCCTCACAACATAGGACCTCGGCCTTTCTCAGTAAAAATCCTCACAAGCCGCTCGGGTAGTAGTAATATGATGTTTCTTAGTCCAAATAATCATTTAAGAAATCATTTAAGTATAAAAATTGAGTAAAGTGGATGAGTATGAAAAAATTGGAGAATAACATGACCGAGCTCAAGTATAAACTCAGAACAGTGAAGAAATACCAATAAAAATCCCGAAGGGTTGAAATAGTTCTCACAAAGTTCAATATGGCATTCAACTCAAATAATTATGATAGAAATTATATTTCAGTCAAATACGCGGTAAAATTATCAAACGGGATGGACCAAGTCACAATCGCCCAATAGTGCACGACCCCATGCTCGTTGTCAAGCACGTGCCTCACCTCAATATTGTACTAGGATGTGCAATCTAGGGTTTCAAACCCTCAGAACATCATTAACAATCATTACTCACCTCGAACTGGTCAAATCTCTAGCTCCCGATGCCTTTTCCCCTCCAATTGGCCTTCACTCATGTCGAATAAATCCATAATCAAAACGAAGATTTCAAAATAGTCTAATGGGACGAAGCCCAAGATAAAACTATCAATATATGACACAATTCACGAAATTACAAAAACCCGACCCCCTGGGCCCACTTCTCGAAATTCAATAATTTTTACATCTATAGATTCCTCATCTCCCCAAAAGTTCATACATATCAAAAGTTTAGAAATCCGATCTCAAATGGTCCATCAAATACTCAATCAAAGGCACAAATTTTCGAGCCCTAATTATTCAATTTTTGGCATAATTTTCAAGATTTACTAGGTGGAATTCACATTAGAATCGAGTTTTAAGTCCAAGAATCTTACCTCTAAGTGATTCCCCATGAATCCCTCTTCAATCCCCTTGAAAAACCTCCAAAAAGACCACCAATGGAAGAAATAAACGCCACATTTGTGGACAAGACAATTTTTTAAACTTTCTACCAGGCCTAAAAATCCTTCTTCGTGAAAGCGATCAACGCCTCGCATTCAGGAAATAAAAATGACTTTGACTAGAAATCCTCTTATGCGAATGCGACATGCCCCTCGCGAACGCGATGGTTCCTTAGACACACCCTTCGTGAATGCACCTCCTCTCCTGCAAATGCGATGAACAACTCGACCGAAGACCAAGCTGAGCAAATTACTCTACGCGAATGCGCTGCCCTTCTTGCGAACGCGATGCATGAATATTCAGCCCTCCACGAGCCTCCCTCGCGAATGCGATGGCTAAAATTCCACCTTCATCCATTTAATCTTCTTGAATGTGAGAGTCCACTCGCGAACGTAAAGAATAAATACCTGCAACATCTCAACCTGTAAATTCTACAACTCCAAACTTCATGAAATGGTCTGTTTTCCCACCCAAAACTCATCCGAGGTCCCCGAGTCCTCAACCAAAAGTATCAAAATATCCTATAACCTATTTCCAACTTTTACCAATCTTCAAAATACCTCAAATAACATCAAATAAACCAAAACACATCGGATTCAAGCCTAAGTTTCTAAAATCTTTTGAATTCCGCTTTTGGTAAAAACCCAACAAAACCTCGTTTGAATGACCTGAAATTTTGCACACACATCCCAAATGACCTAACGAAATTATTGCAAATCTAAATTTCATTCTGACCCCTATATCCCAAATCTCGCCTATCAACCTGAAATCACAAAATTGTCAACTTCGCCAATTTAAACCTAATCTACCCCGAACCCCCAAAACCCATTCCGATCATACTCCTAAGACCCAAATCACCTCCCGAAGCTACCCAAACTACCACAACTCACATTCAAGGCCTCTAATACATAAGTGAAAATCCAGTGGACTTTTCCAACTTAAGCTTCCTTAACAAAGACTAAGTTTCTGAAACCTTACCAAAATCATTTCGGATTCGACTCGACCAATACGATACCACTAAACACGGATAAACAAAGCATGAAGAAGAAAAAATGAGGGAAACAGAGTAGTAACTCACGAGATAACTTTCCGGGTCATCGCATCCTTCCCTACTTAAATAAACGTTCATTCTCAACCGTGTGAAGAAACATACCGGAAGCCTCAAATAGGTGAAGAAACTTTCTCTACATGTCCCGCTCAGTATACCAGGTAGCCTGCTCCACGAGCCGATGTCCCAATGAACTTTCACTGAAGCTATATCCTTTGATCTCAACTTCCAAACTCGATGACCCAAAATAGCTACTGGCTCCATATCATAGGTCAACTCATCATCAAACTTAACCATGCTGAAATCCAGAGAGTGAGGCGGGTCCTAATATACTTCTGTAGCATTGAAACATGAAATACCGTATGCACACTCAACAAGCTGTGCGGAAAAGAAAGCTCATAAGCCACCACCCCAATCCTTTGAAGTACCTCAAAAGCCCAATGAACCGTGGACTCAACTTCCCTTTCTTCCCAAGCCTCATAACACCTAATATCCTCCAAAATCTGTATTGTGTGCTCAGACTGCTCGTCCGTTTGAGGGTGAAAAGCTGCGCCCAACTCAACCTGAGTACCCAGCTATCGCTGCACAAACCTCTAAAACTACAAAGTAAACAGAATGCCCCTATCTGAAATGATGGAAAAGGGGACACCATGAAAATGAATAATCTCTCGAATATAAATCTCTGCTAACCGCTCTGAAGAGTAGGTAGGACACATAGGAATGAAGTGCATAGACTTGGTCAGCCAACACACAACCACCCAAATAGCATCGAACATCCCTAACGTCCGTGGAAGTCCAACAACAAAGTCCATAATGATCCTCTCTCACTTCCAATAGGGAATATATATACGCTGAAGCAAGACACCCGGTCTCAGATTCTCATATTTCACTTGCTGAAAATTGAGACACCAAGTTACAAATCCCACAATATCTTTCTTCATTCTTCTCCACCAGTAGTGCTGCCTCAAATCCTGATACATTATTGTGACACCCAGATGAATGGAATACCACGAGCTATGGGCCTCCTCCAGAATCAACTCTCGAAGACCATCCACATTGTGCAAACAAATCTTTCCTTGCATCCTCAACAACCCATCTATTACATCCCATGTTTTCGTATGTGAGAATACATCGTAAGCCAATTGATATAAGCTCGAAAATGAGATCGCTTTTGAAAGTACATACCGTATGTTCATAATTTTATCTTGGAGTTAATAAATATTTACGATCATGAATAACAATTACCAAAAGGGTTGGAAAGCTTCGACACTAAACGAACTTAAGAAAATAAGTTTCATCGAAAGTCGGAAAGTTTGGAATGTTATAACATATACTTTTGGGGTAAGACTAGGGTGATTAACATGATAAAGAACTTAATTAATGAGTTATTTTAGTCGTATGTAAGTAATGTGTTATGTTTCTAAGTCAAGCAAGTTGTGGAAAAAAAGTTGGCAACTGTCATCACAAGTTGCATTAATTATGTGCTTAAATTTAGTTAAAATGTAGAAGCACTTTTCTCCCAATATTCTAGGAATGAAGAGATGAATACATATCAAATTGCAGATCTATGACTCTAGTTTCTAACACAATAAACTATTCATCAATATGATATCGAACTACAAATATATTCACGTTTTCATGAGACTCCGCCAAGCAGCTCTTTATGGGGCCCACATTGGCGGTTTAAGACATATGAATATATATAATATGCCTCAACCCCGTTTTATGTCATTAGTTTCAGTATATTAGAACATAGAACCCAGGAAATACTCTCTCAAGGTTCTCTCATGATCCAAGACCCAAACAAAGGGCAAACAACACAAATTAGGCGTCGGGAATCCCGTGACGCTAGTAAGTTTCTTGTTCTTCTTGTTGTTGCTAATTTTTGGGTGGTTCCAGCTCGTGTGGTAGGTTTTTAAGTGGTTTATATTCTATTATCTTTCTCATAGTTTTAATATCAACCCTAGGTTATTTCAAGTCTTTCAAATGGATTACACTATATTTCAAAATCAAAGGTGAAGAATAACACGTCTTTGAGGTTGTGTTGTCATTAAGGATAGTTGTTTGTTTTGTGCTGAAATGTCAAGTTTATGCTACTGGATAAAGTGAGTATAACATCCTACTTATTGTGCTTAAGCTTGCCTGTATGTTGGTTAAGTTGTTAGGATGAATAACTAGAAGATAATACTTGGATTAGCTTAAGTCACTTCTATGGTATTGTTTTTCCATTGAGGGATGTTGTAAGATAAATATAACTTGGACTTGGATTTGAAGATACAGTAGGAAGTGTGTGTATTGTCTTCTTTTAGGTGCTTAAGGTTATCTTGATGTTGATTAATTTAAATGGTTTGACTAGATGTGAACCAGTGAATAAAGTTTGTAATTGAAGATAGTTGGAGTTGTAGATTGTTTCTTTTGTTATAAATATATGGTATATGGGTGGAATCATTGATGAACTAATTAATTATCATGTTAATGATGCTGTTAAATTAATGTAAAAATTCTATAAGGTGTGATATGGGTTATATAGGTTCCAACCAGAGCTTGCTGCCCGTCGTGAAGTAGTTGTGACTTGTTGTTGTTATGTGGTGTCTTGTTATTGATATTTATATGTTGGTGGATTTATTTGGTTGTTGTTGTTGGCATACGGTATTGGAGGAGGCCCTTGTTATAAGGAAGATGTTGCCCGAATATTACGTAAATGAGCTACGAGCTTAAGTTACAGACTTAGCCTTTACTCCTCACTGAATTTGAATCTCCATATACTATGATAGATTAATTTTACTTGTTTGGAGTGTTTCCTGGAAAGCATTAATACCTCAATGGGTTTAAGGCTTGTTAAGGCACTTCCTCCTTTGTTTTGGAATGACATAAAGTGAAATGAATACACAATTTCATAATGGATCTACTCTTAGAAACTAAGGTTGTCCATGTTGTTCTTTCCTTATAAAGTTATTCTAAGCAAGTGTGTATGATCCTTGAATCCAATAAAGGTTCATATTGAGGGTATGTATGTCCTTAATGTTAATGGAAGGTGCAATGACCTTAAGTCACTCCAAAAGTTCTAGAACGTGATTCTATGAGTCTAGCATGCATTATATATAGTATCTATTTTACTCTACCGAGTCGTACTATAGTCGGCCATGTATGGTACCTATTGTGCTACCACTGTTCAGTTGGGTTTACTAAGCTCCACGTGGCTACGTAAGATTTTACCGAGCCTTATGACGGCCAGGTATGTTTTTACCAAGTCCTCTTTAAGGCCGAGACAATATGATGAAGATGATAATGCCCACAGAGGTGTATGTTTCAAAAGTTTATGTATATATATGCATTATGCATTTCATGTCAGTAGCCCCTAGAGGCACTTAGATTTTACAGGTTGTATCTTCCCAATAACTCTTTACATTATTATTCTTGTTTATGCTTTCCTGGCTTACATACACGATATTTTAATCGTACTGATGTCCCTTTTGCCTGGGGACACTGCGTTTCATGCCCGCAATTACCGATTGAAGGTTGACAGTCCTCCTATTAGGCTATCAACTCAGCGAAGGTGTTGGTGCACTCCACTTGCTCCAGAGTTGCCTATTTGGTTAGTATGCTTTAGATGGATATTGGTTCATTTGTGGGGCCCTTTGTCGTCCTTTATGATTTTATGTACTCTTAACGGCTTGTAGATAGATGTCAGGTGTATGAATACTTATAGGACCTTGTCAGCCTATGTTTTATGTTTACAAATGGTGGTGTCAGCCTTATTGGCCCGTATTTCATATGTATAAGATTGTAGATCATGTTGTGTCATCATATGTTGAGTATTCCATGATGTTTTATTCTTTTTATCTCATGAAGGGTTTTCTAGCTCATTTACTCATGATAGTATGATAAGAAAGATATGTTGACTTGGTTGAGTAAGGCACTGGGGGCCTATTGCGGCCCTTCAGCTTGGTTCGGGACACCATCATCACCGATGGTCAGATCTCTAGCATTATCATGCTGAACTGTGTCCGTAAGGACAAGGAAATGCGAATCATCATACTGGCGAAATCGTATGCGATCATATAAGGAAGACCAAGAAACCACACAAGCCAATATCCGAATGGGCTCCAAAATGTCCAACCTCACAAACAGATTGGCCAAGGACTTAATACCTACTGCAAGAGGTCTCAACCTAACTGGAATATATGCCAAACTCTCCATACTCACTGCCTTTTAGCTCAAAAAATCGGCCACCACATTGGTCTTTCCCAGATGGTACAATATAGTAATATCATAATCCTAAAGCAACTCCGACCACCTCTGTTGTCTCAAATTAAGATCCTTTTTCATGAACAAATATTGAAGACAAAAATGATCAGTGAATACCTCACGTGTTACGCCAAACAAGTAATGCCTTCAAATCTTCAACGTGTGAACTATGAAAACCAACTCCATATCATGAGCGGGGTAGTTCTTCTTATGTGGATTTAACTGGAGAAAAGCATAAGCAATAACTCTACCCTCATGCATTAACACACAACCAATCCAACCTCTCAAAGTATCACAATACACGATATATGAACCTGAAGCTGATGGCAAAAGCAACACGGGAGCTGTGGTCAAGGCTGTCTTGAGCTTCTGAAAGCTCTCGTCACACTCATCCGACCATACGAATGAAGCACCATTATAAGTCAACTTGGTCAAGATATATATGACAGATGACAACCCTCAAATGCTACACGTGTTCCTCCTGACTACGTAAATAACCAGAATATCATCAATGACGACTGTGATAAACAAGTCAAAATAAGGCTGGGAAACGCTATTTATCAATTGCACGAACGCTGCTGGGGTATTGGTCAACACAAAGGACATAACTAGGAACTCATAGTAATATTAGGTCCTGAAGGCCATCATAAGAATATCTGAATCCCTGATCTTCAACTAGTGATAACCTGAACGAAGTTCAATCTTAGAGAGCACTCTCACTCCCTAAAGCTGGTCGTACAAATCATCAATGCGAGGCACTTAATACTTGTTCTTAATAGTTACCTTGTTCAGTTACCTATAATCAATGGTCATTCTCATAGTGCCATCCTTCTTCTTCACAAACAGAATTAGTGCGCCCTAAGACGACAAACTAGGCCGAATGAACCCCTAATCAAGGAGTTCCTAAAGCTGCTCCTTTAAGTCCTTCAATACCGATGGTGGCATACGATACGGCAGAATAAAAATGGGCTAAGTGCCTAGCATTAGGTCAGTACCGAAATTAGTATCCTATCCGGTGGCATGCCGAACAGGTCTGCCTGAAACTCATTTGCGAATTCCCTCATAATTGGAATAGAATCAATACTTGGAGTCTCAACTTCGACATCCATCACAAAGGCTAGATACGGAAGACAACCATTACCAACCATGCACTAGGCCTTTAAGAAATAGATCACTCTATTAGGGACATAATCAGTCAAACCTCTCCACTCGATCCATGGCACACCCGATATAACCAATGTGAATGTCTTAGCATATCACTCCAGAATAGCATGATGTGGAGATAGTCAGTCCATGCCCAAAATGACAATGAAATCCACCATGTTCAATAATAATAGACTACACGAGTCTCCAGACCCCCAATAGTTACCACACAAAACTGGTACACACTGTCTACAACAATAGTATCGCCTACTGGGGTAGATACCTGAATGGGTAAAGCAAGAAACTCATAGGGCATATTGAAATAACGTTCAAAGTATGACTAAACATAAGAAAAGGTGGAACCAGGATCAAATAATACAGAGGCTCTCTGTGGAACACTGACACAATACCTGTAATGACAGCATCTAAAGCAATAACATTCGGTCTAACTTGAAGTGCATAGAAATGGGCCTGACCATCCCTGATCAACTTTCCCATCTGGGGCGAACCCTAGTGAATTGACTTTTACCCCTAGCTGGCTGGGCGGGTTGTTGTGAAGTAATTTACACTGGAGCCGATGACTGACCTCTCTCTTTGATGAACTGGTACAACACCAGGGATACTGCCTCTATATGTGACCCATCTCTCCAGGCTCATAACATCTCCCAGGTGTTGGAGAAGGGGACTAACAGAAACCTCTCGAATTAGAGTGACTAGCACATGCTCTCAGCATCGAAGAGCCTTGAACTGATATAGTACGGGAAGAACATTAAGCTGGAAAGGCACTAAGAAATGACTGTCCCTGATGAGAATCGTAAGAATCAAGACACGATGATGCTGCATGATAACCTAGGCGTGCTGTTTGAGCAAACCTAAATAGACGGCTTTTGTCTTGATGAAACTGACCCTTCGAAGGAGCACCAATGTAACTACCAGATCCTTGAGGCCTCTTGGCCTCCCTCCCCTCTCGCTCCTGGCGACAAATAAACTCTCTCTCAGTGGAATATCCACAACCTCCTTGAAAGTAGCACCAGTCACCCTCTCCCTGGATAAGAATACAGAGCTAATAAGTGAGATAATCGACAAACCTTCTAATCCTCTCTCTATGTGTCAGAACCAACCAGATGTCATGACGAGTAAAATCGGAGAGCCTAAACTCATATTATGACACAATCATCTACCCCTGATGGAACCACTCAAACTGCCTACGCAGCTCCTCTCTGCGAGATTGCGGTACATACTTCTCAAGAATAAGAATGGAGAACTGCTGCCAGGAAATGAGTGCTATACCAACAGACCCATGCCTCTTAAAATACTTCTACCAAGTGAAAGAAACTCCTGAAAACTAATAAGTAGTGAAAGCGACCCTACTGGTCACCAGAATACTTGCTGTATGAACCATACTCTAACACTTTTCCAAAAAGCCCTGGGTATCCTCGCCCTCTACACCACTCAATGTCATAGGCTGGAGTCTACAAAACTTCTCTAACCTACACTGCTCATCTCTAGCATGGCAGGAACTACATAGACCTGAGCAGATGTAATCGGCTGTGCTGGATGTCCCCCCGGCATTTGAAGTCCCTGCACGACATGCTTATTTGTACGAGTGACGGGAGTTTGACTGCCTCCCCTGACCTAAGAAATAGTTCCAACTATAGTGGCTGAAACCACCTAAGCCTGGATAGTGCAAACTAATAAGATCTGAGCCAAGGCTTCCTGAAATCTCAGAATCACAATGGGCACAACTAGTTCCTGAGCTGTGCTTCTGGAGCATCCATAACTGGGACCTGATTCTGAACTGGGGGAGTTGGTAGATCTACAGATGCTGCCCTAGCTGCTCTGCCCCTACCACGACTACAACCTTGTCCTCGGCCTTTGGTGGCCAAAGCTGGTGGTATGAGTTGTCGTCCATTCTAATCAGTGGAGCGTGTCCTCACCATATGTGAGAGAATAGAATAACAAAAGTTTAGTACTCAGATTAACAAATTCACACGACAAGAATTTCAAGAATATGATGTTCTTCCTAAAGGCTCCACAACCTCTCAAGGATAAATACAGATATCTTCGTACCGATCTACAAGACTCTATTAAACTTGCTCATTGCTCATGAGACTTATGTAACCTAGGCTCTGATACCAACTTGTCATGACCCTTAACTCAGACCCAGTCGTGATAGCGCCTCTCGTAACAACAAGGCCAGCCGATTAGACCGAATTCACTTTTGTTAAATAGTTAAACATAAATAATAGCCTAAGCATGAGTAAGTAAACCAATGTCTAAGAAAAGATAGTATAATATGCACAATACTGCCCAAATACAGCCCAATACCAGGGTATCACAAGTCATGATCATCTAACAACCCATAGTACTCAAAAGCAACTACAGAGTTAAGTACATAACTAATAACATAAAAGAAAAGAGATAGGGATGAGCTCCGGGCTGCAAACGCTAACAACTACCTAAAGACTTCTCGGATCCGCCTGAAACTGAGAATGATCAGCACTAGGGAGCGGGAGCCTATATGCTTAAATCTGCAAACTGTGTGTAGGGAGTACTCCAACTCAGTGAGTAACAAATGTAAATAATGATTGAAAGTAAAAAAAAATATGGAAGGTGCAATCCATTCTATAACGAAGTAGTAAAACCATTTAAAAAGAGTAAACGTGTGAAAAGATAAGTAAAATACTTTTTCAACGAGTATGCAGTTCATTTACATGCAATTAAGGAAAGATAAACATATATATTTTCGCCCCTCGGGCATAGTACCAACAAATCCGCCCATTAGGAAACATGTCCAAACAATACCAACTCATTGGGCTAAAAACTCACATCACAATGGGTACCCGCGCTCATTGGGGTGTGTAGACTCCTAGAGGGGCCCCTTACATCCCGAGCACAATATCAAGTCATCTCGTGGCGTCATCATAAGGCTCTCGGTCTGATATCAATCAAGCCACCTCGTGGAGTTCAAATCTCAGGCCATCAGCCTCCAATAGATATCAGTGTTTCCTCACAACATACACCCTCGGCCTTACTCAGTAGAAAATCCTCACAAGCAACTAGAGCAATAGTAAAAAAATTGTTTTTTAGCCCAAATAATCATTTAAAATACCATTTAAGTATTAAAACGGAGTAACATGGCTGAGTGTGGAAATAATGGAAAACAACATGATTATAAATATAAAGTAAAAATTGTGGGAAAATATCAATAAAAATCCCTGAATGGTTCAAATAGTCGGCATTAAGCCCAAATATGGCATTCAACCCAAATAATGATGATAGCAAATTGATATTAGTCAAATACACGGTAAAATCATAGACTGGGATAGACCGAGTCACAATCCCACAGTAGTGCACAACCCCATGCTCGTTATCAAGCGTGTGCCTAACCTCAATAAAGCACTACAAAGTTCAATCCGGGGTTTCAAACCCTCAGAACATAATTAACAATGTTACTCACCTCGAACCGGTCAAATCTCTAGCTCGAGACTTCTTTACCCCGCCAAGCGGCCTCCACTTGCATCGAATCTATCCACAATCATAGTGAGGATGTCAAAATAGGCTAAAGGGATGATGTCCAGGTAAAATCAATCAATATATGACACAATTTCAGAAATTACCAAAACCCGACCCCCAGGGCCCACATCTCGGAAGTTGATAATTTTTAAATCAATAAATTCCTCATCTCCCCACGAGTTTATACATATAAAAAGTTCATAAATCTGACCTCAAATGGTCCATAAAATCCTCAATCAATGGCCTAAATTATCAAGTCCTAGTTCTTCAATTTTCGGCTTAATTTCCATGATTTACTAGGTGGAATTCACATTATAATTTGATAGAATAAGTGCCCAATGCTAGAGGGGGGGGGGGGATGAATAGCGTTTAACAAAAATCGCATGAATAAAATCAAAGGAAATGCGGAAATAAAAAGAGTAAGGAGGGAGCACACCAAATTAATACTGGTTCGCCACAACGTGTGGTTACATCCAGTCTCCCGAGAGACTCTCTCGAGCTGCAACTAACTCCGTTAAGCTTAAAGGTTCTCAACAAACCAATACAACTTGAGAACTCGAGTCACACGAGCCTCAACAACGTTTGCTCGGAGATACCGCACTCCAAGACTTCAACCGAAGGAATGAAACTTTCCTTCTTACAACAACAAGGGATTAGACTTCCCTTCAAGTGTATACAAACACTTAGCACTCAAGAACAGGACTCTCTTATAGAGTAGATATGAGTAGACTTAAGAATGCTCAAGAACACAACAATTTCTCCAAGATTTTGGCTCTCAAAAGCTATGAAATATGAATGAATTGAATGTAATGAAAGTATAATAGATTGTTGAAGAATTGTTGTAGAAATGAGAGGTTTTGGGGTCTATTTATAGCCCTCAAGGATCAAGTAACCGTTGCTCAATAGTTAGACAAGAATTTTGAATTAACGGCAGAATAATCGATTATCTTAACTGCATGATCGATTATCTTAACTGCATAATCGATTATCTTACATCAACGTTCAAAAAACTAGTCGTTGGATGGCAACGGTAACTAGATAATCGATTATTCTCCAAAGGATAATCGATTATTCAACCTCTCTGTAGTTTCAAGTTTGGGCTGGAAACACAGGATAATCGATTATCAGAAAATGATAATTGATTATCTGAAGGTGATAATCGATTATTTGGACCTTCTGTAAGTTGGGGTTTTGCTACATTAGCAATATAATCGATTATTGGAACATGATAATCGATCATTTAACCTTGAAAACCAACCCAAAAATCAAAGTGTTCCAAATCTAAAACCAAGTGTTGGAAAAGCTTGTTTATGGTATAAAAAGTGAAAACCAAGACTTAGTTCTTAAAAACCAAGTCTCCAAGGTCAAAAACGTTGCGTCACTTTGTCAAAGACGTTTTCCACATGTTTAGACGACGACCATAAATCAAGTGTGGTTTTTATGAAATAATGATTTGGAATATGTTTAAATATGCCCAGAAGTGAAAACCAATGATAATATTTCAAAAACCATTTTGGCTAAAATGAAAACGTCAAAAACCATGACGATGTCTAGCCGACATCTAGCCAACGTCTAGCAGACGTCTAGTCGACGGTAGCCGACGGTCAGATTTTTGGTTTGGGCATGGTCACAAAATTTTGATCAACAAAAATATTTATGATATGCATGATTTGATAAAATGATTTTAGAGAGAAGCCAAGACTTGAATCCATTGTCGGATCAAGATCACAATGAAAACAACTCAATAATGTCTTCAATACATCTTTTGGTCTTGTTCTTGACTCTTCTTTACTTGGACTCTTCCTTGGTCCGTTAACCATAATCTCGCCTTGTTGTTTCAATGATATCTTCGTATTCACGACGATTTGGCATTTGTCAACTTTGCATCCACGTCGGTTTGTCATTCATCAAAACCTACAAAATCAAACACGACTTTAGTTCAACGTCTTTGAAAGTGTGTTCCAACAATTTCCCCCTTTTTGATAATGGCAAACCGAGATGGGGATATGCATAGGTGTTTAAACGTTTGTGCCAAATACGTAATGAGTTCCCCCTCAATTCATGCCCCTTTTTGATAATGGAAAATCGAGATGGGGATATGCATAGGTGTTTAAACGTTTGTGCCAAATACGTAATGAGTTCCCCCTCAATTTATGCATAGCCCTTTTCTTTCCCCTTTTGACATTAGCAAAAATTTTATTGATTAAGGGAATAATGATGGAGTACATAATAGAAGCATAAAAAAGATTATTCAAAACATAAACTAAAGAGAAAGAGAGTCGAGCTTGAGCTCTAATAGCTTCTAGGAGCTGTCGTCATCTCCGTCATCATCATCATCACTGTCACCGTCATCATCGGTTCCCGGCACCTTGTCAACAATTTCCATATCTGTACTTTGCGCTAAATTCCTGGAGTTGCAGAACAATGGGATAATCGATTATGTTGTTCTGGATAATCGATTATCCTGATTTTTGGACCAAATTTTTGCAGACGCAGAAGCATTGAATAATCGATTATGGTAGTTTGATAATCGATTATGCGCTTCTGAAATTACAGAAAATTTCCAATGCAACTCAAAATGGTTTGAATTTGTTCCCCCTGACTTTGTGGCCATTTTGAGACCTGCAAAAAATAGTTAGACGTCTCCGACGCTCAAGTTAGTGATAGTTCAAATAAAATATTTCGCAAATGCACGCATTAGATCATCGTGGAATCAAGTATTCCGAGTTCGCTACGAATGCGGAAAAATGACTCTTTCTCTAAAGGCTTTGTGAAAATGTTGGCTAATTGATATTTTGTTTCCACCAACTCAATCTCGACATCACCTTTGAGAACATGATCTCTAATGAAATGATGCCTAATTTCAATGTGTTTCGTCCTTGAATGAAGAACGGGGTTCTTCGTCAAGCTTATGGCGCTAGTATTATCACACCGAAGAGGGATATGATCAATACTAAGGCCATAATCCAAGAGTTGTTGCTTCATCCATAGGATTTGAGCACAACAACTCCCCGCGGCCACATATTCGGCATCGGTGGTGGATAACGCAACACTTACTTGCTTCTTACTAAACCATGATACTAAGGAACTACCAAGTAAGTGGCATGTTCCACTCGTGCTTTTGCGGTCCAAATTGCAACCCGCAAAATCAGAGTCGGAATAGCCAATGAGTTGGCATGAAGAACCTTTGGGATACCAAAGTCCTATATTCATAGTGCCAACAAGGTATTTTATTATCCGTTTTACCGCAGTTAAGTGCGATTCCTTGGGACAAGATTGATACCGAGCGCATAAACAAATGCTAAACATAATGTCTGGCCTACTTACGGTAAGATAAAGAAGGTATCCGATCATACCTTGATGCTTCTTTACATCTACTTCCTTACCTTTTTCGTCTTTGTCAAGGTGATCGGATGTGCTCATGGGAGTAGCCATTGCTTTGGTGTTGTTCATCTCAAAACGTTTGAGCAACTCCTTGCAATACTTAGATTGACAAATGAAAGTCCCTTCTTTCATTTGTTTCACTTGCAATCCCAAGAAGAAATTGAGCTCACCCATCATTGACATCTCGAACTCACTTATCATCATTTTCGAAAATTCCTTGCACAAAAATTCGTTAGTAGCACCGAAAATAATGTCATCTACGTAAACTTGAACCAAGAGGATGTTTTTGTTTTTACTTTTGATAAAAAGTGTTGTATCAACATTCCCCCTTTTGAACTCATTATCCAAAAGAAATTTACTCAAACGTTCGTACCAAGCTCGGGGAGCTTGTTTAAGACCGTAGAGTGCTTTCTTGAGTTTGAAGACATGATTGGGGGACTCAAAGTCTTCGAAATCCGGGGGTTGTTCAACATAGACTTCCTCTTGAATAAACCCATTGAGGAAGGCACTCTTGACATCCATTTGGTATAGTTTAAAATCCATAGATGAAGCAAAAGCAAGTAATAAACGAATAGCTTCTAAACGTGCTACCGGTGCATAAGTTTCTTTAAAATCAATGCCTTCTTCTTGATTGTAGCCTTTAGCTACGAGCCTAGCTTTGTTTCTAGTTATAATACCATTTTCATCAAGTTTGTTACGGAACACCCATTTCGTACCAATTACGGTATGATCATTTGGTCTTGGCACCAATTCCCAAACGTCATTACGTTTGAATTGGTTAAGCTCCTCTTGCATTTCCAAGGTCCAATGCTCATCCTTAATTGCTTCGGAAATGGTTGTAGGTTCAATTTGTGATGCAAAAGCCATGTGTCCTACGGTGTCTTTACGAGAGTTTCGAGTAATACCCCTTGTTCGATGTCACCAATTACCTTATTGAGAGGATGATTTCTAGACGTCCTCCAAGCTCTAGGCATCACCGTCTCTTCCTCTTGTTGTTGTTTCTCTTTCAAAGGTTGTTCCATGAATTCGTCTTGGACTTCCTTTGGGCTCTCTTTTTCCACATCGCCTTGAAGATTAATCTTCTCCAATGAATCTGCAAGATCATCAGAAATATCCTTTCTTGCCAAGCGAGTATCATTCTCGGAAAATACAGCATGAGGGGACTCCTCAATAGTTAAGGTGCGTTTATTAAAGACTCTATAGGCCTTACTACGCAATGAATAATAGAGAAATATGCCTTTATCGGATTTTGCATCAATTTTCCCCAAGTTGTCCTTTCCGTTATTATGAACAAAACATTTACAACCAAAAACTCGAAGATGGGAGAGGTTTGGCTTTCTTCCCTTGTAAATTTCATATGGCGTTTTCATGAGTATCGGTCTTATGACGGCTCAGTTTAACACATAGCTTGCGGTACTCACGGCATCCGCCCAAATATACTTAGAAATTTTTGCTTCATCGAGCATAGTTATAGCCATCTCCTCGAGACATCATTTTTTGCGTTCCACCACTCCATTTTGTTGTGGTGTACGTGGAGCAGAGAAGTTATGATCAATGCCAAGTTCGTCACAAAAATCCGCAAAGAGATTTCGTTCGAACTCTCCACCGTGATCACTTCTTATGGATGTAATTGTTGTGCTCTTTTCATTTTGAACACGTTTAAGGAAACTTTTGAAAACTTGAAACGCCTCACTTTTGTGAGTTAGAAATAATGTCCATGTGTACCTAGAGTAGTCATCAACAATGACAAAGGCAAAGTAGTTCCCACCAAAACTTTTTGTTCTTGATGGTCCAAAGAGATCCATGTGCAAAAGTTGTAAAGGCCTTGTTATTGAGACAACATTTTTTGATTTAAAAGAGGCCTTTACTTGCTTCCCACTTTGACATGAATCACAAATGGTGTCCTTCTCAAACTTGAGTTTTGGGAGACCAACTACTAAGTCTTGTGAAACTAATTTATTCAAAATGTTCATGTTAGCATGAGCTACTCTTCGATCCCATAGCCACATATCATCCTCTTTACTTATAAGGCATTTAGCAAAGTTTGATGAAGAATTTTCAAGGTTAACCATATAAATATTATCAATTCTATCACCATGTAAAATAACCTTATTATCACTAAGGCGTTCAACTGTAAATGATTTAGAATTGAAAATCACACGATTTCCCTTGTCACACAATTGACTTATGCTCAAGAGATTGTGCTTAAGACCCTTAACTAATAAAACATTATCAATAGAGGAGGTTTCATCCTTACCAACCGAACCAATGACGATTATTTTTCCTTTGTTGTTGTCTCCAAAGACTACGTTTCCTCCTTTGGCGGGTCTTATTTGAAAAAAATTGGATGCATCTCCGGTCATGTGCTTGGAGCATCCGCTATCAAGGTACCAAAGTACACTTGATGCCTTCAAGCGCACCTACATACCAAATCAACGAGATTTCGGTACCCAAGCCATTTTGGGTCCTTGGGTTTTATGTGCAAAGTGGTAGTGTGATTGTTTAATCGTGAGATGCCTAGGCCAAGTAAAGCAAACCGGAGCTATATTACCTATCCTATTACAATAATGGCAAATGAAATTCGGATTATGCATTCTCCTAGGTTGATAATAGCTTCTAGGTGGTATAAATTCATTTACCCTATTTTGAGAAGCGTAGTTTTGATGCACTTTTTGAAAGCCGTTTCTAGGTGTTCTAAAGTGCTCATCATTTCTCCTAGTGTTAGTTCTAGGTTGTCAAGTGTTCCTAGAATTATCATTTCTAGATTGTCTATTAATATTAACTTTATCTTTCCTAGGTTGAGCCTTAGGTTGTTTAGGTTTTGGCTCAACTTTTTCATTCATATTAATATCATTTTCGAAACCTAAGCCATGTTTAGTAGATTTCAAATTGCCAAGTACATCATTGAGGTTTTTATGAGAAGTATTAAATTTGTTCAAAGTATCCTTAAGTTCTTCAACTTGGTCTTTGAGAGATTTGCAAGACTTGCAACTTTCGTTTGAGCCTTCGGGTTTGTTGGCGCTTCTTTTGCCAAAAAATTTATTTTCTTCTCTTAATTTATTATTATCTTGGCTCAATTTTTCCAACTCCTTCTCCTTTGAAGAGAGTTGTTTCTTTAAATCCTTAATGGTTTTAGAAGCGCTAACAAATTCGCCATATAACTCATCAAAGGCGTCTTGCATATCTTCATAAGTATAAGGATCTTTAGGAGAAGTTTCACATACCTCTTCTTGTGCTTCCTCATGTGCCATGAGACATAAGTTGGCGGTCTCATCTTCATCTCCGTCGCTCGACTCATCCCGGGAGTCGCCTCCCCAAGAGATGTAGGCTCTTTGTTTCTTGACAGTCTTCTATTCCGTCTTTGTGTTTGGGCATTTAGGTTTGATGTGCCCAAATTCTCCACATCCATAGCCTTTGGGGGGTCCTCCTTGCCTCTTTCCCTTCCGTTCATACTCTTTACGCATGAACTTGTGGAGCTTTTTAATAACGAGTCAAAACTCGTTATCCTCATGGCTTGAATCCTCAATGACTTGAGGTTGTGATGTGGAGGCCTTGAGTGCAATGCTTCTTTTCCTTTGATCTTCCAAAGGAGGGATAAGAATGATGGACTCGTACGTCTTTAGATTCCCCCGGAGTCCGTCTATAGTGACGTTGGTGATGCCAATTGACTCTTGAATGGCATCGGCTTTGGAACGCCACTCCGGGTTGAGGCTCCGCAGGATTTTTCGTACAAGCTCCTTGTCCGTGTACGTCTTCTTGAGTGCAAGGAGGTCGTTGACGATTTTTGAAAATCGTTCAAACATTTCGTCGATTTTCTTGTTCTCCTTCATACAAAATAATTCATATTCATGGGTTAGAAAATCGATTTTAGCCACTCGGACTTGGTCCGTACCTTCGTAGCTGACCTCTAGCTTCTCCCACATTTGCTTGGCCGTGGTGCAACATGAAATCTTCCGATAATCATCGGGGTTTACTGCAGAGTACAGCATGTTGATGGCCTTAGCATTGTTCTCCACCTTTTTGATGTCCTCCGCATCATATTCGTTCTCCGTCTTTAGGACGACTTTCTCGACTTTCTTAGTGGGCAATTGTTCACCATTTTTGATGATTTGCCACAATAGAAAGTTGTTGGATTGGATGAAGATTCTCATCCGCTCCTTCCAATAGGTGTAATGTGTGCCATCGAAGAGTGGTGGCCTCGTGGTTGATTGTCCCTCACCAATTCCTGCATAAAGATTGTGAGTGCCATAGATCGTTTCTCTCAAACTGTTAAGTCTTTCAAAGAGTATGGCTCTGATACCAAATGTTTGAATAAGTTCCCAACGCTAGAGGGGGGGGGGGTGAATAGGGTTTATCAAAAATCGCAGGAATAAATCGAAGTAAAGGCGGAAATAAAAAGAGTAAGGAGGGAGCACACCAAATTTATACTGGTTCGCCACAACGTGTGATTACGTCCAGTCTCTCGAGAGACTCTCTCGAGCTGCAACTAACTCCGTTAAGTTTAAAGGTGCTCAACAAACCAATACAACTTGAGAACTCAAGTCACACGAGCCTCAACAACTTTTGCTCGAAGATACCGCACTCCAAGACTTCAACCGAAGGAATGAAACCTTCTTACAACAACAAGGGATTAGACTTCCCTTCAAGTGTATACAAACACTTAGCACTCAAGAACAGGACTCTCTTATAGAGTAGATATGAGTAGACTTAAGAACGCTCAAGAACACAACAATTTCTCCAAGATTTTGGCTCTCAAAGGCTATGAAATATGAATGAATTGAATGTAATGAAAGAATAATAGATTGTTGATTAATTTTTGTAGAAATGAGAGGTTTTGGGATCTATTTATAGCCCTCAAGGATCAAGTAACCGTTTCTCAATAGTTAGACAAGAGATTTGAATTAAAGGCAGAATAATCGATTATCTTAACTGCAAAATCGATTATCTTACTTCAACGTTCAAAAAACTAGTCGTTGGTTGGAAACGGTAACTAGATAATCGATTATTCTCCAAAGGATAATCGATTATTCAACCTCTCTGTAGTTTCAAGTTCGGGCTGGAAACACAGGATAATCAATTATCAGAAAATGATAATCGATTATCTGAAGGTGATAATCGATTATTTGGACCTTCTGTAAGTTGGGGTTTTGCTACATTAGCAAGATAATCGATTATTGGAACATGATAATCGATCATTTAACCTTGAAAACCAACCCAAAAATCAAAGTGTTCCAAATAAAAAACCAAGTGTTGGAAAAGCTTGTTTATGGTATAAAAAGTGAAAACCAAGACTTAGTTCTTAAAAACCAAGTCTCCAAGGTCATAAACGTCGCGTCACTTTGTCAAAGATGTTTTCCACGTGTTTAGACGACGACCATAAATAAAGTGTGATTTTTATGAAATAATGATTTGGAATATGTTTAAATATGCCCAGAAGTGAAAACCAATGATAATATTTCAAAAACCATTTTGGCTAAAATGAAAACGTCAAAAACCATGACGTTGTCTAGCCGACATCTAGCCAACGTCTAGCCGACGTCTAGCCAACGTCTAGTCGACGGTAGCCGACTGTCAGATTTTTTGTTTGGGCATGGTCACAAAATTTTGGTCAACAAAAATATTTATGATATGCATGATCTGATAAAATTATTTTAGAGAGAAGCCAAGACTTGAATCCATTGTCGGATCAAGATCACAATGCAAACAACTCAATAATGTCTTCAATACATCTCTTGGTCTTGTTCTTGACTCTTCTTTACTTGGACTCTTCCTTGGTCCGTTAGCCATAATTCTCGCCTTTTTTGTTCAATGATATCTTCGTATTCATGACGATTTGGCATTTATCAAATTTGCATCCACGTCGGTTTGTCATTCATCAAAACCTACAAAAACGAACACGACTTTAGTTCAACGTCTTTGAAAGTGTGTTCCAACAGAATTGAGTTTTGAGTCTAAAAATCATACCTCTAAGTGATTACCCTTAAATCCCTCTTCAACACCCACAAAAAATCTCCAAAAATGACCAACAATTGAAGAAATAAACCCCACATTTGCGGAAAAGACGACCTTTTAAACTTTCTGCCCAGGCCTAATAATCCTTCTTAGCGAACACGGTCAATGCCTCGAGTTTGCGATGCACAAAAATGACTTTAACTAGAAAATCCTCTTACTTGAATGCGACATGCCCCTCGCGAATGTGATGGTTTCTAAGAATTACCCTTCATGAACGCACTCCCTCTCTCGCGAACGCGATGGACAACTCGACCTCAAACCCAGTAGACCAAATTACTTTACGCGAACGCGCTGCCCTTCTCGTTAACGCGATGCATGAACATCAAGCATTTCGTGAACACAAAGACATCGTCATGAACGTAAAGGCTAAAGTCCCACCTTCCTCCACCAACCTTTCCCGAATGCGAGGGTCCACTTGTGAACGCGAAGAGTAAATACCTGCAACAACTGAACCTGCAAATTTTGCAACTCCAAACTTCATGAAATGGTTCGATTGACAACCCTGAAACTCACTCGAGGCCCTCGGGACCTCAACAAAAGGCATCAACATATGCTAAAACCTAATTAAAACTTGTACCAATCTTCAAAATACCTCAAACAATATGAAATCAACCAAAACCGATCTGATTTAAGCCTAAGTTTCTAAAATCTTCCTAATTTCGCTTTTCATATAAAACACAACCAAACCATGTCCAAATGACCTTAAATTTTTCACACACATCCCGAATGACCCAACAGAACTACTGCAACTCTTGGATTCCATTATGATACGAATATCTAAAATCTCTCCTATCAACCAGAAATTGCCAAATTATCAACTTTGATAATTAAAGTCTAAATCTATTCTAAACCTCCAAAACCCATTCCGATCACATTCCTAAGTCCCAAATCAACTCCCGAAGATAACCAAACCACAAGAACTAACATACGAGTGCTCTAACACATAAGTCAACATCTAGTTGACTTTTCCAACTTAAGCTTCCTCAACGAAGACAAAGTGTCTCAAACCTACCAAAATAATTCCGGATTCGATCCAACCAACCGATACCAAAAAACATTTATAAACATAGCATAAAGAAGTAGAAATGGGCGAAACTGAGAGCTAACTCATGAGACAACTGGCCGGGTTGTCACATGGTTGGTTTTGGATCGTGACAGATAAATAATGAATTTGGAAGAAAGGAAGCAAAAAATTCAACCAAACATGTATAGCAATTAAAAAGTGAAAGATATGAAAAGGAGAACATGTGAAAATAAACTAATGATGATGAATACAACATGATAAGATAACTAAATTAAGGGGTGAAAGAAGTGTACATAGCTAAAACCGGTAAAGTTCCACATTTAACTCGTGTACACACTCGTCACCTTGTGTACATGGTTTCAACTCAGCTAAATTACCACAAAACAATATAGATTCTAATGGGTAATTTCCTTAAACTAAGCAAGAAACATACCTCAGAACACACCAAGTGAATCCACTAGTAAGCCTTTCCCTATTTTATCCTACTCCGAACGGCTCGAATCTTTCCAAAAAAACTTCATACCATAAATATATCTATACAAAACTATTTCGAAAAATAAGATTACAATCTTTGCAAACAAATAAAATAGTAGCTTAAAAAGTCAACCATGACACACATCTCGAAATCCAATCAAAATTACAAAATTCGAACACCCATTCAATAACGAGTCCATCCATATGAGAATTACTCAAATTTGACCTCAAATGTCCTTTCAAAACAGAAAAAATGTAGTCTAGGAAATTTTAACAATTTTACCCAAATTTCCAACTCAAATCACTATTTATTGGATAATAATAATGGTAGATTCATGAAATATTGTCCAATCCCGGTTATAATCAATTACCCCAAAGATTCCCTTGAAATAATCTTGAAACATTTCCTCACACCAAGCTTTCTAGGTCGAAATTATGAAAAATGAGATGAAACCCACATTTTGAACTTTAAATTCGGCTCTGGTGTTGTTCTTCTTAGCGATTGCTGGAAATGCTTCATGATCAAGAAGCACAAATTTACAGGCTGCCAAAATACTCTCCGCGAATGTGGAACTCCATACACAAATGCGATTTATAAACTCTACATGTTACACGACAGCGAAGAACAAAACGCGTGGAACCGTAACCTTCTTCATCCTTCTTCATCGACGTGACCAATGATAAGCATTCATGGTTAACTGACTCTCAAATCATCGCGATCGCGTAATTGATATCGCGATCGCATAGAATATATTTCACCAGTTTCCAAATAGCTCTTCGCGATCGTGAACCTTCACTCGCGATCGCGTATAACGAAACCAGCATAAGAAAAATTCAATAGTCTTCAAGATTCTGAAATGTGCTGAACAGGATTTGAATTGCACCCGAGGCCCCCGGGACATCAACCAAACGATACAACAAGTCCTAAAATATTATAGGAACATGCTCCAAGTTTCAAATTAGATTAAACAACACTAGAACCACGAATCACACATCGATTCAAGCCTAATAAACTTATGAACATCCGAATTCCAAAACTTATGTCGATTCATATGAAAACAATGTCAATTAACTCAAAATTTTCACACAAGTCATACATGATATAGTGGACCTATTCTAACTTTCCAAATCAGAATCTGTACTCGATATTACTAAAGTTCACTCTCAGTCAAACTTTCTAAATCATCTAAACAACTTTCTGACTTCTGCCAATGCAAGTCAAAATGACCTGCGGACCTCTAAATTAACATAAAAATATATTGGAACCGTCTAAACTCCATTTTGAAGTCGTTTAAACAACAATCAAACTACGGCCGACTATCTCAACATAAAGCTCCAATTAGGGGACTGTGTTCCCCATTTCACTCCAAAATTCACCCGAACAAAAAAAAACACCTCGGCAAATCACATAACCCTAATACAACATAAAGGAGGAAATAAATTGGGGATTAGTGCTAAAATACACAAAACTACCAGCCGGGTCATTGCAACATCCCCTTGTAAAATAGACGTTCATCCTCAGACGAGTGTGATGACATACCTGAAGTGGTGAAAAGATGAGCTTAACAGCTACACATATAATGATCGGTCTCCCAAGTTGCCTCCTTGACTGGTTGACGCCTACATTGAACCTTCACTGAAACGATGTTCTTCGACCTCAACTTTCGGACTTGCCTATCCAAAATGGCCACCAACTCATCAACATAAGACTAATCCTTGTCCAACTAGACTGAGATGAAATATAATACATGCGACAGATCATCGTGACACTTTCAGAGAATAGAAATATTAAATACCGGATAAAATGCAGCTAGACTAGGAAGTAGTACAAGCTTGTAGGCCATCTCTCTAATCTTCTCAAGAATCTCAAAAGGTCCGATATACCTAGGTCTCAAATTTCCATTCTTCCCGAACATGATAATACCCTTTATGGACAAAATCCGAAGAAAGAACCGCTCTCTAACCATGAATGCAACATCGTGAACCTTCCGATCTGCATAAATCTTCTGTTTAGATTAGGTTGTGCGAAGCCAATATTAAATCAATTTAACCTTTTCCAAATCATCCTGAACCAAGTCTTTACCCAATATCATAGCCTCACTTGGCTCAAATCAACCCAGTGGAGATTAACACCGCCTCCCATTCAATGCCTCATACAGAGCTATTTGAATGCTCGACTGCTAGCGGTTGCTGTAGCAAAATATCTATAAGCAGCAAGATATTATCCCAATAACCCCCAAACTCCATCACATATGCACGAAACATATCCTCAAATATAGGGCACTTGAAATATACGTCAGTTTGAGAGTGAAATGCTGTACTTAACTCAACAAGCGTGCCTAGATCATACCGTATGGCATTGCAGAATCACGATGTGAAGTACGTACCTCGATAAGAGATAGTTACGGCCATACAATAGAGGCTGAAAATCATGTGAATATAAAAGCGATCCAACTGCTCTAGAGAATAAGTTGTCACGACTAGAATGATGTCATTCCCCGACCTCGAGGTGCACGACCGAGGAAACCCGATCGAGCAATCCTTACCGGAACACTTCCTACCCGACTTGAAAAAATTACAGGACCTGATTCTGTTTAGTGAAATTGAAGGATGAAAGGGTTGTACATTTTTTATCATTGACATATTATTTTATAACACATAATTAAGCCATAGTTTAAACTTCCAAAATTTCCATTAACACAGTTATAATTTAGTACATGCCATAGTATTATTTACCAAAAGTACATACAGTTGACAGGCTAAGGTGAAGAGTTTCAAAATGCAACTTGATTCTAAGACCTCCCGGAACCCATATATGACCCGCAAGAAAACATCTACAAAGCCTCTAAAGAATACAAGAGACCATAATGATGATGTTGGCAGCAAGGCCTAGACCATACCTAAAAATATAATAACTTACACAAAGAATAGCTGTAAATCCTAGGATGAATGGGGGCTTACTGAGATAGTTGTGAAGAAAACAAGAGTGCACCACTATGTGCGTTCAACGCTATTAGCATTAGAACCACCTATATCCATTCAAACATATAGCAACCTCTGAAAAAGGGGTGTTAGTACTGTTGAATAGTACTAGTATGTATGGCAAACATAATTCTTTATAGGATGAAAAATGAACCAATGGAAGACAGTGACACCATCAACAATTTCATCACAGAAGTTCAAGGAGGAGCACCAAATGAGTTTCACATGACATTTGATTAAGCCTTTCCGTTCTTTTAGTTTAATATTGTTTCAGGGCCCAGTACCATATCTTTATAATATAATGCCACCGTGGGGTTTTAACACGTAGTCCGATCTCGGCCCAACAGGCTAAGCCATCCCAGGTGAGGCATATTCATATTCACATTAATGATCCGGAACTCAATATAAATGCCACAATGTGTAAAACATGGCATTCGATCTCAACACGATTGGCTAAGCCATCTCACGTGGGACGTAACCTCTTTTAATTACTCTTTTGTTCCCCTTTCCTTCCATCTTTTTTCATACACCTGGTACCACACCTCTTTTCATTTATTTGTTCCTTGGCACATAGATACATCAACTCAACACAAGTCTTCCTTTTGTCAATTTGTTCATGTAATTCCATAATTCATTTGTCAGGGGCTATCATACAAGGCGTGCACATCCTTAAGAAAATAACGAACACTTGAAGGACATGATCACTTCATCAATTTTCATGATTTCAAAATAAATATATAGAACAATGTGGAACGAAAGTCCATCACTCAACACATTAATGCAATTATTCAAGTAGAATCAATTTGAAATTTCAAACCAACCATTTGAACACTAAGTATTCAACGCTAAAAAGAAAAATGTTAGCCATACATACCTCAATGGAGTCTCCCTTAATTACTTACAATAAATTTACAGAAATCCCTGGACGCTTCGATCTATTTTGTGAGAGCCATAAATTTAGCCAAGAATTAGAGATATGAAAAAGATTTCTAGCTCATTTGAGCATATTGTCAAGCAGTAGGTGTACATTGTGGTTTTTATTTCCTCTTGTGAGAGATTTTATCACTTTCTACTACAATTACCATCTTTTGAATTCACATGTTCTGAAATAAGGATATGACCTTTGGCCTATACTCTATTATTCTGTCAAAACATGTCACCTCTTGTCTGTTCATTCACTTGAATATAGACTCTATCATTCTATCATATTTTTATTTACCGTTATCATCTATTTGTCACATCTTACTCATAATGCTTCAATGACTCTCTTCTTATTCTCTAGCTAATATTTCTGTCACTCACTTTAATCTGATAACTTCAACAAAATATTCTTTCACTTTTTGCTCCCCTTGCTTTATCTCACTAGCTCTATATTTCACCTAGTATTCTCTCTTTACTAGGAATGAGAGCCATACAAAGATAAATATTTACCCCTTCTAGGATTCCAGTGCCAATTCTCCAATTATTTATACAGACGTTCTAGTATTCATATCTTAATGTACTATTCTAGATTGCGCCATCGAGATGTCTCACAAGGAGCCATATACCACATGTGCAATATCCTTCAAAATGTTAGCTATTGATAATAATCCATCTACAATTTTGGGTTACTCTAGTCCCAATTTGATCTTGCTATTCCCTTCTTCTTTAAACTATACCTTTCAATTCCTATAGGGCATAATGAGAATGGCGTGGCCAATTGTACAAACCTTTGTTACTGTAGAATGTATCTCAGAATATATATATTTCTCTGCCTGAATTGTAATACTCAAAAGCTTCACAAACTGGTACCTCGTTACCTTTGCCACCTTGCTTCTTTTATTTGTTGAAACTTGTATATACCTTCTAAACTTCTTGTTGCTCTTTAAATCATATGGGTAGATAGATATTCATGTCTTAGGCCTCCTTATCAAGAAAATTACACGTCTTAGTACACACATAATCTACTGAAAACCTTAAATTTATTTATCATAAGCATGATACAAAATCGTGTTCCATTGACTCAATTCTTCCACAACAACATTTAATCTCTTACCAACTATATGTTTTGATGAGGTATCATTGTGTTACAAAAAAATAAAATGTAGAGGTTTGAATTCTTACAATTGAGTTCTACCACACGATCTAGAGTAAGAAAAAAGAGTGACAATCCTAAATGCCCTGTAGCCTCTTGCTTTTAAGTGTGGTGCACTACACATCCATAAACAAGACTCTACTAGACACAACTTATAGACTCCCTAGGACAAAACTGCTCTAATACCACTTTTTTCATGACCAAAACCGAAGGGCCACGACGGGCACCCAGTGCCTTACTCAGCCGAGTACTAACGTAACATATCTTTCTTATCATACTATTATGAGTAAATGAGCCAAGAAACCTATCATGAGATAACAAGAATAAATATAAGGGAATACTCAACATATGTTGACCAACATGATATATAAATTTATACATATGACATATGGGTCTATAAGGCCGACAAGATTATTTGTAAACTCAAAACATAGGCCGACAAGGCCATACAAGTATCAATATGCCTGATATCTGTCTACAAACCTGTAAGCGTACATAAAATCATAAAGGTCAGGACAGGGCCCCCCTATACTAATTAATACATATCCAAAGCATACTGACCAAATAGGCAACTCTAGAGCAGGTGGAGTGCGCCAACACCTTCGTTGAGCTGATAGCCTAATAGGAGGACTGTCAACCTATCAATCCAAACATGCTGGCATGAAACGCAACATACCCAGGCAAAAGTATCGTAAGTGCAAATAAAGTACCGACTATGTAATGTAGGGAAGCATAAATAACAACTGTAATGTAAAGAGATATAGAGAAGATACAACCTAGAACATCTAAGTACCTCTGGGGGCTACTGACATGAAATGCATCATACATATATATACATAAGCTTTTACAAACATACGCCTTAGTAGGCATCATCATCATCATCATCATCATATTATACCCAACCTCATAGAGGACTCGGTAAAAACGTACCAGGACATCATAAGGCTCGGTGGAATCTTACCAAGCCACGTGGAGCTCGGTAAACCCAAATGATCAGTGGTTGCACAATAGGTGTCGTACCCGGCCGACTATAGCGCGACTCAGTTGAGCAAAATATATACATATATATAATGCATGCTCGACTCATGGAATCACGTTCTAATCCATTTTGAGTGATGTAAGGTCATTGAAACTTTGATTAAATTTATGGACATGCATATCATCATTATGAACATTAGTAGGATTTAATGATTATACAAACTTATTTAGAATAACTTTATATGGAAATAACAACATGGACAACCTTAGTTTCTAGGAGTAGATCCATTATGAATTACCGTACCGTTTATGTTCATGTCAGTTTAGGTCATGCCAAAAGAAAGAAGTAAGTGCCTTAAAATACCTTTGAAATCTTCTATCCAATCATCAAGCAAGCTCAATATGATCTTCTTACGTCTACAATGAGTAAACCGACTTCGTCGTCATCATATAAACGTTGTAACTCTCATGCTTGGAAACCAATATTCTACAAGAAAACGGACAACACTTCCCCTAATTGTACTACATCCCATATGTTATCAAAGGTCATCAAACAGCCTAACAATAATATAATTGACAATAGGCTCTCCAATTTGTTTAATATCCATTTTGAGCGGCAAGATCGATTTATGTCTAAAAACATACGGTCTATTGATGTATCTTTGACCTCTTTTCTAGCCATAACTAGGCTCATCCTGAATCAACTACTAATTACTCATTCGTCCATTCTCATATATATATATATATATATATATATATATATATATATATATACACAGTTATATCTTATAATCAGTAGACTAGATCTACATTTATCTAGCCTTTCTAGATATTATTATTTAAGACAATAGTTTTTATATCTAGAAATTACTATTTAAGACAATAAGTTTTAAAAATTTATAATCTATCTCTATTATATTGGTATCAGAGCAAGAAGATTTTCGGACCACAGTTTTATGAAAAAACATTATTTTGCTAAATATATAAGCTGTTACAATCATATAATCTATATTACTATAGAAAATATAAAAATTCATATTGAATATAAAAAGACATTAAAACTATACCAACGTTATATTAGTACACTAGAACTAAGTGATTTTAATAACTTTCTACTTTTTGAACTACAAAGAATTAATTTTGAAATAGAACAAGAGAGGATTTATCTTAGATCAATTAAAAACAAAATAAAATATATTCCATTAGGGTAATACATATGCTAAAACGACATCCGTTAACTAAAGTAATTAGGTGTCACTATTGGCTTTTTAGAAGAGATATAACAAGAAGGCCAGATCTAAAGAAAGAATTAAAAAAGATTAATGCTCTATTAATATCTATTTTAGAATTAGCTAAACAAATAGAAGAATCAGAATTAAGATATAATAGTGAACCAAGTTATATAGTGAAGTGTATTATTAATTCAGAAATTATATCAGCTCTACTGTGGGATATACAATATTACGAAGGTCAAATAGATTCATATAATCAAATAATAAAATTCTATAAGGATAGAAAAATTTGGATACCATTAGGATAAAACAAAATAGCTAATTTAAAACATCTAGAACATTTAGACTTGAAAATCCATCCAGAAAAGAAATATAGAATATTAAAAGACAACATAGTAATAAAGTGCAATTTTAGTAGTGGAGAGCATATATTACATACGGAAGATATACAATATAATACTTTAATTGATTTAATAATAAATTTTGGAGAAAAAACTCAAGAAAATAATAAAAACATAATAAGAACATTAGAATTAGTAGAGGCTGGACACATCAAACAAAGAAAGACTTGAAAAAAATTCGAACAAAATTTAGACTTTATAAAAGCAGAAGAACTAGAAATAGACAGGAAAATACAACTTTTAAATAGCAAATTTAATATAGAAAAAATACCTACTAAAAACGAAATAGAAAAGTTAATTAAGACTATTACAGAAAAGACTAAAGAATTAGAAATACAAACAACTAGATTAGTAGAAAAAATAACTGAACAAGTAGAAGTGTTAAAAGGAGAGATAAGCGCACTTAAAGAAAAGATAGACACAATAAAGGAAATCGCTCTTTCACGAGTGATATACAAATAGAATTAGATCCGATATATGAAGAAGTGTTAAAATTAACAGCAAAAATTCAACCCAATCCAGAAGGACTAAGTAACTATACTCCTCAAAGTAAAGCTGATCAAATAATACTAAAACAGAATAATACATTAATAATATTATTATTATAGGTTAATAAAAAGCTAGATAAAATTATAAAGGAAAAAGAACTTAAGATTGAGATCCCAAAGGTAGACAATTTAATAGAACAATTAAAAAGAGTTGAAATAACACCACACAAAGAAAAAATAAAAGTAAGAAAGCCACAAATGGACTTTTTTCCAAGTGGGTCAAGAAGAACAAATCAAGAAAGATCAAGAATAAGTTTTTCAGAAAATAGAATAGAAAACAATATGTTAGATAGAATTCTAACTAGAAAAATACAAGAGGAAGATCGAAAACTAGAGGAAATAATAGATATAGATAAGGACATAAAAGTTTTTTAGCAAAATCAATTAAGATTATTAGATCCAAAAATACTATATAATACAGGATATTTTTCCACCAATTCCCAACTATATAGACATTATAGAGAAGAACAATTGTCAGCTATAGGAAGTAAAGTAGAGACATTAAACTTAATCAATCCAGAATCCGTAAAATAAATAAAAAATAATAAAAGGAATTTAATGCATACGGGATTAATAGTAATTGGATTAAAAGGATTAACAAGAAATAATTTAGGAACTAAAGTATTGATAGTAGTATATGATGATAGATGGTCAGATCAGAAAAAATCTATAATAGGTTTAATAGAAGTAGATATGACAAATAACGGAGGAATATTTTATATTAGCCCAGATTTTATGATAAATCTAGCAGAATTTGAAAAAAATATAAAAATAGGAGTACAAACAAAAGGGTATGAAGAAATGAATAATGGAAATAATCTATTAATATGTGCAGGTTTTATAGGAAAAATGGCAACAAATAGCAATACAAAAATTAAAATTAAGGTAGACGATGTAGTTGAAGTAATGAGAAATAAAAGTATAAAATTATTAAAACCTATTAAGATAGACCTAGAAGAATACGCTGGATTAGAATGGAACTTAGAAGATTTTTCAAAACCAAAAATATTTAAACCAGAATCTCACTTGATGTATACAAATTCTAAAGAAGAAACATCAATTAGGTTTACTGATTATAATTATTCTACTCATAAAGATACAGATGATGAAGATGAAAATAAAGTTGAAGAAACTGAATGTATGAATGTTGAAATAACTCATGAAGAATTTGAAGTAGACATAGCATTACACAAAGCAAGGAAATTAGTTAGAGAAAACAAGAATAAGACGTTCCAATGTAAAGGATGTAAACTAGGAAAATTAACCTTAAGAGATGTAGAAGAACATTTTAGAAAATGCGAATTAAGAACAGATAATATAAGATATAGAAAAGAAAATAGGTTACAAGAAAAATCGGATAAATTTGATCAAATCTTTGAAGAAATACAAGATAGTTATGAAACAGAAACAAATTCAGTAATTAGCTTAAAAGAATTAATGGAATCAGTTAGTTCCAGCCCAAGCCCATTTCAGAGAACAACATACCAAAGTACAGTAGATACTAGTACGGGAAATGTACCTAGAAGAAGAGTATACAGAATAGACCAAGAAACAGAAATAGAAAATGTAAGACCATCCGGAAAAATGATGCCAATAGAAGAACCTATAAGATTACAAGAAGGAGGAAGAAAAGGTAAAATATTAAATATAGCAGCCCATGATCCACAAATGTGGAATTCAGTAATAGACCTATGGAAAGGAATAGTAGTAGCAGACTTTATAAAAACCTATAATGATACAGATGCAGAAACAATGTATAAATATTTGGAAACTTTTCTAGGAGAATCGACAAAGGGTTTATGGGAAGCTTATAAATCCGAATTTCCTCAAGATTTCCAAAATTTAATAGCGATGGGTGCAAACCCTTATAATTTTACAAATAAAATACATAGTCTGATCACATGAGAAGATCCAAATAGTGGATTAGTAGTACTACAAAAGAATGCTTTCATAAAATTAGAACAATTGAGTATAAGTAGTTGGTTCCATATAAAAAAGTTTTAAAATGATTATTTTTATTATTGTACTATTAGTGGAAATGCTTTTGATCAAGAATTACGTAAAAATTTATACAATAAATTACCAGGAGTCTTAGAAAGAGAAATAGAAGAATGATGGTATAAAAGAGAAGGTGTAATACAAAACCCAAATACAAAATGGTCTATAGGGAACAAAGTACAGCATATTATGGAAATATTACAAGAAAATTGTACAAACTTACACATACAAAAACAGCTAAAACAGAACAATATGAGTTTCTGTAAATCAACAGTATATACAACACAGAGTTATGACAAAAAGGAATACAAACAGAAGAAATATAAAAGATATAAACCCCAATACAATAAAAAATACAATAGAAAAAATTATCATCTTAGAAAGTCATCAGCTAGAAAACCCTATTTAAATAGAAATAGGCATGTTAGAAAATATAGAACAAATAGAAATTATAAAAACAAATTAGAATGTTTTACTTGCGGTAGTGTAGAACATTTAGCCAACACTTGTCCAAAAAGAATCAATAGTAAAACAAGAAATTCACAGTTAATAGAAGATTTTGAAGAAACTCTAATAAATGTAGATGAATGCATGTCAGACAACGAGAGTATATATTCTATAGTAAGTGTAGGAGTAGACGAAACTCAAATAGAAACCTCAGAATCAGAAAATGAAGAATTAATAAATGAAATAGGACTAGAAAAACTAGACCTAGAAGAAAATAATTTTGTAAATATATTAGAAGACTGTACACATGAGTTTGAAATAAATAAAGGATTAGATAGCAATCAATGTTTTAAATGTAGATGGTATCCTAGTAGAAATAAAAGAGATAAATGTAAATTATGTTATTTAGAAGGATGTATTTCATGTATACAAAAAAATTTTGAAATAAAAATAAATAAAGAAACAAATAATTCTGTTATAAATTTAAGAATAATTACATTATAAAATAGAATAAATGAATTAGAAAAAAGAATACAAAATATGGAAAAAGGAAAGAGAAATTAGAAGATATAAGAACTGAAGAAGAAAGAGAACTAATGAGCATAGAAAATTATGATGCCTTAATATGTAACGAAGATAAAAAATTATCTACAATAAAATTTTTAGCAAGGATTAAAATAGAAGATTACGAAATAGAAACACTAGCTCTAGTAGACTCGGGATGTACAAGATGTATAATAAATAAGAGGATAGTTCCACCTAATTTAATAAAAACATTAGACAAACCAGTAGCAGCCATGCAAATGGATGGAATCCATAATATCTATAAACATTATATAGATAAATCACAGATTAGTTTTGTAAATTCACGTTTAGATTTTTATAAACCTAGTTATAAGGTAGATAAAATTTGGGTAAGAGATTTAAATATAAATGTAGATTTTGTATTAGCTTTGAGTTTTATATTACACAATAATGGTAGTTGTTTGCTTAGTAGAGTTGGTGTAATATTCTTTAAAAATATTACTTACCAGTACAAACAATAGAGGCCGAAACTAGGATAAGGACAAAATTAAATGAAAATCAGATAGACCTGCAAGAAAACGCGAAAGAATATTGTAAAAAATGAAAAAATAATAAAACCTGCTGTAGGACTAAAGAAGACACAAAAAATCTGATATTAGAAGAAAATGAAGATAGAGATATGATAGAAAAGGATTATACATTAATAGACATTGAAATAGAACTATACAATTATAAAACATGATTACAAAGAATAGGAATAATAAAAAATGAAAAGGATCTAGAAAATATAATAAAATTTTTAGATGGGATAGAAATAATAGGAGAAAAACCTTTGAAGCACTGGAAAAACAATAAAGTAATGCGTAAATTAGACATAATAAACCCAGAATATATAATTAAAACAGCTTCAATAGAAGCTACAAATGAAGACCTTAATGATTTTAAAACTCAAATTAAAGAACTTATGGACTTAGGTGTAATAAGGAGATCTATTTCTAATCATAGGTCAGCAACTTTTATGGTTAGAAATCACAGTGAAATAGTAAGGGGAAAAGCGAGAATGGTAATAAATTATAAAAGACTTAATGATAACACCAAAACAGATGGATATAAGCTACCTTATAAAACGAAATTAATAAATAGGATACAAGGAAAAAAGATATTTAGTAAATTTGATTGTAAATCAGGATATTGGCAAGTAAAAATGCATGAAGACAGTATCGAGTGGACAACATTTACTTCTCCAGAAGGGCATTTTGAATGGTTAGTCATGTCGTGTGGATTAAAAACAACTCCACCAATTTTTCAGAGAAAAATGGATAATATATTTGGAGAATATAAAAGGTTTGTGTTAGTATATGTAGATGATATATTAGTATTCAGTAAAGATATTAAAGAACACGTAGGACATCTATAAACAGTATTTAGATTATTTGTAGATAATGGAATAATTATCAGTAAAAAGAAAATGGAATTATGTAAAAATTACATAAACTTTTTAGGAGTAGTTCTAGGAGATAGGAAGATTAAGCTACAACCCCATATAGCTAAAAAAGCTTTAGAAATGTCAGATAAACTAGACAATATTAAAGAACTACAAAAGTTTCTAGGAATTGTAAATTATGCAAGAAAATTTATAAAAGACTTAGAAAAAATAGCAGGACAATTATATGCTAAGACAGGATCTACGGGGCAAAAACATTTTAATAGAGAAGATATTAAATTAGTACAAAAAATTAAAGAATATTCCTGATTTATCCATGCCATTAGAAACTGACTATTTAATTATAGAAACAGATGGAGGTTTTGAAGGATGGGTAGCAGTTTTAAAAGCAAAACCGAAATAATATAGTGATAAGAATACAGAAAAAATATGTGCATACCAAAGTGGAAAGTATAAAGAGAAGGGAAATATGAGTAGCATAGACGCATAAATTCTAGCTGTAATATATGGATTAAATAGTCTTAAACTATACATATTAAACAAACAAGAAGTAACAATTAGAACTGATCGTGAAGCTATTGTTAAATTCCACAAAAAGATAAATTCAGAACGAGACCAACAGTTCCAAAGCTATTGTTAATTGACAATATTCTTATTGTCAATTAATAAGAATATTTTATATGTACAGAACGAGACCAACAGTTCCAAAGAGTGAAGACAAGGGAAAAGGCGTTCAAGGCTCACCCTCAGACAGATACTCGTAGACAGTATTAGGTAACCTTCATTTTAAGCCACAAACCATCACAGAACAAAACAATTTAGAGAGAATAAATTTTGAAAAGCATAATTTACTATTCTTTCCACCATCGAATATTTCATTTAGTGTTTTACCAGAATGTGTTATAGATAGACCCCAGAGATGCTTAATTGATAATTTATGGATAGCATATAATAAGAAAGACACTAAATATGTTATAGCAGCTCTTAATTCCTTGGGGCAATATTTTACAGAAAAAAATCAGGAAAAGAAGTTTAAATACTATGTAGTCATACACGGTAAGACAAATGGTATTTTTCAAACATGGATAGAAGTTGAGAATCTATTAAAGACATACAAAAACCACTTTTTAAGGGTTTTAATGATTTTACTGAAGCACTTGACTATGCAAGAGGAATACTAGGACCAAATTACTATATTTCCCCAGCACTCAGATAAAACCCAGAAAAGATCCAATACATAATCCAAAAAGACACAGAAAAAATAATATTTTGTGACCACTGCTCATCCATGACCGAAGCTTTCAGAAGATTGAACCTGAAGAATGAAAGCTTAGAGAAGGAAAAAATCAGATTTATGGAGCAGGTAAAAATTTTAGAACAAAAGGTGCATGTGTTAGTGCAAGCTAAGACTCAAGTTGTTTTAAAACAAGATACAAGTTCTCCATCTCAAGAAAAAATGGAGGAGAAGGGTGTGCGTTCCCTAATGAATGCAGAAAAATCCACTGTATCGGATGATGATACAGCTAGTCCGGTTCAAACGGTGACCAGTAAAGACAAATCAAATCCGTTTATGGCTGTCACTTTGCCAAAAAGTGAAGACGAAGGCTCATCAAGACGAAGACTGCCCAGAACATTAACACATGGAGACATATTAAATAAAAAGATATTTCTATAAAAAAAAAAGAAGAGAAAATAGAAGATGTAATTAAACAGACATTAGAAAATTTCTTCCAGCAAAAAGAAAAACAAGACAAACATATGATATAAAATCCAAGTCCTAGTTCCAGTCCAGAAAAGTCAAGATCTAGTCCAGAAAGGTCTCAAAGCTCAGGAAGAGATGATAATGAAGACAACCTGAATTATCAAGATTCTCAAGATCCATATGAAGACTATGATTCGGGAATGAGTTTTGATTCAATAGCACTCCATAATTTAGACACATAAAAATAATTATACTTCGGAAATATTAATTCAAGAAGGAGACAAAGAACAATAATGAAGGAGACAATAAGTAGGGACCAGATGTGACAGATGTGATGTAAAGACAAATGAATGAGAAAAATGTGGAAGACATAAAACGGAATCTCTGCACCAGCCATGTGAAGATGGGGCCCAATGAAGTACCCTACAAGGCTAGAAGACAAAGATTTCTAAAAACTTTGAAGTCCGCATTTCAGATCCGCTCAAAAAATCAGCTATAAAAGCAAGACCAAAGTTGAAGGAAAGGGCATTGAGAAAAAACAGAAAACCCTCTGAAAATCCTCAACCAACATTTCAAAAATCCCAAAAACCTTTCCAAACCACTTTGTAAAATATTTTCCTATATAAATATCCTAGTAGTTATTCCTCTAAGCTTGTAAATAAACAAAGTTTGTATGCTTAGGTGTTGATCGTATTTTAATCCAGAAGTCCAGCAAAACATTTTCGGGTTTCCCGAAAGGGAAATCCCATCTCTTGTAAATATGTAAGTTACTATGTTTATCTAAGTTATGTTCTAAGATATTACCCCTATTCTTGTTATGATTTCCTTTTGTGCTTATTTTTTTTATGTATAGTTTTGTTATTCTGTAAATAATTAAAAAATTACTCTTTTTATCTTTCAAATTTCTTAACAATTTTGATGGATTAACCCATAAATTCCTAGGAAATGACTGGTTAAGATAAATCAAGTGATATGTGTACTTAACCATGGCCGGGGTGGGGTTAAAGAAAAAAGAGTTAAGAATAGATTTAAATCTATCAAGAATTGGAAAGAAGAGATGAAACAGAGTAAAAAGAAAGTATAAGGGGTAATCTTAGTACATAATTATGATTACACTGTAACATTATAAGTTTACATATAAGAGAGGGAGAGTACCAAGTAGGATTGTTACAACATAAAGTCTTAAAACAATTCTACTACGCCGTTAATGTCTGATAATCGTAATAACTTTACATATCCAGAAATCTTTGCCGAAAGCCTTACTTTAAGCCTAGGAGAATTTATTTCAGACGTAAACACAAGATTTTATTCGACAGTAGACTACGCTATACATTTTATTTATATAACAAAAAATCATAGATTTTGTGTAGATTTTTTTAATAAGCAGTTATATCTTATAATCAGTATACTAGATCTACATTTATCTAGCCTTTCTAGATATTATTATTTAAGACAATAGTTTTTATGTCTAGATATTACTATTTAAGACAATAAGTTTTAAAAATTTATAATCTATCTCTATTATATTGATATTATTATTTAAGACAATAGTTTTTATATCTAGATATCATTATTTAAGACAATAAGTTATATATATATATATATATATACATACATATATATATATATATATATATATATATATATATATATATATATATATATATATATATATATATATATATATATATATATATATACATATATATTACTACGCCGTTAATGTCTGATAATCGTAATAACTTTACATATCCAGAAATCTTTGCCGAAAGCCTTACTTTAAGCCTAGGAGAAATTATTTCAGACGTAAACACAAGATTTTATTCGACAGTAGACTACGCTATACATTTTATTTATATAACAAAAAATCATAGATTTTGTGTAGATTTTTTTAATAAGCAGTTATATCTTATAATCAGTATACTAGATCTACATTTATCTAGCCTTTCTAGATATTATTATTTAAGACAATAGTTTTTATGTCTAGATATTACTATTTAAGACAATAAGTTTTAAAAATTTATAATCTATCTCTATTATATTGATATTATTATTTAAGACAATAGTTTTTATATCTAGATATCATTATTTAAGACAATAAGTTATATATATATATATATATATATATATATATATATATATCTCTTGGGATATATCCTTTGTCTTAACTTACTTCTAGCCACTAGCTCCTGATGTATCAAGTGTCCATTCACATTTATTATCACACCTCCCTTTTTGCACGGCTACCCCGAAGGATGACGCGTATCAGGGAGTTTTGCCAATTAAAGTGACATTATTTAAAATGGGATTAATTATTTTTTAGAGTCGCCACTTGGGATATGTCTGATTTTTGGTTCCCCAAGTAACCGATATATTTAAATTCCCAAATCGAGGAAGGTTTGACTCTATAATATAGTCTGCGAGCCAGAAATCTAGGTAAGGAATTCTGCTAATCCGGGAGAAGGTGTTAGGCATTCCCGAATTTCGTGGTTCTAGCACGATCGCTCAACTGTTATAGTCGACTTAATTATTTTATTTTAATGCATGATTTAGCTTATGGTTCAATTTTTACTTTATAACCGCTATTAATTATTGTTTAGGAAGATTGCAACGTTATTAAAAAATACGTCTTAAACCACGTCACATAGATGCACCCGCGGTCTTTGACATATTTTATTTAACATTGTTGAGATTTAGATTTGGGTCACATAATTGTGCACCAGAGTTTAGGAAGGTAAATTTTAAATTGCGCACCTAAAAATTATGTTTTGTATTTGGATTTGGGGGAGGTATGTTTTGTTGCGCAACTCTTTTTTTAGCTTTTTCCAGCGTTCTCCTCTCTAGATGTGTGTATTGTATTAGGTCTTTTAGGTTAGAAAGAGAATTTGGGTATTGTGTTGGGTAGAAATATTATGGTTTTGGTTTGTTTTTGATTTTAATATGGCCCAATTGTTTAAATTAAAACTCCATTAAATCTTTATTCTCTTTTCTTTTTTTTAGTTTTTTTAATTAACAATCATAGAAATTAAAAATTCTAAATTAATCGATATTTTTTTTTGTAGAAATTAAAACACTTTATTGTTTTTAACATTAAATCAATTACTTAACTTAAAACTAAAGAAAAAATGCTAATTTAAAGACTAAGATAAATATGTAAAAATGACCATTATTAGGATTTTCTATGATTTAAAAATTTTAAAACGCATGAAATGCAAATAAACAAAGAAAAATTCCTGAAATTAATAAAAAATATTTTTGGCCTATTTTTTAGGAGTTATTTTCATTTAAAGCAAAAATCACGTGCTCACAGATGCCCTTCTTTGCTCAGAAATACGATGAGTTTTTGTGAAAAGATAAAGTGAGTATGTACAAGCAATTTTTGGCTGGACGTTTGAATACTCCATGAGAAGCATTTTTAAAAGATCTGACCGCACCCTGCTTCTGAGGTTGCCTACATATCCTTGGTTATAAAGGAATCAGGTTAGTGTAGTTCGAGAAGTGAGTGAGATGAAGGAGTATGCCGAGGTGAAGATCCGGTCGAGGTCCCATCGAGGTTCCGGTTCGCGGTCCCGTTTATTACATCAAAATCAAAATTAAAAAGACTAACTAAGCCTCTGAGCTACAAGTTACAAGATTACTATCTATAAATCATTGAAGCTTGATCATGAGTCTTGCTAGGTCCTGCTGTAGACTCCGATCTGAATCTTGGTGCTCGTTAGCTGTAGGTGCTGGTTCTTTCTTCAGCTTGGGATCAAAACGGGATATGCGAAACTTGTGATTTTGAATCAAATTTGAGCAGTCCGCATCCTTTTCTTCTTTGAACATTCTGAGTTCGCTTCTTTTTGCTCTTTTCTTCTTTTCCTTTATTCTGGATTGAGAATCATGCTCTCAGTCATTTCGCATCCTGTGCCTTGAGGTAGAACCTGTTCGGACACCAAAACAAACAAACTAACGAAATTTCTGCCCAAGTTTTCGCTAGGAAAATTTCGTGAGTTATTTGCAACATAAATCTAAGCTATTTCTTTATTGAAAACAATAAAAGTAGGGATTGTGTATCCTTTGGAAAGATTGCCAGGTTATGCTGGGAAGGATAAAGGGTCCCTACTGGGGGTAAGAGGAGGATCCACGGGTTATGCCGGGATGGGAATGAAGGGTCCCTGCTGGGGATGAAAGGAAAAAGCCACGGGTTATGCTGGGATGAAATGAAAAAAGATTCCTGGATTATGCAAAAGAGATCCGCGGGTTATGCCGGAATAAATGGAAAAAGGTTCCTGGGTTATTTCAAGGGGTCCACGGTTTATGCCGGGAGAAGAAGGCTCCTAGGTTATGCCAGGGGGATCTGCGGGTTATGCCAGGATAGGAGGAAAAATGGGTCTACTGGGGATTGAAAGACAATGATCATCGGGTTATGCCGGGGAAGAAAAGAAAAAGACCATCAGGTTATGCTGGCTATAGAAGGAAAATAACCCTCGGGTTATGCCGGGGTGGGGACAAAGAAAAAACCCTCAGGTTATGCTGGGGAGGAAAAGAAAAGACCTTCGGGTTATGCCGAGGAGAAAAAGGAATGATGATCCTTGGGTTATGCCGAGGAGGTCCACGGGTTATGCTAGGATAAAAGGGAAAAGGTCCTATGCTACCATGATTTTGGATTTTTTTTTCTTTTCCTTTTTTTTCAATTATCCTAGGAAAAAACTCTTCAGACTAGGTATTCTATCTTAGGAGAAAGATTTGTCAGACTAAGATTTCGATCGTAGGAGAAAGTTCATCAAACTAGGTCTTCTTTTTTTTTTTGGTATCTTAGGAGAAAGATTCATCCGACTAAGATTTTGATCCTAGGATAAAGTTCATCAAACTAGGTCTACTTTCTTTTCTTTTTCTTTTGTTGGTATCTTAGGAGAAAATTCATCAGACTAAGATTTTGATCATAGGAGAAAGTTCATCGGACTAGGTCTTCTATCTTAGGATAAAGATTCGTCAGACTAAGATTTTGATCCTAGGAGAAAGTTCATCAGACTAGGTCATGTTTTGGTATCTTAGGAGAAAGATTCGTCAGACTAAGATTTTGATCCTAGGAGAAAGTTCGTCGGACTAGGTCTTCTATCGTAGGAGAAATATTCTTCAGACTAAGATTTCTATCCTAGGAGAAAGTTCATCAAACTAGGTCATTTTTGGTATCTTAGGAGAAAGATTCATCAGACTAAGATTTTTATTGGGAGGAAAATCCATCAGACTTGGACTTTTTATCCTAGGAGGAAAACAAATGTGAAGATCAATGGCAAGATTTTTATGCTCATGCAAACAAATAAATACCAAGATTTGAGAAACTTACCTTTGTCGGCTCTACTCTTCTTCTCTTTTTCTTCTCTTTTTTTGTTGTTATTGTTCGTTTTGTTTTTATTTTTTCTTTATTTTTTTAACCACTTTCCTTGCGCTGCTTTGTTCCTGCTACAAACAAAGAACAATTTGTCAGATTTGAAAATGGTGCTCGATTTGTGGCCTTGAGTCTTGAGCATCTTGGCTTTTGCTCGATCAGCCTGAGACGGTCTTAAGAGACCTTTGTTCTGTACCAACTGTGATTGTTTCGCACCCAGTACCATTTGTATTTGAGGCTCAATCAACCCTCTCTCGATTGGAGATCTTGGCTTAGGCGACCTTTTCTGATATCTTCAATGACTTTCTGCTTTTTGAGCAATTTATATGTCAGAGAGAGTCACAAGTTATCTTTGCTTGCGCCAAGCAGGCTAACAAAAAAATCTTTTGGGTAAGCCCTTGCATGAATCCTCAAGGCATGGTGACAGTAACAGCTGAGTGCGATGGACAAATTTACTTTGTGCAACTGAAAAGCTGGTAACAGGTTTTAAAATCTTTTCTTGCTTGTTTTGACAAGGATACACTCAAAGTGAAGGACATATTGATGCAAAGAAACAAATATTAACAAAAAATGCCCCCTGTCGGAAGGACAGAAGGAAGAGTTTTTTTTTCCTTTTTTTATTCTAATCATTCTTATCAATAACTAGCCTTAATGATCATGACATACATTTTGGACTAAACGGCTTGATCTATCCAACTAATCCAATCTTCCCTTTTACCATTTTTTTATGACCTTTAAAATCAATCTTGATCATACCAATCCTTGTTTCAGTTTCATGACTTACTTTCGACTAGTGGTGCCCCGAGGAGTTTTCATCAACAAGACTTTCTCATTTATTTATCTCTTCTTACCATCGCCTTACAGTGCACGTGAGGGTTTTCACTAGTAATACTCTCTCATTTTTAGTTTTACTTTTTTTTCTCTTATGCTTTTTATTTTTCTTTCCCCTTTCTTTTTTTTGCGAGCAACTTGACATTGTTCTATGTGATGTGACAACCGTTGCTCATTGCCTTCTTTTCTTTGCATTCTTAAAGGCATATCAGGAGGTCTTTATTTGGAAGGTTGTTGGATAGGGTTGGAAAGAAGGGTCGGGATGAAGGCTCAAAGATGACTTAAAATTAGGGGGATTTAGACTTACAACTCTTGAAATCGACTCTTTCAAAAGTAAAATAAAATCTCTGCCCCAGTTTCAGCTATTGGGGATTTTGTTTTGTTTCGTTTTTTTTTTGAATTCTTATTTGGTTGGACTGAACCGTGAGGCTGCCTACGTATCCTTATTTTTAAGGAATCAAGTCGAATGTAGTTCAAACATCTAATCTAAACTATTTTTCATCTTTCTTTCTGTTTCTCAATTCATTTTTTTGTTTTCATTTTTTTTCTTTGTTTTTTTTAAATTCGTTTTTTTGGTTCTTTTTTTTTTTCATTTTTTTTCGTTTGCCCTAGCTTCTACTTTTGAGGGCATGGACCTTTGACAATTCTTATCTTTTTTTTTTCTCTTAGAACTTTCTAAAAGCTGCCCTAGTTTATACTCTTGGGACATGGACCTTCTTTCTTTTTATTTTTCTTTTTCATTTCTTTTCGACTCTTGAATCTAAACTTGATTCCAAAAGAGGATGGTCTGAGAAAATAACACAGGCTCAAAGGGATGAAAAAGGGTATAAAGTGTTTGAGTAGTAGAAAAAGGGCCTCCGGACCTCGAGAACGCCCAAGATAGTATCTTCTCGTGATCACATCATTGACAAACATGTCTGTCAACTTGGTGTGTCGTGGTCACAAGACATTTTCTATCCCTTAATGTCAAACTTTCCAACATATTTCAATTGATTAAACATCCTCAAGACCAATCTTCACAATGATTTGATGGTGTATTTTACTCGACCTTAATTCCAATGTATTTCAATTCTTTATCCATCCTCAAAAGCGTTTTTCTTTTCTTTTCTTTATTAGTTATCCAATTCCAGATTAAATCAGTTTCTACGATCTGGCCGAAATTTCCGCATGCATGTCATGTTATTAGAACTAGCGAGAAATGAACTAGGAATAGAATGACACTAAAGGACAAACTGTATTTTATTGAATATAGTTGGAAGGGCTTGATAACTAAACAAGCAACCAAAAATCCGAGTTACAAACCTAAAATAACCCGAATAATGAAAATAGCAACAAAACAGATAGACATGACTCCTACAATAGAATTGAAAGATAGAGAGGTTTGACTCAATAAAACAAATAAAATCTGGATCACAACCCTGAAATAACCCAGGTAACATAAAAAACACCAAAAGATACCAAGATTCCTTTCTAAGTGAGGAGAAAATGACTTTTGAATTGCTATGCTTGGCATTTAGCCTCAAATTGCTCATCAGAATCATCATGGCCTTCTTCAATTTCATTTGACAAGTTCCTGAGAGGATTCTAATAGTCCATGTAACAAGGCATCATCCCCACAAAGTATGCGTCATCCTGCGCAGGTAAAGAATTCTACGTGATATTCTGGGTGTCACTGTCTTGAATCACAATAAGGGTTTCCTGGATCATCTTCTCTATTTCTCTTTTCAAATCCCAAAAACACTCAACGTCTTGCCCCGAAGCATCAAAATGGTAACATACCTTTTAGAAGGGTCAAAACTTCTTGCACGTGGGTCCACATGATTTAGAGGAATGGGTGCAATCATACCATAATGCTTTAACTTCTCAAATAAGCTTGCGTATGACTCTCCTATTGGTGTAAAATTATATTTCAACTTTTGTTCCCTTCTATACCCCTGGCTTGGATGTGGGTTATAAGGCACTTGAAAATTTTGTGGGGGTTGGTGGACATTTTGTGATACTCGTGCTCGCCTTCTTGGGTGATTTGGTGGCTAGACAACATACTTAGGTGGATCAACAGAGTATGGTTGGTTATGAGGTGGATAGTCATGCTCAGGGGAGTCATGGAAAACCTGATGAGGCTGCCATACCTTCGAGGTGTTCTCCTAGGACCTCTTCTCGACCCTGTTGTCATCACGATTTATTCATCCTTCTCATTTATGTCACAAAAATTATCGGATTCAACCTGGACAACCTGAGTTGCGTCTTTCAGAACTGCTTGACTTAAGGTTTTGCCTGTCTGAAGACCATTCTCTACCATTTCTCCCATTTTGATTGCTTCCAAAAAGGATTTTCCAACTGCGGACATCATGTTTTGAAAGTAATCTGACTCTTGCGCTTGAAGGAAGACAGTGATTAACTCGTGGTCATCCATGGGTGGCTTAACCCTAGCTGTTTGCTCTCTCCATCTAATGGCATACTCCCTAGAACATTCACTTGGTTTCTTCTTCAGGTTTGAAAGGGAATTACGGTCTGGGTCAATGTCAATATTGTATTGGAACTGTTTGACAAAGGCCTGTGCCATGTCATCCCAGACGTACCACCGAGAAGTGTCTTGATCATAAAACCATTCGGATGCTTCTCCCCTGAGGCTTTCCTCAAAATACGCTATTAGCAATTCTTCATTTCTTCCCACATTTCTCAGTTGATTTCAATACCTTTTCAGGTGGGCTATGGGGTCTCCATGTCCATCATTCTTTCCAAATTTGGGAATCTTGAAACCAGGCGACACGTGGACATAGGGGAACATACATAGATCTTTGAAACAACACTCTTTTGACCCGCCCACCCATGCTTGTTTTTCAACCGTTGTTATAAGCTTTTTACCATTTGGGTTATTTCTTCCGGTACCATCTTTTGTGTAGGCTTCTCAATCCTTGCAGGAAGATCAAATAGGTACGAGTTGTATTCAGGAGAGTGGGATTGCTCTTGCTGTGTAACAAATTGTGACACATGACAATGTTCTCTTTGGCCATTGGCCCATGCTTGACACATTTTGGTCATTTGTTGTTTTAGTATTCCATTTTCCTCAACCATAGTAGACTCTTGTCGGATCTTCTGATCCTCAGTCTCTTGAGCACTTGTAACACCATCGATGTCAGTTATCACTGTTCCTTGAATCTTGTGTTGTCTATTTACCACAAACCGACCACCTCAACTTTCTTCGCAATTCAAAATAAAAGAATGGACTCGGTCACCCCTTATTATTATCAACAAAAATAATTTTTTCTTCACTTTTTTTTCAATTTCTTTTTATTTTCATTTTTCTTTTCCATGATTGATGAACCTGATGTGGGTTGCCTACGTATTATGACGCCGCATGAATAAGATCTTGCGTAGTTCGGGAAGATTAGGAATAGTGGAAATAGACTAAAGTTATGTTTTTTTTACTATGACCCGCAAAAAATATCTCCCTTTTTTTTGCGTTTTAACATTTTTAAATCATAGAAAATCCTAAAAATGGTCATTTTTACATATTTATCCTATTCTTTCAATTAGCATTTTTTCTTTAGTTTTAAGTTAAGTAATTGTTTTAATGTTAAAAAGAATAAAAAAAGAGTTTAATCTCTACAAAAAAAAAGATTAATTTAGAATTTATAATTTCTATGACTGTTAATTAAAAAAAAGAAAAAAAGAAAAGAGAATAAGGATTTAATTGTAATGGAGTTTTAATTTAAACAATTGGGCCATTTTAAAATCAAAAACTAACCTAAACCATAATTTTTCTACCCAACACAATACCCAAATCCTCTCCCTAACCTAAAAGACCTAATTCAATACACACATCTAGAGAGGAGAACGCTGGAAAAAGCTAAAAAAAGAGTTGCGCAACAAAACATACCTCCCCCAAATCCAAATACAAAACATAATTTTTAGGTGCGCAATTTATTACTCCCCTAAAATGTTCATTGACAATGTGAAAAGATTCCAAATATGAAGAGGTAAAACATCTATAGGTAGATCGTTGTAGTACAAAATATTATTACTCCCCTAAAATGGGGAACATGGTGTGATTTGGTATTAAGTCGGAGTTAAGTTGTTTAGGCAACTATGTAATGGAAAAGGAAGAATGTGGTAAAAAGGAGAAAGGGATGATGCTGCGTTTATTCAATTCCTTCAAATATGTTGCGAGTCCAGAACATTGTACAAGCACGACATCCAGGAGAGGTAGTAAAAGTTTCCAGCCAAGATATTATTGATAAATAAACGTGAAAACGTGATTTTTGCTCTAAATGAGAATAACTCCTAAAAATAGGCCAAAAATAATTTTTATTAATTTTAGAAATTTTTCTTTGTTTATTTGTATTTCATGCGTTTTAACATTTTTAAATCATAGAAAATCCTAAAAATGGTCCTTTTTACATATTTATCTTAGTCTTTATATTATCATTTTTTCTTTAGTTTTAAGTTATGTAATTGTTTTAATCTTAAAAAAAAAATAAAGAATTTTAATTTCTAAAAAAATATAGATTAATCTAGAATTTTTAATTTCGATGATTGTTAATTTAAAAAAAAAATAAAAAAAGAAAAGAGAATAAAGATTTAATTTTAATGGTGTTTTACTTTAAATAATTGGGCCATTTTAAAATCAAAAACTAACCAAACCATAATTTTTCTACCCAACACAATACCCACATCCTCTTCCTAACCTAAAAGACCTAATACAATACACACATCTAGAGAGGAGAACGCTGGAAAAAGCTAAAAAAAAAAAAAGTTGCGCAACAAAACATACCTCCCCCCCTGAGATCTCATCTTCATACTCCTACCAAAACGACCCCCGGAACTTCTCCTTCTTTAGTCGAAGAATTGAAGCAGAAACGGAGACCAACACCCCTGCTCATCGTTAAACCAGCTGCGCACACACACAGATCCTCACTAAACGAGCTTTTAATTCAATGCAAAAGTGAAAGTTAGTCTATGCTTTTGGTTTTGATTTCAAAATGCCGAAGTTGCTGTTCGAGTAAGGGTGTTGTTCGATTCGAAGCCGAAGTCACCGTTCGTTGGTTCGATGTTCCGATTCGGCTCGTTTGTTCGAACTTTGTTGTTGTTCTTTCCTCGTCTTTCCTTGGAGTCTGTTCGTCAAAATTCTCATAATTGTAATCGTTGGGAGATCCGATACATAAGGAAAGCTTATCGAGGTCCACTCCTTTACTCTTAACTCTCTTCATAATTTTTATGTGTTTCTGATTGTGCGATAAAGTTGAGTTTGATATGGGCTTCTTTGAGTTTTGTTTGAATTTTCTAATCACGTTCCTTAGAGCTGCATCAATATTAGTTTATGTCCTGTCTGCTATGTGAGTTTTACGGTAGTCATAAGTTAGTCATGCTGTACAACTCACATTGCAGACAGGACATAAACTAATATTGATGCAGCTCTAAGGAACGTGATTAGAAAATTCAAACAAAACTCAAAGAAGCCCATATCAAACTCAACTTTATCGCACAATCAGAAACACATAAAAATTATGAAGAGAGTTAAGAGTAAAGGAGTGGACCTCGATAAGCTTTCCTTATGTATCGGATCTCCCAACGATTACAATTATGAGAATTTTGACGAACAGACTCCAAGGAAAGACGAGGAAAGAACAACAACAAAGTTCGAACAAACGAGCCGAATCGGAACATCGAACCAACGAACGGTGACTTCGGCTTCGAATCGAACAACACCCTTACTCGAACAGCAACTTCGGCATTTTGAAATCAAAACCAAAAGCATAGACTAACTTTCACTTTTGCATTGAATTAAAAGCTCGTTTAGTGAGGATCTGTGTGTGTGCGCAGCTGGTTTAACGATGAGCAGGGGTGTTGGTCTCCGTTTCTGCTTCAATTCTTCGACTAAAGAAGGAGAAGTTCCGGGGGTCGTTTTGGTAGGAGTATGAAGATGAGATCTCAGGGGGGGGAGGTATGTTTTGTTGCGCAACTTTTTTTTTTTTTAGCTTTTTCCAGCGTTCTCCTCTCTAGATGTGTGTATTGTATTAGGTCTTTTAGGTTAGGAAGAGGATGTGGGTATTGTGTTGGGTAGAAAAATTATGGTTTGGTTAGTTTTTGATTTTAAAATGGCCCAATTATTTAAAGTAAAACACCATTAAAATTAAATCTTTATTCTCTTTTCTTTTTTTATTTTTTTTTTAAATTAACAATCATCGAAATTAAAAATTCTAGATTAATCTATATTTTTTTAGAAATTAAAATTCTTTATTTTTTTTTTAAGATTAAAACAATTACATAACTTAAAACTAAAGAAAAAATGATAATATAAAGACTAAGATAAATATGTAAAAAGGACCATTTTTAGGATTTTCTATGATTTAAAAATGTTAAAACGCATGAAATACAAATAAACAAAGAAAAATTTCTAAAATTAATAAAAATTATTTTTGGCCTATTTTTAGGAGTTATTCTCATTTAGAGCAAAAATCACGTTTTCACGTTTATTTATCAATAATATCTTGGCTGGAAACTTTTACTACCTCTCCTGGATGTCGTGCTTGTACAATGTTCTGGACTCGCAACATATTTGAAGGAATTGAATAAACGCAGCATCATCCCTTTCTCCTTTTTACCACATTCTTCCTTTTCCATTACATAGTTGCCTAAACAACTTAACTCCGACTTAATACCAAATCACACCATGTTCCCCATTTTAGGGGAGTAATAATATTTTGTACTACAACGATCTACCTATAGATGTTTTACCTCTTCATATTTGGAATCTTTTCACATTGTCAATGAACCTTAATTGCCTAATGGTACCCTTATGTACTAGGGAGAACTATATTTCTTACGCACGAAGGTGTCACCTACTGTAACTGGCACACTTAGTCGCTTAATATTAACTTTGCTCAGAGTGCTTGTTTTAGGTAAACGATTTCTTAAATGATCTTAAAGGTTATTCGTTCGTTGTCTATTCTATTTTTTTGGAGCATGATCTCTTATATTGTCACGACGATGACCATTATAAAATCCTCCGGTCCCTAATTTATGTTTGGTTTATCGTGTTTACTAGACCATACTAATTTCTCTTAGTTCAGTAGGTGTAACTTAGCCTTCTGGCAATCACGTTGGACTCACCAACTCATTTCTTGAAATGAGGATATGCCCTTTAGCCTATGCTCTATTATTGTCCCAAGGCCTGTTACCTCTTGTCGTTTCCTTCACTTGAATATAGACTCTATCATTCTGTCATATTTTTATTTACTTATATAATCTATTTATTACATCTTACTAATAATGCTTCAAACTCTCTTCTTATTCTCCGGATAATATTTCTGTCTGTCACTTTATTGATAACTTCAACAATACATTCTTTCACTTTTACCTCCTCTTGCTTTATCTCATTGGCTCTTTAGGTTACCTAGTATTCTCTCTTTACTAGGAACGGGAACCATACAAAGATAAATATTTATCCCTTCTAGGATTCCAGCGCCAATCCTCTAAATATTTATTTAAATGCATTCTAGTATTCATATCTGAATGTACTATTCTAGCTTGTACCATCGGGGTGTCTCACAAGGAGAACTATTACAATATGTGCAATATCCTTCAGAAATGTTAGCTAATGCTATTAATGCATCTATAATTTTGGTTACTTTAGCCCCAGTTGGATCTTGCTATTCCCTACTTCTCTTAAACTATATCAGTCAATTCCTATAGGGCATACTAAGAATGGCGTGGCCAATTGTACATACCTCTGTTACTGTTGAAGGTAACTCAGAATACATATATTTCTCTGCTTGAATTGTAAGAACTCAAAAGCGTCACTAACTGGTACCTCGTAACCTTTGCCACATTGCTTCTTTTACTTGTTGAAACTTGTATCTACCTTCTGATTTTCTTGTTTCTTTTTAAATACTATGGGTAGATAGATATTCATGCCTTAGGCCTCCTTATCAAGAAACTTACGCGTCTTAGTACCCACACAATCTACTGAAAACCTTATATTTATCCATCATAAGCATGATGCAAAATCAAGTTCCAGTGACTCAATTCTTCCATAGCAACATTTAATCTCTTACCAACTATCTACTTAGACGAGGTATCATTGTGCTATGAAAAAAAATAGAATTTAGAAGTTTGAATTCTTACAATTGAGCTATACCACACGATCTAGAGTATGAAGAAAGAATGACAATCCCAAATGCCTTATAGCCTCCTGCTTATAAGTGTGGTGCACTACACACCCATCAACAAGACTCTACTAGACACGACTTGTAGACTCCCTGGGATAGAACTGCTCTGATAACACTTTGGGCACGACCAAAACTGAAGGGCCGCGACGGGCACCCGGTGTATTACTCAACCGAGTACACATGTAACGAATCTTTCTTATCATACTATCATGAGTGAATGAGCCAGGAAACCTGTTATGAGATAACAAGAATAAACATAAAGGAATACTCAATATATGATGACCTAACATGATATACCAATTTATACATATGACATATGGTCCTTTAAGGCCGATAAGAATATTTGTACACTCAAAACATAGGCCGACAAGGACATGCAAGTATCCATACACCTGACATCTGTCTACAAGCTTGTAAGAGTACATAAAATCATAAATGTCAGGACGTGGCCATGCCATACCAATCAATACATATCAAAAGCATACTGACAAAATAGGTAACTCCAAAGCAAGTGGAGTGCCCCAAAACCTTTGCTGAGCTGATATCCTAATAGGAGGACTGTCAACCAATAAATCGGGACCTACGGGCATGAAATGTAGCGTCCCCAGGAAAAAGGGATGTTAGTATAAGTAAAGTACCGAGTATGTAAGGTACGAAAGCATAAAAAACAACTTCAAAGTAAAGAGAGATAAAGAAGACACAGCCTGGAACACCTGAGCGTCTTTAGGGGCTACTGACATGAAATGCATAATACATATATATACCTAAACTTTTTAAAGCATACGCCCCTGTGGGCATCATCATCATATCGTACCCGGCCTCAAAGAGGACTTAGTAAAAATATATCCGGGCATCATAAGGATCGGTAGAATCTTACCCGGCCACGTGGAGCTCAGTAAACCCAACTTATTAGTGGTCGCCCAACTGGTGATGTACCCGACCGACTGTAGCGCGTCCCGGTAGAGTAAAATAGATACATATATAGAATGCATGCTCGACTTATGGGATCACATTCTAACCCTTTCCGAGTGATGTAAGGTCATTGCACCTTCGATTAACATTATGGACATCCCTATCATTATTATGAACCTTAGTAGGATTTAAAGATCATACACACTTGTTTAGAATAACATTATAAGGAATGAACAACATGGACAACCATAGTTTCGAGGAGTATATCTGGTATGATTTAGCGTACTGTTTATGTTCCTGTCACTTTAGACCATGCCAAAACAAAGAAGTAAGTTCCTAAACATACCTTTGAAATCTTCTTTCCAATCGTCAAGCAAGCTCAATATGATATTCTTACGTCTAAAATGAGTAAACCGACTTCGTCGTCATCATATAAGCATTATAACTCTCATACTTGGAAACCAATATTCTACAAGAAAACAGAAAACACCTTCCATAATTGTACTACATCCCATATGTTACCAAAAGTCATCAAACATGCCAATCAACAACAGTATAATTGACAATAGGCTCTCCAATTTGTTCAACAACCATTTTGAGCGGCAAGATCGATTTATGACTAACAAAATATTGTTTGAATCTAATTCCTTCTCCATGAATCTTCCTACAACATATACAACATCATACTTATGCTTACCATTTTATTTTCAACCCAAAACATCATAAGCAAAAATTTTCAAACATAGTCCACACACCTAGCACCTTAACCTTTATCGTTAACATATTTTGTTTCATGTCATCTTCTTCAATACACTGAATTAGCACATAGATAAGCTTAAAACAGTAGCTACTACATAATAAAACTATTTACAACAATTTCTAGCCACAACAAACCATATATATAGCCTCAATACATCCTATAAAAATAATAACGATTTCTTATGCCATGTAGGTTACTATCATGTAGAGTTTCACTCAAACAACTCAACCGACACATAATTAACCTTAAGAACAGCCAAGAACATGATTTACATACCCTAGGCAGTAGATACAACTTCAAAATCTCCAGCTGGTGTAGTTTACAACAACCCTCTACCAAACCACAACACTATAGGAGTTGTATTCTCTTCTTGAATCAACTTCTGTGTTCACGTTGGTTTGGAAACACTTGTATTTCGACTTGAAATTCCAATATAGATGAAGGAGGTACTGATTCTTAGATTAACCATAAATAACAACACGAGATCTAGGGTTACTTACCTTTGAAGAACCCTCCAAAACAACCACAAAATTAAGTACTACTATCTAACTAGCACCACGGGATTTCTAGCATCATATTCATATTTCCATAGAATAATGGAGGAACCTTTGGAGAGAATTTAGGAAGGTTTAGGAACTGTATTGGAGGAGAAAAAAAGGCTTGAAACGACATATAAATGAATTAAATACAAGCTAGAGTTTAAACCGACTTTGTGGGTCTCATAGGAGTTGCTTGTGCAGTCTCACAAAAACGTAAATATCTCTCTAGTACGATATTGTATCGACAAAAGGTTTAATTCTTTAGAAACTAAACTCGTATCTCTTCAACTTGACAGATGATCCTTTGATTCCAAATGTATTTGGAGAAAAGTTCATCTACGTTTGACCTAAATTTCAACACATTTATGAATATAAGTTGCGGTGACCTTTTCCAAGTTTTATTCCACAACTCGCTTGACCTCAAAACAAAAAAAGAACTGTTCTACGACTAAAATAACTCATAATATAACTGCTTATAATGTTATAACCCTAGTCTCACCCCAAAAGTACATGGTAAAACATTCCAACTTGTCGACTTTCGACGAAACTTATTTTCTTCAATTTGTTTAGCTTCTAAGCATTAGAACCATCTTGATTCTTGGTATTAAGGATCTTAAATATTTGTAACCTCCATGTTAACATAATGAAATAACTTTGTAAACTTTTCAAAGATGATTCCCTTTTTGAGCTTACAATAACTGACTTATGATGTACTCTTACGTACGAAAACATAGGGTGTAACAAAAATGCCCTATTGTTGTGTTTTTAATAGGGTGGGGTGGGAGTTTAAAATTTAGAAAATAAGAGCACCATTTGGATTTGCGGTCGCATTTGCAATAGCAAAGGTGAAATGTGGTCCGATGAATAGACTGCAAATAAGTCTCCCAAAAATGCGGCACTCTGGCTGAATTTGTGGAAGATATGCGGTCTGTATTCACGCCATGCGGCTGCATAATACACTACATAACTGCCCTTCACAAAATCCTTGGGAAATTATGTGACGACTATTCAACCCGGATTTCGATTATGCGATCGTATAATTGACCGAATAGTTGACTTCAAATTTGGCCTACACAGTGATTCGCTCTGCAGTAGAAATGCGATCCGCATACTTGATATGCGGTCACATTCTCGACCGTAAAAGTGCACTTTTTCTGGAAAATATATTTTCTTGACTTTTTGATGCATAGCTTAGTCCAAAAGGGTCCGAACTTTTTGCTTTATAGAAAAATCTTTTACTGCCTCAAATTCTCCCCCTCTTAGGATCATTCGTCCTCGAATGATGGTCAAGGTTCCTTTACTATCAGTATCTCGTGAACTCCCTTTATCTCGTAATCGTGGGATATTGCAATAACTCCAAATCTGGCTAACTCCATAAATTTTTAAAAATTTTGCCAAAGTTTCCTTTGAATCTAGGGATATCCACCTGTCAGAGAGCCCCAAAAAACAAGTCCTAAGTTCATATATACATAATTCTTATACCCAATGTCACGCCCCAACCTCGGGGAGCATGACCGGCGCGCGACCGAGAGATCTCGATCAAGCAAGCCTTACCTTAGCACTCCCTACCTGACTCGACACAATTACGCGCCTTGATTCCGCTTAGTGAGATTAAAGAAATAAAAAGGGGTTGCATAGTTAATCATGAACATCTCATCTTACAACACAACATTGACCCATAGCTTAGATTCCCAAGATTTCCATATGGTTAGAGTGTGGTACATGCCATAGTTTAGTTCCCAAAGTACATACAGTTGATACTCTGGAACATAAAATTTCAAAATATAACATGGTTCTAAGTCACCCCGGCACCCTTACATGACCAACAGAGTTGTCTACGGAGCCTATAAATATAAAAGAGTTTAAAATGATAACGCCGGTGAAAAGGCCCCAGCCATACCTCAAAACGTGATAACTTACATAATGAAAAGCTACAAGCCCTGGGAGGAATGTAGGCTCACCAAGATGGTTATGAAGAGGACAAGGTTGTACCACTACCTGCAAACGACACTATCAACAACAGAACCACCTAAATCCATTCAAAGATGCAGTGCCCCTGGAAAAAGGGACGTTTGCACTATCGGATAGTACTACTATCCATGGCAAACAACACTCTAATCGGATGAATAGTGAAACAATAAAAGAACAAACAGTTACATCATCAACAGTTACATCAAAGAAAATCAAGTAGGAGCACCTAATAAGTCTTGCATGGTTGCTAGTGAAATATGTTATTCCTTTTAAGTTAATGCTCATTAGTGCCAAATACCATGTCTTTAAAATATAATGCCATCGTGGGGTTGTTATCACGGAGTCCGGTCTCTGCCCAATCGGCTATGCCATCCTAAGTGAGACATATCAATATTCTCAATAATGTTCTCAATCCCAACATATATGCCATCATGTGTATAGCATGATGTCCGATCTCGGCCCAATCGCCTAAGCCATCTCACTTAGGACATAACCTCTTTTAATTACTATCAGTTTCCATTTCCGTCTATATTTTTTTTGCACCGGGTAAACACCTCTTTTCATTTATGTGCTTCTTGGCACCCATATTCATTAACACAACACAAGCCTTACCTTTTGTCAATTTCTTCATGTAATCCCATAATATATTTATCAAAAGCTATATTACAAGGTAAACACATGCTTAGGGAAATAACAAACTCTTGAAAGACATGATCACTTTTTAATTACCATGATTTCAAATAAACACATAGCATAATGCGGGATGGAAGTCCGTCACTCAACAAAAAAATGGAATCAGCCGAGTAGAATCAATTTGAAATTTCAAGCCAGCCATTAAATACATGAATTCAAGACAAAAAGAAAAGGGTTAGCCATACATACCTTAGTGGAGTCTCCCTTAATTCCTTACAAAAATTCCCGGAAATCCCTAGAAACTTTGATCTATTTTATAAGAACCATATTTTTAGCCATGAATTAGAGATTCGATTAAGACCGTAGCTCATTTGAGCATATTGTCAAGAACTAGGTGTACATTGTTGTTTTTGGTTCCTTTTCGTGAGAGATTTTGTTACTTTCTACCCTAATTATTGTCTTTTGAAGTTGTGATCTTCCCATTCCCCGTTGTTGATTATTCATGAAAGATTTCTACCTTTGTTCCCCATGTACCCTATTGATAATTACTTGTTTTTAACAAAAAATGCTTGAAATTATTGATGAGGACACAACTATGTACCTGTTTGGAGGAAAATCTAGAAGCCTTAATTAGAAATCTTCAAGGAGTTTTTCATGTATTTTGATGGATCTTGATGGGTGACACTCTTTCTCACTCTAGAACTCTATCCCCCTCTCTATATTGTAAGAATAATCAGAAATAGATTGTGGTGGCGTTATTTAATGGGGATGGTCAGATTTTGAAATTTATAAAATAAGGGCAAGAGGTAGATTTGCGGTCACATTCTGCGACTGTAAAGTGGAAATGATGTCAGTATAAACGCACCCAATAACTGGGTGAATTGTTTAAGTTTGCTGTGAGAATGCGGTCCGCATTCCCGTTCTGCGGCCGCATAATGCACCGCAGAACTACCCTCCAGAAAATCCTTAAGAAATTATGCGGTGTCTATGTGGTCTGCATATCAGTTATGCAATCGCATAATGGACTACATTTTGACCTTAATTTTAACCAAGCCACTGTCCGCATACTGTATTTGCGATCGCATTTTTGACCACATAACAACACTTTTCTGGAAAACTTAGGTTCTTGAATTTTTATGCTTAGGTTAGTACAAAGGGTTCGAACCACGGCTCGTAAGCTCTCTGCAAAGAACATTACACACTTCTAACACATATTTGTAACTTAGCACTACGGCTACTAAGTTTTGAACACAAGATTTCATGGGGCCATACATCCTCCCCCTGTTAAAATCATTCATCCTTGAATGAGGATCTAAGGTCTATTATTAGGAGTTCTTTATGTAATCCTCTGCCTTTTACAGTCATAAACCTGTTAATAGTCTCCAAATATTGCTAACTTCCTAAATTTCCAAAAATATTGCCAAAGTTTCCCTTGTATCTAGGCCTATCCACCTATTAGAAAGCCCCAGAATATTACCCTAATAGCATATACATGTTTCTTTACATTACATGAATTGCACTGTACCGCATCAACCATGCCATATAGGAAACAAATATAATAAAAATGGGACAGTTCTTATTTGATTAAATCACCAGATAAGAGTTCATAGGAATTAGAATGCATAAAAGTTGTTACACGACTATTCAAAAAAGATGCAGGTACTTCTTTTTCATTTCATCCCCGGCTTCCTAAGTGGATTCCTCCACTTGCTGATCCCGCCAAAACAATTTTACGGAGGCAATCTCCGTATGTCTCAGTTTTTGGACTTACATGTCAAGAAGGCAACTGAGAATTCTTCATAGGGCAGCTCTTCATTGACCTCAATGGTTTCAACCTGCACGATAGTTGACGGATCTCCCACCACCTTTTTCAACATGGACACCTGAAAAATTAGGTGTACCAATGGCATCTTGGGTGGCAACTCAAACTTGTACACCACTTGTACGGTCAAACATATCTTAGGCTAAATTTCCCTTTCTTCCTGAATCACATGATGCCTTTTATGGAGGAAACAGTCAAGAATACCCAATCACCTTATTTGAATTTCAAATCCTTGTGGAGAACGTCTGAATAAAACTTTTGACGAACTCTGAGAAGTCTTCAATCTTTCCTTAATGATCTTGACCTTTTCCATGGCCTGGTGCACAAGGTATGGACCTATTTGTTCATCTTCCCCAACTTCAAAGCACCTAATAGGTGACCTACATCTTCTACCATGCAGTGCCTCAAATGGTGCCATTTGGATACAAGCATGAAAGCTGTTGTTATATGCAAACTCTATGAGTGTCAAATGATCACCTCAGCTGCCTTTGAAATCAAGGGCGCAAGAATGCAACATGTCTTCCATCATCTTAATGGTCTGCATGGCTTTCCTGTCTGTTTGAGGGTGAAAAGGCTATGCTAAGATTTACCTACGTGCCTAGACTCTGCTGGAATTTCTTCAAAAACTTGGTCGTGCACTGAGCCCTTCAATTCGAGATGATTGAGACCGGATTACCTTGCAACATGGCTATCTCCTTGATATACAACTAAGCATATTATTCTGCTATATCCGTAGATTTGACTGGAAAGAAGTGTGCTAACTTGGTGAGTTGGTCAACGATCACCCAAATTGAATAAAACTTGCATAGAGTGCGCGGTAACCCTACCACAAAATCCATATTGATCATTTCCCATTTCCACATTGGAATTTCTATGCTTTGAGTCAATCTTCTGAACCTTTGATGTTCGGCCTTCACCCGTTGACAATTTGGACAACTATTCACAAAGTTCGCCACATCCCTTTTCATTTCATTCCACCAATAGACTTCCTTGAGATCATGGTACATTTTCGTAGAGCCAGGTTGCATAGAATACCTACAAGTACGAGCTTCTGCCATGATTCTCTCCCCAAGACCGTCAAAATCTGGAACACATAGGCAGCCTTGGCACCTCAGGGTACCATCCTACCGGATAATGGAAAACGTTGTGGTCTTGCATTTATGAATCCCTTCTTTCAAATGTACCAACAATGGATCGTTGAATTGCTTTTCCTTCATCTCTGCCGCAAGCGATGATTCAGTCCCATTTTGCAGAACTACCCCTCCATCATTAGAGTCCGCAAGATGCATTCCTAAACTGGCCAATTGATGAACCTCCCAGGCTAACGGTCTCTGGTCCGCCCTCAAACTAGCCAAACCAAAGATTTTCGGCTAAGAGCATCGGCCACAACGTTAGCATTTCCCGGGTGATCGAGAATATCAATATCATAGTCCTTGAGTAACACCAACCATCTGTTCTACCTCAGATTAAGCTCCTTTTTCTTAATAATATATTGAAGGCTCTTGTGGTTCGTGAAGACATCCACGTGGACCCCATATAGCTAATAGCGCAAAATCTTTAGCGCAAACACCACTGCTGCCACCTCTAAGTCATGAGTCAGATAATTCTTTTCGTGATTCCTAAGTTGTCTTGAAGCGTAGGCTATCACCTTGCCATGCTGAATTAATACATACCCATGCCCAATCCTTGAAGCATTGCAATACACCACAAATTCCCAAGTACCCGCTAGCAGGGTTAATAACGATGCTATAGTCAATCTAGATTTCAGTTCCTGGAAACTCCTTTCATAAGCATCACACCACTGGAACTTTGTTGCTCTCTATGTCAATTTAAACAAGGGAGAGGCAAGAGTAGAAAATCCCTCCATAAGTCACCTATAATATCCAGCCAAACCCAAGAAATTGCGAATCTCAGTTGGAGTGGTAGGCCTGGGCCAACTATTCACCGTTGCGACCTTTTGGGGATCAACCATAATCCCTTCTTGGGAGATGACGTGACACAAAAATGCGACAGATTCAAGCCAAAATTAACATTTGGAAATTTTCGCATACAGCTGATGTCGTTGAAGAGTCTGCAGGACGTTGCTGAGATGGACCATATGGTTCTCCTAACTTCGGGAATATACCAGAATATCGTCCATGAACACGATCATAAAGGAGTATAGAAAAGGCTTAAACACCCGATTCATAAGATCCATGAATGCTATCGGGGCTTTTGTTAGCCCAAAACACATCACCGGAAATTCAAAGTGTCAATATCAAGTTCTGATGGCTATTTTTGGCACATCCCGCTCCCTTATATTTAATTGGTGATACCCGGATCACAAGTGAATATTTGATAAGCATTAAACACATCACAATTGGAAAAACAAGTCATCTATCCTTGGAAAGAGGTACTTATTTCTTATTGTGACCTTATTGAGTTGCCGGTAGTTAAAACATATTCCCGGCGACCCATCCTTCTTTCTAAAAAAGAGAACTGGAGCACCCCAAGGTGACAAACTCGGTCGAATGAAACCCTTCTCTAAAAGATCCTTCAGTCATTCCTCTTGCTCCTGAGTTGTGCCAGTGCCACTCTGTAAGGTGGAATAAATATAGGTTGAGTTCCTGGCCTCACATCAATCCCAAATTTCTCTACCTGTCTGGAGGGATCCTAGGGAGCTCATCCAAAAACACATCGAAAAACTCACTTATAGTTGGCACAGATTCGAGAGTAGGCACCTAAGCTGTGTTAGTAACTCGAATCAAATGGTAAATGCACCCTTTCGTGATCATCTTGGAGGTCATATGGTAAGAAATAGACCTATATTTTGGCAGGACATCATTCCCGTCCCACTCAATAGCAGGCATGTTAGGGAATTCGAGCCTTTTGACCCTAGTTTGGCAATCAGGTTTTGAAAAGCATGCATAAATCCAATCCATTACCATTATTACATCAAAATCGATCATCCTCAATTTAATAAGGTTGGCTATAGTATCGCAGCCACGCACCGTGAACACACAACCCTTGTAAACCCATGCGGCTGTAATGGACTCGTCAACCGGAGTAGATACATAGAATAGATCATAGAGCTATTCTAGTTCTATCCCGAAGTTTTGACCAACATATGGAGTAACATAGGACAAGGAAGACTCGGGATCAATAAGTGTATATACATCATGAGATTGACCAGTCAATATACCTGTGATGACATCTGGGGAGGCCACTGCACTCAGATGGCCACTCATAGTATTAAACTGGCTGGGTCCCCCTGAACCCTGTGCACCACCCCATCTAGTGGGTGCTGGAGAGCCTCAAGCTGGGGGGCTGCGCGGAAGATGTTGTAGCTATTAGACTGGATAACTAAGCTGGACCCCTGCCCGCTCCCTGGTGGGACGCGTGACAGTCCTTCTGAATATGGCCTCTCAACCCGCATCTGTAGCATATTGGCATATCTAGGCAGTACACTTCTGAATGAACTCTCCCACATTTAGAGAATTGGGCCCTCTGCTGCTGCTGGGGTCTTCCTCTCGATCGTTCTACCCTGGCTGGGCCTAAATAAACTCCTTTGCTGCTGTCCGTGCCCTGATGGTGGGGCTCTAGCTGAACACTGAGCATAAAACTGGGATGGTCCTGATGATCCTCTTTGCATCGCTAATCCCTCAACTCTAAATGAACCCCCAAGGTGGCCTGCTAATCGAACTCTATTATTTCCTTCTCGCTCCATTCCGTGCCTTAATTTTTGAGCCTCCATTGTTGAGTGAAAGCCATCCTCCTTCCATAGTTCATGTCTTCATTTAGAGCGGTTGTGGCAGCTTTATTAACATCCAAGGGGCCAAGGCCCTGCAATAATCGATGCACCTTAGCCTCCATAGCCAGCTTCATGTGAACAATATACTTTGACAGGCGCACGAACTCCATATGATACTCGGACACACTCTTGTTACCTTGCTTGAGCATCTCAAACTCTGCAGCACGAGATGACTTCATCTCGAGATGCAAGAAATTATCTATGAAGGCTTCCGCAAATTCACTCCATGATGTCGGAGGGCTCCCCTCCTCACGGGAGTCCTCCCACATCTCGAAACAGGAATATGCCACCCCCTTCAGATGGTAGGATGCCAATACTACTCCCTCCGTGTTGGTAGCACGCATAACTCGGAGAGACTTACGCATCTCATCAATGAAATACTGAGAGTCTGCTCCGGGGTTAATGCATGTGAACATCGTAGGGTCCAACTGAAGGAACCTGTTTACTCTAGGACTGGATGAATCCTCCTGTGGGCGAAATGAGGTTGTGGCAGTATTTGACCTCTACGCCAGGGAAGCTACCAATCGAGTCAGCATCTGGATGGCCCCTCAAAGATCCCCATCTGAAATACCAGTACCAGAGGCTGGGGCTGGGTGGATTTGGAATATCAGTAAGAAGAATGGTGTTACCCTCCATAGTTGTAAGAATTGGAGCAGTCTGCTCTGAAGTGGAAGAAACAGGCATGGAGACAGCAGGGTGATTTCCTTCTCTCGCAACATCAAGTGAAGATTCATCTACCACTCCCAAGGGAGTATTGGCTGTCATACCATGTTGCGCTTTCTTCTTAGCTGCCATTTACTTAAAGCTAGAACAATGCAAGAGTTAGATACCTAAATACCGCTCTATCGCACGATAAAAAATACAATAAAGAGTATCATACCTAAATGTCCGAGTAGCCCCCTACTTATAAATGTGGTCAACAACACACCGATAAGAAGAGCTTTACTAGACACGACTCCAAAATACCCTAAGTCACTTTAAAACCTTAGCTTCTGATACCATATTTTCCCACCTCGACCTCCGAGAGCGCAACTGCCGGGCGGCAGAGAGATCCTCATTGAGCAAGCCTTACATGAGCACTCCCTACTCGACTAAACATAGTTACAGGCCTCGATTAGGCTTCATGTGATGTAAGAAATAAAAAGGGGTTTCATAGTTAGTCAAGAACATCTCATCTTACAACACAAAAATGACCCATAGTTTAGACTCCCAAGATCTCCATACGATTATAGCGTGGTACGTGCCACAGTTTATTTCCCAGAGTAAATATAGTTGACAGTTTGAACATAAAATTTTAAAATACAACATGGTTCTAAGACCACCCTATTATTTTTTATGCCGTTCACTAGGGGGGGGGAATGAATAGTGAGGCACGAGAATATTGAAATATTGCGGAATTTAAAATTGCAGGAATAAGTAAATACGGTAATTGAAATAATCAAGAAAGAACACACCGTATTTTATCCTGGTTCACCACAACCCGTGGCTAGTCCAGTCCCCGAGAGACTCTCTCGAGATTCCACTATCTTCATCAAGCTTACGGGTGCTTAACAAACCGTTACAGTTGCTCAAGGATACCGCACCTTAAGACTTCACTTGCTTGAGGATACCTCACCCCAAGACTTCAACCACTAAGACTTTGGGTACTTAGCAAACCCGACAAATGAGAAGATATGTTCTTCTCAAACAACTCTCTTTTACAACAAATACACTCTCAATAGAGTGGATAAAGAGAAACAAAATAAGTTCTATGAACAACACAAAGTTGTCTATCAAATGGCTCAACAAAAGCTCTAAAATGATGCTTGAAAATGATCAATATGTATATCAATATATGCAGGAGTTGTGTGTTTAAAATGAGCTCAAAAGACCTCTTTTTATAGGTGAAAAAGTAGTGCTGACCGTTGCTTAATTTACAAATCAAATCCCTGATTCTGTGCTCAAACAATCGATTGTTTGGAGGTGACAATCGATTGTCTGACCAATGTTCAAAAAAGAGATTCCTGATGTTAGGCTAAACAATCGATTGTTAAACCTGAATAATCGATTGTCTTCAACGTTCAATAATCAATTTAGGATTCTGTGGGAACGGTCAAAATATAATCGGTTGCATTAGGGGACATCGATTGTTGATAATCGATTGTGACAAAGACAATCGATTGTTTTGATATTTAAAAACGGTTAGTCTCAAAATAATCGATTGTTAAAGTAGACAATCGATTGTCAACAATCGATTGTTAAAGTAGAAAATCTATTATGTTGTTCCAGTGTTCAAAACTGGCAACGGTCGATTATATCCACTTGATATACACTTGATATACACTGTGTATACTAGAGTATACCAGAAATGAAAACTTACTTCAAAACCCATTTTGGTTGAAATGAAAACGTTAAAATCAGTTTGTTTGAAGTATATATTAAAAATATTTATGATATATATAATTTAATAAAGTGATTTTATGCATGTTTATGATGACCTAATGTTGAGCCAAAAGATAAGATAACTTAAACGTTGTTCTTACATTGGTTCTACCTAACGACCTTCGTCTTGGGTCTTCGGTCTTGAACTCTTTGGCTCGACTTGGCTTGTCTATGCAATCCCGTCATCAATATGCTTCTCGCCATTTGATAGTTTGTCATATTATATCGTTGTTTGACGCTTGACTTCATTGTTTGTCATTCATCAAAACCTATACCTGAAAATCATGCTCATACAACCAAAGCGCACATATCAAAGGTATACATGATTTCCAACAATTTCCCCCTTTTTGATAATGACAAACAACGGAAGATATGCATATTGAATTCCCCCTAAATTCATGCTATATCTCAACATACAATTTATGCAAACAATTCATAGAAATCAATTCAATATAATTCCCCCTTAATTGAATATTCCCCCTCAATTAAGGCATGCTTATCGCCCATATTCTTCCCCCTTTTGGCATTAGCAAAAAGACTATACCAAAAAAAAATTTAAACCATTGACGATACCAATCGTTATAAACAAGATCATATCAAATGTTAGTAAATGACATACTAATGATAACGGTCATTTTTCTCAACAATATCAATTGTTATTTTAAACTACGAATGTTCATCAAAACATGAATCAATCAATTTTTATAAACCAAATTGATACTAATTGTTATTCAAAAAGAACTGATTAAAGCATGAATCAACCAAAACTGATATAGATTATTTGCACATATTAACTCATTGTGTTTTTATTCAAAATACGATAACTAACCGACGTTCCCCCTTAATGTATTAAGGTTTCGTGCTTGGTGCATCCACTACAATTTTGTAGTCTTCAAGCACACCTGCAAAAGTACCTAAAAATAGGTTTTTGGTACCCAACTTCTTTTGGGTCCTTGGGGGTTAAGATAATAATAATTGTAATCAACACATAATCTCTATGTTTAGCAAAACAAACGGGTGCAATGTGTCCTACCCGATTACAATAATGACATATAACATTAGGATTGTGCATATGTCTAGGTTGAGCCAAATGCGTTCTAGGTGATCTAAAGCCATTCCTAGACGCGTTGAAATTCTAGAGTCATCTCTAGGTGGTCTAGAATAATTATTCCTAGACTCATTAGCAAAAATCCTAGAATCATTTCTAGGTTGCGCAACTCCATTTCTATTATGATTCTTATTCATTTTACGCCTATAGTTATTCCTAGGCTTTTCTTCTTTGTTTCAGCTTTAGGAATATCAACACTACGTGTTTCTAGTGCTTTCCTAAGTTCTGTGTTCTCAAGTTTTAAAGAACTACAAGAAGAACAATTTGAACATGTATCAATAGAAGAAGCTTCATTCAATTCCTTGATTTTATTTTTAAAAACAGCAATGTCATTTTCCAAAAATTTATTTTCTTTTTCTAAAACTTCAATTTTGTTTTTAAGAACACCATTTTCATTAGTCAATTTTTCAAAATCTATTTCTTTCAAAGAAGAGGATTTTTCAAAATCTTTTTCTTGTAAAGAAAGTGTTTTCTGAAAATCTGTTTGCAAAGAAATTGATTTCTGCAAAAAAGTGTTTTCTTCAATTCTTTTATCAATTTGGAAGCATTGACAAATTCACCATACAATTCATGATAGGCATTTTGTAAATCTTCAAATGAGTGAGAGTTAGATGTACTTACCTCTTCTTCTCCGTTTGCCATGAGACATAATGCGCCGGCTTCATTGCCCGAGCTGTCTGAGTCCCGTGATCCGCGCCTATGGTGTTTCCTCTTTTTCTTGTCCTTCTTCAAAGACTTACAAAACTTTTCAAATATATCACTGGAAGTATTTTCATCATCCCTTTCCGAATCACTTACCTCTTCTCTTTTAGAGAATGAGGCTTTGAAGGCAAAATTCGAATCACTTCTAAGATACGGATTAAGAATTGTGCTATCATAAGTTTCGAGGTTACCTCTTAGTCCATCAATTGTGATATTCGTGTATTCCATCGACTCTTGGATGGCATTGGCTTTGGAACGCCATTCGGGAGTGAGACTCCGTAGGACTTTTCGAACAAGATCTTTGTTCGTGTAAACTTTCTCGAGAGCATGGAGATCGTTGACGATTCTTAAAAATCGTTCAAACATAACACCAATAGGTTCCTTCTCCATTTTAAAAGTTTCATATTTATGAGTTAGAAAATCAATTTTGGATTCTCGGACTTGAGGCGTACCTTCATAAATGATCTCGAGTTTGTCCCACATCTCCTTGGCGGTTGTGCAGCAAGAGATTTTCCGATAGTCATTCGAATTCACCGCACAATATAATACATGGATGGCCCTTGCATTATTTTCAACTATCTTCATGTCCTTGGCATCATATTCATCTTCCTTCTTTGGAACCGTGATTTCTCCAACTTTCTTTGTCGGCATTGGTTCACCGTTTTTGATGATTTGCCACAAACGAAAATTGTTTGCTTTGAGGAAGATACTCATCCGCCCTTTCCAATATGTATAGTTTGTTCCGTCAAATAGTGGAACGCAAGTGGTGGATTGTCCTTCATTCATCATTCCTGCTTTCAATATTCTATGCACAAAAATATATATAGCTCTCAACCGGTTAAGGCTTTCAGAGAGTTAGGCTCTGATACCAATTGTTATTTTTTATGCCGTTCACTAGGGGGGGGGGGGTGAATAGTGAGGCACGAGAATATTGAAATATTACGGAATTTAAAATTGCAGGAATAAGTAAATACGGTAATTGAAATAATCAAGAAAGAACACACCGTATTTTATCCTGGTTCACCATAACCCGTGGCTAGTCCAGTCCCCGAGAGACTCTCTCGAGATTCCACTATCTTCGTCAAGCTTACGGGTGCTTAACAAACCGTTACAGTTGCTCAAGGATACCGCACCTTAAGACTTCACTTGCTTGAGGATACCTCACCCCAAGACTTCAACCACTAAGACTTTGGGTACTTAGCAAACCCGACAAATGAGAAGATATGTTCTTCTCAAACAACTCTCTTTTACAACAAATACACTCTCAATAGAGTGGATAAAGAGAAACAAAATAAGTTCTATGAACAACACAAAGTTGTCTATCAAATGGCTCAACAAAAGCTCTAAAATGATGCTTGAAAATGATCAATATGTATATCAATATATGCAGGAGTTGTGTGTTTAAAATGAGCTCAAAAGACCTCTTTTTATAGGTGAAAAAGTAGTGCTGACCGTTGCTTAATTTACAAATCAAATCCCTGATTCTGTGCTCAAACAATCGATTGTTTGGAGGTGACAATCGATTGTCTGACCAATGTTCAAAAAAGAGATTCCTGATGTTAGGCTAAACAATCGATTGTTAAACCTGAATAATCGATTGTCTTCAACGTTCAATAATCAATTTAGGATTCTATGGGAACGGTCAAAATATAATCGGTTGCATTAGGGGACATCGATTGTTGATAATCGATTGTGACAAAGACAATCGATTGTTTTGATATTTAAAAACGGTTAGTCTCAAAATAATCGATTGTTAAAGTAGACAATCGATTGTCAACAATCGATTGTTAAAGTAGAAAATCTATTATGTTGTTCCAGTGTTCAAAACTTTGGCAACGGTCGATTATATACACTTGATATACACTTGATATACACTGTGTATACTAGAGTATACCAGAATTGAAAACTTACTTCAAAACCCATTTTGGTTGAAATGAAAACGTTAAAATCAGTTTGTTTGAAGTATATATTAAAAATATTTATGATATATATAATTTAATAAAGTGATTTTATGCATGTTTATGATGACCTAATGTTGAGCCAAAAGATAATATAACTTAAACGTTGTTCTTACATTGGTTCTACCGAACGACCTTCGTCTTGGGTCTTCGGTCTTGAACTCTTTGGCTTGACTTGGCTTGTCTATGCAATCCCGTCATCAATATGCTTCTCGCCATTTGATAGTTTGTCATATTATATCGTTGTTTGACGCTTGACTTCATTGTTTGTCATTCATCAAAACCTATACCTGAAAATCATGCTCATACAACCAAAGCGCACATATCAAAGGTATACATGATTTCCAACACACCCTAGCACCCGTACATGACCCACAAAAATGTGTACGGAGCCTCTAAAGATAGAAGAGTTCAAAATGATAACGCCGACGACAAGGCCCCCACCATACCTCAAAAAGTGATAACTTACATATTGAAAAGCTACAACCTTTGGAGAGATGGGGGCTCACCATGACGGCTATGAAGAGGACAAGGGTGAACAACTATCTGCGATCGACACTGTCAATAATGGAACCTCCTACATCCATTCAAAGATGTAGCATCCCTGAAAAAGGGACGTTAGCACTATTGAATAGTACTAGTATGCATGGAAAACATAATTCTAATAGGATGAACAGTGAAATAATGAAAGAACAAACAATTATATCATCAATAGTTACATCATAGAAAATCAAGTAGGAGCACCAAATAAGTCTTGCATGGTTGTTGGTTAATTCAGTTCTTCCTTTTAAGTTAATATTCATTAGTTCCAAATACCATGACTTTAAAATATAATACCATCGTGAGGTTGTTATCAAGGAGTCCGGTCTCTGCCTCACCGGTTAAGCCACCCAAGTGAGACATTAATATTCACAATAAAGTTCTGGATCCCAACATAAATTCTACTATATGTAAAACATGGCATCAGATAACAGCCTGATCGGCTAAGCCATCTCACTTGGGACATGACCTCCTTTATTTACACTTCAGTTTTCATTTTCTTCCACATTTTTCCATACAGGGTATAACACCTCTTTTCATTTATGTGCTCCTAGGCACCGAGATTCATCAACACAACACAAGCCTTCCCTTTTGTCAATTTGTTCATGTAATGCCATCATTCATTTATCAAAAGCTGTATTACAAGCCAAGCAAATGCTTAGGGTAATAACAAACTCTTAAAAGAAATGATCACTTTGTTAATTACCATTATTTCAATTAAACAATGTGCAATAGAAGTCTGTCACTCAACACAAAAATGAAATCAACCAAGTAGAATCAATTTGAAATTTCAAGCCAACCATAGAACACGTGAACTCAATACAAAATGAAAAGGGTTAGCCATACATACCTTAGTGGAGTCTCCCTTAATCCTTTAAAAAGTTCCCGAAATTCCCTAGCAATTTCGATCTATTTTATAACAACCATAATTTCAACCAAGAATTAGAGATACGATTAAGACCATAGCTCATTTGAGCATATTGACAAGCACTAGGTGTACATTGTGGTTTTTGGTTCCTTTTTGTGAGAGATTTTTTCACTTTCTACCCTAGTTGCCGTCTTTTGAAGTCGTGATCTTCCCATTCACCGTTGTTAATTACGCATGCAAGATTTCTAGCCTTGTTCCCCATGTACCCTATTGCTTATTACTTGTTTTAAACCAAAAATTCTTGAAATTATTGATAACGGCACAACTACTTACCAGTTAGGTGGAAAACCTAGAAACCTCCATTAGCAATCCTCAAGGAATTTGTCATGAATTTTGATGGAGCATGATGGATTACACTCTTTATCACTCTAGAACTCTCTTCCCCTCTCTCTATGTTGTAAGAATAATCAAAAATAGCCTGTGGTGGTATTATTTAACCTGGTGGGGTCGGATTTTAAAATTTATAAAATAAGGGCCCGAATCTAATTTGCAGTCGCATTGTACGATCAGAAAGAGGAAATGTAGTCCACAAAATGGACAGCAGAAACGCTCCTAAAAAAAGGTGAGCTATTTCAGTTTGCAATCAGAATGCGGTCCGTATTCTTATTCTATTTTTCGCATAATGCACCACAGATCTGCCCTCTACAAAATCTTTAGGAAATTACACAACTACTATGTTTTCCACATATTAGTTATGTGATCGCATAATCGGCTACATTTTGACCTTAATATTAAGCAATCCACTGACTCGATTTGCGATATAAATGTGGTCTACATACTTGATTTGCGACCGCATTTTGAACCGCATAAGAGCACTTTTCTGGAAAACTTCGGTTCTTGATTTTTATATGGTTAGGTCTGTACAAAGGGTCCGAGATACTAGGGTTTTGAAAACAAGATTTCATGGAGCCTTACACACAACATAGCATTTACAATATTAACCATGGCCACATTGATTATTATATAACCAAGATGGAGCACAATAGTTTTTCACATAGATTGTAACAAGGTTACAGATTTCATAGGGACCGAATGGTGGAAAGCTATTTGTTAAGGCCCCGTGAAAACGTGTACTAAAAATCTAGTAACTTATAGTGCCAAGTTCAAATACGTGTTAGGAATGTGTAAAATTGTAAAGATCTAACTTTTAAAAATAAAGAATCAAAATTTTCCAGAAAAAATCTATTATGCGGTCACAGATCAAGTATGCAGACTAAATTTATGCCGCAGACTGAGACAATAGTTTTGTTAAATTTAAGTCAAAAATGTGGTCCATAATTCGAACGCATAACTAATATGTGGACCGCATAGTGGTCGCATAATTTCCTAAGGATTTTGTGAAGGGCAATTTTGCGGTGCAATATGCGACCGCAGAACGTGAATGCAGACCTCATTCGTGTCGCAGACCCAAATAGTTCGCCTAATTTTTGAGACCATTTTTGCGGTACATTCAGCAGACCATATTTCCACTCTGCGATTGCAAAGTGCAACCGCAGATCTGACTCGGGCTCTAATTTTCCTAAACTTTAAACCCTACCCCTTCTTTAATAAACCATCCCAACCCCTTATTTTTATATATTTTCTAAACTAACTAGCGGGAGAAAGAGAGAATTCTTGAGAGAGAAAGTTTTGCATTTGTTGATTTGATTCTTCAATGTAACCCGACCAGGGAAATCTCAAGCAATAGCTTTCATCTCTGTCCTTGCAGGTAAAATCCCTTACTATTTTTCATTGATTTTCAAGTTTAAACAAAAAAGGGGATTATTATGCATTGATTCTCGGAAGAATAAGTTGAAATACACATGCATGTTCTTTAAAACCTAAAATCTAGTAAAAAGAATTGGGTAGGAGTAATGATTTGCAAAAGGAGGGGTTTTATAACCTAAATAAATTTGGATAGTAATTGTGAACTTCAATTCTAATATGTATGTGTTAACTTGCGAACTAGATTGTCGATAGTAGGCTATTGGTGAGCTGAAAGTAGAAGTAAAAAGGGAAATTCGACTCCAGGTATGTATGGCTAACTTTGACCTTTGTAAGGTCACCTTGTTGGTGTACGAGTTCTTGGTATGCGTAAACTTATGTGGACTATTTGTGAACTTTAGTGATTAATATGCCGTGAATATTGTTGGTTAAGTCTCCCGATATGATAGTGTAAATAAATAGCAACAAACCAAGTATGTGTAAATATGTTTATGTGGTAAGAGCTGCATAACAAGTGATGGAAGAAAGTCGTAATCGATGTAATTGAACAACTGTGGTAATATCATGTGTGGCTTGACATGGGCAACTATTATTGTGACTTGAATTGTATCCGGGCTATTATACTTGATGGAAATAGTATTGACATTTATGAAACTTTTTGTGAATTGTTATTATTGTTGTTGTATGAATTATGATTATCTGATAGGATTCGGTTTCGTAGCACAACATGAAAAAATAAGGTGTGAGTTGTGGTGATAAGGGTGGCTGAGGTAATAAGGGTGGAAAAGTGATCTAAATCACAATTGAAATTCAAATATGTGTAAGTTGTAAAAATCATTGATGTGATGGAATAATATTGAAAGGGGAAAAGGAGAGATTGTGAAAATTGTTTTTTTGGTTGTTCCTTTCATATGCATTTGACTGTTGATTCAATTACTATTTATTTCCTGTGTATGGCTTGATTTTACTTGGGGTAAAGCTTATTCATACGTACAAGTACAATTCAAATGAATTGACATCCCTTTTGTTAGGGGCTCAACATTCCTGCTATTATTGTAGGTGGATCCATAGCAGGTACTCCAGTCCACCGACAGTAGCACTCCTCCACTTCCCGTCAGCTGAATTGGTGTGCCCCTTTCTTCTCAGGGCCCTGTGTGGCTCATGCCGCCTTTTTTTTGGAGTTTTATTTTGATATTTGTGTATGGTATATCCGTACCCTTGTTACCGACAAATATTGTATCTCCCTTTCTGTATACTTCGAGGCTTCGTAGACATGAAATATGGGTTATGAACTTGTGTAAATATTTATTTTTCATACTAGGCAGTGTAACTTGGAAACCACACAAAGTAACCATGTATGTTATGTATGTCTCATAAGAAGGTATTTAATTCATAAATGGATAATTCACTTAATTAATGAGAAAGGAAAACACGGTGTAACACGTGGGATAGGAAAAACATCCAGGTCCGCTTGATTGGGGCTTCCCGCTCGAGCGCCGGTCATGTCCCTCGGTTTTGGGGCTTGACACTATTCAAAAAAATGGGAGTACTTCCTTTTTAGTTCTTCCTCATCTTCCCAAGTGGCTTATTCAACCTACTAGTTTCTCCATAACCCATTTGCAAAGGATATTTCCTTATTCCTCAATTTCAAGACCTGCTTGTCGAGAATAGCAACTGGGACTTCTTCATAGGATACCTCTCCATTGACCTCAATAGCTTCAACTGGCATGATAGTGGACGACTCTCCCACTACACTCTTTAACATAGACATATGAAAAAATAGGTGTACCAATGACATCTCGGGTGGAAACTCAAGCTTGTATGCTACTTGACCAATCCGCTGGATGATCTTTTACGGTCCGACATATCTTGGGCTCAATTTCCCTTTCTTCCCGAACTGCATGATACCCTTCATGCGGGAAACCTTCTCCATGTTCTGGTGCACAAGGTCCGGCTCTATCAATTCAGCTTCCCCAACTTCAAACCACCCAATAGAGGACCTAAATCTTTTACCATATAGTGCCTCGAATGGTGCCATTTGGATACTTGCGTGGAAGACGTTGTTATAAGTAAACTCTGTGAGTGGCAAATGATCATCCCAGCTACCTTTGAAATCAAGGGTGCAAGCACGCAACATGTCCTCAAGCGTTTGACTAGTCCACTTTGCCTGTCCGTCAGTCTGAGGGTGAAAAGTTGTGCTATGAATTACCTGTGTGCTCAAGCCCTGGTGAAATTTCTTCCAAAAGTTTGCCGTGAACTGAGCCCATCAATCTGAAATAATTGAGACCGGAGTACAATGAAACCTGACTATTTCCTTGATGTACAACTAAGCATATTTTTCCGATGTGTCGGTAGATTTTACTGGTAAGAAGTGCACTGATTTCGTAAGTCGATCAACAATCAACCAAATTGAGTCAATCTTGCATGAAGTGCGCGTCAACCCTACCACAAAATCCACATTGATCATCTCCCATTTCCACAGACGAATTTCCATGCTTTGAGCCAGTCCCCTGAGCTTTTGATGTTTGGCCTCACTTGCTGACAGTTCGAACATCTAGCCAAAAGGTCTGCCACATCCCTTTTCATATTATCCACCAATAGACTTGCTTGAGATCATGATATATTTTCGTAGAATCGGGGTGCATGGAATATCCAGGAGTGTGAGCTTCTGCCATGATTCTTTCCCAAAGACCATCAGCATTTGGAACACATAGGCGGCCTTGGCAGCTTAGGTTACCATCATCCCCAACAAAAGAAAAGGCTGGGGTCTTGTTTTTATGAATACCCTCTTTCAAATGCACTAACGATGGGTCGTCGAATTGTTTTTCCTTCACCTCTGCTACAAAAACTTTGATTCCGTCTTATTTTGCACAACTACCCCTCCATTATCAGAGTCCACAAGACAAACTCCCAAACTGGCCAATTGATGAACCCCCCGGGCTAACGGCCTCTGATCGGCCCTCAAACGAGCCAAAATCCCCAAAGATTTCTGGCTAAGAGCATCAGCCACAATGTTGGCATTTACATAGTGATAGAGAATATTAATGCCATAGTCCTTGAGTAACTCTAGCCATCTCCTGTGCCTCATATTCAACTCCTTTTGCTTGAAAATATATTTAAGGCTCTTGTGGTCTGTGAATACATCCACGTGGATCCCATATAGATAATGACGCAAAGTCTTTAGCGTGAACACCACTATCGCCAGATCTAAGTCATGTCTTTGATGGTTCTTTTCATGATTCTTGAGTTTCCTACAAGCGTCGGGTATAACCTTACCATGTTGCATTAGCACACACCCAAGCCCAATCATTGAAGAACCAAAATACACCACAAATTCCTCTGTACCCTCTAGCAGGGTTAACGCCGTTGTTGTAGTCAATCTTGATTTCAATTCCTGGAAACTCCATTCACTAGTATCGGACTATTGGAACTTAGCTGCTTTCTTGGTAAATTTTGGCAAGGGAGAGGCAAGAGTAGAAAGTCCTTCCAAATATTATCTGTAGTACCCGCCCAAACACAAGAATTTGCAAATCTCTATTGGTGTGGTAGGTCTTGGCCAATTCTTTACTACATCAATCTTTTGAGGGTCAACTGTAATTCCTCCTCGGGAGACAACTTGACCCGAAAATGAGACAGATTCAAACAAAAAATCACATTTTGAAAACTTTGCATACAACTGATGTTGCTAGAGAGTCTGCAAAGCTACCCTTAGACGGCCAGCATGGTCCTCCTGACTTCTGGAATACACAAGAATATTGTCAATGAACACGATCACAAAGATTTCTACAAAAAGCTTAAAGACTCGATTCATAAGATCCATGAACACTGCCGGAGCATTTGTTTTCCCAAAAGACAACACTAGAAATTAAAAGTAACCATACCGAGTTCTGAAAGCTGTGTTTGGAACATCCTGCTCCCTTATCATCAATTGGTGAAATACATATTGCAAATCAATTTAAAAAAACATGAGGCACCTTGCAATTGAGAAAAAAAACCATCTATAGTTGGCAAAGGGTACTTATTTTTTATTGTGACTTTATTGCGTCATCGATAGTCCATAAAGATTCATAGCAACCCATATTTCTTTCTGACAAAGACAGCCAGAGCACCCAAGGAAACACACTCGGTCAAATGGAACCCTTCTCTAAAAGATCTTTCAGTTTTTCCTTCAGCTCATTCAGTTCTGCTGGTGATATTCTATAAGGTGGAATAGATATAGGTTGGGTGTCTAGAATCACATCAATCCCTTATCTCCCTATTTTAATGGATCCCAAGGAGCTCGTCCGGAAACACATAGGGAAATTCATTCACAATTGGAACAGATTCAAGGGTAGGCACCTTACATGTAGTGTCCGTAACTCAGACCAAATGACAAACGCACCCTTTCCAGATGATATTCGAGGCCTTAAAGTAAGAAATAAGCCTACTATTTGGCAAGAAATTATTTCCTTCCCACTAAATATCTGGCTCGTTAGGGTATTCAAGTCTCATGACCCTAGATCGACAATCAAGTTTGGAAAAGCATTATTATAGCCATTACATTCCCATTATTACATCAAAATAAACCATCCCCAATTCAGTTAGATTGGCCATGGTATCCCAATCACGCGCTGTGACCACACAACCTTTGTAAACCCATGCATTTGTAATAGACTCGCCGACCGGAGTAGATATGGAGAATAGCTCATGAAGGTGTTCCGGTCCTATCCCAAAGTTTAAAGCAACATATGGGGTAACATAGGACAAGGAAGACTCAAGATCAATAAGAGCATATACATTATCAGATTAAACAGTCAATATACATGTGACAATATCCGGGGAGGCCTCTACGCTCTGATGACCACTCATGGAATAAAACCAGCTGGATCCCTCAAACCCTGTGCACCACCCCTAGCTTCACCTCGCCTAGTGGATGTTGGATAGCTTCGAATTGGAGGGTGTGCGAAATATATGGAAGGTTTTGGAAAGAATAAAAGAGTTGTACCCCTGCTCGCTCCCTGGGGGGACGCACGACAAACCCTTTGAATATAGCCTCTCAACCCGCATCCAAAGTGTACTGGCATGTCCAGGTAGGAGACTCTCAAATGTACTTTCTGACATCTAAAGTTTTGGGCCATCTACTGCTGCTAAGGTCTCCCTCTCGTCGGCCCTGATGATGGGGCTCCCTACTATTCTGGCTTGGCCTAAAGTGACTCATTTGCTACGAATCCTGCCCTGATGGCTGGGCACTAGCTGAAGACTAAGCATAAGACTGGGATGGCCCTGATGATACTCTTTGCATCATTGATCCCTTACTTTCAAATGAATCTGCAGTGTGGCCTGCCGATCAAACCCTGTCATTTCCTTCCTTTTCCATCTTGTGCTTTAATTTCTGAGCGTTGGTAGCTTGGGCAAGGCTATCGTTCTTCCATAGTTCATGTAATGATTTAGAGCGGCTGTGGCAGCCTCATTGATAACGAAGGGGCCAAGGCCCTGCACAAATTGACGTACCCTAGCCTCTATAGTCGGCATCAAGTGAACAACAAACTTTGACAGACGCACAAACTTCATAAGATACTCCCACACGCTCCTTCTACTTTGCTTGAGGGTCTCAAACTCTACAGCACAGGTTTCCTTCGCCTTGGGAGGCAAGCAATAGTCTATGTAGGCATCCGCAAACTCACACAACCGAGCCAAAGGGCTCCCCTCCTCACGGTATACTCCCGCATCTCGAACAAGGAATATGCCACCCCTTTCATTAACAATATTCAAGGATTTTTGCATGGATTTAGAGAGAGATTGATGAAATTTACTCCTTATCACTCTAGAACCCCCTCTCTCTTATGTTGTGAAAATGACAGAAAATGGCCTATTGTTGTATTTTTAATAGGGTGGGGTCAGATTTTATAATTTTAAAAAATATGTGCTCGAGTCGGATTTTCGCTCGCATTTGTGATCTGAAAGGTGAAATGTGGTCCTCAGAATGGACTGCAAAAATGCTCCCAAAAATTGGGCATTCTAGCTGGGTTTGCGGAAGAAATGCACTCTGCATTCACGTCTTGCAGTCGTATAATGCATCGCATAACTGACCTTTCCAAAATCCCTGGGAAATTATGCGATGACTATACGTTCCGCATTTCGATTATGGGATCACATTATTGAACGCATAGTTGACATCAAATTTGGCCAACACACTGTTTCGCTCTGCGGTAGAAATACGGTCTGCATACTTGATATGCGGTTGCATTCTTTACCGCAAAATTGCACTTTTTCCGGAAAACGTATTTTCTCGACTTTTTATGTCATAGCTTAGTCAAAAATTATCTTGCTCGCTGTGAAGAATTTATACACATTTCTAATTCATATTTCAAATCCAGCACTACGAGCTTTCTGGTTTATACCAAAAATCTTTCATGGGCCTTACTAATGAAATAAGCCGACTTGGTCAATCTATCCACAATCACCCATACTACATTCAACATCCAATGGGTCTTGGGGATCCCAATAATAAAATCCATTGTGACCTGCTCCCATTTCCACTTTGGAATCTCAAGCCTCTAAAGAAATTTACCTGGCCGCTAATGCTCATACTTTACCTAATGACAATTTAGGCACTGAGTGTTGCATCAAGTCCTACTACATAATAGTGGCAACCGGAAAAATGGAGTACCCTGAACTGTGGGCCTCCTAAAGAATCAACTCATGCAAATAATCTACATTGGTCGCACATAGACGACCCTATATATGTAACACTCTGTCATCCCTAATAATGACCTCATTGGCATTGTCATGCTAAACTGTGTCCCCGAGGACAAGAAAATGGGGATCGTCATACTAACTCTCTCTAATATGATCATAAATATAAGATCGAGAAACCATAGAAGGCAATACTATCGAGAAACCATAGAAGCCAATACTCGACTCATATCCAGAGATCCAATCTAACAAACTGGTTGGCCAAGGCATGAATACCCTATTCCAATAGCCTTTCTAGTGCCGACAGATAGTATAAACTGTCCAAGATGTCCGCCTTGCGATACAAGGCATCAACAACCATAATGGCCTTCTCGGGAAGATATAGAATGGTGATATCATTGTACTTAAGCAACTCTAACCATATCTATTTCTGTAAGTTAAGATCCTTCTATTTGAGTAGATACTGTAGACTCTGATTGTTCGTAGAGACATCACAAGGGACACTCTACAAGTAGTGCCGTCAAATCTTCAAGTCATGAACAATAGTCTAGCTCAAGGTCGTGCACAAGTTAGTTCCTCTCATACACCTTTAGTTGTCTAGACGCATCGTAAATCACCTTATCATCTAGCACCAACACTGCGCCGAGGTAAATACACGACGCATCACAGTATACAATATAAGACCCTGAACCCTAGGAAGCACCAACATCGGACTGTGGTCAAATAAGTATTGAGCGTTTGAAAACTCTCCTCACACTCCTCGGTCCACTTGAATGAGCACCATTCTAGGTCAATCTATTTATAGGTGTAGTAATAGATGAGAGCCCTCCACGAATCGATAGTAATATTATGTCAAGCCAAGAAAACTCCAAATATTTGTAACTGATGACGGTATGGGCCAACTCTGCACTACTTCAATCTTCTTCAGATCTACCTTGATCAACTAACTTGTTTTAGTGATAAAACCTTACCTCTTGGGAAGAACACCTAAGTGCCTCTCTTGCTAATCTTCCAGGTTTATTGAAGAGAAATTTAAATGAAGAAAACATTCTCCCTCTGTGACTCTCTTCCTCACTCTAAAAATATAAAAAACTACGCTCAAAATGGCCTAAAGTGGGTGTTTTAAAATAATAATGTCGAGTTTAAGAACACCACAAATAAAGCTCTGGAATAGGTTCTACGGTCGCATATGCGACCGAATAATGGTTATGCATTTAACGATATCACCACGAAAAGTGTCCTAGGGTACTGGGCTAGTCTACTTCACTCTACGATTATTATGCAGCCTGCAAACTTGTCCGACTATCGCATAATGTACCGCATAACCTCCTTCCTTAAAATTACAAGGACGTTTATATGACCAATGTGCGGTGCGCAAAATGGGGATGCAGTCACATAATTGGCTACGAAGCTGACCTCAAAATTGGGAAAAATGCTCCTTCACTTTGCGGCCATTATATCGCCCGCAGAGTGTTATGCAGCTCCATAATGGGTCGAAACAATGCATAATTCTGGAAATATTATTACTTCAACTCCCCAACATGTTGTTCAGTCAAAGCAAGTCTAATCCAACATTGGAATCACAAAATATGGGTTTTAAGGAAAAACTTTATGGGGCCTTACATCCTCCCCACTTAAGATTATTCATCCTTGAATGAGGGTCAAGGTCTACTATTAGAAACTTACGGAGCTCTATTTTCCTACAACACACCATCATCCCCAAATTTGGCTAACTCTTGAAATTTTTAATAAGTTCTCTAGAGCTTCCTTTATAAATAGGCCTATCGACCCTTCAAAGAGTCTAAAGAACTGATCTTACAAGTATATGAACAACTCAACAACATGATACAAACTATACCAATACCAACCATGGCCTCATAAGCATCATATAATCAAAAGAAACATCTTTACATTTATTGAAAAAGTGATAGAAAATTTCATTGGTGAAAAATTCATAAAAAGAAAGTATTCTAGCGCTATTCAAACACGTGAGGGTAGTTCTTTTTCATTTCTTCCTCGGTGATATAATGAAGATTGTGATTTTGACATGTGAAATGTGAAAATAAGGTGTGATACCTCGATTGTGGTTCCTACTGATTTGAATGGTTATTGTATTTCCTTCATTTGTTTCTAATTTAACCTTCACGGTACTTGATCACTTGTTCTTCCTATTATATGTGCACTCTTTATTGTCCTTTATTTCTTTAATTTCTGTTATTAGCCTTAAATCCTAGTATGTTATTTTTTCATATATTTCATTGCTTTCCGTTATTTAAATATACTATATTAAGTTCAGGCTAATATTGACTAGTAAATGTCGTGATCTGGCCTCGCCACTATTCTACCGAGGTTAGACTTGATATATGCTGGGTACCATTATGGAGTACTCATACTACATTTCTGCATATTCTGTGTAGATCCAAGTACTTCAACTCGTGTCGAACGCGAATAAGTGGACCTATTTACTTTGGAGACTTCAAGATATACATTCTTGACTTTCACATGCATCATAGTCTCCTTCTTCTATTGATCTACTAATGTTTATCTTTATTTTATACATAGTTGTATTTAGCTAGTGCGTTCTTTGTATAGATTATGACTAGGTTCCACCTGTTTTAATAATTCTTATGAATCCCATATCATTTGGTTTCATTGTGAAAGTTATTAGTTTTAAATTTATCAGATTAGCTTTATATATTTTTAAGTTTTCAATCTATGTTAGGCTTACCTAGTCTTAATAACTAGCTGCCATCACGACATTCTAAGGTGGGAATTTGGGGTCGGGACAAGTTTGTTCAAAGCTCTAGGTTCATGGTGTTACGAGTCATAAGAAACTTTAGTTGAGTCTGATTGATCTGTATGAAGACATTTGTACTTATCTTCCGGAGGCTGTGGAACTATTAGGAAAATTCTACTTCTTTGATTTCTTATCGTGTAGATGTATTGATTTCAATATCTGCGCCATTGTATTTCTATTCCTAGATGGTGCAGACACGTATTGCTGTGTCAGATTATAAAATACCCTCATCCCCATGTTAGAGCGGCAAGAGGCTAGGGTTGTGTTAGAGGTTAAGGGGGGGAATGTGCTGCAGCAAGAGCACCTACCCGAGCAACGACTGAGGAGCCAGTAGTAGCTCGTGTTGGGGAAAGACACCCTAGGGGCCTGTTGATAATCATGGACTCTAAGAGGCCCTAGCATAATGTTTTAGCATGTTCGGTGCTTTAGCTCTGGTAGGATTGATTCTCATGGCACCAGCTACATCTTAGGCTGGGGCAAGAACTTAGAGCCCCATTACCCCTAACCAAGACCATCAAGTCCTTATTGGTCATGTTCGGATGTCATGAAGCATAACTCGTTATTCTGGTTCCACCTTAGGTCATTCTAGACACATCTTGTTCTGCCTTAGGTCATTCCTCCTACTTTTAGTAGCTTTATTACAGAGGATGTGTTGGCATTTTAAGAAAAGTAGGAATGTATTCTCTACACCATGGGTTTTGTGGAAAGAGTTGCCTTTACTACATTTCAGCTGTCACGAGCATCATAAAGATGGTAGGCCAGCTGATGCAGCTTCACTGACTTGCACTCAACTTTTAGAGATTCTTTTAGGTAGTTTATTCCCTAGATCCTCTGTGATACATGGTGCACAGAGTTTGAGCAACTACACTAGGGGTCTATGACAGTGCTGTAATATTCATTGAGATTCAGTGTGTTGTCCTAACATGCGCCTACTTTGGTTTCTACAACTAAAGAGCGAGTCTGTAGATTCATTGAGGAGCTCAATTATTGTTTTAGATTCTGCATGGCTCCAGATTTTGAGACTGTTACTGTCATGACCCAAAATGAAAGGCCGCGACAGGCACACATTGCCTCACTCAATCGAGAACTAATGTACTATACCTTTCTTATCATACTTTTATGAGTAAATGATCCCGAAAACATGTCATGAGATAACAAGAATAAAGCATAATGGAATACTCAACATATGATGACCCAATATTATATAATAACTTATACGTATGACATACAGTCTTATAAGGCCGACATGAATATTTGTAAACTCAAAACATAGGCCAACAACCATACAAGTATCGGTACACCTAGCATCTATCTACAAGCTTCTAATAGTACATAAAATCATAAAGGTCGGGACAGGGCCCTGCCATACCAATCATTACATATCCAAAATATTCTAACCAAATAGGCAACTCCGGAGCAAGTGAAGTGCCCCAACACCTTTGTTAAGCTAATAGCTTAATAGAAGGATTGTAAAACTATCAATCGAAACCTACGGGCACGAAACACTGCATCCACAGGCAAAACGGCTGTCAGTTCGAATAAAGTACCGAGCATGTAAGGCTGGAAAGCATAAACAAGAACACTAATGTAAAGAGAAATAGAGAAGATACAACCTGTAACATCTGAGTCCCTTTGGGGGCTACTAACATGCAATATATATATATATATATATATATATATACACATATATATATATATATATACATGTATATATATATATATATATATATATATATATATATATATATGTATATATAAACTTTTGAAAACATACACCTTTGTGGGCATCATCATCATATCGTACCCGGCCTCAAAGAGGACTTGGTAAAAACGTATCCAGCCATCATAAGGCTCGTTAGAATCATACCCATCCACGTGGAGCTTGGTACATCCAACTTATCAGTGGTTGCACAATAGGTGCCATACTCGGCCGACTACAGCGCATCTCGATAGAGTAAAATAGATACTATATATAGTGCATACTAGACTCATGGAATCATGTTCTAAATCTTTTGGAGTGACTTAAGAACATTATGGACATCATACCCTCAATATGAACCTAAGTAGGATTCAAGGTTTGTACCCGCTTAGAATAATTTTATAATGAAAGAACAACATGGGAAACCTTAGTAGTTAGGAGTAGATCTTTTATTATATAGTGTATTCATTTCACTTTAGATCATACCTAAAGAAAGAAGGAAGTGCTTTAACATACCATAAACCCGTTGAGTCCTTAATACTCTCCAAGCTACTCTTCAAACAAGTCAACCTAATCTATCATAGTATAAGGAGATTGAAAATCAGTGCTAAACAAAAACAAAGTCTATAACATAAGCTAGTAGCTCATTTGCGTAAACTCGAGCAGTATCTCTCTTGTAATAAGGGCCTCCTCCAATACCATATACCAACCACTGAAATCCATCAACATATAAATATCAATAACAAGACACCATACAACAACAACATGTCAGAACTACTTCACGATGTGTGGCAAGCTCTGATTGGAATACGCATAATCACCCCTTATAGACTTCTTACATTAACTTATTAACATCATTTACATGATAATGAATTAGTTCATCAATGATTACACCTTTATACCATATATTTATAATAATAGAAATCATTTAAAACTCCAATTATCTTCAATTAGAAACTTAATTCACTAGTTCATCTCTAGTCCAACCATTCAACTCAATCAACATCAAGATAAACTTAAGCTTCTAAAATAACACAATACACATACCTCCTACAGTATCTTCAAATTGAAATCAAAGTTTTATTTTGCTTACAAAATCCTTCAATGGAAATACAACACTATAGAAGTGACTTAAGCTAATTAGAGTATTATCCTGTAGTTTATCAGCCTAACAACTTAACCAACATACAAGCAAGCTTAAACATGATTAGTAGGCTATTATACTCACTTTAGCTAGTAGAAAAAACTTTCAATTTCAACACAAAATAGCCCACAACGATCGTTAATAACAACACAACCTCAAAAAGGTGTTATTCTTCATTTTTGATGTTGAAATATGGTGTAATCCATTTGAAAGATTTGAAATAACCTGGGCTTGATATGAAATTAACGAGAGAGAATTTTACAGCACATAAACCTCTTAAAACAAGTGCCCACACGAGCTGGAACCACCCAAAAATCAGCAACAACAACAAGAACAAGAAACTTACTAGTGCAACGAGATTCCTGACACTTGATTTGAGTTGTTTGCCCTTTGTTTGGGTCATGGATCATTATATAGCCTTGGGAGAGAGATTGTAGGGTTCTAAGGTCTGAATATACTGAAAATAATAACTTAAAACAGGGTTGATGTATCTTCTATATATCCATATGTCTTAAACCACCTATGTAGGCCCTATAGAGAGCTGTTTGATGCAGTCTCGCATAAATGTTAATATCTCTCTAGTAATATATAATATTGATGAACGGTTTAATGATTTAGAAACTAGACTCATGGATTTTAAATTTGATATGTAGATCATAGCTTGATTCCAATTAAATTGGGATAAAAGTGCATTTACATTTGACCTAAAGTTGAGCACATAATAAATTCAACTTGTGATAACCTTTGCCAGCTTTTGTTCCACAACTAGCATGATTTAGAAATATATCACACGAGTTTCATATGTCTAAATAAATCATAAATTAAATCATTTATCATGTTAATCACCCTAGTCTCACCACAAAAGTATATTTTATAACATTCCAAAATGGTTGACTTTCGATGAAACTTATTTTCTTTAGTTCGTTTAGTGTCTAAGCTTTCCAACCCTTTTGGTGCTTGTTATTCATGATCTTAAAGATTTATCACCTCCAAGATAAAATTATGAACATATGTTATGTACTTTCTAGAATGATCTCATTTACGATGTATTCTCACGTAGAATAATATGGGATGTAATATCATTCTCCCCAACATTCATCCTCGAATGTTGACTGATGTAATTATCAGTCTCATAACTTTTAGCGCTTATTAATAATTTAATATTGTAATTGACATCTAGGAAACTATTCTATAAATAAATCCATGGACCAGGGTATTACCCCCTTTAGGCCTCTTTCTCATACCACAATCTGTGGTCAGAATACTTCGAATCTCAAATCTCTTGTTACCTTCTATCATGCATCATGTACAACCGTGTACTTGTATGTTTGCCTATGAGACTCTTCTCCCATTTTTTCCTCCTGATTTTAGCCAATCTCTAAGCCTCACTTTGTGAACATATACAAAACTATGAAAAGATGTCCGTCTAGGCATCTATAGGTCTACTAAATTTCTTCGCTTGGTACTTTGTCAATCTTTCGACTATGGCTATACCTTGCTTCATAGACTTGGTTACCTATGCTTATGGTTTTACTACATCTAGGTAGTTCATACTATATCTTAACCCTTACATCGGTGTATTATTACTGAGGTCTGGCATATATCCATGGGTTACTCTTTTGCTACTTGTCCTATATGTATCAAAATAAGTCCTTTAACGCTTCCTCATTACTATTCTTCTTAATAATGAGGGTCTAATATCACCTCAAACTTTGCAACTTTTATCCATCTATTGGCGATTCACCTTAATATTGATCCATAATCTACCACCGATAACTTGAAACCTTTTACGTAATACATTCTTACTAGGGCTCACGTCTCATCGGGGAATATCTAAAGTAATTTGTCTGATCCACATAGGGACAATAGTATACTTCCATAACTGTATTTCATAGAATCTAACCTGATTTTGTCACGCCCCAACCTCGGAAGGCGCGGACGATGCTCAATCGAGTGAACCCAACCGTGCAAGCCTTGTCACACACTTCCTACCTACTCGTTATGAATAAGAAAGCCATGCTTCTTTTTTATGTAAACAAGGAAAGATAGTATATTCAACATTGTCAGATCATTTAATAACACAACATTAGACCGTAGTTAAAGTTAGTTTCTAAGATTCCCAGATAGTTACAATTCATATATAGCAAGAGCTAGAGTTACTACACGGATCATAGACCCCTCAAACACCCGTACATAACCCACACATGTGTCTACGGAGCCTCTAAGGATGTAAGAGACAAGTAAGACAATGCCGGCGACAAGGCCCCGTCTATACCTCAAAAATCGAAGTCCACAACAAAAAAAGATATATAATATAGCCCCTTGAAGGAGAAAGGGGCTCACCAAGACTTTGAGAAGAAGGTACTCCACTACACGCAATCAACACTATCAGCAATGAAGCAACCTACATTCATTTAAAGATGTGGTTCCCCCGGCAAAAGGGACGTTCGTACCATGGAATAGTACTAGTATGTATAGCTAACACCATCTAGTTAGAAAGAACTTTCATACCAAATATAAATAAATCACAATTATAACTGAATAGCTTTAAATGATCACAACATTATCAATGTAGAAGAATCATGCAATCTTTAACATTATGCATACATAGCCTTTAGTTTGGGCATTTCATATTGTTCAACGTTGTTTGATATACCACCGCTAGCTTGAGCGGATTCCGATCTCGACCCGATCGGCTAGGTTGCCTCATTTGAGACATACACTTCAATCACAATCTCACACAGTTTTTTATCCGGGGTTCAATATTAACATATTACCACCATATGTGAAATATGGCGTCCGATCTCGGCCCAATCAACTAGGAAGCCTTATTAAGACATTTTCCTTTTCCATAAATCATTTCAAATAAATCTTTGTTTCAAATATATCATTCCATAGGCACATGGGGCCACAACTATCACGTCATATATTTGGCACTAGGCATATTCCATAAAACTCCCAAATTGATTATTAGATTTGTAATTTAGGATAGTAAGTGCAAACGAGAGCAATTAAAATTGTAGGCATAGAGGAGACTTAACATAGATGGCGCAACATATGCAATTTCAATTTGAATTTAAGGTTATAAGCCTTTCAATTCACGATTCATACTCTTTGCACCCCTTTCAAGATTTCAAGAATAGCATATTGGTCATAATAAGACACACTTTTCACACATATAAGGTTGCAATACCAATTAAAGTGAAATAACAATCACAACAACAATTCAATTTTAAACTTACCGCATTCACACAATCAACCAATAAAGCTCAATTTCTAAAAGATAGGGTTTTATCTATACATACCTCCACTGAGTTTCCTTAATCCTATGACGTTCCAGAATGTTCGCACTTTAATCGATTAAAGCAATATAGCAGAATTTAAATCATAATCAGGAAAAGATCATAATCTAAGCTCTCTTGAGCATTTTGTAAAACATTTAGTGTTCTTTAAGGCTTATGGTTCTTATATGCAAGATTACACTAGCCTATTACCCATGCCTTTTTATTTATAATTTCCCATATTCTTAAAGAATACATGCAACCAAATCAAATCCCCATTATCCCCATGAATTACCTCACTAATGACCCCTTGTATCTATGTGTAAAAATAAGCGTTGAGCCGATGAAGTCTTACCTATTGGGATGAAGTTTTAGGTCCCTCATTTGATTAAATTCATTGATTTAAAAAGGATTCATGGAGTAATTTGGATGGGAAGCAAATTCCCTCTCTTAGACTCCTCTCTCTCACTCTTCAATGTCAGCAAATTATTTCAAAATTAGCTATTGCACAAGATATAACAATTGGGGATAAATAAAATTTTGAAAACTGGAGCCTCTACTCAGATCTGCAATCGCAAAGCTCACATGCAATCTAATGGACCGCAAAATACTCCCCAAAACCTGATAACACTATTTGGGCATGCAACAGAAATGCAATATGCGTAGTTGTTCTGCGGTCGCATAATGCACCACAGAACTGCCCCATACAAAATTCCAAGGGGATTTTGCGACGACTATGCAATTTGCATATCGATTATGCCATTGTATAATTGATTGCATAGTTGACCTAAAATTTTACCAGCACTCTGTTTCATTCTGCGGTGACTATGTGGTCTGCATAGCTATTATGCGACCATATTTTCATCCGCATAATGGCACTTTTTTGGACAATATTATCCCTTACCTTTTTAATGCATAGACCAGTTCAAAGTGTCTGAATTGCAGCGAGCTTTCTAGTTTTGAGTATAATTTTTTCATGGGGACTTATAGATTTATCTTATGGGGGTATTCCAATCCCGTGAAATTCATAAAATCCATTTTCTTAAAAATATTCCTCAATCGTAGGCCTAAATATTAACCTCTTTTCTATCACAATTACACCCTTATTATACTACAGAGGCAGCATTTCATCTCGTCTAATTGCTCCTAGTATTAGACACCTCTATGTTCATTCAGGATGTACCGAGCTTTTTATCAAATATCGAAATCATCAGCTCCATTGTTTGAATGGGTTTAATCCCGAGGATATACATATTCTCGTCACCTTCTCCCTCACCTTTTCATATCCTTACTCCTATCTAACTAAAACCCTGTTGCTCTATAATATTTTACACCTATCTATTTATACTACTCGCAACCTTCCTTTAACTCACTACCACAATAAATTCCCTTTCGTGCCTTCTCAGTTGTCCTTAAACGTAAGCAATTACTTTTCCAGCTTGCTCTATCACTTGTTGCATGAATACTTGGCTTGACTTATCGCCCACGAATACAGTAAATTACTATACATTATGTGATCTTAAAAATCAACTTTAGTGAATTTTTTTTCCCATTCCTTAGCCATGATAGGTGCCACTTTCTTATGGAGTGTATAAAATATTGTAGTGAGATTGTTGTGACAAAATCATTTACTCTTTACTACAGTATGCTTAGGTGAACCAGGATTTTCCTGAATCAACTACTAATTACTCGTTGGACCGTTCTCATATATATATATATATATATATATATATATATATATATATATATATATATATATATATATATATATATATATATATATATATATATATATATATATATATATATATATATATATATAATGGATAATCTATCCTGGGATATATCTTTTGTGTTAACTTATCTCTCGCCACTAGCTCCTGATGTATGATGTCCATTCACACTTACTTATTTTTAATATCCTGGCCGAAAACTTTTATTACCTCTACTTGGTATCGTGCTTGTATAATGTTCTGGAGTCACATTATATCTGTAGGAATTGAATAATTGTAACATAATCCCTTTCTCCATTTTACCATATTCTTCCTTTACCACACAACAATTACTTGAACCGCTTATCTCCGACTTAATACCATATCACACCATATTCCCCCCTTTAGGGGAGTACTAAGATTTAGTACTATGAAGATCTACCTATTGATGTTTTACCTCTTCATCTTTGCCGTGTTTTAACATTATCATTGAACCTTAATCGCCATATGATAACCTTCTGTACCAGGGATAACTAAATTTCTTATGCACGAAGGTGTCACCTACTGTAACTGGCACACTTAGTCCCTTAAGATTAACTCTGCTCAGAGTGCTTGCTTTAGGTATCTGACTTCCTAAATGTCCTTTAAAGGTTATTCATCTATTGTTTGTTTGATTATTATTGGAACACGATCTTTGAAATTCTCACAATGTCGACCATTATTAAATCCTCTTTTCCCTAATTCATGTTCCATTTTATCTTGTTTACTAGACCATAATAATTTATGTAACTACAAAGGGTCTAACTTAGCCTTCTAATAATCGCGTTGGACTCACCAACTCATTTCTTGAAAGGAGGATATGACTTTCGGCCTATACTTTAATATTTTCTCAAGGCATGTTACCTCTTATCTTTTCCTTCACTTGACTACAGACACTATCATTCTATCATATTTTTATTTACCATTATCATCTTTTTATCACATCTTACTCATAATGATTCAATTACTCTCTTCTTATTTTCCAGCTAATATTTCTATCTATCACTTTATTCTGATAGCTTTAACAAAATATTTTTTCACTTTTAGCTCCCCTTTCTTCGTCTCACTAGCTCATTTGATCACAGAGCATTCTCTCTTTACTAGGAACGAGAGCCATACAAAGGTAAAAATTTATCCCTTCTAGGATACATTATAGCATTCATATCTGAATGTACTATTCTAGATTGCACCATCTGGGTGGCTTACAAGGAGAACTATTACCACATGTGCAATATCCTTTAGAAATATTAGCAAATGATAATAATCCATCTACAATTTTGGGGTACACTAGCCCCAAATTGATCTTGCTATCCCCTTCTTCTCTTAAACTATATTTGTCAACTCCCATAGGGCATACTGAGAATGGTGTAGCCAATTGTACATACCTATGTTACTATTGAAGGTAACTCAAAATACATATATTTCTCTACTTGAATTTTAAAAACTCAAAACCTTCACTAACCGGTACCTCGTAACCTTCACCACCTTGCTTCTATTAATTGTTAAAACTTGTGATTTTCTTGTTGCTTTTTATACAATATGAGTAGATGGATTTCATTCCTTAGGCCTCCTTATCAAGAAGTTTATGCATATTAGTACACAAATTATCTACTGAAAACCTAACATTTACTCGTCACAAGCATGATGAAAAATTGAGTTCCATTGACTCAACTCTTCCACAAAAACCTTTAATCTCTTACTAACTATCTGTTTGGAAGAGGTATTATTGTGTTACGAGAAAAACATAATTTAAAAGTTTGAATCCTTACAGTTAAGCTCCATCACACGATCTAGAGTAAGATGAAACAATGATAGTCCTAAATGCCCTGCAGCCTACTACTTATAAGTGTGGTGCAGTACACACCCATAAAAAAGACTCTACTACACGGGGCTTTATGACTCCCTAGGACAGAACCTGGCTTTGATACCACTTTTGTCACGAACCAAACTAAAGGACTGTGACGGGCACCCGGTGCATTATTCTACCGACTACCAATGTAACATATCACTTATTATACTATCATAAGTAAATGAGCCAGAAAACCCATCATGAGATAATAAGAATAAAGCTTAAGGGAATACTCAACATATGATGACCAGCATGATATATAAACTTATACATAATGCATGCGGGCCTATAAGGCCGACATGACCATTTTTAAAATCAAAACATAGGCCGACAAGGCTATAAAGTATCCATACACCTGACATCTATCTACAATCCTGTATAAGTACAAAAAATTATAATGGTCGAGACAGGCCCCACCATACCAATCAATATATATCCAAAGCATACAGACCAAATAGGTAACTCCAGAGCAAGTGGAGTGCGCCGACAACTTCACTGAGATGATAGCCTAAAAGAAGGACTAGTGACCTATCAATCGGAACATGCGAGCATGAAACACAGCGTCCCGATGAAACATGGACGTTAATACGAATTAAGTACCGAGTATGTCAGGTAGGAAAGCATAAACAGGAACAACAATGTAAAGAGTGATTAAGAAGATACGACCTGTAACATCTGAGTACCTATGGAGCTAGTGACATGAAATGTATAATATATATACATACATAAACTTTTGAAAACACACGTTGTTGTTGGCATCATGATCATCATATCATACCTCGCCTCAAAGACGACTCGGTAAAAACGTACCCACACATTATAAGGCTCGGTAGACTCATACCCGGCCACGTGGAGCTCGGTAAAACCAACTAATTAGTGGTTGCACAATAAGTTCTATACCCAACTGACGATAGCACGACTCGATAGAGTAAAATAGATACTATACATAATGCATGCTAGACTCATGGAATCGCGTTCAAACCATTTTGGACTGGGTTAAGAACATTAGGGACATCTATACCCTCAGTATGAAGCTCACTAGGATTCAAGGATCATACACACTTACATAGAATAATTTCATAAGAAAATAACAACATGGACAACCTTTGTTGCTAGGAGTAGATCCTTTATAAAATAGTCTATTCATTTCATATTAGAGCATGCCAAAAGAAAGAGGGAAGTGCCTTAACATACCTTAAACCCATTGAGCCCTTAGTCCTTTCCAAGAAACCTTCAAAGAAGTCAACTCAATCTATTATAGTATAAGCAGACTCAAATTCAGTGCTGAGCAAAGGCTAAGTCGGTAACTTAAGCTATTAGCTAATTAACGTAAATTCGAGCAGCATCTCCCCTATAAAAGAGCCTCCTCAAATACCTTATACACCCAAAAACAACCATAGATATCCATCAACACATAAATATAAATAACAAGATACCATACACAACAACAAGTCACACCTACTTGATGACGAGTGCCAACCTCCGATTAGAACCAGTATAACACATATCACCCCTTAGACTTATTACATTAACTTAACAACATCATTACCATTGTAATGAATTAGTTCATCAATGATGTTATCATTCTACCATGTATTAGTAATAAATAAAATAATCTACAACTCCAAGTATCTTCAATTAGTAACTTTATTCCCTAGCTCATCTCTAGTCCAACCATTTAACTTAATCAACATCAAGATAACCTTGACCACCCATAAGAACACAATACACATACCTCCTACTATATCTTCAGATCAAAATTTAAGTTATATTTAGCTTACAACATCCCTCAATGGCAATACAACCCCAAAGAAGTGACTCTATACTCACTTTAGCCAGTGGAAAAAACTTGAAATTTCAGGACAAAACAGCCCACAACTATCCTTAATGACAACATAACCTCAAAGAGGTGTTATTCTTCACTTTTGATGTTGAAATATGGTGTAATCCATTTGAAAGACTTGAAATAATATGGGGTTGATACGAAAATCATGGGAGAATATATTACTAAAAATAAACCACTTAAAACAACCTCCCTCACGAGCGCAACGGGATTTCTGACACTTTATTTGTGTTGTTTGCCCTTTATTTGGTCTTGGATCATGAGAAAACCGAGAGAGAGTGTTTCAAGGGTTCTATTGTCTGAATATACTCAAAATAGTGACTTATAACTGGGGTTGAGGCATCTTATATATATCCATATGCCTTAAACCGCCTATGTAGGCCCCATTGAGAGTTATTTGGTGTGGTTTCGCAAAAACACGAATATATCTCTAGTACAATGTCATATTGACAAGCGGTTTAATGCATTTGAAACTAAACTTGTATATCTTAAATTTTATATGTTGATCATCTCTTGATTCAAACTATATTGGGAGAAAAGTTCATCTACATTTAACCTAAATTTCAGCACTTGATAAATGCATCTTATGATGACGTTTGCTAGCTTTTGTTCCACTTCTCACTTGAGTTAGAAACAAAAATACTATTATATAACTAAAATAAATCATAGCTTAATTTATTTATCATGTTAATCACCCTAGTCTCACCACAAAGTAAGTGTTTTAACATTCCAAACTTGTCGACTTTTGATGAAACTTATTGTTTTAAGTTCATTAAGCATCTAAGCTTTCCAATCCTGTTGGTACTTTTTATTCATGATATTAAAGATTTATAATCTCAAGGATAAAATGATGATCATATGTCATGTACTTTAAAAAACGATATCATTTTTTAGCTTAAATATATTAGCTTATGACATATTCTCACTAATGAAAACATGATATGTAACAGATACTCCATTTCAATAGGTTGTAGCGATTTCTCAAAGAATGAGGGGTATGCAGGGGTGAGAGAGTGAGGATATTGAGGCAAAAAGGCCTCGAGGTTCTAGAGTATTTAATAGTGACCATGCTTTAATTTCAGCCCATCATGGAAGAGGATATATGAGCTACCCGGTTAATTTAGCACTTCCAGCTACTCGTAGTTCTATGACTATTTTGAGCTCTCAGGTTGCCTATTATGCACACTACATTCCATTGCAGTTCTTGTGTTTTTAATGGTCACTCTAGCCAACCATGCTAGTGTTAGTTTTAGTAGCTGCTCTCTCAAAGCTTGTTTCGATTCTGGTGATACCATATATATGGTGAGGGACTACGATGCACTTCCACATACTACACAGGCTCCATAGATTCCATAAGCTCCACTAGCTTTGGTTATTGCTATACTTGCGGCTCTACCCATACAGCCAGTTGGGGATGGAGGTCAGGTGAGTAGAGGTTTCCTTATAGGGGGAATCCAGGCTTGTTTCTATGATTTTCCCGGTAAGACGAATATGGTTGTAGCGAATGCTGTCATCACAAGTATTGTTCTTGATTGTTATAGGAATGCATCAGTCTTATCAGATGTTGGATAAACTTACTCATATGTGTCATCTTACTTTGCTCTGTACTTTGATATATCTCGTGATTCAATGAGTGATCTAGTATATATGTCCACGCCTGTGAGATATTCTATTATTATAGACCATGTCTATTGGTAGTGTTTAGTCACAATTGTTGGTTATGAGACCAGAGTTGATATATTGCTACATAGTATAATGGACTTTGACACGATCTTCGGCATGGATTAGTTGTCTCCCTATCACCATATTATGGATTATCACGCCAAGACGGTGACACTGGCTATGTCAGGGTTATCAGGGTTACCATGGTTGGAGTGAAATGGTACAGTAAATTTTGTTCCTATTAATGTTGTGTACTTTGTAAAGGTACATTGGATGGTTGAGAAGGGGTTTGATGCATATTTTGCCTTTGTGAGGGATGTTAGTACTAATACTTCTACCTTTGAGTCAGCTACGGTCGTAAGAGATTTCCCTGATGTGTTCTTAGTAGAGTTACCGGGCATGCTGCTCGATAAGGATATCAATTTTAGTTTTGACATGGTGCCAGGCACTCAGGCCATTTCTATTCCACTATGTCATATGGTGCTAATGGATTTTTAGAAACTAAAGGAACAACATTAGGAGTTATTTGATAAATGTTTCATCAGAACAAGTGTCTTTCCTTTGGGGGGGGGGGGCTCCAGTTCTATTTGTGAAGAGAAAAGAAGTTCTATAAGATGCGTATTAATTATAGGCAGCTGGAAAAAGTTACAATCAAGAACAATTACCCACTGCCATGTATCGATGATATGTTCGACCAGCTTCAGGTTTTAGAGTGTTCTCGAAGATTGACTTGAAGTTAGGGTACCATCAATTGAAGATTTGGGATTCAGACATTCTGAAGACTACATTCAGGACTTGATATGGTCGCCATAAGTTTTTGGTCTTCTCAATTGGGCTGAGTAATGCCCCAGTAGCATTTATGCACTTGATAAGTAGTGTGTTCTAGCCATACCTTGATTTTTTTATCATTGTGTTACTTGACAAACTCTTGGTGTATTCTCGCTAATGGACAATCATGATCAGCACTTGAGAATCGTGCACCAGACCTTGAGAGAGACGAAATTTTATGCAAAATTTTTCAAGTGTGAGTTTTTGCTTGATTAGGTGGTCTATTTTGATCATGTGATGTCTATTAAGGGGATTAATATGGATTCGAAGAAGGTGGAGGCAGTTCATTGTTGGCCCATACCATCTTAATATATAGAGATATGGTGTTTCCTAGGCTTGACTTGTTATTATCACTATTTCATGGAGGGTTTCTCATCCATTCGAGCTCCCTTAATAATCAGATTGACTCAGAAGGGTGCCCTCATTATGTTGGTCTGACAAGTGTGGGGGGAGCTTTCAGAAGCTAAAGAGTTCCTTGACCACATATCTACTTCTCATTTTTCCTTTAGTATCGGGTTTTGTACAATTTATTGTAATGCTTCACGGATTAGCATCGGTTGTGTCTCTATGCACGAGGGTAGGATGATTTCTTATTCTTCATGTAAGTTATAGCCCCATTAGAAGAACTACCCATTCATGATTTAGAGTTGGTAGCCATTATTCACACATTGAACATTCTAAGGCACTATCTCCATGGCATGTCATGTAAGGCACTCACAAATTATCAGAGTCTATAACTCTTGCTTAAGCAAATTGGTATAAACTTGAGGCACTGGAGGTTGTTATAATTATTAAAAGGCAACAATATCACCATTTTGTATGATCCTCGGAAGCCTCATATGGTAGTCGATTCCTTGAGTAGGACGGCGGAAACTATGGGTTGCATTTAATATAATTTAGTTTGAATAAGACTATTAGCATTGGATATTAAGCCTTTGGCCAATCGGTTTGTGAGGTTGGATATTTTAAAGCCTAGTTGGATTCTTACTTGTGTGGTTTCTCGGTATTTTTTCGTATGAGCACATCATGGATTGAGGTTTTCTTTATAGTGTGCCCTTGTGTATATTTCTTATTGAGGCACACATTTCATATCGCATTTTTGAACAATTCTACAGCGTCAGGTAGGCACAGAGGCTGTGTTAGGCACGACATTTCACCCCGGACAGACAGATAGTCCGAGAACACCATATAAATATTGGATGATATACTACATGCATGTGTTATGGATTTCAGGGGTTCATGCGATTAGTTTCTACCCATTGCAGGATTCTCCTACAACAACATCTAACAAGTGAGTATTAAAATAGCTATTTATGAAGCCTTATATGGGACGCGATGTCATTCTTTAGTTGTTTGGTTTCAACCAAGATAGGCTAGGTTGTTGGGCACTAATATTGTTTGGAATGCCTTGGAGGAGGTCAAGTTGATTCAGGATCGGCTTCGAACAACACAATCTAGATAGAAGATTTATGATGATCAAAAAGCTCATAAATTAGTATTTATGGTAGGAGAGAGGTTTCTGCTCAGGGTTTCATCAATAAAGGGTGTTATGTGGTTCAGAAGAATGGCAAGTTGAGCTCTAGGTATATTGGTCCTTTTCAAATCCTTTAGAAAGTTAGTGGAGGTGGTCTGTAGACTTGCATTTCCATTCAGCTAATTGGAAGTTCACCCGGTGTTCTATGTTTCTATGCTCCGAAAGTATTATGGTGATTCATCACATGTATTAGATTTCATCTTTGTACAATTAGACAAGGATGACTATCTTGGACAAACAGGTTAGAAAGTTGAGATGAAAGAATATTGCTTCAATTAAGTTTTATTGAGGGGTCATTCGGTCGAGGAGCCAACAAGGGAGACCTGGCACGACATGCGAAATAGTTATCCTCGCATTTTTTTTCACTTCAATTATGTGCCTATGCACCTTTCAAGACGAACATTTGTTTTTAGATAAGTAGAAAGTAGAGACATGACCAAATTTGTGTATTTTAGCCGTGTTTCCACTTTTGATGCTTTACATATGAGTATTTGTTGTTTTACGACTTGCGGGCTTGATAAGATTCGTTCTAGGAAGGTTTTGGGTTGATTAAAACCATTTGATTCGTGGTATAGAAGTCTAAGTTAGAAATAGTGATCAAAGTTTATCTTTTATGAAAATGACCCCGGAATGGTATTTTGATGGATAAGACATGTTTGCATTGTAGTTTTTGAGTTGGACCTATTCCTGCTATTTAATTTGGATGTCTCTAGGTTGATTTTACTTGTTTTGACGAAAGTTGGAAATTTGAGATTTAAAAGTTTCCCAAAACTTGACCTTGTGGCTAACTGGTTGGAAATTTTTTATTTGGGAATTAGACTAGGTCCATTTTGTTATTTCGATCTTATCTAAAAAATTTGGTGTAATTCAGAGTTTATTTGGTGTGATTTAGTTTCTTGGTTGTAATTCTAGAGGTTCTTGAGCCTTCTGTTTTTTAAAATTTATATTTTTTATTTCTGGTTCATGGTTCTAGATGTTACATTGCTATTTTGGTCGCGAGAGCAAGTTTACATGATGTTTTGAGACTTGTTTGGATTTTTTTTTGGATCCCCGAGGTCACGGTGAGTTTCGAATGTGTTTCAGAATGATCTGGACACAATTCCTGGTTGGAGATGTGTTTGGGACTCAGGTATCGCAATTGCAAACACCGACATCACATTTGTGAGCATAAAATAGGGTCTAAGGCATTGCAATTGTGATACCATGATGGCATTAGCAAAAAGTAGGCTAGATTGGCTAGGCTCGCATTTAGTGACTATTTTGTCGTATTTTCAGAGGGAGCAGGCTTCGCAAATGCGAAGCCAGATACGCATTTGTGACTTCCACTTAGGCTGTTAAGTGTTGCAATTTCGAGACATTCTATGTAGTTGTGAACCTTGTATAATAATTGTGACATCAGTAGTTGAACAAAAGGGCTGGGAAGATGGGATTTTATCTCCTTTCTCACATTTTAGAATGCTAGATTCAGTAGGAGGCGACTTGAATAAGGGATTATCACCTACAATCATTGGGTATGTGACTTTGATCAATTTCGAACTATATTACATGATTATATATGAGACTTAAAATCAAATTTGTAAGAATCAAAGAGAAGTTTTCGAAGATATTTGTCCATGTTTTGAAAAATAAATATTTGGAATATGAGAGTTGAATTGTGTCAGATTCGAAAACAAAACATATATATGTACTCGTCGAGTTATTGGCAGTCAATATCTACCCTAGGACTCAGGTTATGATTGGGAGGAGGGGCTTAGGTTGAATTTTTTTGACTTCTACAAAATTATGTAATGATCTTAGCTTCACTAATCGAAATGGAATTCTCTTGCAGTATATGAAGGATAGTAAGTGATCTTTTGTTAGATTTGTGTCGTGCAGAGGCAAATATTAAAGGAAAAGCTATTTTTGACTATTTATTTTGCCTAGTTGAGGTATTTATATTGTCTCACTTTGTGTGGGGGAACTACCCCTTACGATATGGGTTGGTTGTATTATTGGAATTATTTGAAATACGCGCACACAAGGTGATGAGTGTGTACACTTGGATATATATATATGATATTTGATTGGATTAGAAGAATTTGATAGAAGTTATTATTATTTGTTCTATTGTAGTTGTCAATTCTATTCTTACATGCCTTAATTGAAGTTGTCATGCATGTTCTAGTTTCGATCGTCAAGTTACTCCTATATGCATTTTCTTGTAGTTGTTAAAATCCATTATTTCCGTTGTTGAGTTATTTTCGTGCACTTGGACATAGTCACTATTTCATGTTATCTCTTTCACTGTTATGTTTATGTCATGTACTTTAATAGGAAGTTAACATTTCATGGGATTACCTTTATTATTGAGTTATTGAAGCTGAAGTTTTGAAGTCTATTAACATATTTGTGGCTGATGTTTTTGATTGTTGTGATATCTTTCCTTGTCGAGTTGTTTCTCATCCGTTATGTTGTTATTAAGGTTCTTGTACACATTGTGGTTGAGCCGAGGGCTATGTGTTGTGTTAGCAATTGTATTGTTAGTTTTTGCAATGTTGTGGAATATGGGCACGTGTTGTGCGAGTTGATTATTATATTTTGATATTGATGCATATACATAGGAATAAGATAGGGGGTTGATGTGCATGCAGCGAGATAAGGTGAGATTTATACACGTGTTGCAAGTAAGAAAATTACTTCGAGCCAAGGTGTGAGATAATGAGGCTAAAGCATGTGTAGCATTTTTGCATGAGTCACACAGTGAAATAAGGAGGCTATTGTTTATCTTCATTTCTAACAGAGTTGTATTTAGAGATTACTAGTGCATTATTTGCATAGCATATGACTTAGTTTCTTCAGGTTTGAGAATAATTGTGAATGTCGTGTCATTTGGATTTTTTTTTTTGCAATCCACTAGGCAAGTGTCTAGGGCTAGATTTTTATTAATATCTGAAAAGAAAATTACAAACAATTAGGAAAAGTACAAATAAGGGGCACATTAGCACCAATATTGTTAAACACAAACCGGGCTAACCTTACCGTGCTAATCCTACTGAAGCTTGGCAACCTTACTTATAAACAAGAATGCATAAAATAAGAACTTGACACGATTAAATACTTTATGATCATCACAGAGTTTATTACATACTCTGTGATGAGATTACAAATGAGAATACTAATAGTGGTAGAATAATATGTAGTACCCAGTTGATTGTTGTCCCTTATTTTCCAATCTCGTATAACCATCAAGTTGTATTTCTATTTTGTTCTACTCTAAATTGTTCAAAAAGTATTCAAGAATAATCTTTTATTTTTTGAACGATTGGACTTCGATGACGTATTTGTAGCAGCTTGCTTTTGTTTGGCCGCTCTCATTGGAATTTGCCTGACATTTGGTTTCTTGTCGGACCATGTTGCATTTTTCATCAAGATAGTATAACCATCAAGTTCCATTTCTATTTTGTTCTCCTCTAACTTGTTCAAAAAGTATTCAAGAATCATCTTTTATTTTTTGAACGCTTGGACTTTGATGACGTATTTGTAGCAGCTTGCTTTTTTTGGCCGCTCTCATTGGAATTTGCCTGACATTTGGTTTCTTGTCGGACCATGTTGCATGTTTCATCAAGATAGCACCTCACTTACTCGTTCCAATGAGGCAATCCACAGTGTTTGGTGGTGTATCTAGGAAGTGAATGCATGTGCACCAAGGAGGCTTACTTGGAGTGAAATCTGGAGACTCCCACTTGGTCTTTAATTTTCCAGTTAAAGTGTTTTCAAGAGATGGAATTTGAATTGCATCCTTGATTACTCTTTCCACTCGCTGATTTATTAAAAGAAAGCATTGTTTAAGCGTCTTTTCCTGCTCCCTTTTCAAATTTGCACGAAAATCTCGGTTATCTTTCCACCGCTCCGAGTTAATTAAGTCAGCATTAGAGACATCGACAACAACTATACCTTTAGTAGTTGTCACAGTGTGTTGTGTTTGAACCATATGAGGCTTTGGTGTTCTTTGAAGAATTTCATTCACATTATCCTGGTAATTACATCCAGTTACATCTCGATCCTCAGGACATCTAGGAACTGCAGTAAATGCCTCTGTAGACTTCTCCTGTGATTCAACTGATACAACAAATATTTCTGTAGTAGATTTCAAAGTATCAGAAGCCTCCAAATTTTGTAACATTTCTCTGCCCAAACAATGCACTGTTTTCCTTCCAATTAATGGTTGGAGAAATCTGATTGTGGACAATGTGCACGTTCTTTCCAGTGTAACTACCGTGAGTAGCTGGCCTCATATCTGCACAGTGCATTTTGTTTTTAGATTTTGGAGTTGATTTTCTATTGGACTTCGATGAGCAGTTATTTGCAGAATGATGAGCAGTTTCGAAAGTTTGTTGAGTAGCTTGTAAATCCAACCCTCGTTGAGATACGGCTTCATTAGATACTGCAACTGCTATATCTGTGAACTTGGTCACACTGCTTTGTTTAAACATATCCTACTGATTTGAAATATCTTGTCGACCTGTGTTCTGCACAACCTCTTCGTCAGTAAGACTTGCTGTTGACTGCTCCCCTTGTTGAACTGACACATTGCATCTGTGATGCTGTCCATCAAGATCGAACACCTGCCCAGCCGGTGTACTAGTAGTAATGTGATCTGCAGAGGTCTGCCTTGTCCCAGCAGTATTCAAATTTGATACCATCTTTTCATTTACAACCTTCAATGGGACAGTGTTATGCATTTTACTAAACTGTGCAGGATCACCCTTTGGCTTTGGATGAGCTTCTGCAGATGTAACATTTGTATCAGAATCATTTGTTTGAGTGCCTAAACGTTGCACATTGCAGTTGTGATGCTGTCCATCAATATCAACCAACTGCCCAGCCTGTGCACTAGTATTAACATGATCTGCAGAAGTGTGCATTGTTCCAACAGTATCCACATATGATCAAGCATAAATTATAGAAGTAGGTACATCTGTAGAGAGCTTAGGAGGTCCTTTTGTCAATACCTCCTCCATAGACTTCACTGGGACTGCTACATTTGGTGCATCTGATACACCAGCAACCAGAGCAGTCGTAGGCAGTACTTGTTGATTTGCATTACCACTATCATTCACTGCAGGTTGTGTATTCTTAGAATCAGCATTCTGTTTTTTAAAATCTTTTACAAAACCATGTTGTACAATTGAATCAATTTGACCAACAACCTCCTTCAAGCCATATTTGTCATGTAAATCCTTAGCACCTTGTTTCAAATTTGTAGAAGATCTGAGACTATCTGCAGTACACTGCATTGCCCCAGCATTAAGCTCATATGATCGTGCATAGATAGTAGTAGCAGGAGCATCTGTAGAAGGCTTAGACTGTCCTTTATCCAACTTCAATACCTCCTGCATAGACTCAACTGGATCTGCTGCAAGTGGTGCATGAGATATAGCAGTAACCACATGATTCCTAGCCATTTCATGTTGATCAGCATCACCCCTATCATTCACAAGATGTTTTGTAGGCTTCAAATCAGCAGTCGTTTTCATAGCATCCTTTACCATACCAGATTGTATAACCGAATCAATTGGAGCAACAACATCCTGCACGACTGCATTATTTTCCACAGTCCCTCATTCTGCACTTTGTACAGTTTGCTCTGAGGCTTTTGTTAATTCAATTCCTGAATTATCATCTTTTTCTTGTGAATCCTTGGCTCATTGTCCAGATTTTTTTGCATTTACATAGTCTCTTGCATCCCCTTGTAATTTGTCTAAATCATCAACCTCATGACAATTAGATCACTGTCCAAATGTTCCTCTGCCACCACCTCTGCTCCGGCTTTTTCTTTTTTAGTTCTACACGACTTGTCCTCACGACCTTGATGCTTGCAATAAGAACAATACTTAGACAGGTTGTCGAAGACTATTTGTTGATGAATCTCGATAGATTTACCTGTTATTCTATCGAATATCTGCAGCTTGACCTTTTTAGGATAATTATCAAAAAGATCAACTATAACCTTAAATCTTGCCACGCTAGGTCTCGAACTATCCTGAGTTGCCTTGTCCACAGCCAGAAGTTTTCCCACAGCTGAGGCTACAGACAATAACGACCTCTTAGGAAAAAAATTTGGTGGTAGACTTGGAAGAGAATCCACACGACTGCTATCGACGTCTCCTCCTTCGGATTGAATTCTTAAGACCATGGGAATGTTCTGAAAAAATATTCGTCGCCTTTGGATTTAAGATATCTAGTCAACTTTGAAAGGAAATGAACATAATCATTGTAAAGATCAAACCTGATTAACAGATGACGAAACTCCAAATCACCAATGTTACAATGACCTTGCACATCAAATTACGACAAAAATATTCTTCGCACTTCCGATAGATCAGGTCTTCCATAAGAAAATTTAATAACAACTTCCTGATGCAATCCTTCTTCCCTAATGAAATTTATAACCTCTTCCTTAGTGAATTGAATTACAGGTTCACCATGGTTAACTAAAACTTGACATAGCTCTATTTCTGACGGAGCAGACTGCTTAGCTTGAAGTGTTGAGGCATGCGATGGCTTTTTGATTTCTTTTGGAGCAGTGTTTAGAACGTTATGAACCTTTCCAACAGCCAGATGCTGGGGAGAGGACGGAACATCCGTGGATGTGTTTTATTTCAGAAGATTCTCCATATCCACGCTATAACTCTACTACGAAGCTACTAATAGTTGTTTGGAATGTCGATGCTACAGTATATTCAATAGATTATACGATCTGTTATTGCTTTAAATAGCAAATCTCTATCCGCATAAATCTAACATTAACAATCCATAAACTTCACATCAGAAAGGAGTAACGATACAGATTGCAGATTGGAAATTCAAATCTACAGTGCGCTTGATCGTTAAATTCAAGATCTATTGTGATTGGTTTAGAATTTTGAAATCAAATAGAACGGAGATGATCATTGCAAGAATGAGCTCATTGTGTGACTAATTTCTTGATGATGACTCACGGAATTATGCCCGATGAATAGTGACGGAATCACTATTCACCCTTCTTCCTAGAGAGAGGCAGAGGATTTTTTTTTGATTTACGTAAGAAACAACCACTCCCTCTAAACCCGGTTATCATTTGGATTCAATATGAAAGTTATCATTTTAAATTTTATCATCTTATTTGTTAATTATGTTAAATTCTCAATGTACGTTAGACATACCTAGTTTTGTAGACTATTTTCCATTACAACATCCTAAGGTGGGAGTTTAGAGTTATGACATATAAGTAAAACAAACTAAATATTTTGTAAGTATCATGTCTAACCTTGGTGAGGTAGTGGTGAGAGTGGTCTATGATACTCATTAATCAAACATGTACAATTATGAATACATATGTACAGAATAACAGTAAAAAAAAAAAGCTATGTAGAGAGTACGGGTATGGACAACAACGCATATAGGAAATATATGCATGTATGACAAGCCAAGACACAAAGTTAAATAAATATAACATGGGAAACTTACATTTCATAACAACAACAATAGTACTGACAACTTATATGTTCGTAATCACTATAAGTGCGCGAACAGATCTCGTGTTGCACGAAAATATCATGTGCCAATAAACATTATAACGACAGGGAGAAATCATGTGCCAATGACTAAGATGATCGAATAGACAATTCATGTGCCAATATTCATAATAACCATGCGGATAACTCACGTGTTCAAACAACAGCCTATATCGCTGAAATATATACAAGAATATATGTGTACGAATACGGACATAAAATCATATGCTCATAGATTGTGGCAATTGCAGGGTAAAGTGTATGCATGTGAAAGTGTAAAATTATGACTTAGAATAGGCAGATACTCCAAACAATATTAAGTATCATGCTAAAATAGAGAATCAAGGACCACATGTGTCTTTACCATGATTCGATAAACTCGCCTGGTAATACAAATGATCAGAACATAACTTATAGGAAGTGCATAGTAACAAGGCATGATATAGGTCAAAGCCTAATTTTGTTTTTGTTTAAATCATATATAGCACCTGTGAGCGTGTGATTTTTGTCCAGCGTGAATTACTCCTACAAAAATCTTAGATTTAGAATTTTTCCTTTTAATTATTTGGGTTTTAGGAATAATTGCATAATTTTCTTGTTTGTTTGCATTTTGTTTGAATTTTTGATTTAGATAATTATTTTAAAAAAATACAAAATATTGCCTTTGCATTTGGGATTTTATTTTACATATTTTAAAATTAATAGGTGATTAGGAATTTACAATGAAAAATGCAAAAATCAAATATTTTAATTTATCTTTGCATTTGTTTAGTTTAAATTTTGGTAGTTTCTTTTAAATTGATTAATTGTACTAATTATGAATTAGAGCTTAATACAGTTAGGGAAGTTAATCTCATTTAGGATTTTTTAATTCAGTTTATATTTTTCTTCATTTTTTAATTTTAAATTAATTTTTTGGAAAAAGAAAATAAAACTAACTCTAATAAAAAGACTCAATTTGGGCCAAAATACCCAGCCCAATCATTTAAACCCCCAAACCCGGCCAAATCACCCTTAACCGGCCCAAAACCCATCCCAATCCAGTCTCTCATCTGAGGCAATCCAAACGACGTCGTTTTGGGCAAATAATCTGGGCCGTCGAGGTTTCATCAATCCAATGGCCAAGAAGCCTAAGTCAATAACTATTTAACTGTCCAAACCACCCCTACCCCCACCCACAAAACACACCGTCTCTCACACTCAAAGACCCAAACCCTAACGCCACTGCCTACCATCGCCAACCGCCAGTCGGAAACCGCTTCAGCCGGCGATCATCCAAAGTCTCCCAAAATAACACCTTTTGAACACTTCGTCCTCTTGTTTCCCAATCCACGCTCCATTTCCTCCAAATCCCACCCGAAATGATCGAATAATACAAACCCTAACCAACTCCTCCGTCGGACACGACGACGCCCCCACCCAAATTAAGACCATAGGTTCTCTAGGCCATCCCCACCGTGAATCTGCCATCACCTCCCTTGAAATAACACCTAAACCCTCCGAATATCGATTCAAAATAGGCGGTATATACCTCAGAAACTCCAAATTCTCTCATCTTCCTCATGGAAAATCCATGCTTAGTTTCCCTCGAATCACATTTAAACCGCTCAAACATTTCGCTCAAAGTTCTGACCTAAAGCCTCGAAGTTGTGCATGAAGATTGTTTTAAGAATTCTGATCCGCTAAGTTCAAACACCTATCCCATTTAGTTTCTAATTTTTAGTCCTTTTTTCTTTTGATTTTGTTCCTGATTCCTTATTTTTTAGAGTTAGAAATTTGCATGTGTCCAAACAACAGCAGATTAGGTTTTTCTTATAACAGCTTGCCAAGATTCAAGATTTATTTTCGGCTAGCTTCTAGGTATTTTTTATTATTTATTCCATCCAGTTTATATATTTTTTATTTTTTATTTTCTTCTGTGTTTTGCTATTATTTGTTTTCAATTTGATTTTAATTTGAAGTCATTTTGGGTTTCTGTGTGCTTGAATTTTCCATTATCAACATGATTGATAGTTAATTTGTTAAAATATGTAATTAGTTTAGATTTGAATTAGCCAGTACCTTATTTTGTTTTTGGACTATTTGTTTCTATTAGAATTAGTTGTAGTTCTTCTGTTTGGGAAAATCTGTTTAGTTTTAATTTAGGCCCAAGAAATAGTAGGCCCAGTTAGGCACTCCATTTGAGTCTATTACCCAGTTGGCTTGGCCTCTAGAACTGAATGTTTTCAAGGGTAAATATAGGGCTAATTGGGGGGAAATTGGGTAGACTACATAGGGACAGTAATTAAAAATTCTGGCAGGGGTCTCTGGTCAATTTCAGTGACATAACTTGGTCAACAAGTTAAAAAATAAGCGACTAGATGGAAATAAAAAAAAACTTCAGGGCTGCCCTAGTGACTTGCCTATAAAGGCATAGTCAATTGCAGCTTAAAGGGATCCGGAAAAATCAACAATAAAAATCCTGCAGAATTTGAGCATTTAAGTGTATAGATTTCATCTATTAGAATTCAAAACAAAAATCCAAAAAAAAAATAACAAAATGGCTTGCAAATTCTCCAGATCTACTGTTTCATCAAGCTTCAGAAACTTAAATTCACTTCCAAGTGCTGAAACTAGGTGGAATCCACCTTTTAAGAGTCAATTTGAATCATCAAAGTTTGGTCTTAGGGTCAACGGGTTCCATTGCTCAATTGAATCTTATTTTTCGTGTTTGTTGCATCTTAGCTCCTAAAATTTGCATTGGACTTGCCGGGTTTTGGTGAAATTGCATTTGTTACTTTGTTGCTGCCTAGTTGACCTCCAATTCCCTTTATTTTGTTCTAATTTGTAGGTACTTTTTTGGACGCTATTTATGTATGAAGAACTGAATCATCAAACATGTGACAAAAATTTGACGATAATGATGAATTGTAACATATTTTTCTTTTACTGTTTTACTCTAGTTTAGATGCCAAGCGTAGTTGTATTTATTTGGACATTGCATTATTTGTAATAATCGGACTGTTGCACTATTTTCGGAATTATATGAGCATCTTGCTTACTAGTATTAGCTTTGGTATATTTAATCCCTGGTTTGTTATCATGATAATTTGAATTTAAAATTCAAAAAACTAAGTCCACAATCAGCTTGTATGCTCGTATTAATGTTAAATCAGGCATCTCCGTTGGTTCAAAATGATAATCACTTTAATTTGCTACTGAATTTCTTAAATGAGAGATTAGTAATTCGATCTGAACATGAATATGAAATTTGAATTTAAATATGTAAGTGTTTGATTTGAATGAATTTCAATTCTTCATTTTTTATAAAACTGATCAGTGTTGTGAGGCTAAATTTAAAGTCAGTATTGGTTTGGGCTCACTTTGAGCCAAAACTGGACAAATTGTCATAAAATTTGAGGCCTCTACTGGGCCAATTACCAGCCCAAATATTGAGCTCCACTTCAGGTAGTGCATCTGCCTCTGTTTGAAATTTAGGACTGATTTGGGGGGCTCGAACATGCCCTTCTTTTGAAATACTATTTGCTGGGCCTAGTCATTCTTGTTAGGACAATTAGCATAACTACAAACAAGCAATTAGAACCTTAACAATTGTTTAATGCTAATCAATTTAGCCCTTTATTTAGAATAATAGTCGCACTCGAGGTGCGCCGCACCATATAAAATCGCAAATTGCGTGGCCCTCGTGTAATTATGTCTTTAAAAATACTTAGAATACGGGGTAGGCCATTTAGCTAACTTTTCATGTCCTACCACAAAGATATTAGCGCATTAGTTGCTTTAGGTATGTTCTTTTATAATTTTTTTTACCTTCCTAAACTCGGGTGTACATTTCATGTGACCGTAATCCCAATCCTAATATGTTGAATAAAATGTCTTTTAGATCCGGGTGCATTTCTTGTGAAGTAATCCAAAAGCACATTTTAAACGACGTTCAATATTCCCTAAAACATTAATTAAAAATGGTAAATAATTTTAAATTGCACTACAGGACGAACATGTTTTTGTATAAAATCACTCTATCTATGATACGTGCGCTTTGGTGGTATGAGCATGATTTTCAGGTATAGGTTTTGATGAATGACAAACAATGAAGTCAAGTGTCAAACAACGATATTATATGACAAACAATCGAGATCGAATGGCGAGAAGCATATTGATGACGGAATTGCATAGACAAGCCAAAGACGAGCTCAAATGTTCAAGACCGAAGACCCAAGGCGTAGGTCGTTAGGTAGAACCAATGTAAGAGCAACGTTTAAGTTATCTCGTCTTTTGGCTCAACACAGGTCATCATAAATATGCATAAAATTATTTTATTAAATCATATTTATTATAAACATATTTTAAATACTTCAAACAAAATGATGTTAAAGTTTGCATTTTAGCCAAAATGATTTTTAAACATGTCTTTCAAAACTGGACACATATAATCGATTATATAGAATAGATAATCGATTATGTAAAGACCGCCAAAACTGGAATTTTCAAAAACTGCAAAACAATCGATTATATACTTGTTAACTATCGATTATATTAAGACAGTGTGATCTGAAGTTTTTCAAAAATAGCAAATAATCGATTATGTATGTTTAACAATCGATTATATTGAGACAGTGTGATCCGAAATTTTTCAAACAGCAAAACAATCGATTATATGGTTTTTAACAATCGATTATGTTCAGACCGCAGTGTTCTTTTAAACGTTTGAAATATAATCGATTATACATGGTTGATAATCGATTATGTTAGCACAGTATCTTAAACTGATTTTTGAACGTTAACGTATAATCGATTATACAGTCCACATAATCGATTATTCTCCCTAAAATCAGGAGTGTTTTTTGAACGTTGGTCAAATAATCGATTATACAGACCATATAATCGATTATCTGGGCACAAAATCAGCATAATTAATTGTCTATTAAGCAACGGTCATGCACCCTTTTTCACCTATAAAAAGAGGTCTTTTGAGCTGATTTTAAGCACACAATACCTCCCAATATTGATATACATATTGACATTATTTGAGCATCATTTTAGAGCTTTTATTGAGCCATTTGAGAGACAACTTTGAGTTGTTCATAGAGCGTATTTTGTATCTCTTCATCTACTCTTTTGAGAGAGTTCTTGTTGAAAAGAGAAAGGTGTTTGAGAAGAACATATCTTCTCATTGATTGTCGGGTTCGCTAAGTACCCTAAGTCTTAGTGTGTGAAGTCTTGGGGTGAGGTATCCTCGAGCAAGTTGAAGTCTTGTAGAGTGTACATCTACGAGCAAGTGTAACGGTTTGTTAGGCACCCGTAAGCTTAACGGAGTTAGTGGAATCTCGAGAGAGTCTCTCGGGGGCTGGACTAACCACAAGTTGTGGTGAACCAGGATAAAATCGGTGCGTTCTTTCCTTGTTATTTTAATTACCGAATTTATTTTATTCCTGCAATTTTAATTCCGCAATATTTAAAAAAATTCTCGTGCCGCACTATTCACCCCCCCCACTAGTGACGGGCATAAATCCTAACAGTTTTAAAATCAAATATTAGGCCAATTATGATAGTTTAAGTGACAATGCTAGAACACACGGGATTCGGGGTGCCTAACACATTCCTTCGGGTCAACAGAAGTCGTTAATAAGAATATTTGGCTCACAGACTTCACTTGGAAAGTCAAAAGTTTCCTCGATTTGGGATTCAAGATAAACCAGTGACTTGGTACACCAAAAACGAATCCTATCCCACTAAAAAAAGGAGGTGTGATAGCCCTGGAAACTCCGCTGGGGATCGAACCCAGAATCTGTGGTTTAGGGTTCAAGAATTTGAGCTTGGAATAACTGTTATATTTAGCTTTATCTGATTCTCCTACATGTTTCATGCTAAATATGCCAATTGTTTTACCGCTTCGATATTTAGTGAATTGTATATATAAAAAACTTCGAAACCCTTCCTCTCTTTGAGTCTTCTACATCATGGAGAAGGGTGCACTTCGTGTGACTTCTCTTCTGTTTAGATTTTTATCCCATTTAGAACAAGGTTCGGACAAGCTGCTAAGCCGATGGAGCTTCTATATCCCCGGTATGCTGCCCCCCCCCCCCCCGGCTCGAGTTGTCTGCTCGGGTAAAACAAATATAGAACAATAAACCATGGTTTTAAACCTAGTATAACAAAGCCATATGCCGGATCCCTAATAGGAATATTTGTTTGCATCACGTGCATTTAACTTAGGGGATTCAACACATGGGTTGGGTCTATCTAGGACATATGTACCCAAATTAAAAAGTCCATCCATATGCATCATAATGTGCTACTTTCACATCTATTTGATTGGCTTGCATGTTTACCGTCTTCTAGAATAAAGGAAAAAATCAAAAAACAAAAAAAAAGGAGTGAGAGATAGGTATCTAGAAAATTCCGATACTCTGCCATAATTACGAAATAAAAAAAGAAAAAAGAGGGCAAAAGAATTTGTTTTTAAAAATAGTTGGTCAAATCATTCCCGAACTACACCAGTTTGGTTCTCACCGGATATGAGATACGTAGGAAACCCCTATTGGGTCCAACTTCTCTTTGGCAAAAATAGTTCGAAAGCAAATAAAATTTTTAGTTACAAATAGGGTCGGTGATGCCATTCTTATCTAAAATAAGCCGAATGTCCCTAAAAGGACGCCGAAAGGCTTCTTTTGCAAGAACATCCACTTTGGTCATTTCGATCTGCTACCAGGCCCAACAATAAGATCTTCTTTCCTGAAGTGCTAAAAGGCCGTATCTACAAAGCCGAGGTTTTGTTTTGAAAAAAATAGCAAACAAATGGAAAACAAAAATGTTTAAAAAAATGCATTTCCGTAATAAAATAAGTCATTAAATCACCTCAATAAATGTGCAGGATGAGCGCGGACGAAATTGAACCCTTCACAATCCTTTATGAGATCCCCTTGAAGCTCCATATGTGGTGGGATGATCTAGGAAAAGGCAGTAGAGAAACAGTGGTAAGAGTTCTGGGAGTCCTCGTTGGACTATTAAACGTCAGGCCAGGGTTAGACATAATTGAAGCTCGGATACCATTTTGGGACCCAACTTGCAACGTGTTTCGATTCTCTAACATCGAGCTCACACCTACATTGGAAGAAATAGCTGGTAAAGTGTGTCTAAATGGAAATCATAGAAGTCAATACCCCCTGTTGCCAAGACCAGTGTCCCCTTACATATTACTTGATTTGCTGAGCATTAGTCGGGATGTCAGAGATAGAAATCTATTCGAAGGGTATTACACACTCCAATTTTCATATCATATAGGAACCCGGAGGTTTTAATGAGCCAAACACTGGTGTGACCAATCTCAGAAATAAAGACAAGTGGGAGGCGATACGGAGTCTAGCTTTCATGGTGGCCTTTATGGGTGTTGTGGTTTGTCCACGGAAGGATGACAATAAGGAGATAGGTCTTGTGGGAATGATCGACATGGCAATCAAAAAAGCTAACAACACCGCAGGTTCCTATGATTGTGGATAAAATTTACCAAGCCCTCACCATTTGTCGGGATGGAAGAAAATTTTTCTAGGTTTTCAATTTGCTACTTCAATTATGGATGCAAGAAACCCTCTGCCACCGGGTTGGATACATGAACTATGATTTGACCGGTCTAAACTGCGTCGAAGAATCTGGAAGCCGGGTAGCAGGCATTGAATTCCCTATAGGTATGAAAGCTTGGCTTACATATCTGAGTGCCCTGACTTCTGATAAAATTTAATAGGCATTTGGATGGCTCCCTACAACTAATACAATATACAGAACAGCTGAAGCGTCTTATATCCTTTTAATGGGTGTTCAGAGCATCCAACTGCTCCCTACAAGGTGTTGCGTCAACTAGGAAGATTCCAATCCATCCACAATGATGAAAGTCTGAGTAAGCACGCCATTGGGTTGGGTCCAAAAGCTTTGTTTCCAGAAGAAAAAATCCGCCAAATGTGGAATGAGTGTAGATTTATAGAACCGAAGACCATAGTGCGAGACCGAGCTTGAGGTAAAGTTGACTCAAAATATGTTGAATGGTTTAGTAAGAGGTATCAAATACCTGAAAGGCCCGTAAAAAGACCACATGTCCAATAATTCACTGTTGAGGCCCAACAACAATAGGACTGGTTTATAAAAGAGAATTAATACAAGGCCAAAATAAATAAATTGGAAAGGCAAGTCATGGAGCTTCAATTTGAAATAGTGTCCAAGCCGCTTTAGACAAGGGAGAAAATAAGAAACTAGCCTAGGAAAATGAGGCATTCAAAGCTCACATCAGAAAGATGAAAACAACCATCGACAACCCATTAAGAAGTCGGGCCGATGAAAGACTTATAAGTAGGCTAAGAATGAAAGTCTTCAAATACCAAGAAGACTTGGAGAAGTGTGAATCTAGTGAGGTAAAACTACAGGAATAGTGGACAAAGAAAGCGGAAGAGCGGGCACGGTTTGTGCAATAAATTAAGAGACACTATGAAGGGACCATCACCAGTCTAAGGAGAAAATTGACTAATCTTGAGGATGACGCAGCCAAACGGGCGAAAGAATTAAGGCTGGCAGGGATTATTGTTAAAAGCTAATGGCCCAAATAGAGAAAGACATGCATCAATTGCAAAAGCAGCACCTTCATGACTCCCAAGTGTTAGAGGCCCGAAACCAGCAGATAGGGCGATTACTTTAGGATAAGGGCATGATTAGAGAGAGGATCAAAACCATCGATAATTACACCACCATGAAGTTCCAAGCATGCGAGGATATGACTCGAACCACCTTATTTGCTGCAGTGATAATTTTTGTTCGTCAAGTAATGACTTATTTGGAGAAACTACAAGGGGGTCTCGCACATATGCCTGCAGCGAGGTTGAATGATGCCTTGTGGGCCCTAGTAATTGAAGCATTAATATATTCTTCACTTTTCAAGAATTGAGTCTGTATTTTGTTTTACTTAGAGTCTGTATTTTATTTCGAAGAAACTGATTAATTTACCATCTTTATAATAGATGTTTTATTAATCAAATTTGAAAATCCTCTAAAATTTATTTCTTATTTTCAAAGAACTACGTTTGGTATGATTCATGTGGGGTCATGATACGTAGGCAATCTCCAAAAGATTCTACCTGTTTAACTGCATAGGTGCATCACACCCAACGTGCGATTACCTGTTCCAAACTAACCATTTGATGCTTGTAACATCTAGTCCACGATTTTTATAAATGGTGGTTGGTTTCTACGATAACCTAGCTTCATATCCATACTTCACTAGATCAAAAGGAAGCATTGGAATGTCTTCAAAAATCATACTACCAGCAATTCCCATCACGGATAATAGCTCGATTTCAGAATCAGCAACCACGAAGGAAACCAGGTTGTTGCGTCTCCGCATCATTGAGATGTGGGACGCCTAGTCAAATGGAAAAGATCCACCTAGTGCAATTCTCGGATTTCCCAAGCTTTTCCCTAGAGTGGGTAGAACTTCTATTTTCCTAATCGGTCATCCCAGTATATCACTTGGACACCCAACCATCTAAGCCCATTTTTTGGGAACATCTTGTGAGGTTCGCCCCCAGATGGTCATATCCAATAAAGTCCCAAACATCTTTACCGGCCCCCCATGCTCAGCTACAACTCAGCTTGCATTGCCTAGGACCACTTTTGATCCTTCCACCTTACATTCCAAACACTCACCCCCCAAATTGAGCCTCCTCAATTCCCAACTTATACCTATCCTCAACCGCCTTACTTTGCGTTCGCTCCGGGACATGAAGGGACTCCAAAAACCCCCGAGCAAGAAGATATCGCAAGAAAGATAAGCAGTATAATGCAAAGCCTCAAGAACAACTTAAGTGGGCATAACAGTGTGTCGTATGCTGATCCCTGCATATTTCCTCATGTGCACTTGACCCTAGGATTAAAGACTCCAATATTTTGAAATACGATGGGCATGGCGATCCTATTTCTCATCTCAAGAAATACTGCAATCAGTTGCAAGGGGCCAAACTAAAAGAAGAATTACTCATGGCCTATTTTGGGGAAAGTCTAATAGACATTGCTTCCGAGTGGTACATAGATCAAGACAATCTCGGTGGCACATATGGGACGTTCTTGCAAAAGACTTTTTCAGGCAGTTCCAGTACAATATTCACATTGCTCTAGACAGGAACTCACTAGCAAACATGAAAAGGAAATCCTTGGAGAGCTTTTGAGAGTACGCAACCAAATGGCATGAATATGCATCTAGAATGAAGCCTCAATGGACGAGGTCAAAATGGTCACAACATTTCTCCATGCTCAATGAGCAGATTACTTCAAGAATATGATGTCACCTATGGGTAAACCATTTTTGGAATCCATATAAATCAGAGAAATAGTGGAAAATGGATTGAAAACAGGTAGAATCGTAAGCCAGTCTACTATTAGAGCAACCTCCCAAGCCATCCAGGGCGGGTTTGGAGGACTTGTAAAGGGCAAGAAGAAAGAAGAAACATCTATGGTGATATCATGAACAAGAAGACACTGTGCTGCTCGACCCATGTTCCCAGGGAGAACCTTTCAGCATTATTACCCTCATTAGGACATGGCTTAAGCTCCTCAACCGTATGTGGTCATAAATGCTCAACCTTTTCTACGACCGCAGCAACACGCCAATAGGAACCAAGATCCTTTCCCAATAAACCAGCTTCCTCACCAAAACCACTATAACCCTGTCCTTCCCAAAATAACTTATGTCCTTGTGAACCACCCAAAAGGCAAAACATTACACTAGTCGGTGAGTCCTACTCAAGTTTGTTTTCAAAACTGGTCAGAATGGGTTCGCTGTAACTCGCACCTCAGAATAGGCAAAACTCAGAATCACATTCTTACCAACGGAGTGCCTGGTGCGCTTACCACTTGTGGAATATCTGATAGAACAAAGGAAGATAGTGTTAATTGATGAGGATGTCCCTAACGTGACTAATAACCCATTGTCGGAACACAACAACGAACCGATAATCAGAATGATCTTTGAGGACAAAGAATTTTACCCGATCTTGAAAGCCATAATTGCCATTGTTGACATAGAGAGAAAGCCAAAAACTTCCCTGAAGAAAGACGAAAGGAAAAGAAGGACAAAGGCACACAACCCAAATCTGAAAAATAAAGTCAAGGTTGAAACTGGGGCGGTACCTGCCAAAGACGTTGTTCTCTATATCACGAGGGGTCGTAAAGAAAAGCAACTGACTCTAAGTCCTCCCAAGAGATTCGAACTAAACATGACAACCCAGATGTAAATGCCAAAGGGAGCTTATGTCATGCGGAGGCAAAATAATCCACAAAGGCGGAGTGAGATCTTGGTTATTGGTCGCGCACCACAGAAGCACCTGATGAACCCTTCCGCGGTGCCCTAGAATTATCATAAAATAGTGGTGACATATAAAGAGAAAGAAATCTCAGGAGAAGAAAACTAACCTGCAGAAAAGCACTCCAATTTGGAAGATGTAAAAACGCCACCAGGAAGTGCTTCCCAGCTGAAAAACAAGTTAACACTGAACAGGCGGAAGCATTCTTTAAGAAAATAAAAATGGCAAACTATGAAGTTGTTGACCAGCTCCGAAAGTTTCCTGAACAAGTCTCCTTGCTATCTTTATTGATTAATGTCTCGACCCTAGTTCATAATCCATGAACATATCATGACGGCACCCAGTCTTCGATGACTAGGTAAGCCTAACAGTGCGAAAATAACAATATTCTCGATGATAATAACTTAAGAGCTAAGTAAAATAAAGAAATGTATATAATTTGCCGCTTGGCACATACACTTCAAGCCACAATTATGAAACAAAATCCCAAAACCTAGAATCTAACGAGCAACACAGGCTATTGAAAGTATATAGTATTGCTCTAACTCCGTAAATGTCTACATCAATGAAAAACGGGAACAAAACTAGCTAACTACAAGATGGAATAGGAAGGAAACTCTTCGGTCTGTGGATGGTACTGATATACCTTGAATCCCTGCTAGATCGCTCCGCCTCTGTGATAGTGCGCCTGAGAGGAGGTACCTGGATCTGGACATGGAAAACATGTGCAGAAGAGGCATGAGTACAACACAACAGTACTAAATAAAGGCCAAACCTAACCTCGGTTGGGTAGTGACGAGGAAGGTCAAGGACCTACTGAGATAATTATAATATATTATGAAATTAAGAAAAAGCAGTATAGGTAAAATCTACAGCAAAAACCTAAACAAGATAACTAAAGGAAATAGCAATAGGAAAACGGAACAAAACAATACAAGGAACACGACTCACAACAAAAAATAATCACCAGGGATCTTTTGGTATCCTCAGTATATCCGCTAGGGATCTCTTGGTATCCCGAGGATCTCTTGGTATCCTTATTATAGTCACCAGGGATCTCTTAGTATCTCAAGGATCGCTTGATATCCTCATTATATTCACTAGGGATCTCTTCGTATCCGGTGGATCTCTTGGTATCCTCACTATATTTACTAGGGATCTCTTGGTATCCTCATTATATTCACTAGGGATCGCTTGGTATCCTCATTATATTCAGTAGGGATGTCTTGATTTCCTCATTATCTTAGAATCTCATGTGTCGGGGATCTCTTGGTATCCCCCACCCTCAGTCAAGAACATATCAAGTACATAGGAATCTCTTGGTAGGCCAACCCGGAGTCCCAATTTAAAAACACACAATAGCAACCCAAATATTAGGAAAGATACTAACCTAGGACAAGTGATAGAAAATACTGCCCAAATATTCTACGCGATATACAAATAGGACAATTTCATACTTAGGTAGCAAGTCAAACGAATATGCCTCTCTAATATGGCATAGAGTAAACTCACAATTTAAAATGAACAGGTAAGCAAGGAAATTCAATCTAAATCCTTCAAGTAAAAAAGAATTTTCGAATAATTGTCTCAAGTACGCGCTCGTCACCTGAAGCACGAGGAATTCTATTAACAAACATCATATTCTAAGGGGAAGGTCCCCCAACACAAGGTTACATAAGCCTCTTACCTCAATCGTGTCAAAAAAATCTACTTGAAATCACTATTTTGCCACGAGAATCTGACTCCAAATGGCCCAAATGTATTAATTTCCATTACATCTCATAAATAAAATCTCAAGCAACTAATTCTACTATTATATTTACAACTAAGACAAATTTTAGGTATAATAACCAAAACGCCCCTCGCATAAACGCTGTCAAAACACGAGGTTCAAACTACAATCGGTCACCCATTCCACCACGAGCCCAAGTATGTGATTAGTTTTGAAATCAGAACTCGAATTGAGGTCCAACCGCCAATTTAGCAAAACCCTAGGTCCTACCCAATATACCCGAATTTACCCATTTAAACCTTCAATTTGATGTTGAAATTATGCTAAAATGTGTTAATGAGTGAAATAAATGAGATAAAAACCACTTACCAATCGTTTTGAAGAAGAAGTATTGGCAGCACGGGCCACGTAAGGGTGGTGACATCCAAATCCACCGCTAAAAAGCATTTTATACGATCGCAGCAATATAATTACCCAACTATGTGCCGAGGTCGAATCCCATAGAGAACACCGTGTAGGCGATTAGGAATGTAAGAGAATTATCGCTAGTCGCACAGTGCCAAACAATTAGAATTTTGGGTTGACAATACTTTTTATAATCTAAGATACGAAAATGTAAACTGACCTAGAAAGCAAGTAAAATGATCAATGGCTACAAGTATGAAAGAATCGGGAATTACACTCAAGTAACGATCCAATGTATTTCACAATTTTACAAATATGAGCGAGTTTATGTTAATTCGCCACGGATAATAATTCTTAATAAGCTTCTTTCGAAGACTAACAAGACTTCTTAATTGAATTATCCCTAATCACAAATAGAAGATTAAGCACACCCGAAAGGCTACAAGTAGTTCAATCCTATCCCTAGGCAGAATCTATAAAATGAGGATTAGAGCCTCAAGTTCTTGTTAATTAATCTTTCCCAACCCCAAACTATTTATCCCAAAATTAATTGGGAGTTAATGGGCGAGTCCTACAGATAGCTAATCCCTTTGGAAATATTAAAGAACAAGAATAATTAAAGAAACAACAACTCACTTCATAAATATAGAAAAATCATTCAATACATAAGCACAACATGTTATAAAATCCACACTTTAATTATGAATATTCCCATAAACAATATTCAAGTGTTGGATAAAATACTACACACTTAAATATTCAATACAAAGCGAGGAAATTAAGAAACAAACATAAATGGGTAAGAAAACCAAAACCACAAGCTTTAATCTTCACAACCCAAGTGTGTTTGTGCAAAACCCTAGCCTCCAACTTTTTCTTTGAAGTTTAAGAGACTGAAAATAAGCCAATGGATCCTATTTCAAATGACCCTAGTCGAATATTAAAAGATTAGGGGATCAATAATGTGAAATTCCATATTTTCCCATGCCTGAAGCACGCACTGGGCATTTGCGAACAAAAGTTCACAGTTCCCAAGATTGCCTTAGGCAGCCTGAGTTCGCATTTCCCATAAATTCCTCGCATTCAAGAAGTCCTCTAATCCCATCTGATCTCACATTTGCAAGATTCATATCGCATTTGTGAAGCTGTCCCTTTTTACTATGTTCACATTTGCGAACATTACTTCGTATTTGCGAAGGCTACCCAATTCCAGTGGAGTTCGCATTTGCGAGTTTAATATTGCATTCACGATGGCTTCCCTATTCCTCGTGGGTTCGCATTTCCCCAGTTACATCTCGTATTTGCGAGCTCAGAGGGCCCTGCCTAGATTTTCCCTTCTTTTGGATTCATTTTGAGTTGTTTTCACTTGGTTTCTTCGACATCACTTCTAAATCACATTCACCCTGTAAAGTTGAAGTAATTGACATTAAATGCACGATTTTATCACCATAAACATAGCAAATGTATAGTATATAGGCAAGATAAGTCGGTAAAATACCAACTTATCACACCCCATAAATTGAGCTATTGCTTGTCCTCAAGCAACGAAAGCAACAAAACCTCTTCCCAAGTGGTTAAACAGCCTCATATCCTTATCACACCAAGCCAACAAGAAGATATACTTTAAATACAAATGCATGACTTCGATTGGTACCAACAATTAATCCAAAAAAATGAACTATCAAGCATTTCACATAATCAAGTGCTCACGCACCAATGCGAATTAGAGTAGCAATCAAGTCATGACCCTAAAGCTTCAAAATTTGCCTCTCCATCACAATCAACTTTCTTTGGTCAGTCTTCCTAATTGAAAATGGGATTAAGTTCACAACTCAAACTTCATGTGCCTCACAATTAAGAGAGGATCCCACACTCATAATTGTTATTTCAAAGAAACAATGGGATATCAAATGGAAAGAATTCACTCTCTCTCAAAGAGATTGTCAAATGCACACATGTAGTACCATAGGCTTTCCCTTTAAGTATTCCTCCACTAATGTAGATAACTCGGTTCAAAATCAATTAGGACTTAAGGATTGTAGTTTAGGCTTTTGGATAAGGTATGGTTCAGTTTTGGTAAAGTGATTCAAAACCTCCCCAAGCACTACACAATTTACAATTAAAGTCCACTTCCTTCAAACATATTTTCCACCCTTTTTTCACTTTTTTTTCCACACCTAATCTTCCCTTTATTCACAACATCATTCACTTTATATATATATATATCTTCTTTTTTTCATTTTTGACTTATTATGAATTTTTTATAACTTCCACCTTTTCAATAACTTCCATATCACAACTTTTCCAATCATTCACCCCCAAACTTAGGCTTTTAGCCTATGTTTGAACTTTAAAAGTACTTTGGGAGGTAAGGTGACAAAAGGTATATCAAATCAAAGCTATAAGCTTGTAACGCAGTTGCCAAAGAATAAGGTTAAAAGATCAAAATTGGTTAATTAGGGAAAATATTTATGGGTAGAAATTTTTAGGCATACTAGCGGTCCAAGGAAGGCCTACTAACATTTTCGAACCAAGTTAATCTATGATTTTTGTCTTGAAGCACATTCCAGGCAAGTTCTAGACTACAAGCAATACAAAGGAACTTCACAAGTAATCTCACCACACATGCCACATGAACATTCGAATGGAACATCAATCCAAAATCCAACTGGAACCAATGACTGAAAGAGGTTGCATATAGCATAAGATACTAATTTATGAATCAAAGAGCCAAAATTTGAGTCTAAAAGTCATGACCTCACTACTTTACTTAATATATTTTGTGTTTTTCTTTTTAAACAATCAACAATTCATATGCCGAGGATTAACTATGTTGGTACCAAGAAAGCCACAACTAATGGGCACAAATCCCAACACAACAATCTAATACCCTCAATTAATAAAAAACGAATTCTAACTAAAAGACTAATTCCCTTAAGAAAGTTGTCAATCCATCCATCATCGGGAAAAGTTGAAAATTTTTTTCTATAATTACCTGGTTCAGCTAGAAAAATAGGCATCCTTGGAAAAAGAACCACGGCATAAAGAAAACCAAGAATATCGCCACTAACAAAAAATAAACATACTAAAATAAATAAAAATTAAGAAGCTAACTAATAACAACTACTAAATAAACTAATATCAACATACTAATATACCCATGGTATAAAAACATACTAATAACAAAATGAAAATCATGAACAACAGTCAAGGTTCTAATCCGCCAAATGTCCAACAAAACATCACAGATACTCAAGAAGCCACCTACAACTAAAGATGTTGCAATGTCGCCAATGCAACAAAACATGGTATAGTAGAAAATGGTGGAGAATGCTCCCTGTATACTACATCAATTGCTCTCCTCGCTCTCGTCAAGAATTTACAATGGTTTTGGTCATGAATTTCATTCGAGCCTCACATCAAACACATTAAAGGCGCAAACTTTTTACTTCCATTGACAAAAGCTTGGGTACTCATACTTACCCAAATTTTTACAACTAAAAAAATCACTCACACTCAACCATACCTCACCCAGAAATCACAGATAATTTTTTGAACAATTCTCAACCACTTAGGGCAAGAGTGACCATTGAAATTCTAGGGTTCCATGAAACCCAACGAGAAAAACATGAGTGTAAACATGGAGAAGAAGGGAGTGTATATATTTAAGCTTTCATACCTGAGTTTTTTGCGATGAGAGATGAAGATTTTGTGCCTTTACAATGATGAGATAGGAGAGACCAAGACTTTGATAGTTCTTTAGAGTGAGAGACGATTTTTGTTCAAAATGTGCAAGGCAGCACTAACGCCCCGCAGAAGTCGCAAATGCGTCTGGGACCATCGTAATTGCAAAGTCCCAAGTTTCTCTGCTTGTTTGCAAATCCGAAGTTACCACTATTCAGGCCAGTTTGCAAATGTGACATTTCGTTCGAAAATGCGAACCCTTCCCTACAATTTCTAGTCAGCTACTGGTTTTTGCCAACGCGTCATCCCGACTTGCTCAAATCAACTCCGAAAATTCTCAAACTTGGCAGATTAGTTATATATAATATTCTAAGCTATTCTGAAAAAGCAAATTTCAAAAATGATGAGAAATTTTAAATGCGAGACTTGAAGGATTTTTAGAAGGCTTCAAATGCGGTCCATTCTGTGGTCGCATAGTGAACATGCGGACCGCAGAGTGACCTTATTCGCCGCATTTTTAAAATATCAATTTTGGCATTTCTCTGACTTTTTCTGCACTAAATCTGCGTACCGCATATCAGTTATGCGACCGCATTTCTACCGCATTTTCCACTTGCCAATTCTTCCTCTTCTCTGATTTTTTATGCGGTGGTTTTTCGGACCGCATATCAATTCTACGACCGCATCTCTACCGCATTTTGCCTTCTGATCTTTCTCGATCCTTTGAACTCCCTGCATTCCAACAAAAAAAGTAAACTATTAAAATTTGAAAAATGTAAAAGAGAAAAGGGTGCTACCACCCATGGGTTGCCTCCCATGAAGCGCTTGATTTAACGTCGCGGCACGACGCAAACAACATTGCAACTTTTCTCGCCACTTGGATGATATGAACTGGGCCCCTAGCTTGGAATCAAGCTTGTGACCTCGAGCGATGGGGGGTGGTAATTTGATGTTTGAGCCAATGCTTAAAATCTTCATTTTGCACTTCTTGGCTTTCATGTGAGGAATGTCGTTAGATTTCTTGCTTCCTCAAACTGTAAAATGTATGGCTCGGGTTTTTCCTCCCCGCACTCCTTCATTGATTCATGAGATTCAACTTCCGTCACCACACAATCCCAACGTTGAAAAATGCTTGGAATGTGACTTCAAGCCTTCACTTTGCAATTTTTCTAGCTTGACATCCTCTTTTTCCCCGTATTAGAGTCAACATCAACCCATATTGCATTTTTACCGGTTGACTCCAATTCCATATTTTTGTCTGCATCAATAACACTCATTGAGTCAGTTGGCGGATGTTCAATTCTTGACTCCTCAAAGTAAAGCTCACTTTCTTCCTCCGAATTGGACTCTTCTTGGCTTTCTTCCACACACTCTAGTTGTTGGGCATAGTGAGCGTCAACCAATTTTTGTATTTGGTCTTCCAAAGTGCGGATGAGTTCATCATTGTAATTCAAGCCTTAACTCAAGTCCTCGAGTGCAAAGTTGTGCTTCTCCTCATTATCAAGAATGGTCTCCAACATGAGCATTATTTTGTCTTCTTGAGCATTTGGGAGTTCTTCTTGGTTTTGGTCAAGTGCCAAGGAAGGATTTTCATTTTTGACCTCCAAGAGAGACTCTTGGTTTTTATTTACATTCGAGGATTTTTAAGCCATTGAGGCTTCTATCAACTAATCCATTTACTAGTGCAACCGTTCAAGTGCCAAGTCATTTTGGAGAGTAATCTCCAAAAGATGCTCCAAGGCATTTTACTCTTTATTTCCTTCCTCAAGTAGACACTCCAACATGAGTTTGAACTCTCCATTTTTGCCATGCTCAACTTCTTCAATTCTCGTAGCTCTGTAGTTTTTATCACAATAAGGAAACTCATCATAGTAGTGAATTGGGGAAGGGAATGTCAAATATGCACAATAATCCCAATGACCATTTTGGCAACTACACTTATCATGCATACTCAAACCTTAGGGTTGAGACTGTGCGCATAATCCACCCCCGGGAGAATTTAAACAATGTTGCCACGAGTGTGGTCCACCACAATAAGGCGCAAAATTTTGGTGACGTCCAAATCCACCACTAAAAAGCAATAGATACGGTCGCAACAATATAATTGCCCAACTATGAGTCGGGGTCGAATCCCACAGAAAACAACGTGTAGGCGATTCAGAATGTAAGAGAATTATCGCTAGTCGTGCAATGCCAAACAATAAGAATTTTGTGTTGACAATTGTTTTTATATCTAAGATGCGAGAATGGATACAAGAATGAAAGCATCGGGAATTACACTCAAGTAATGATCCAATATATTTCACGATTTTACAAATATAAGCGATTTTATGTTAATTTGCCACGGATAATAATTCTTAATCAGCTTCTTCTGAAGACAAACAAGACTTCCTAATTGAATTATCCCTAATCACAATTAGAAGATTAAGCACACTCGAAAGGCTACAAGTAGTTCAATTCTTTCCCTAGGTAGAATCTATAAAATGAGGGTTAGCGCCTCAAGTTCTTGTTAATTAATCTTTCCCAACTCCAAACCATTTTTCCCAAAACTAAATCGGAGTTAATGGGTGAGTCCTTGGGTTAGATAATACCTTTGGAATCATTAAAGAACAAAAATAATTTAAGAAAGAACAATTCACTTCATAAATATAGGAAAATCATTTAATACATAGGCACAACAACGTATAAAATCCACACTTTAATTATGAATATTCCTATAAACAAGATTCAAGTGTTGGATAAACTACTACACACATTCAATACAAAGCAAGGAAATGAAGAAACAAACATTAATGGGTAAGAAAACCGTTTTCAAATGACCCTAGTCGCGTATTTAAAGAGTTGGGGATCAATAATGTGAAATTCAATAATTACTCATGCTTGAAGCACGCACTTCGCACTTGCGAACAAAAGTTTGCAATTCCCAAAATTGCATTAGGCAGCTTGAGATCGCATTTCCCATTTATTCTTCTCATTTGCGAACTCCTCTAATTCCAGCTGATCTCGCATTTGAGAGATTCATATCGCATTTGTGAAGCTGTCCTTTTTTCCACAGTGTTCGCATTTGCGAACATGACTTCGCATTTGCGAAGGCTACCAAATTCCAGTGGAGTTCGCATTTGCGAGTTTAATCTCGCATTTGCCCAGATTTCCCTTCTTTTGGCTTCATTTTGATTTGTTTTCACTTGGTTTCTTCAACATCACTTCTAAATCACATTCACCATGTCAAGTAGAAGTAGTTGACATTAAATGCACGATTTTATCACCATAAGCATAGCAAAAGTATAGTTTAAAGGCAAGATAAGTTGGTAAAATACCAAATTATCGAAGGGTGACCGCGGGCAGCTCACGCCGCGGACCGCAAAAAGCGGATGCGGCCTCGTTAGAGAAACAGATGGTTGTGGGTCCTCTGAAGCGAGCAACGTGGACCGCGCTATCATGACCGTGGACGTGCTGGAACCTGCAGCTCGCACCCAACCTGCTATATATGGTGTTTTAAATGTAAGACACTCCCGGGACCTGCTCGAAACTCACCAGAGCCCTCGGGGCTCCAAACCAAATATGCACACAACCGCAAAAATACCCTACGGACTTGTTCATGAAATCAAATTGCCAAAATAACGTCATGAACACTGGATCGAGCCTCAAAACTCATGATTTCTTCCAAATTTTTCATAAGGCATAAAATTTCCATTTCGGGTTCGAAACACGTCAAACGACGCATGTTTCCAACAAAACTTTACAGAAAGTGCTCCAATAATATATAAGACTGGTACGGGGCATTGGAACCAAAATACAGGCCCGATACCCCAGTCTTCCAAACAAATTTAGTTTCTATTTTCTTTAATTAATTCTAGAAAACAATTTCACATAAAAATTCATTTCTCAGACTTGGGACCTCGGAATCCGAATCCAGGCATATGCTCTAGTCCCATATTTTCTTACGGACTCTCCGGAACTGTCAAGTCATGGGTCCGGGTCCGTTTACCCATAACATTGGCTGAAGTCAAATTTGTTCAATTTAATACAAAAATTAGCATTTACATACAGAATCCATATATAAGCTTTCCGGCTACGTGCCAGGACTGCACGTGCCAATCAGGGCAACACGAGAGGTGGTTGTAAGGCCATGAAAGTACAGACTAGAAAATATATATGTGATGACCCAATTTGGTCATCACATCCTCCACCACTAAAAACGACCGTTTGTCCTCGAAAGGACAAAGGAAAGTAGTACTTATGTCCGATAAAACGTGAGGATAATGGCTCTGCATATCAGACTCGGACTCCCAAGTCGATGCCTCAAGAGGCCGACCTCTCTATTGGACACTAACATAAGGAAATCTCTTGGACCTTATCTGACGAACCTGTCGATCAATGATAGCTACTGGCTCCTCCTCATAGGACAAGTCCTTATCCAACTGGACAGTGCTGAAATCTAACACATGGGTTGCGTGGTCGTGATACCTCCGGAGTATGGACACATGGAAATTTGGATGCACGGCTGATAATTTAGGCGGTAATGTGAGTTTATAAGCCACCTCTCCCCCTCTATCAAGAATCTCAAACGTACCAATGTACCTAGGGCTAAGCTTGCCCTTCTTCCCAAATCTCATCATGCCCCTTCATCGGCGAAACTCGGAGCAACACCCACTCCCCAACCATAAATACTACATCTCGAACCTTGTGATCTGCATAACTCATCTACTTAGAGTGAGCTAAACAAAGCATGTCTTGAAGGATCTTGACCTTGACCAAGGCCTCCTGAACAAAATCTGTACCTAGCAACGAAGCCTCCCTCCGCTCAAACCATCAAAATGGTGATTGACATATCTACCATATAAAGCCTCATAAAGAGCCATCTAGATGCTTGGGTGGTAGCTATTGTTGTAGGCAAACTCTGTTAATGGCAAGAATTGATCCCAAACCCCCTCCAAAATAACACACGCACAGAGCATGTCCTCAAGTATCTGGATAGTATGCTCGGACTGTCCGTCCGTCTGGGGTGAAATGATGTACTCAACTCCACTCGAGTACCCAACTCATATTGCACGGCCTTACAGAACCGCGATGTAAACTAAGTACCTCTGTCTGAAATAATAGAAACTGGAATTCCATGAAGACGGACAATCTCCTATATAAATCTCCTCTAGCCGCTATGATGAATAAGTCGAGCATACAGGGATAAAATGAGCGGACTTGGTCAGTCGATCCACAATGACCAAAATGGCATCAAACTTCTTCAAGGTCCTTAGGAGTCCCAATACAAAATCCATAGTGATGCGCTCCCACGTCCACTCCGGAATCTCAATCTATTGGAGCAACCCACCCGGTCTCTAGTATTCATACTTCACCTGCTAACAGTTGAGGCATCTAGCTACATATCCAACTATATCCTTCTTTATCTGCCTCTAGAAATAGTGCTGCCTCAAGTCCTGATACATCTTTGTGGAACCCGGATGGATGGAATAACGCAAATCATGGGCCTCCGCTAGAATCAAATCCTGTAATCCCTCAACATTGGGCACACAAACACGGCCCTGCATCCTCAACACCCCGTCATCTCCAATGATCACATCTCTGGCATCACCATTTTGGACCTTTTCCATAACGGCAAGAAAATAGGGATAATCATACTGCTGCTCCATAATACGATCAAATAAGAAAGAGTGGGAAACCATACAAGCAAGAACCCGATTGGGCTCTGAAAGATCCAATCTCACGAACTGACTGGCTAAGGCCTAAACATCCATCGCCATAGGCCTCTTTGAAGTTGGTAAAGTCGCCAAACTCCCCAATCTCTCCACACGACGACTCAAGGCATCTGGTACCATATTGTCCTGGCCCGGGTGATACAGAATAGTGATATCGTAGTCCTTTAGCAACTCTAACCACCTCCGCTGGTGAAAATGTAGGTACTTCTGCTTGAACAAATGCTGCAAACTCTTATGATCAGTATAAATCTCGCAAGAACACGGTACAAGTAATGATGCAAGATCTTTAAGTCATGAGCAATACCACCTAACTCAAGGTCGTGGAAAGGGTAGTTCTTCTCATGTATCTTCAATTGTCTGGATGCGTACGCAATCACCCTACCGTCCTACATCAACACCGCTCCAAGGCTAACTCTAGAGGCATCACAGAAGATAGTATAAGAGCCCAAACCGGTAGGCAATATCAAAATGGGGGCTATAGTCAAAGACGTTTTGAGCTTCTGGAAGCTCGTCTAACACTTCTCTATCCACTGAAAAGGGGCACCCTTCTGGGTCAACCTAGTCATAGGGGCTGCAATCGATAAAAACTCCTCCACAAAGCGACATTAATAACCCACCAAACAAAGGAAACTGTAAATCTCTAAAGTTGAGGAAACAGTGGGCCAACTCTACACGGCCTCTATCTTCCTCGAATCTACCCAAATGCCCTTGCTGGAAATCGTGTGGCCTAAGAATGCCACTGAATCCAACGAAAACACACATTTTGAGAACATCGCATACAACTGCTTCTCTGTAGGATCTGAAGCACGAACCTCAGGTACTGCTCATGATCTTCCTAACACCAGGAATACACTTGAATATCATCAATAAAAACAATAACGAATGAGTCGAGATATGGCCTGAACACACTGTGCATCAACTGCATAAAAGCTGCTGGAGCATTAGTCAGCCCAAATGACATGACAAGAAACTCGTAATGACTACAACGAGTCCTGAAGGCAGTCTTCCCGATATATAGCTTTCGAATCTTTAACGGATGGCACCCTGAGCATGGGTCAATCTTAGAAAACACTCGTGCACCCTGAATCTTGTTAAACAGATCATCAATACGAGGCAAAGGATAACTGTTCTTCACTTTGACCTTGTTCAACTGGCGGTAATCGATGCACACACTCATAGAACCATCCTTCTTCTTCATAAACAAAATAGGAGCACCCCTAGTGAAACACTGGGTTGAATAAAACCCTTAACAAGCAATTCCTGCAACCGATCTTTCAACTCCTTCAACTCAGGAGGGGCCATTCAATACGGAGGAACGGAAATGATCTGAGTGCCTAGTAACAAATCAATGCCAAAATCAATGTCTCTATTGGGCGGCATGCCCGGAAGATTGGCTAGAAACGCGTCAGGATAATCTCGTACTATTGTAACTGAGTCAACAGAAAGGGTATCCACTCTGACATCTCTCACACAAGCTAAATAAGTTGCACACCCCTTCTCAACCATACGTTGAGCTTTATGGAAAGAGATAACTCTTCTATGAGTGTGATCTAAAGTGCCACTCCACTCAATACGCAGAATACCTAGCATAGCCAGCGTAATGGTCTTGGCGTGAAAATCAGGAATATCAAAATGCGGTGTCAACTAGTCCATTCCCAGAATAATGTCAAAATCAACAGTACCGAGTAGCAATAAATCTGCTCTGGTCTCAAAAAAACGAATAGTAACTAAACATGACCAATAAACACGGTCCACAACAAGAGAATCTCTCACAACAGTAGAAATATTGACGGGGGCACTCAAAATATCCCGAGGCACACCCAAATGCAGAGCAAAGTAAGAAGACACATAAGAATAACTAGCGCTAGGATCGAATCGAACCAAGGCCTCTCTATGGCAGACTAGTATAATACCTCTGATAATAGAATCGAAGGCAACAACCTCGGCACAAGCAGGAAGGGCATAATTCTCTAGCCTGGCCTCCCTCTCGAGGGCAACCTCTACCTCTCTGACCTCCACCTCTAGCTGGCTGAGAGGGTGGCGTGGAAACTGGAGCTGTGATCATGGACTGAGAACTCTACTGAGCATGCTGTGACTGAGAATGTTGTGGGGGTGCACTCATCCTAGGTCTAGCGCAATCCCTCACCGCATGGAGGGTATTGCCACACTCGAAAAAGGCTCTGGGAGGGCGCTGCTGCTGTGAATGACTAAGGCTAGGTCTGCTGGACTGACCTTTGAAAACACCCTGTGCAGGAGGCGCGCTAGAAACTAGAGGTGCATAGTAAGGCTCCTGAGGTAAAAGCAAAGCTGGAGCACTGCTGGCTACTGGAAAAGCTAAATGAACGAGGCGACATACAAAACCCCTAGAGTAGTGAGCCGACTCTAGAGACCTCTCGGCCTCCCTCTCCCCTTGGTCCTTGGCGAGCATTCTTTTGATCCTCCTAGCAATGCTCACTACCTCCTGATAAGGAATGTCCATCTCCAACTCTCGAGCCATACTAGATCTGATGGGTGGGGTAAAACCCTCGATGAACCTGCAGACTATCTCGCGGACTGTAGCAACCAAAGCCGGTGCATGCCTTGCCAACCTGGTGTAATGGATAGCATACTTCGAGATGGTCATTGTTGTCACGCCCCAAACTAGGGGAGGCACGATTGGACCGCGATACTGTATTTGTTCGAGTTAGCAACTACACATACTAGCTAACTAAACTCAGGCCCAACGAACCGAGCTGCAAAATATCTGAAATACTAAGCCTGGACCATTAAGGTCATAACCTTAATAACAATAAGGCATATAAGTAAAAGTAGACGAGCCCAAATAATAAAGTACTAGCTGGCCGACGAGGCCGCGATAGGAAACATACATGCCTACATAGATATATGTACATTCCAAGCCAATGGGCTGGAGAGTGGAAGCTGCAAAAGGAAACTCATAATACTATGTCCACAATAGCCTCTAAGAGTGTCATAAGCATTGTCGAGACAAGGCCCCAACTATAACCAAACTGTAAAACAAAAGTAACCATCCTATGAAAGCTCCAAAAAGAGGTGGAGCTAACCAACTCACAGCTGAACCTCGAAATCTTAGTAGAGGGGTCGATCAGAGTCCCTACCTGGACCTGTACGCACGAAAAAAATTCAGTGTCCCCAGATAACGGGACATCAGTACGAATAAAAATGTACTGCTATGTAAGGTAGAAAGTAAGATCACACATAGCTGATGTAAAGAAATATTAGAGATACCACCTAACACTGAAACTTTGATAGCCTCCATGGACGATATCATAGTAAACAAATATGCATGGTATGCTCGTGTAATCGTATGTCGTGAATATATATATATATATATATATTGATGCAAATGCATGACATACCCAACCAAATGCTAGACGTGGTGGTCTCTTCTGGTAGCTAACCGGTATCATATTCCCTACTCGTGGCCATCTGAACAATATATACTTTTTTGGGAAAATAGGCCCCTTACCTTCGATTATAGCTTGAACTCCATGCATAATATGACATGTATGATATGAACTTTGAATGGACAAAATAAGAACTTAGCTAATCTTGGCTCATAGGTACCCTTATTCTCATGATCTCATAATCACCTCCGTATTGCATACAATTGCCTGGTGGAACCTCATATCTTTCGTTTCGTTTTAATAAGCTTGAAAACTTAACTCGACTTTTAGAAAGATAACTTAACTCTAAATATGTTCATAAAAAGCTTAAGGTGCTTTACTTAGTACTTAACCTTGTTTCTTGATATTTAATAAATGGAAGTATTTAAAAAAATCAATTGTTTTAGTAGTTTAAATAAAAATTGTATTTCAGATTACTGGAAATCCACATGTCATTGTAGAGATTTGAAAATACACTTTAACAAGGAAGAAAAACTGATCGCAAATACTAAATGTCTTTATCTTTTTTTTCGTAGTTACAAAACCCAAAGACGAATAAGAATTCATACATATGGACATATAATTAAGAAAGCCGATAAAATGACATATATAGATGTTGAATACCCTATTTAACCGAATGAGTGGAACATCAACCTAATAGCGTTATGAAAATACTTCAGCTATGATCCCAATGCCTTCCACAGAAGGCTTTTCTAGCAATAGAATTGTAAAATATCACAATTACCGTCTTAGGAATTTCCAAGAGTTCGTGCTAAAAGAAAGGACGGAGCTTAGCCTGAGCATACCTTAAATATGTTTAGTCCTTAATTCCTTCCAAGTGAGTCTTCAAATAAGTCAACTCGATCTATCGTAGCATAAGGAGATTCAAAATTAGTGTTGATCAAAGGCCAAGTCTATAACTTAAGCTAGTAGCTCGTTTTACATAAATTTGGGCAGTATCTCCTTTGTTACAAGGGCCTACACCAATACCATATACCAACAATAACAACTAGATAAATCCATCAACGTATAAATGTCAATAACAAGACACCACATAACAACAATATGTCACAACTACTTCACGACGAGCGGCAAGCTCCAATTGGAATCCGTATAACCCATCTACCCCTTACAGACTTCTTACATTAACTTAATTGTATCAATAAAACTTATAATGAAGTCATTTATCAATGATACCATCCTTATACCATATATTTATAAGAAAGGAAACAATCCATAACTCTAACTATCTTCGATTAGTAACTTTATTCTCTAGTTCAAGTCTACTCCACCCATTTAACTTAATCAACACCAATATAACCTTAGGAACATGCAAGAAAACAATAAACCAACCTCCTATTGTAACTTCAACTCGAAATTCATGTTATATTCAGCTTACAATAACCCTCAATGGCAATACAACACCATCGAAGTGACTTAAGCTAATCCAAGTATTATGTAGTAGTCTATCATCCTAAATACATAACCAACATACAAGAAAGCTTAAACACAATTAGTAGGCTGTTAGACTCACCTTATACAGCAGCAAAAACTTGGAATTTCATCCAACTAAAGCCCACAACAATCCAGAATGACAACACAACCTCAAAGAGGGGTTGTTCTTCACTAGGACTAGGTTTGATGTTGAAATACGGTGTAATCACTTTAGAATCACTTCAAGCCCTTGTGGAACCTGATTAAAAGGTTTTGGAGAAGTTTGTAGATGAGGGTGAGTCGAAAAATGAGCAAAAATAGGCATCCAAATCGTTTATAAATATAAGTAGCTCAACCACCGCCTATGGGGGTCCCATTGGGAGCTGCTTGTGCAGTCTCATAAAAAATCAAATATATCTCTACTCCGATGTAAAATAGATGAACGGTTTAATGCATTGGAAACTAGACTCGTATATCTTCAATTTGGTATATATATCATCCCTTGATTCCAACTATATTGGGAGAAAAGTTCATCTACATTTGGCCTCAAATTCAGCAAATTTATGAATGTAACTTGTGATGACCTTTGCCAACTCTATTTCCACAACTTGCTTGCCTTCAAAATTTAGAAAATGAATATCATACGACTAAAATAACTCATAGAATAACATCCTTATCCTGTTAAGAACCCTAGTCTTACCCCAAAGTACATGTTATAACATTCCAAATTTGTCGACTTTCAACGAAACTTATTTTCTTCTATTTTTTTAGCGTCTAAGATTTCCAACCATTTTGGTACTTGTTATGCATAATCTTAATTATTTGTAACCTCCAAGATAACAAGATGAAACTTACATTATTTATTTCAAAAATGATCTCATTTCTAAGCTTACATAAATTGGTTTACGACGTACTCTTACGTACGAAAACATGGAATGTAACATCATTCCCCCCTTTGGAACATTCGTCCTCGAATGTTGACTGATGCGCTTATCAGTTTCATAAATTAGAGATTTTACAAATACTTTAATGCTCACCTTGCCATCTAAGCAATTATTTTGTGAATAAATCTAAACGCTTAGGCGTCCTCCCCTTTAGGCCTCTTTCTCATGCCATAACATGTGGTTGGAATTCTTCCAATATCGTAACATTTGTTAGTTTATGTCATGTAGTATGTACAATTGTGTCCTTGTATGAGCGCCTAGAAACTATCCTTCCATTTTTCCTCCATTCTTTAGCCAGTCTCTAAGCCTCACTTTATGAACATATACATAATTATGACAAGTTGTCCTTTTAGGAATCTATAGGTGTACTGATGTTCATCACTTGGTACTTTGTTGAACTTACAACTATTGATATATCTTGTTTTATAGACTCAATATCCATTCTTAGGACTTCGATGTATCTAGGAAGGTCAAACTATACCATAACTCTTACTTTTGTTTTTTTATTATCGAGGTCTGTTACCCAATTCTAGGTTATCCCCTTGCTTCTTATCCTAGATGTATAAATCTAAGTCCTTTAATGCTTCCCCATTATTTTTCATCTTAAGAATAACAACCTAACCTCCTCTCATACTCTTTTTCTAACTTGTATCCATCATTGTTGATCCCAGTAATAATGTTGATCTCAATCAACCACTCATAAATTGAGCCCTTTTACGTAATACATTGTCATTGAGGCTCATGTCTTATCAGGGAACATCTTAAGTTATTTGCTTAATCCAACTTGGCACGATACTACACTGCAATGACTATATTTCATAGTATCCCAACATGATTCGTCTTATGGGGGTACTCAAATCCTTTGCAATTCATGAAATCCATTCTCTTTAAATCATTACTCAATCAAAGGCCTAAACATTATTCTCTTATCATTTATCACAATTACACCCTCATTCTACTACCACTGCAAATTCATCTCTTCTAAATGCACCTAGTCTTAGACTCCTTTCAGTTCATTCCGGCTAAAGCGAGCTTTCAGTAAGTTACGGAAGCGATTAGCTCTCTTGTTGTGATGGGTTTAATACTGTGGAATCACCTATTCTTATCATCTTCTCACTTGTATTTTCTTATCCTTACCCCTATCTACCTAAAACCTTGTTGCTCTACGATACTTTACCTTATTACCTACACCTATTAATTTATACCACTCGCAACCTTCCATTAACTTGCTAGCACCATAAATTTCCTTTTGTTCCTTCTCAGTTGTCCTCAAATGTAAGAAACTTCTTTTCATGGTCGTTCTAATACTTGTTGCATAAATACTTGGCTTGTCTTATCGCCCATGAATACTGTAATTTCCTGTACCTCATAAGCTCGCTATGCTTAGGTGGAAACCTTCTCCCGTATTTCCTCAGCTAGTCTGTTGTTGCAGTATTTTGGGAGACCTTCTGGGTCTTGTAAAGTTGCGAGCTTGTTATATCATGCACCCGAAGGAAGCTTTTGTTGTTCTTACTCGCCTATAATAGTCCTTATTTACATAAATTTGTGCCCTTGTACTCACCGGGTTACGTCTAGGCTCAAATTTTGATTGTATCCTTAGTTGAATTCTCTCTTGGGATATATCATTTATCTTAGGTTTCCTTTAGCCACTATCTCGTGATGTATCAAGTGTCCATTTATTTATCAATAACATCCTGGCTAGAAGTTTTTACTGCCTCTCCCCAGTGTCGTGCTTGTATAATGTTCTGGAATCACAACATATATGTAGGAATTGAATAAATGCAACACCATCCCTCTCTCCTTTTACCATATTTCTCCTTTACTATTCACTAATTACTTGAACTGCTTAACTCTGACTTAATGCCATATTATACCATATTACCCCCTTTTAGGGGAGTACCAAGATTTAGTACTATGAGGATCTATGTATAGATGTTTTATCTATTCATCTTTGGTGTCTTCTCACATCATCAATGAACTTTAATTGCCATATGGTAATCTTATGTACCAGGAATAACTAAATATGTTACGCATGAAAGCAACACCTAGTATAACTGGCACACTTAGTCCATTATGATTAACTCTGCTTACAGTGCTTGCTTTAGGGAAACATCTTACTGAATGGCCTTTTAATGGTTATTATTCTATTGTCCATTCTATTATCGCCGGAACGCAATCTCTAAAATAATGATGATGGCTACTATAATCAAATCATTCAATTCCCAATTCATGCTCAATTTATCTTGTTCACCAGCCCATACTTCTTTCTATTACTCTGGGGTCTACCTTTTCATTCTAGTAATCATGTCGGGGTCACCAACTAATTTCTCAAAATAGGGATATTGTTTTATGGCTTATGGACTTTTATTTCATCATGGCATGTCACCTTTTGTCTTTCCATTCAGTTAACTGTAGACTTTCATCCTGTCATACAATTTATCACACCTTACTCATAATATTTCAGTTACTCTCTTTTTATTCTCCGACTGGTACTTCTATCAATCACTTTATTTTGAAAACTTCAACAAGACGCTCTTTCCCTTTTAGCTCCTCTTGCTTCATCTCATTAGCTCCTCAACACCTAAAATTCACTTTCCCTCTCTCTCTCTCTCTCTCTCTCTCTCTCTCTCTCTCTCTTCTCTCTCTCTCTAGGGCGGGAGTCATATTAAGATAAATATGTTATCCCTTTTAGGATTCCGCCGCCTATCTTCAGAAATTGCTCTGATTGCACTCTTCTAGATATCACCATCCGGGTTCCTTACAAGGAGATCTATTACCACCTTTACAGTACCCCTTGAAAATATTAGCTAAAAAAAACAATCCATCTTGTGTTACTCTAACCCCAGCTTGATCTGATATTACATCATTCTCTTAAACTATATTTTTAAGTTCCCATTGGAAATAATTGAGGTGGAGGCGGTCAAGTGTATAAAACTTTGTTATTGTTGAAAGTAACTCAGAATGCTTATATTTCTCTATATGAATTGTAAATAATGATAATCTTCATTGTGTAGGTACCTCATACTTTTTTTTTATGTTATTTCTTTCACTTATTAAAAATTATATCCACCTCCTAATTATCTCGTTGCTCTTTATCATATGGGTGGATAAATATTCATGCCTTTGGGGTCCTTATAAAGAGTCTAACAAATCTTAGTATACACATGATATTGCTGAAGACCTATCATTTACGCATTATATGCATGATGCAAAATTGAGTTCCTCTGATAAATCCTTCCACATTAACATTCAATCTCTTACCAACTGTCTTTCTAGATATAGGCGTCATCATATCATGAATAAGATAGAGTTTGGGAAATTGAGTTCTTATAACTGAGCTCTACCACACGATCTAGAGTAAGAAAAAAGAATGACAGTCCTAATTGCCCTGTAGCCTCTTGCCTATAAGTGTGGTGCACTATACACCGATAAACAAGACTCAACTAGACACGGCTTGTGGACTCCATGGGATACGACCTGCTCTGATACCAAGTTTCTCATGCCCCAAACTAGGGGCGGCATGACTGGCCCTCGATACTGTATTTGACTGGGTTAGCCACTACACATACAAGCTAAATAAACTGGGGCCCAACGAATCGAGTAGCAAAACGTCATAAATACTAAGCCTGGACCATTAAGCTCATGACCTGAATAACAATAAGGCATATAATTAAAAGTAGAGCCAAGATAATAAAGTACTAGCTGGCCGACGAGGCCGCGATAGGAGACATACATGACTACTTACATATATGTACATGCCAAGCGTATGGGCTGGAGAGTGCAAGTTGTAAAAGGAAACCAAAACTACTATGTCCACAATAGCCTCTAAGTGTGTCATATGCATTGTCGAGACAAGGCCCCAACTATATCCAAACTGTACAACAAAAGTAACCATCCAATGAAAGATCCAGAAAGAGGTGGAGCTTACCAACTCACAGCGGAACCTCAAAATCCTAGCAGAGGGGTTGATCAGAGACTCTACCTGGACCTGCACGCACGAACAAAATGCAGTGTCCCCAGGAAACAGGACATCAGTATGAAGAAAAATGTACTGGTACGTAAGGAAGAAAGTAGAATCACACGTAGCTGATGTAAAGAAAAATTGGAGATACCACCTAACACTGAAACTCTGATAGCCTCCATGGAAGACATCCGACCTTATAGTAAAAAAATATGCATGGTATGCTTGTGCAATCGTATGTCGTGAATACATATATATATTGATACAAATGCATTACATACCCAACCAAATGCTAGCAGTGGTGGTCTCTTTCCGTAGCTAACTGGTATCATATTGAAAACTCGTGACCATCTGTACAATATATAGTTTTTCAGGAAAACAGGCCTCTTACCTTCGAATATATCTCGAAGTCCATGCATAATATGCCATGTATGATATGAACTTTGAATGACCATAATAAGAACTTAGCCACTCATGGCTCATATAAAGCCTTATTCTCATGATCTCATAATCATCTCCGTATTGCATACAATTGCCTCGTGGAACCTCATACCTTTTCTTTTCTTTTGAATAAGCTTGAAAACTTAACTCGAATTATAGAAAGATAACTTAACTCTAAAGATGTTCATAAAAAGCTTAAGGTTCTTCACTTAGTTCTTATACCTGATTTCTTGATATTTAATAAATTGAAGTATTTAGAAAAATCAACTGTTTTAGTAGTTTAAATAATAATTGTATTTGAGATTACTTGAAATCGACGTGTCACTGCAGAGATTTTAAAATACACTTTTACAAGGAAGAAATACTGATCGCAAATACTAAATGCCTTTATCTTCTTTTTCATAGTTACACAACCCAAAGACGAATAAGAATTCATACATATAGACATATAATTAAGAAAGCCGATAAAATGACATATATTGATGTTGAATACCCTATTTAACAGAATGAGTGGAACATCAACCTAATAGATTTATGAAAATACTTCAGCTATGATCCCAGTGCCTTCAACAGAAGGTCTTTCTAGCAATAGAATAGTAAAATATCACATTTGACGTCTTAGGAATTTCCCAGAGTTCGTGCAAAAAGAAAGGATGGAGCTTAGCCTTAACATACCATAAACATGTTGAGTCCTTAATTGCTTCCAAGTGACTCTTCAAATAATTCAACTCGATCTATCATAGCACAAGGAGATTCAACATCAGTGTTGATCAAAGGCCAAGTCGATAGTTTAAGCTAGTAGCTGCGTTTACATAAATTTGGGCAGTATCTCCTTTGTAACAAGGGCCTCCACCAATACCATATGCCAACAATAACAACTAGAGAAATCCATCAACACATAAATGTCAATAACAAGACACCACATAACAACAATAAGTCAGAACTACTTCACGACGAGCGGCAACATCCAATTGGAATTCGTATAACCCATCTACCCCTTAAAGACATCTTAGATTAACTTAAAAGTATCATTAATATGATAATGAAGTCATTCATCAATGATTCCATCCTTATACCATATATTTATAACAAAGGAAACAATCCACAAGTCTAACTATCTTAGATTAGTAACTTTATTCACTAGTTCATGTCTACTCCATCCATTTAACATAATAAACATCAATATAACATTAGGCACATGAAAGAACACAATATCCATTCAGCTTACAATAACCCTTAATGGCAATACAACACCATAGAAGTGACTTAAGCTAATCCAAGTATTATCTTGTAGTTTATCATCCTAACAACTTAACCAACATACAAGAAAGCTTAAGAACAATTAGTAGGCTGTTTGACTCACCTTAGACATCAGCAACAACTTGGAGTTTCATCCAAATACAGCCCACAACAATCCTCAATGACAACACAAACTCAAAGAAATATAGTGTAATCACTTTAGGATCACTTCAAACCGGTGTGGAACCTTTTTAGAAGGGTTTGGAAAAGTTTGGAGAAGATGTTGAGTTGAAAAATGAGCAAAAATAGGCATCCAAATCGTTTATAAATATAAGTAGCTCAACTACCGCCTATGTGGGTCCCATTGGGAGCTGCTTGTGCAGTCTCGCGAAAACTCTAGTATCTCTCTACTCTGATTTCATATAGATGAGCGATTTAATGTGTTCGAAACTACACTCTTACATATTCAATTTGGTATATACATCATCCCTTGATTCCAAGTATATTGGGAGAAAAGTGCATCTACATTTGGCCTAAAGTTCAGCAAATTTATGAATGTAACTTGTCTTGACCTTTGCCAACTCTTGTTCCACAACTTTCTTGCCTTCAAAATGTAGAAAATGAATATCATACGACTAAAATACTCATAGAATAACATCCTTATCCTGTTAAGAACCATTGTATCACCCCAAAGTATATGTTATAAAATTCAAAATTTGTCGACTTTAAACGAAACTTATTTTCTTCTGTTTGTTTAGCGTCTAAGCTTTCTAACCCTTTTGGTACATGTTATTCATGATCTTAGAGATTTTTAACCTTCAAATAACAAGATGAAACTTACATTATGTACTTAATTCTGATCTTACATCAATTGGATTACGACGTACTCTCACATACGAAAACATGGAATGTAACAATAGCACCCTGGTGCAATTGCACAAACTCTGCGCGCCATGAATCTCTGAGGCTCTGGGGAACTAACTCCCTCATAAACATATCTCAGAACTGCGTAAATGTCAGTGAAGCAGCCTCGACTAGACTGTCTATCTCATGAGTGCGCAACCAATCATAGGCAGCTCCTCAAATATGGAATGCAGTAAAGGAAACCCCACTGGACTCTACTATGCCATAGTGCAAAGAATACAGTGGCACTCCTCTAGAAATCCCAAGGCATCATTTATCACCAGTCCACTGAAAACAGGAGGATCATACTTCTTGAACCTCTCCAACCTCCGTTGCTCATCCTCAGAAGTAGATACCCCGTCCATGGGCAGTACTGGCATTAAAGGCGGAATGGGAATGATTCCTAGGGCCTGCTCAACCTGTACTCGTTGTTCAGGAGTGCGGAGGATAGGAGTCTGTGCTCCTTCCCAAGCCTGGGATGTGGCTGCGGCAAGGGGGAACAATCCTGCCTGAGTCAAAGTGGTGTACATGGACATGAACTGAGCTAAGGTCTCCTAAAGGGCTGGTATAGTAGTGGCAGTAGTAGGCGTGCTAGGTTCCTATGCTACAGCTGGATCTACTGGTGGTTCCTTTACAATAGCTCGCGCAGGTGCTCCAACCGCACCACGTGCGCGTCTGCAACCTCCACCCCGACCCTGGACTCGCACGGCTGCGGTAGAGGGCGCGGGCGCCTGATCGTTGCGAGTAGCGTGTGTCCTCACCATATGTGAGAGATTAAAAGACAGAAATTTTGATTTGACGCCAAAATATCGCAAGACAAAGATATCAATGAAGTGAAGATTCTTTCAAAACGTTTATATAGCCTCTTGTAGATAAATACAGACTTCTTTGTATCGATCAACGAGACTCTAATAAAATGGCATATGTTCCGTGACTGCTATGAACCTAGAGCTATGATACAACCTTGTCACGACCCTAGTTCAACATTAGTTAACACGTCATATGGCACCCAGTCTTTGAGGACTACGTAAGCCTAATAGTGCATAAATAACAACATTCTCAATGACAATAACTTAAGAACTAACTAACTTAAATAAATGTATATAATTTGCCGCTTGGAACATACACTTCACGCTACAATTATGAAACAGAGTCCCAAAATCCGGAATCCAACGGGCAACACAGGCTATAGAAAGTAGATAGTATGGCTCTAACTCCAGAAATGTCTACATCAATGAAAAGCAGGAACCAAACTAGCTAACTACAGAATGGAATTGGAAGGAAACTCTTCCGTCTGCGGAGGCTGCAGATATACTTCGAGTCTCCGCTACATCTCTCCACCTAGGTGATAATGCGCCTGAGAGGAGGTACCTAGATCTGCACATGGAAAACATGCGCAGAAGAGGCATGAGTACACCACAGCAGTACTCAATAAGTGCCAAGCCTAACCTCGGTTGGGTACTGATGAGGAAGGTCAACGCCCTACTGACATAAATATAATATTTGATGAAATAAAAAAAGATAAGTATAGGTAAAATCTATAGCAAAAATTTAATAAGTACAAGTAAGGGAAATAGCAATAGGCAAACGGAACGAAACAATACAAGGAACACTACTCACAAGAAGAAATAATCACCGGGGATCTTTGGTATCCTCAGTATATCCGCTAGGGATCTATTGGTATCCCGAGGATCTCTTGGTATCCTCATTATAGTCACTAGGGATCTCTTAGTATCTCAAGGATCTCTTGGTATCCTCGTTATATTCACTAGGGATCTCTTGGTATCCTCATAATATTCACTTGGGATATCTTGGTATCCTCATTAATTCACTAGGGATATCATGGTATCCCGAGGATCTCTTGGTATCCTCATTATCTTAAAATCTCATGTGTCACGGATCTTTTGGTATCTCGCACCCTCAGTCCAGAACATATCAAGTATAGGGGATCTCCCGGTAGGCCAACCCGTAGTCCAAATTTAAAAACACACAATAGCAACCCAAACATTAGGAAAGATACTAACCCAGGACAAGGGATTTAAAATACTGGGAAAATATATTATGCGAAATACAAATGGGACAGTTTAATACTTAGGCAACAAGTCAAACAAATATGCCTCTCTAATCTAGCATAGAATAAACTCACAATTTAAAATGAACATGTAAGTAAGAAAATTCAATTTAAATGTTTCAAGTAAAAGTGGATTTTCCAACAATTTTCTCAAGTACGCGCTCGTCACCTCAAGTACGAGGAATTCAATCTACAAACATCATATCCTAAGGGGAAGGTCCCCACACAAGGTTAGATAAGACACTTACCTTAATCGGCACCCAAAATCAACTTCAAATCACTGTTTTTCCACGAGAATCTGACTCCAAATATCCCAAATCTATTAATTTCAATTACATCCCATAAATAACATCTCAAGCAACTAATTCTACTATTAAATTTACAGCAAAGACGAAATTTTAGGTAAAATGACCAAAATGTCCCTCGCACCAACGTTGTCAAAGTACGAGATTCGAACTAAAATCCGGTTACCCATTCCCCCACGAGCCCAATTATGTGATTAGTTTGAAATCAGACCTCGAATTGAGGTCCAATCCCCAATTTAGCAAAACCTAAATCCTACCCAATATAACTGAATTTACCCATTAAAACCTTCGATTTTGATGTTGAAATTATGTTAAAAGGTGTTAAGGGGGGAATAAAATAAGTTAAAAACCACTTACCAATCGTGTTGAAGAAGAAGTATTGCTTATAAAATCACCCCGTTAGGTTTTGGGTTTTTGAAAAGTGAGAAATAACTAAAACAATACAGTGTATTTATACTTCCAGAGCGTCCACTGTGGACCGCGGCCGTGCTGGTGGAGTTGAAAATTGCAGGTTCTTTGAGGTCGGCAGCGCGTGCTGCACAAGGGTGTCCACGACCGCGCTGCTCACACCGCGGACCATGCAAAGCGGATGCGGCCATGCTAAAGAAATAGAAGGCTGTGGGTCCTCTAAACCTGGCAGCGCAGACCACGCGAGGACAACTGCGACCGCGCGCCTCACGCTGCGGACCACGCGATCATGACCGCGGCCGCGCTAGAACCTGCAGCTCGCACTCAACCTGCAATATCTGGTGTTTGATGTCTAAGACACTCCCGGAACCTACTCTAAACTCACCCGAGCCCCTAGGGCTCCAAACAAAATATGCACACAACCTCAAAAATACCCTACAGACTTGTTCGTGTGATCGAATTGCCAAAATAACATAATGAACATTACGTCGAGCCATAAAACCCATGATTTCTTCCGAATTTGTCATATAGCATAATATTCCCTTTTCAGGTTCGAAACACGTCAAACGACGCTCGTTTCCAACTTAACTTTACATATAGTGCTCCAATCATATATAAGACTGGTACCAGGCACCAAAACCAAAATACGGGCCCGATACCCCAATCTTCCAATCAAATCTCGTTTACATTTTCTTTAATTAATTCTAGAAAATAATTTCACAAAAATATTCATTTCTCGGACTTGGCACCTCGGAATCTGATTCCAGGCATATGCTCAAGTCCCATATTTTGCTATGGACCCTCTTGGACCATCATGTCATGGGTCTGGGTCCGTTTACCTAAAACGTTTTCCAAAGTTAAATTTGTTCAATTTAATACAAAAATTAGCATTTCCTCACATAATCCATATCTAAGCTTTCCGGCTACGCGACGGGACTGCACACGGCAATTAGGGCAACCCGAGAAGAGGCTTTAAGGCTCTGAAAGTACAGAGTGGAAAATAAATAAGTAATGACCCCATTGAGTCATCACATTGAAATCCCCAGAACACCAGAAGGCACTAGTCAAAAACCTGACTGAGGCGTACGTGCTAGCTGGACTTCCACAAAGCAGTTAGAAAGAATGGCAGAAAGATTTTTCGCTGCTAACAAGATTTCATTCATCAAAAATGATTTGACCCAGAAGGGACTGCGCATAACAAAGCCCTATACTTAACTGTTAAATGTGAAGAATACAATGTGAAAGAGTTATGGTGGATGGAGGCTCTGGGGTGGACATCTGCCAACTCTCAACATTACAGTACACGGAGATTGGTACTGGAAGGATTCGTCCAACAATGTCTGCGTATGAGCTTTCGATGGTATTAAAAGGGACACGATTGGAGAGATCGACCTAGCTTGGACTATCGGCCCAGTGGACTTGGAGGTAACTTTTCAAGTTCTAGACATGGACAAATCCTATAATTTTCTCTTAGGGAGACCATGGATCCATGCAGCCGGGGCTGTACCTTCCACTCTCCATCAGATGGTAAAGTTTGAGCATAAAGATTAAGAAATTGTGGTTCATATGGAAGACGAGCAATCAATCTAAAGATATCCTTCAGTCCCCTGCCTTGAAGCGAAAGAAGGGAGTGAGCACATAGTTTACCAAGCCTTTGAAGTAGTGGCAGCAGACCAGTGTGAGAAAGGAAACCCTTTCCCCCAGCGTTTTCTTTCCAATGCATCAACTATGGTAGCTAAGGAGATGATATGACATGGATTCAAACCGGGGAAGGGACGTGAGAACTCTCTGCAAGGAATAGCAAAGCCGATTACCTTGCCCACCACTAAAATGTTCATCGGGTTAGGTTTTCACCCGACTCCAGATGATATAAAATAGGTAAAAGATAGAAAGCGTGATGAGTGGGTTATGCCTCAACCACTTCCACATCTGTACGAGACATTCATCAAACCAAAATAGAGTGAAGAGGAAGAGGATGAGGTTTTTATAGCTAAAGATATTGAAGGAATATGTGGGGCAATAAGAAAGATATTATATGAAACCCACATGGTTCAGCCAGGAGAGCGCCCTTGAACTGTTAAGCTATTGTACATAGGACCCGAGGCCAAATTGTAGAATAAGAAGGCTACGCATTCCCCATCAGGCAGGAGTCCCGGTAGACTAGTCCTGCCACTTTTTCTGCATCGTGAGTTATCCCAGGGTGTAACTCGGATGTTTGTTTTATATTTTCTTGTCTTTTATCTCCCAATGTAAACGTTGTTATCTTCTAATTCCAAGAAATGAAATTAATATTTCATCGTTTATTTTTCTTTATTTTTCTGATTTTTTCTATTTTCTCTTTAGTTTCCTCTTTCAGTTCTAATAATTCTACTTTAGATAAAATGACTTTCTTACGAACTGCGTGCCTGGATCCAAACATGCCACCTTATATTTAATAATAATCAATCAAGAACCGCAATACGATGAAGAAGATGCCTTCAGGGAAATAAATCAAGAACTGGAACATTTTGAAAATAAACTTAAGCCGAATCTAAATGACATTGAGCCGGTTAACTCGGGTAGTTCTAAAGAAATAAAGGAAACCAAAATAAGCATCCAAGCAAATGAGAATACTCGAGACGCACTAATCCAACTCATGTTCGAGTTGAAAGATGTGTTCGCATGGTCATATGATGACATGCCGGGACTAAGCGTCGATTTGGTAGTGCATAAATTACCAACTTATCCTGGGTGCTCACCAATCTAGAAAAAACAGAGAAAATTTCAATCTAATGTCAGTGATAAAATCAAAGAAGAGATTACGAAGCAGTTGGGAGCAAGAGTGGTCCAAGTGGTCCGCTACACCAAATGGCTAGCCAATGTAGTTGGAGTGCCAAAGAAAGATGGTAAAACCTGAGTATTCATGGACAATAGAGATTTGAACAAGCAAGCTCCAAAGATTTCCCCTTGCCCAATATCCACATCCTCATTGATAACTGCGCCAAACATGAGATACAGTCTTTTGTGGACTGTTACACAGGATATCACAAGGTGTTGATAGACGAAGAGAACATAGAGAAAACATCCTTCACCACACCTTGGGGAAACAACTGTTACATGGTGATGCCATTTGTATTGAAGAATGTCGGGGCAACCTATATGAGAGCCATGACTACCATCTTCCATGATATGATGCATCAAGAAATATAGGTGTATATGGACGAGGTGATCGTAAAGTCCAAAACTCAGGATGACCTTGTGCGGGATTGAGGAAGTTCTTTGAATGGCTGTGCAAATATGATTTGAAAATGAACCCAGCAAAATGTGCGTTCGGGATCCCGCCGGTCAAACTTCTAGGATTTGTAGTCAGTCGGAGAGGTATTGAGTTAGATCAAATGAAGATAAAGTCTATTTCAGATTTACCTCCTCTGAAGACCAAAAAATACGTAATGAGCTTGTTGGGATGATTGAATTATATCAATCGGTTCATCGCTTAGCTGACATCCACATGTGAGACCATATTCAAATTGCTAAAGAAAGATGTAGCGGTTATGGACGGATGAATGTCCAGAGGCTTTTAATAAAATTAAAGTTTACTTGTCCAACCCACCAGTTTTCTTCCCAACTGAGCCAGGGAGGCAGTGTTTCTATTGAAGTACATATTTCAAAAACCAATGCCCACAGGAAGATCGGCAAAATGGCATATCATGCTCACCGAGTTTTACATAGTCTATGTCATTCCTATGGCAATGAAGGCCCAGCATTAGACGATCATTTAGCCGAAAACCCTGCTGATGATGAGTACCAACCTCTGAACACTTATTTCCCAGATTAAAAGGTGAACTCGGTGGAGGCTATACTTGAAGATACTACTACTTGGAAAATGTTCTTTGATGGAGCGGTAAATGCAAAAGGTGTGGGAATTCGAGCAATCTTATTCTCACCCACCAGCCTGCACTATCCAACCGTAGTTTGGCTTCGGTTCTTCTGCACAAACAATACAGCCGAGTACGACGCCTACATCATGGGTATGAACATGGCGATCGACCAAGATGTTGAAGAGTTGTTGATTATGGGGGACTCAGATCTAATCATCCGGCAAGTCGAAGCAGAATTGGAAACTCGAGATGTCAATCTTATCCCTTATCGAAAATATGTTGAAGATCTTATCAAACGGTTAAAAACTATAAAGTCCGGGTACATCCCTCATTATCACAATGAACTAGCTGATGCACTCGCAACTCTGGCCTCGATGTTGCCCTACCCAGGAAATACCCACATTGATCCCTTGGAAATCCAAATCAAGGAAAAGGCATGGGTACTGTAATACGGCTGAGGTAGAACCAAACACTCAGCCATGGTACCATGATATCAAGATGTTTCTAAAAAACCAAGGATATCCCCAGCAAACAACTGGGGACCAAAAGAGAACCATTAGATGGCAAGCAAGTGTTTTCTTTTTATGCGGTGAGGTCTTGTAAAAAAGGACCCCGGACCTTAATTTGTTAAAATGTGTTAACGCTGAAGACGCTAGAAGGGTCATATAAAAAGTACACACCGAAGTATGCGGACCGCACATGAACGGGTATGTGCTAGCAAAGAAATCTTCCGAGCAGGCTATTATTGGATAACTATTGAAAAGGACTGTTTTAGCTTTGTCTAGAAATGCCATCATTGCCATGTGCACGGTGATTTGATTCATGCATCTCCCCTAGAACTGCATCCCATGTCGTCACCCTGGCCATTTGTAGCTTAGGGCATGGATGTCATGGGGAAAATCCAGCCGAAAGCCGTAATAAGAACAAATTCATATCGGTTGCCATTGATTACTTCAAAAAGTAGGTCGAAGACATCACTCTCAAATAGGTTACTAAGAAAGTTGCGGGGGATTTTTTGCATTCCAATCATATTTTCCGTTTTGGCATTCCCGCAACTATTATCACAGATAATGCTGCAAATTTGAATAGTCGATTGATGGGAGAGATATGCGAACAATTAAATATAACGCGTAGGAACTGTACTCCTCATCTACCCAAGGCTAATGCTGCTGTCGAAGCAGAAATAAAAACATCAAGAAGATCTTGAGAAAGATTTTTCAAAGTTAAACTTTCCTTTTGCATTAATGGGATACCACACTACAACGCATACCTCAGTATGAGCAATCCCATACCTCCTAGTCTATGTAACTGAGGTTGTGATGCCCATGGAGGTGGAAATCCCTTTTCTCTGGATCATCGTTGAAGGTGAAACTGATGAAACGGAGTGTGTTAAGGAATATTTGGAACAGCTAACCTTAACCGATGAATAACAAATGGATGCGGTCTGCCATGGGCAATTGTATAAACAAAGAATGGGCCAAGCTTATAACAAGAAAGTGCGGCCGAGAAACTTTGAAGTGGGAAAACTTGTGTTAAGGCGCATTCTTCCTAACCAACAAGAAGCAAAGGAAAATTTTTCTCCTAATTGGAAGGGCCCATACATCATCAGAAAGATATTGTCGAAAATAGCATTATTTATGGGCGACATCAAAGCAGATGATCCTGAAGCAGCCGTGAATGCTGACGCAGTAAAAAGGTACTATGATTAGGCTCCTTGTAACAATGACTCTGTCAAGTGGGGATGACTAAGGCTTTCATTCTTACTATCAAAACACTATCAACCGTTATGCAAACCCATTTGAGCCGATTTCCCTTCCTTTGATTAACTTCTTTGGAACCTGAAAGTGTTATTGAAAAAAAAAAGAAACAAAAAGAAAAAAGAAAAACAAAACAAAACAGAAAAAAGAAAAGAAAAACAGAAAGAAAAAAAAAAAGAAACCCAAAAACTGAAACTCCCTGAACTACGTTTGACTTGATTCCAAAAAGATACGTAGGTAGCCTCTCTCTATTGTTCTATCACACCAAAACCAAAATCACAATTCCTCCCGAAAAGCTAAATTGGGGAAGACGATATAATGTTTAGGCAAAAAAAAGCACACTAGAATGGTTCAAAAGTTGTAATTTCATCCAAATTCCTCTCACCCAAAACCAGTCCAAGTCCTTCCGATCAATTGGCAAAGGACTTGGAATGGGAAAACGCCGCCGTCGGAGTTTAATGCAATCAAACTGAGAGAAATAAAATGAGAGATGCTTATTGGTGAAAATATATTAGCACCATAAAGAGATAGTGAGTAGAAAAATTAAAAATGAGAGAGTCTGCTTAGTGAAAAATAGTAAAGAGCACTATCGGGCGACGGTGAGAAGAGAAATGAGAGAGGTCGATTGGCAAAAACACTAAAAGGGCGTCATCGACCGAAAATAAGACATTATCCACCAATAAACGTCCTTGCAAGATTCCCTGGTTTCGAAATGTGATATAATGAGTTTTTGAGAAGTGGGGGAAAATGTTTGTGCGGGTCACGAATCCAGCCCAAGAAGCATGTCATGTCTATTTGAAGTCTGCACATGCCCCAAATAAGGCCTTCTTTTCTCCCCGAAAGGGATGCTTATCTTTAAAATTCATCTTCTTACTTTCGCTTAATTTTTTCAATCCCTTCAGTTTAATTTCGTTTCCGAAACTAATATGAAGAAAAGGTGGCAAGAAATGCTTTACAAGGCTCTGCCTAATAAAAACAGGAAAAGGATACCCAGCCTCAGCAAGCGCATCTAGTCGGTCCCGACTCACCATAATGGCTGATGCTTCAAAAGCAAAATGGTCGGAAAAAAGAGGAAATCAAAGTCATTGCCCATAAAGGCAAAAAGAAATTAAAAAGGTTGAGTCCCACTGGGCTAATTGTCTCATCAAATTTTTTAAAAGCCAATGTACCCAAATGCTCTAAAATGGAAGTTTGAATAAAGAAGTCAGAAATGAAAGGCCTACGGAGGCGAAACAAATCTAAAAGTCGAGGGCGATAAGGGGTGCTTTATCTAAACTAGGCAGGAGAACTTGGCTAACTTTCCTACTCTGATAGCATCTCTGAAAGGCAGGTACCCACAACCGCCGTAACGAACGAATGAATCTATTAAGTGGGAAAGAGACCTCGTAAGGCCTCTCTCATCCCTTGCTTATGCTGAATTGAGATTTTATTGGTCTTCTTTGACCCGCGTGTGTGAATCGATAGCTATGAAACTAGCTCCGGCTTGGTGACTGCTTTACTTTTAGCTTTTTCCTGGGGCATAGAAGGAGTTGATCCTGGTCGAGGTAAATGGATTTAGGAAGTTCCACCGACCAACCAACTAGGTGAAGTCTCGAAAATGAGAGGTTCCCAAACAGAAGCAGGGCCGAGATCAAGCGATCAATGCCACAAAAGCCAACCACCATTTCAAACTAAAAGTTATTCTTTGTTTGCAAATTCAAACAAGTGTAATTCGAGCAACTGGGAAAAAGCAGGTGCAACACCAAAAGAAATGCGTATGAGCTAGGAAATGTTTCAAAAATCATGGTAGCATAGGGCTTCCAATCTCTAGCTGAACGCTCCCCAAACCTAGGATCACATTCCCTATTTCGTCCCCAGCATAACCTGCGGACGTCCCAAGCATAACCTGAGGATCTTTTCTTTTCCTCCCCAACATAACCTGAGGATATTTCCTTTTTCTTTCCTGGAATATCTCGAGAGTCAGTTTCCCTTTATCCCCAGCATAACCTGAGGATCTTTTCTTTTCCTCCTCGGCATTACCCGAGAGTTAATTTCTTTTTATCCCTAGCATAAACTGAGGATCTTTTTCTTTCTCCCCATCATAACCTGAGCATCTTTTCTTTTCCTCCCCAGCATAACCCGAGGGTCATTTTCTTTCTATTCCCAGCAGATCCCCTTTTCTTATCCTGGCATAACCCGTGGATTCTCCCTGACATAACCCGTAGATCTTCCTGGCATAACCCGTGGACCTTTTTTCTTTATCCCGGTGTCACACCTCTTTTTTTTCCACAATACCCTATTACGAGGTTGAGTTGAAGAGTTTTTCCAATTTAAGTGACGTTTTCAAAAGGTATTATTTATTATTTAGATTCGCCACTTGGAATTGAGTTTTGGTGTTCTATGTCACCTTTTATTGAATCCCTTATGAAAAGGAATATTTGACTCCTAATTCATTGTTTACGAAAACAAAAAACTGAGCAAGAAATTCTGTTGACCGAGAGGAAGGTGTACGGCATCCCTCGAGTCCCGGGATTCTAGCACGGTCGCTTTCATTGACTAATGTTTGGCTTAAATTAATTCTCGACTATTGTTGTATTTTATTTGTTATGGCTTATTTATTACCACTTAATTAAATATTATATTTTATTAATTATTTTGACCTAGATACATTATGCAAATAACGCACTTCTTTGAAATTAAACATTAAACCAACGTACGGAATCTACACATGGTGAAAACATAATTATTTTAAATTAAAAATATATCAAGACGAGGAATGCGGTCATGGCCCTTTTATTATTTTAGCGTATCAATCCAAGGTTTGGGAATAAACACATGGGCTAATAACGTATTTTCGTCTCTTTTAGATACATATTTTTGTATATTTTTATTATTATTTACTTATTGCAAAAAGTCCTCAATTAGTTTGTGATTCATCTTGCTACCTAAAAAATTTATTACTTTTTTTGTTTTATTGTTATCAAATTAATGAACTGATTAAAATGATATTATTTAACAAAAATTATGACTAAGACAAAAGAAACTTTAATAAAATCTATTTAAATAAAATTCTTGGACAAACAGTAACAATGAAAAATAATAATTCTTGTATATCACTCATTCCACTCGAAGATCTGACCTAAAGCCTCGAAGCTGTGCATGAAGATTGTTTTTAGAATTCTGATCCTGTAAGTTCGAACCCCTATCCTATTTAGTTTCTGATTTTTAGTCCTCTTTTCTTTTGATTTTGTTCATGATTGTTGATTAGTTAGAGTTCGAAATTTGCAAGTGTCCAACCAATAGGAGATTGGATTTTGGTTACAGCAGCTTGCTAAGATTCGAGATTTAGTTTGGGCCAGCTTCTAGGTATTTTCTTTTATTCATTTCATATGGTTCATATTTTTGTAGTTTTTTTTCTTTTCTTCTGTATTATGTTGTTGTTTGTTTTTTCTTTGATTTTAATTTGAAGTGACTTTGGGTTTTTGTGTGCATGAATATTCCATTATCAGCATGATTGCATAGTTAATTAGTTCAAATTTGTAATTAGTTTAGATTTGAATTAGTCAGTTCCTTGTTTTGTTTTTGGCCCATTTGTTTCTACTAGAATTAGTTGTAGTTCTTCTGCTTAGGAAAATCTGTATAGTTTTAATTTAGGCCCAAGAAATAGTAGGCCCAGTTAGGCACTCCATTTGGGTCTATCACCCAGTTATCTTGGCTTGTTGAACTGAAGGTTTTCAAGGGTAAATACATGGTTAATTAGGGGTAAATTGGATATACTACATAGGGAATCTCATAGTAACAGTAATAGAAACTTCTGGGAGGGGTCTCTGGTTAATTGAAATGTCATAACTTAGTTAACAAGGTAAAAAATGAGGGACTAGGAGGAAATAAAAAAAACTTCACAGTTGCCCTAGTGACTTGCAGCTTGAAGGGATTCGAAAAAATGAACAAAAGAATCCTGCAGAATTTGAGCATCTAAGTGTATAAAATTCAGCTATTAGAATTCAAAAAACAAATCCTAAACAATCAACAAAATGTCCTAATAATCCACTAGATCTATTATTTCATCAAGCTTCAACAACTTAAATTCACTTCCAAGTGCTTAAACTAGGTGGAATCCACCTCTTAAGCATCAATTTGGATCATCAAAGTTCTATCTTAGGTTCAGCGGGTTCAATTGCTCAATTGAATCTTATTTTTTTGTGTTTGCTACATCTTAACTTTTGAAGTTTGCATTGGACTTTCTAGGTTTTGCTGAAACTACATTTGTTTCTTTGTTGTCGCCTAGCTGACCTCCAATTCCCTTCATTTTATTCTAATTTCCAGGTTTTATTTTTGCCTCTATTGATGTACGAAGAACTGAATCAGCAAACATATGACCAAAATTTAAAGATAATGATGAATTGTTTTATGTTTTCTCCTACTGCTTTACACTAGTTTAGATTCCTAGCATAGTTGTATTTATTTGGACATTGCATTATTTGTAATAATTGGACTATTGGACTGTTTTTAGAATTATATGAGCATCATGTTTACTAATATTAGCTTTAGTATAGTTAATCCCTGGTTTATCATGCTAATTTAAAATTCAATTCAGAATAAGGTGTTTGGTTCAAAACTGAGTTTTAGAATCAGCTTGTATGCTCGTATTAATGTTACATCAGGTGTCTCCTTGGTTCAAAATGATAATCACTTTAGTTTGCTACTGAATTTCTGAAATGAGAGTAGCAATTTGATCTGAACATATATTTGAAATTGGAATTTAAATGAGCAAGTGTTTGATTTGAATGAATTTCAATTATTCATTTGTTATAAAATTGATTAGTGTTGTGAGGCTCAATTTAAAGTCAGTATTGGTTTGGGCTCACTTTGGGCCAAAACTGAACAAATTGTGTGCATAAAATTTGAGGCCTCTGTTGGGCAAACTACAAACCCAAATATTAAGATCCACTTTAGGTAGTGTATATGAGTAAAAACTTCAGTAGTGGCAGTTGCCGCTGGTGAAATTTTGGCCTGATTTGGTGGGCTCGAACCTGCCCTTCTCATGAAATACTATTTGTTGAGCCTAGTCATTCTTCTTAGGACAATTAGCATCACTACAAAAAAGCAATTAGAACCCTAATAATAGTTTAATGCTAATTAATTTAGCCCTTTATTTAGAATAATAGTCGAACTCGAGGTGCGTCGTGCCTAATCAAAATCGCAAAGTGTGTGGCCCTCATGTAATTATGTCTTAAAAATATTTACAATACGGGGTGCGCCATTTAGCTAACTTTCATGGCCTCCCACAAAGATATCAAGGCGTTAGTTGCATTAGGCATATTATTTAATAATTTTTTTACCATCTTAAACTGGGGTGTACATTTCATGTGACCCAAATCCTAATCCAAATACATTAAATAAAATGTGTTTCGGATCCGCGTGCATTTCATGTGACATGATCCAAAAGCGCGTTTTAAACGACGTTCAATATTCCTTATAAAATTAATTAAAAACATTAAATAATTTAAAATTTCACTATAGGATGAACATCTTTTAAAATCAGATATTAGGCCAATTATGTTAGTTTAAGAGACCATGCTAGAACCATAGGATCCGGGGATGCCTAACACCTTCCCCCAGGTTAACAAAATACCTTAGTTGGAATTTGTGGTTCGCAAACTTCACATGGAAAGTCCAAAATTTCCTCGATTTGGGATTCAAGATAAACCGGTGACTTGGGACACCAAAAATCAAACCTATCTCAAGTGGAAAATCTGATAAATAAATAATCCCATTTCGAATAATGTCACCTAAATTTGAAAAACTCCCTTGTATTTTATCGTTCGGGTGGTGTGTAAAAAAAGGAGGTGTGAAAGCACCTGTATATACGCTTGTCACCTTACATATACATAACTTCTCACATAATCCAATTACCCAAATAAAGTCACATCCTCAAAAGTTTTCCTCCATAAGATTAGACAACATATTTAATTCATAGGAGATAGATCAATACTCCAAAATGTCTTCCCCTTGAAAATCACCTCCATCTGGATCGAATCTAGCCAATAACAGCTCAATAACCCAGACCCCATGATCAAAACTCGAGTCAAGGCGGCTGATCCCAACTAACTATAACCCCACATGAAAATATGTGATTATATTTTCATTTCAAGTCCAAATTGAACTTCAAATCCTAAATTTTCACTCTCATTAGTTGTAGAAAAAAATCCACGATGCCCCTCAAAATTCTATGTTTTAGGTGTTAATAATCCATGTAGATTCTTGAAAAATGTCAAAAACGAGTAGAAATCACTTATCCCAATGTTTTGTATGAAAGTCTCTTTCAAAAATTGCCCATTCTAGTCTTGGATTAAACATATGAGAATATGACTAAAATCCCAAAACAAAAACTTCATATAATCTTCCTACCACTAGTGTTCACGAATGCGGCCGCTGCCATATGTTTGGGAAGAAAATCAATGAAAACCTCAAAATAACGTATCATGAAAGCGGTGCATAGACTCCCCTGATCTACGCAAACTAAAGCCCCCCTCTCGCGATCATGAAGACCAAGCTCCAGCCAACTTCTAACATTCCTCCCTTTTATTCGAACAGGACTCCCAGCCAATGAATTCAAACACAAAATGCCACAACGCAACCCAAACGTGACATCATCCTCGTGAACATGAAGAACAAAATTAGCCTACCCTGAAGTTCTTGTCAACAATGGATAGACCTGCTTCGCGTTCGTGAATCACATTCGGCACAATAAATTCTACAACATCAGATATGCTTCGTATGATTTGAAGCTCAACTCCAGATCCTATCTACCAAGATGTCCATAAACATTACCCATATCTTTCAAAAGCCTTCGCACATATACGATAACCTCAGATCAATGAGCAAAAAGCAAAAACACAACTTGAACTTGTCTTAAGTTCAAGAACATTCAAACTTCAAACCAAGGGTCTGATTCAAGCCCAACCCATCCGGATTGCAACCAAACTTTGCACAAGTCCCAAATGACAGAATGAACCTATTATATGTTTTTGGAGAGTAATCCAAACCCAATATCATTAAAGTCTTACCCCGATCAAACTTATGAACTCTCCAAACCTTCAAATTGACAACTTTCGACAAATAAAGCTAAAATACCCTAGGAACCCCTAAATCTAAATCCTTACATATGTGTAAGTCAATATTGACCATATAAACTAATTAGAATCATCAAATCACTAATATGAGTTCGTTTACATATAAGACAAACATCAGTCAATCCCTATAACTTAAACTTAAAATAACGGAACTAAGTGCTCCAATTCACTGCAAAACATTCCTGAAACTAAACTAACCAATCGCAAAAGTCACAAAATTACAATCAAACATAGAGGAAACGTCATTTAGGAAAATGGGACTCAAATACTCAAAAAAATAGCCCAGATCGTTAATTTCTCCCTCTCTTAAACAAATATCCCCGAATAGGTTTAGAGTCAAACCTGGACTCCTAAAAAGATAAGACTAGTTTGTCTGCATATCACGGTTAATCATCCAAGTATCCTCCTAAACCAGTTGACCTTTCCACTGAATCGTCACTGATTCTTTAGACCTCAACTTCCAAATCTGTCTATCCAAAATGGCCACGTGCTATTTTTCATAAGCCAGGTTCTCATCCTACTGCACTAAACTGAAAACCAACACATATAACTAACCTTTATAATAATTTTAAATCATGAAAACATGTAACACTATATAAACTCTTTACAAAATGGGTGGCAAAGAAAGTCTGCAGGACACCTCACCTACTATATCTAATACCTCAAATAGACCAATATACTGAGGTATCAACTTGCCTTTATTGATAAATCTCATAACGCCATTCATAGGTTAATCTCAAAGAGGAACTTCTCATTTTCCTTGAAAACCGCATCAAGAACCTTTCTATCAATATAACTCTTTTGATTGGACTTCATTGCACAATTCCACTCCTGAATCAATTTCAACTTCTCCAAAGTATCGGGACTATATTTGTGACCAACAACTTAGTCCTATTCCCCCCCTCCCCCTATCTCAAACCTCGGTGAGATGATGTGAGGCCCCAAAATATTTCGCTAAGTAAATGAGAATTTCATGGTGCCATGTAGACTAATTATACTATTTTATATTTTATTAAATGTTGGAAACCAATTTGAGTTGGTAAAAAACTGTATAAGTCCTATGGTAAGTTATTTGGGGTCCAAGGGAAGGCCTAAGTCTATGTCAAATTGAAAATTTTCATAATAGGCTAAGATTCCAAAGGTACTTGCACTAGTTCATATTTTTAATTAGCATATCTAAATATGAATAAGGTATTATGTAATGAATAACCTATAAAATGAAAGATCTTTAAGTGTAGTTTCTAAATCTTCAAACCGTATATCATTTGGACATTCCTACACAAAGTTATGATCAAATTACAAAAGGCTAGAAAATGCAATCATGTGTCAGATCTGTGATGGCAAAACCGTTATGCGGTCTGCATAATTGATCTGCAGTTACAAATCAGGAAGCAAATTAGACCAGTGTAGCACAGTTCTAGGCATTGATTTTTGTGATTCATCTGCGGCCAGCACACCAATTCTGCGGTTCATTATGCGACCGCAGACCAAAATTCGGAGGGCTAATCTTCCTATTTTAATAACCCGGCCCCATTTTAATATAATGTCTTTGGGGCATCATTTGGGATCTATTTCTACTGATTTTAGAGATAGTTGAGAGCATATAGATAGATAAAGAGAGAGAGATGGATCCTAACTTCAAAATCATCCTAATCATGCTCAAGCCTTCAAGAATCAAGGAAGATAACCATAGATTGTCCTCAATCTGGGTAAGTCCTACTTCAAAAATGTCATGCAAGAGGTTAAAGGTTCAAATACGTTGGGGGTCAAAAATAGGCCATCCATGTGGGACTAAGTTGTAGTATGTTATGTTAAAGAACTAATATGGGTAGTTATTGTTAACATAGGTTGAGGGAAGAAGGAATTTCCATTTCTAAACCTTGTAGTCTACTTCACATGTTAGGTGTTCTATGACATTCCTTAGAGAGTTACACATGGATCATCTTCCTAATTATTAATCGATTTTCGCTATGTACTTATAGATAGTTTTTGCAAGAGGTATTGGCGCATTATAGAGATTTAATGAAAGCTCCATTGAGATATGTATGGCTATAACCCCATTGTTAAGAAACTAATCTTCATTAGTGCTTGTGTAAATGTGGTAAGTCCAAAGCTTGGATTCCTATGTTGATCGTTATTTTTCATGAATTGATGTTGTAATTTTATATGCGTGAAAGGTGTACCACAACGTGATAAATGTGATATCTTGATAACTTGAAAGGGGCAAGAGGTATGACTTATCCATTGAAATACTTAGACTTTAAACTAAGATTGAATTTGTGTTGTTGTGCAATTTACTTGAAGTCTTATTTATGCTTATGATTAAAATAGCCCATGTGTGCACATACTTTCCTAAATAGCAAAGCTAATATTGAAGTTGGAAATGATGTGAGATGTGGCCTAGTTCCAAGAATGATGTGATAAGTAGTGGTTCCAAGTGCCTATGAAATGATATATGTGAAACGAAATGATCAATGAGAAAGGAACAATACCTTGCTAAGAAGGCCTAGCCGATCGGGTCGAGATCGGACTCCGCTCAAGATAGCAGCGGTATTGTGAATGAATACTGGCAAAAGGGAAAATGAGATTGTGCTTGAAGTATATGTCTCAAATGAGGCAACCTAGCCGATCGGGTCAAGATCGGACTCCGCTCCAGATAGTGGTGGTATTATGAACAAAGGACGAATATTGTGACATGTCCTAAACTAAAAGCTATGGAAAAATGATGTGAAAGTGTGTGATTATTTTATTTTATAATTTGGTGAACGTTCAAAGTGTTGAGTTATATTTGCGATTTCACACCTCCTTTTGGCACTACACCTGGCGAAGGGCGTAGATAAGGGAGTTTTTCCAATTAAAGGACAATCGAAACATGGTTCAATTATTAAGAGAATTTCAGAGTCGCGAATTGGGAGATTAATAGTGTCCCAAGTCACCGATTTAGAATCCTGAATCGAGGAAAAGGATGACTCTGTTTAACAGTGTGCGAACCAGAAATCTGAGTAAGAAATTCTGTTAAACCAGGAGAAGGTGTTAGGCATTCCCGGGTTTTGTGGTTCTATTACGGTCGCTCAACTGTTATATTTGACATAAATTATCTTATTTTGTACAATTATGAACATATGCGCATTTTAAATCTTTTAACCACTTTTATTATTATTATTTTTAAAAGAGAATTGCAATGTCGTTAAAACGTGTCTTGAACCACGTCACATAAATGCACCTGTGGTTTCGGTGCATTTCAACTTCGTTGAGATTTAGATTTGGTCACATTAATGTGCACCTGAATTTAAGAAAGGTAAATTATTAAACTAACGCGCCTAAAGCAATTATATGTTCGTACTTTGCAAGGGCCATGAAATTTTCTAAATGGCGCACCTCGGAATCTAAGGATCAAGAGTAAGTAAGCGAGGGCCGTGCAATTTTTAGTTTATTTAGCATATCTCGTCTCAATTTATTGTTTTAAAGGACATCTCTAAAGAAAACTTGAGTTTTCTTCTAAGTCAGTCTCTAATAAAGCTGATTAATGGGCATTTCATAAGTTAGACTTCAATTCCAAGCCATTGGGCTTTCAAGTAATCCCAAGGATGGTGGATTCTTTATCCAACCTTGTCAAACCAGTCACTGAAGAATCTCAGTAGAGTAAAGCCAAATTGGGCTATGTAGTAGCCCTAGATGAGGCCCAACTCACCATAGAAGGGGTGTTGAGCCCTAATCCTTAGTGGTAAATATCCTTTTTCACATGCAAACTTGCACAAATATTTCTGGCAAAAATATAAACAATAGAACTATATGTTTGATATATTAGAATAAGTTGCTGATTATTCAACTAATACTCACAAGATTCAGGGAACTAACATAAAACAACTTATATAAACTTGAATTTTGGACTCGCGACCAACGATTCTAAAGCAACGTTGATTATGAAAAGAAAACTTACTAATTTGAACTGCTATATATGAATTTACACGAATGAACACCTAATTTATAATTTCATGTTATTGAAATACAATAAATACCACATCAATAACTCCTACTAATAATTGACAAACTTCAAAACCTTAAAATCAATTTACCTAATCTAACATTATACCAAACGACTATTTCATTACGAACCATGACAAAATCAAAATAAATTCTTCATTCCATATACAAACCGGATGAATTAGAATGAATTACATAAACATATAAATTAAACCACAAAAAGTACCATATTTCCTTATCAACTATAGAACCCAAGTAGACACTCGAATCGTGAATCTAGGCTTCCTTTCCATTTTTCATTCAAAGGATTATATCAGGGACTTTGTATGTGTACCTGGAAAGAAGAAGAGACCTATGAGTAGGTAGTCACAAGCAAAATAGCAACAACAGTGATAAATAACCCCAGAGTTAACGAGAAAGTCTATGAATAGACTCCCAAATCAATGGAATAGTAGACTCACCACTTTCAAAACCCAAGAGATGCAAGTCACTCAACCAACACCAATTTTAAGTACCCACACTAACTCGAACTTCACCCAAACAAACAACCAAGCAATTTAACTTCTATTCCATGATAAAAAGAAGAAATCAGAACTCGTTTATGGATCAGAATTTTAAAGTTTTGAGCCTAGAGAATTGATTGAATTAGCAGCTCTCTCGTTTTCTATCTCTTCTTTTTCCTATTTTTCTTCTGAGTGCTAGTATATATATCCACATACGTAGGGTTACCTTCAAATTTTAGTTGTCTTTTAGTCCCTATTTTATTTACCACCTTAGTTCCTATTTTCTAGCTTCCCACCCAAGTTACCACAAATTAGAAATCTTAATTGCAATTTATTCCCTATTTCTGAAGCTTCTTAACTTAACTGCCAAAGATTCCTTGTTAAACTACCCAAATTACCCTTGATTTGTTCCTAAAATTACTTACTCCAGCCCAACAATACCCTAGTTTACTTAAATACAATCAAATTCCCTAAAGTCTTAATCACAGGACACAAGTTATCCTAAATGTTAGAATAAATTGACCAAAGTCCAAATCCACTACAATTATGTTAGACCCCTGTCTAACTAAAGCAGATTTTAAAAATCAAAACATGATCAAACTGACAAAATCAACAAAAATCAAGGCATAAACACAGGTTGCCTTTCAGTAAAAGGCTCAAACTAATTCAATCAACCACTGATGGAAATAATGAACCAAAAATAAAAGCATTCAAGAGATGAACACATCAATGAGCGTGTATATTTATCCAAAGATCCAGAGATAAGAAATCATAATCAAAGAACAAATACCAGTTGTCTTTTCATAGAAAGGTTCCAATTAACAAAGTTAGCCCAAATTGAACCAAAATAGAGGATATCAATGAGCATATACATTTACCAAAAGATCCAAAGGTAAGAAATCAGAATCAAAGAACAAACACCCATTGACTTTTCATAAACACTCCCCCCCCCCCCCAAGAATAATAAGGTCGGCCAAAAATAGAATAATGGACCCAAAATAAAGACACTCAGGAGGATATCAAAGGATCAACTATGCTCACTATACTATAAGCCTATCAAACGAATGAACCATGAATCAAACCAAACAGAAGAAAAAGAAAGAGAGGAGAGCATGAGGACTAAGAATATACTAAGACAAACAGAAAAGGATCTCTACAACGATATTCTACTAATATTACACAAAGTTAGAAAACTTAGCTGAAGATTATGGCTTCAGAGACCACATGCAGCACTAAATAGGTTTAGGCTGATATTGATTTAGAATTTGAATCGGACGAGGGTTATTTGAGGGCCATGAGGCATGGATTTGGGTTGAGGGGTGCACAATGTTGGTTTCGTGGATTCTGGAGATGATGTGATTCGAAGGACAACTATTCTAGTTCTGTGATCAGGATAGGGAGAGGAACCTTGGGTGTAAAGCTTGGGGTGTTTGGTGGCTGGTCGCCGTCGTTGACGGCGGGGCTGTCGTATTTCAGAAGGATATTCAATAAGATGGGGGATTATTTGAGGGTAACCAACCGTGGGGTTGGAAAGGGGAGGGTGAGGAGATGATGTGGTGTAGTTTCGGTGTCCATCAGAGCTACGCCGCCGCCGGCGACGATTTCCGGCCGACAGCGGAGAGAGGGTGGTTATATGGTGGTCTTACTCCGGAGGAATTTAGGGTTATGTTTGGACAGGGAACTGTGTTTTCTTGTAGGGGTGTATACGACACTTATATAGTGTGACACCCCCGCATCTCGGCCATTCGATCAAGATTGATCAACGGCACAGAATTCCTCGACGTAAACGACGTCGTTTTGGACCTGTTGTTTTTGGACCGGGCAGGGGACGTTGGGTTTGGGTCAAATTTGGTGGTTTGGTAGTTTTTGGTCCATGTTTGTGACTATAAGTGGCCCAAATTATGGTCTTTAACAAAGATCCATATTTATGTATTTATTATTCCCTTTTATTAATTTTTTATTATATTTTAAGATTTTAGTAATAAAAATAAAAATAAAAAAAGCATATTTATCTTGTAGAAAATAGACTAAATAAAATCCTAAATTCTAAATTTTAAAAGTAAATTGAACAAATGTAAGAATAACCCACTTTGTTTTGTTATTTTCGAAATTAATTAACTAATAGCCTAAAGGAAAAAATGTAAAAATTAAGTTCAAAACGAAAACATGCCATTTTTTATATTTTTATGAATTATGTTAATTAAAATGTGCAACATGCAAATAAACACAAAATTAAGCGATTAATTCATAAGAAATTTAAATAATAAAAAGGGAAAAATACAAATAAACACAAAATCATGCTGTTAATTTCTAAAATTCAAATAATAAAAGCGAAATATGAAAATAAACACAAAGTCACTCAAATAATTCCTAAAAAATCTTGTTTTAATGAATTTTATAGGAACATTTCGAGCGAGGCAAAAATCACGTGCTCACTGCTGCCCCTCTTTGCTTGGAGATACGAAGGGTTTCCGGGCAAAGATAAGTAAGGAACTGAGAAATTGTTTCCTGCTTCGCATTCCATGAGAAGCATTTTTGAAAACTGTCTGACTGAACCTTGCTTCAAAGGTTGCCTACATACCCTTGGCTATAAAGGAATCAGGCCAGTGTAGTTCTGGAGCGTTTGGTAGTTGGGACTATCAGGAGCTGTGTTTTCATTGCTGCTATTGCTGTTGGCACTGCTACTGCTACTGCTACTGCTGCTACTACCGCTAGACCTCCTTATTTTGCCTCGTGAAAAATGAAAAAGATCAACTAAACTATGAATTACGGATTACAAAAGAACTTATGTACGTCTTTAATCTTGCTCCCTATCCTTGTTATTTTGCTGCCTTGTGTTTCTTCTTGTGACTCCTTGTTGCCTTGTTGATTGATTCTTTCCCGTAAGCTCCTTGTCCTTTTTTAATTTCTTATTTTTCTCTTTTTCTATGTCCCATGCTGAATTTCTGGACTTGAAATATATTCCCTTGTTCTCCAAGTGGGTGTCTGATTACAAAATTCAGAACTACGACAACATCCCCTTATTCTGCAGGTGGGCACCTGATCTCTAAGACTCGAGATTTTGAAAAATATTCTCTTGTTCTACAGGTGGGCGCCTGATTACCAAAGTTTGAATCTCGAAATGTATTACCTTGTTTTACATGTGGGTGCCAGATTCCCTGAACTTGAATCATTTAAAATTTTCCCTTGTTTTCAAGGTGGGCGCCTGATTCCCGAACTTGAAAATGAAAAATATTCCCTAGTTTGCAGGTAGGCGCCTGATTACTAAAGTTTGAATCTTGAAATGTATTCCCTTATTCTAACAGGTGGGTGCCTGTATACCAAAACTTGAATCCTTGAAAAATATTCCCTTGTTTTCCAGGTGGGCGCCTGATTCCCGAACAGGAAATTGAAAAATATTCCCTTGTTCTGCATGTGGGCGCTTGATTTCTGAAACTTGAAAACTTGGAAAGTATTCCATTGTTCTACAAGTGGATGCCTGATTACCAAAACTTACAACTTGGAATGTATTCCCTCGTTCTACAGGTAGGCGCCTGATTACCAAAACTTACAACTTGAAAATGTATTCCCTTGTTCTCCAGGTGGATGCCTGATTACCAAACTTGAAATTTTGAAAAAATACTTTATTGTTCTACAGGTGGGCGCCTGATTACCAATACTTACATCTTGAAAATGTATTAACTTGTTCTCCAGGTAGGTGCCTGATTACCAAAAATGAAATTTTGAAAAATACTCCCCTGTTCTACAGGTGGGCGCCTGATTACAAAAGCTTGAAATTTTGAAAAGTATTCCCTAGTTCTCCAGGTGGGCGCCTGATTGCAAAAACATGAAATTTTGAAAAATACTCCGTTGTTCTATAGGTGGGCGCCTGATTGCCAAAGCTTGAAATTTCGAAAAGATTCCCTTGTTCTCCAGGTGGGCACCTGATTACCAAAACTTGAAATTTTGAAAAATACTCCCTTGTTCAACAAGTGGGAGCGCGATTACCAAGACTTGAATTTTCAAAAATATTCCCTGAAACTGCTGCTTGTGTACCTGATCACAACAATACAAAAAACACAAGAAATTCTTTCTGCCCCAGTTTGGTTTTTGGCGGATCTATGAGTGTTAATTAAATCTCCCTACCAAATATCTTTAAAGCTAAGTCCCATAATCCTGGAGGAACCTGACAATTCTTAGCTGATGACAACTTTAAGACTATTTTATGTTTCTCAAAAGGTATTATTTTTCATTGCGTCCTATTATGAGTTATATCTGTTGGGGGTCTGCTGGTGACTGGTGATTACTACTTCCTGTTATCTAGGCGAGTCTTGGAAACTCTTAATTTGATGTCAATATGTGTTTGCTGGGGGTTAGTATTTAGAGTTACGCCTCGTTATCCACGGGGTTCCTGACAACTCATACGACTAAAATCCATTATGTAGGCTGGTTCTGACTACTCTTGTTGACTCTTGTTGGGGAAATATTTCAGCCCCCCCGCTCCATGTTACCCGACTGTTTGTGTTGTTAGGGTAAGTCCCATTTTTCAGGAGGGTCCTGACAACTCTTAATTGAATCCAACTTCAACATGCAAGTCATTTTATACCCTTTTCTATCAATGATTGCCACTAATCTTTAAATGAGTCCCATTTTCCAGGAGGGTCTTGGGGGTTCTTGCTTAAATTCCAACTCTAACTTCTGGTTGTTCCTGCAAGTGATAATTGTCCGGGAGGGTTTTTGCGACTCTTACTGGGGAAGGTGTTGGTGCTTGCCCATGTTACCCCCACCTGCTTGAGTTTTAAACTGTGTTCCATCTCAATTTCCTTGCCTTTTTTAACCCTCAGTTGTTTCTGCTGGGGTTTGCTAGCTTAAGTTTGTCTCCTTGAGTTTGAATTGATCCTTACTTCCATGTGCCTGCTTTCCCTTGTGGACGGCCTCCCTTAGGCTCTTCAAGAATTTTTCTGCCTCTGTGTCAATCAAAGAACACTTGTCAACTTTAAAAGTGGTGTTTAGCTTGCGGCATTCTTGTTTGAAGCGACCTCCTCACTGTAATGTTCCGTTTTGTTCAAATTCCCATGTTGATAATGAGTTGCCTAAGTTGGTTGGCTGTCCCCCGAACCTTTATGGCTTTACTTTGCTTGCCTATTACTGTGTTACATTCCAAGCCCTTTTCCATAATCCTTGCACCTTTCCCGAAATAAACAAATCAATGTATTTTGCTTGGTTGACCCTCAGACCCTTGTGGCTTTACTTTGTTCCTCGTCTTTGTATTACATTTCTGAGCCTTCGCTAAAATCATTACACCCTTTCCTGAGATCACCCAGTCTATCTATGATGTTTGGCTGGCCATTGAATATAATGTCTTTACTTTTCTCCCAACCTTATGTTTCACTCTCGATCCTTTGCTGGAATTCTTTATGTCCTTCCCCGACGACTAATGAGTTAATGTATAATGCTTGGTCCACTCTTGTGACATTTCCCATCTTTGTGTCGTGCTAACCTTGCATCCCTTCTGAGAATACCCAGTCACTGTATTATGCCCGGCTGACCCCAGAACCTTTGTTGTTTTACTTTGTATCCCATCTCTGTGTGGTACTCCTTTACTTTGCCGACTCTTGTCTCTCCCATCAATTGAAGCTCTTGTGATTCCTTCCCCTTGCTGCCTCAAACTTCATTATCTTTGTTATTGTTTTGGGTGTCATGCGCTTTGTCCCTTTTGGAGCTGATAATAATCTTTGAAATTTCTCGCGTTTTCTTATACAAAAGCCTATTATCATCAAGGGGGTGCCTGATTACCAATATTCACAACTACAAAAATATCCCCTTATTCTGCAGGTGGGCACGTGATCACTAAGACTCGAGATTCTGAAAAATATTCTCTTGTTTTGTAGGTGGGCGCCTGATTAACAAAGTTTGAATCTCGAAATGTATTACCTTGTTTTACATGTGGGTGCTTGATTCCCCAAACTTGAGTCATTTAAAATTTTCTCTTAATTTCCAGGTGGGCGCCTGATTCTTGAACTTGAAAAGGAAAAATATTCCCTAGTTCTGCAGGTAGCCGCCTGATTACTAATGTTGGAATCTTGAAATGTATTCCCTTATTCTAACAGGTGGGTGCCTGTATACCAAAACTTGAATCCTTGAAAAATATTCCCTTGTTTTCCAGGTGGGCGCCTGATTCCCGAACATGAAATTGAAAAATATTCCCTTGTTCTGCAGGTGGGCGCCTGATTTCTGAAACTTGAAGACATGGGAAGTATTCCATTGTTCTACAGGTGGGTTCCTGATTACCAAAACATACAACTTAGAATATATTCCCTCGTTCTACAGGTGGGCGCCTGATTACCAAAACTTACAACTTGAAATGTATTCCCTTATTCTCCAGGTGGGTGCCTGATTACCAAACTTGAAATTTTGAAAAACTACTCCCTTGTTCTACAGGTGGGCGCCTTATTACCAATCTTCCATCTTGAAAATGTATTAACTTGTTCTCCAGGTAGGTTCCTGATTACCAAACTTGAAATTTTGAAGAATACTCCCTTGTTCTATAGGTCGGCGCCTGATTACCAAAGCTTGAAATATCGAAAAGACTCCCTTGTTCTCCAGGTGGGCGCCTGATTACCAAAACTTGAAATTTTGAAAAATACTCCCTTGTTCTACAGGTGGGCGCGTGATTACCAAGACTTGAATTTTAAAAAATATTCCCTGAAACTGCTGCCTGTGTACCTTATCACAACAAAACTAAAAACACAAGAAATTCTTTCTGCCCCAGTTTGGTGCTCGGCGGATCTGTGAGTGTTAATGAAATCTCCCTACCAAATATCTCTAAAACTAAGTCCCATTATCCAGGAGGGCCCTGACAATTCTTAACTAATTATAACTTTAAGACCGTGTTATGTTTCTCAAAAGGTATTATTTTCCATTGCGTTCTATTATGACTTATATCTGCTGGGGGTCTGCTGGTGACTGGTGATTAAAACTACTTCCCGTTATCTAGGCGGGTCCTGGAAATTCTTAATTTGATGTCAAAATATGTCTGCTGGGGGTTAGTATTTAGAGTTACGCCTTGTTATCCATGGGGGTCCTGACAACTCCAACGACTAAAATCCATTATCTATGCGGGTTCTGACGACTGTTGTTGACTCTTGTTGGGGAAATATTTCAGCCCCCCCCCCCAAGTTACCCTACTGTTTGTGTTGTTAGGGTAAGTACCATTTTTCAGGAGGGTCCTGACAACTCTTAATTGAATCCAACTTCAACATGCAAGTCATTTTATACCCTTTTCTATCCGTGGTTACCACTAACCTTTAAATGAGTCCCATTTTCCAGGAGGGTCCTGGGGGTTCTTGCTTAAATTCCAACTCTAACTTATGGTTGTTCCTGCTAGTGATAATTGTCCGGAAGGGTTTCTGCGACTCTTACTGGGGAAGGTGTTGGTGCTTGCCCATGTTACCCGCACCTGTTTGAGTTTTAAACTGTGTTCCATCTCAACTTCCTTGCCTCTTTTAACCCTCAGTTGTTTCTGCTGGGGTTTTCTAGCTAAAATTTGTCCCTTTGAGTTTCAAATTATCCCCACTTCCATGTGCCTGCTTTCCCCTGTGGACGGCCTCCCTTAGGCTCTTCTGGATTTTTTCTGCCCCTATGTCAATCAAAGAACACTTGTCAGCTTGAAAAGTGGTGTTTAGCTTGTGGCATTCTTGTTGGGAGCGGCCTCCTCACTGTTATGTTCCGTTCTGTTCAAATTTCCATGTTGATAATGAGTTGCCTAAGGTCGTTGGCTGTCCACCGAACCTTTATGGCTTTACATTGCTCGCCCATTACTGTGTTACATTCCAAGCCCTTTGCCATAATCCTTCCACCTTTACCGAAATTAACAAGTCAATGCATTTTGCTTGGCTGACCCCAGAACCTTTGTTGTTTTACTTTGCATCCCATATCTGTGTGGTACTTCTTTACTTTGCCGACTCTTGTCTCTTCCATCAATTGAAGCTCTTGTGATTCCTTCCGCTTGCTGTTTCAAACTTCATTATCTTTGTTATTGTTTTGAGTGTCATGCGCTTTGTCCCTTTTGGAGCTGATAATAATCTTTGAAATTTCTTGCGTTTTCTTATACAAAATCCTATTATCAGCAAGGGGGTTCCTGATTACCAAAATTCAGAACTACGAAAATATCCCCTTATTCTGCAGGTGGGCACGTGATCACTAAGACTCGAGATTTTGGAATATATTCTCTTGTTGTGCAGGTGGGCGCCTGATTACCAAAGTTTGAATCTCGAAATGTATTACCTTGTTTTACAAGTGGGTGCCTGATTCCCCGAACTTGAATCATTTAAAATTTTCTCTTAATTTCCAGGTGGGCGCCTGATTCCTGAACTTGAAAATGAAAAATATTCCGTAGTTCTGCAGGTAGGTGCCTGATTACTAAAGTTTGAATCTTGAAATGTATTCCCTTATTCTAACAGGTGGGTGCCTGAATACCAAAACTTGAATCCTTGAAAATTATTCCCTTGTATTCCAAGTCGGCATCTGATTCCCGAACATGAAATTGAAAAATATTCCCTTGTTCTTCAGATGGGTGCCTTATTTGTGATACTTGAAAACTTGGGAAGTATTCCATTGTTATACAGGTGGATGCCTGATTACCAAAATTTACAACTTAGAATATATTCCCTCGTTCTATAGGTGGGCGCCTGATTACCAAAACTTACCATTTGAAAATGTATTCCCTTGTCCTCCAGGTGGGTGCATGATTACCAAACTTGAAATTTTGAAAAATACTCCCTTGTTCTACAGGTGGGCGCCTGATTACCAATCTTACATCTTGAAAATGTATTAACTTGTTCTCCAGATAGGTTCCTGATTACCAAACTTGAAATTTTGAAATATACTCCCTTGTTCTATAGGTGGGCGCCTGATTACCAAAGCTTGAAATTTCGAAAAGATTCCCTTGTTCTCCAGGTGGGCGCCTGATTACCAAAACTTGAATTTTGAAAAATACTCCCTTGTTCTACAGGTGGGTGCGTGATTACCAAGACTTGAATTTTCAAAAATATTCCCTGAAACTGCTGCCTGTGTACCTGATCACAACAAAACTAATAACACAAGAAATTCTTTCTGCCCCAGTTTGGTGCTGGGCGGATCTGTGAGTGTTAATCAAATCTCCCTACCAGATATCTCTAAAGCTAAGTCCCATTATCCAGGATTGCACTGACAATTCTTAACTGATGACAACTTTAAGACCATGTTATGTTTCTCAAAAGGTATTATTTTCCATTGCGTTCTATTATGAGTTATATCTACTGGGTATCTGCTGGTGACTGGTGATTAAAACTACTTCCCGTTATCTAGGCGGGTCCTGGCAACTCTTAATTTGATGTCAAAATGTGTCTGCTGGGGGTTAGAATTTAGAGCTACGCCTTTTTATCCATGGGGGTCCTGACAACTCCTACGACTAAAATCCATTATCTAGACGGGTTCTGACGACTCTTGTTGACTCTTGTTGGGGAAATATTTCGCCCCCCCCCCCCCCATGTTACCCGTCTGTTTGTGTTGTTATGGTAAGTACCATTTTTCAGAAGGGTCCTGACAACTCTTAATTGAATCAAACTTCAACATGCAAGTCATTTTATACCCTTTTCTATCCATGATTGCCACTAACCTTTAAATGAGTCCCATTTTCCAGGAGGGTCCTAGGGGTTCTTGCTTAAATTCCAACTCTAACTTCTGGTTGTTCCGGCTAGTGATAATTGTCCGAAAGGGTTTCTGCGACTCTTACTGGGGAAGGTGTTGGTGCTTGCCCATGTTACCCGCACCTTTTTGAGTTTTAAACTGTGTTCCATCTCAACTTCCTTGCCTCTTTTAACCCTCAGTTGTTTCTGCTGGGGTTTGCTAGCTTAAGTTTGTCTCCTTGAGTTTGAACTGATCCTTACTTCCATGTGCCTGCTTTCCCCTGTAGACGGCCTCCCTTAGGCTCTTCTAGAATTTTTCTACCCCAATGTCAATCAAAGAACACTTGTCAGCTTGAAAAGTGGTGTTTAGCTTGCGGCATTCTTGTTGGAAGCGGCCTCCTCACTGTTATGTTCCGTTGTGTTCAAATTTCCATGTTGATAATGAGTTGCCTAAATTGATTGGCTGTCCCCCGAACCTTTATGGCTTTAATTTGCTCGCCCATTACTGTTTTACATTCCAAGCCCTTTGCCATAATCCTTGCACCTTTCCAGAAATTAACAAGTCAATGTATTTTCCCTGGCTGACCCTCAAACCCTTGTGGCTTTACATTGTTCCTCATCTTTGTGCTACATTTCCGAGCCTTCGCTAAAATCATTACACCCTTTCCTGAGATCAACCAGTCTGTCTATGATGTTTGGCTGGCCCTTGAACTTTATGTCTTTACTTTGCTCCCAACCTTATGTTGTACTCTCGATCCTTTGCCAGAATTCTTTATGTCCTTCCCCGACGACTGATGAGTCAATGTATAATGCTTGGTCAACTCTTGTGACATTTCCCATCTTTGTGTCGTGCTAACCTTGCATCCCTTCTGAGATTACCCGGTCACTGTATTATGCCCGGCTGGCCCCAGAACCTTTGTAGTTTTACTTTGCATCCCATCTCTGTGTGGTACTCCTTTACTTTGCCGACTCTTGTCTCTTCCATCAATTGAAGCCCTTGTGATTCCTTCCCAATGCTGTTTCAAACATCGTTATCTTTGTTATTCTTTTCGGTGTCATGCGCTTTGGAGCTGATAATAGGCTTTGAAATTTCTCGCATTTTCTTAAACAAAAGACATTAGAGACTTTTCCGAATACCGTTCTGAGTCATTGCATTTCTCGAGTCTCTAATGTCTTTTGTTTAGGAAAACGCGAGAAATTTAAAAGCCGATTATCAGCTCCAAAAGGGATAAAGAGCATGACACCCAAAAGAATAAAAAAGATAACGAAGTTTGAAACAGCAAGGGGAAGGAATCACAAGAGCTTAAATTGATGGAAGAGACAAGAGTCGGCAAAGTAAAGAAGTACCACACAGAGATTGGATGCAAAGTAAATCAACAAAGGTTCTGAGGTCAGCCGGGCACAATACACTGACCGGGTAATCTCAGAAGGGATACAAGGTTAGCACAACACAAAGATGGGAAATGTCACAAGAGTTGACCAAGAATTATACATCAACTCATCAGTGTTCAGCTATCTAAACATTTTACCCTTTGTTAACCCCTTCGAGCTTCTGTTATTTTATTGTCATACCCCCTCTTTCAGAATCCATAACGAGGGTTATACATGCAATTACTAAAACGATGTACCTACAATTAAAGAAAAATCAAGTAAAGCAAAACAAAAAAAGAAGTAAAAAAAGGGAAAAAAGAAGAAAGAAAAGAAAAGAAAAGAAGAAAAAATAAGAAGGAAAGAAGAGAAAGAAAGAAAAACAAAGAAAAGAAAGGAAGAAAAGAAAAACATAATGAAAAAAAGGAGAAGAAAAGCAACAACAAAAACAAAGAATCAGCAGGAACTACTTTTGACCTGATTCGTTTTAAGGATACATAGGCTGTCTCACGGCTCGGCCATATTCAAATAAAATCCAAAAGCCCCAAGCAGGAAACTGGGACAGAAATCGCGTTACTTTGGATTCCGAGAGTTTTAAATTTTGAAAACGCGAGAAATGAAATGCAATGACTCAGAACGGTATTTAGGTTAAAGAATTCCAAATTCACTGACTGTTCAAAGGCAGAGAAAGGAAACTTATCTGGGGAAGAGCAACTGATTTTTCATGATCTTGACATACACTTCAACCTAGTCGACCCAGTCTGTCTCGATGACCGACCTTTTTTTGCCATGCTTTTGTTGTTGTGACCATTTCTAAACCAATTCCTTCAACCAAACCCTAGCTTTGCTTACCGTATAGTGTTCTTGACCAGATTTCCACCAATAGCCTCTTTCTTATTATTGCTTCTTGCCTTGCCTTCGGCTCACGGTGCTCGTGAGGGTTTTCACCAATGATGCTCTCTCATTTTTATTTCTCTCAATTCTCGTCGTCTTATGGTGACCGTGAGGGTTTTCACAAATAATTCTCTCTTATTTTATTATTTTCTGCAGGAACTAGAGTGTCGCCCCGAGGTATGGTCCACCTTTCCTTGCTTGCCCTGGCATTTCTTACAGATTGATCAGAAGGACTTTCTTCGGACTATAATGTAGCCTTTTGGATAGGTTAGAAAGAAAGGGATGATAAAGGCTCAAAAATCGCTTTTATGGGTTCAAAATTTACAACTCTGGGAATCAAACCTAACACGATTTCTGTCCCAGTTTCCTGCTTGGGGCTTTTGGATTTTATTTTAATATGACCGAGCCGTGAGACAGCCTATGTATCCTTAAAAGGAATCAGGTCAAACGTAGTTGCTGCTGATACCTTGTTTTTGTTGTTGTTTTTCTTCTCCTTTTTTTCATTATGTTTTTCTTTTCTTCCTTTCTTTTCTTTGTTTTGCTTTTTATTCTTCTTTCCTTCTTCTTTTTTCTTCTTTTCTTTTCTTTTCTTTCTTCTTTTTACCTTTTTTACATCTTTTTTTTGTTTCGCTTTACTTGATTTTTCCTTTATTGTAGGTTCATTGCTTTTATAATTGCGTGTCTAACTCTCGTTATGGATTCCTAAAGAGGGTATATGACAATAAAAATAACGGAAGCTCGAAGGGGTTAACAAAGGGTAAAGTGTTTAGATATCTGAATAAAATGCCTTCATATTTCCAATCTATATAACATGCCAAGTACAAACAAATTCCAAGCATAGACAATGATCCAAACGAAAATCATACATAATATGTCTTGACTGCATCTGAATTGATAGCCATTTCTACACATTTCCTTCCACATCGGTTTGATATAGTGCCTCATTGGACAGCTCTCTTGACACGACAAATGGTCCTTGGTTTGGAGCAAACTTGCCCATTGCCTCGGCCTGGGGAGGGTGGATGCATTTCAACACTAATTGACCCACTTCAAACTTTCATGGACGCACTTGGTCGTTATACATCACCGCCAATCTTTTCTCGTCAATCAAACTCAATTGCTCCAAATGAGCTTTAACCCATTCTTCGTAGTCAATTCCTGCTTCTTCCATGATTCGAAGAGAGGGGATTTAAATTTCAGCCGGGATTACCGCCTCTGTTCCATATACCAACAAGTGTGGAGTTGCAATTACTGATGTGCGGACGGTGGTGCGATAGCCTAACAAAGGGTAGCTTCTCATGCCACTAACTAGACTCTTCCACCATTTTACGAAGTATCATCTTTATGTTCTTATTGGCCACGTCAACCGCTCCGTTCGCCTTGGGGTGGTACAGAGTAGAATTTTGATGTGTGATCTTGAACTGCTGACATACTTCTCTCATTAAGTGACTGTTGAGATTTGCCCCATTGTTAGTGATGAGAGTCCTGGGGATTCCGAACCGACAAATGATATTTGCGTGCACAAAGTCGACCACAGCCTTCTTGGTCACTTCCTTGAAGGTTTTGGCTTCAACCCATTTGGTGAAATAGTCAATAGCAACAAGGATAAATCTGTGTCCATCAGAAGCTGTTCAGCTCGATGGGCCCGATGGCGTACATGCCCCAAGCAACGAAAGGCCATGGTGCAGACATCGTATGTAATTCAGACGGCGGGGAGTTAATCAAATCTCCATGCACCTGACATTGATGACATTTGCGTATGAAGCTGATGCAATCCCGCTCCATGGTGAGCGAAAAATATCCCGCCCGAAGGATCTTCTTTACCAAAACATATTTGCTCATGTGTGGCGCGCAGATGCCAAAGTGCACCTCATTCATGATGGTTGTCACCTACCCAGCATCTACACATCTTAACAACCCAAGATCCGGCATTCGTTTGTATGATATTCCTCCACTGGAGAAAAACCCATTTGGCAAACGATGGATTGTCCTCTTCTGGTCACTCGTGGCTTGTACTGGGTACACACCTCTCATGATATATTCCTTGATGACATGGATCCAAGGCTCACCGACAAGTTCTTCTTCAACCACGTTGCAATAAGCATGTTTATCATGGACTCGGATATGTATCGGGTCAACATAAGTATTGTCCGGGTGATGTAACATTGATGCCAGAGTAGCCAAGGTGTCAGCAACTTCGTTGTGAATTCTGGGGATATGCCTGAACTCTATTGACCAGAATCGTTGGCAGAGATCATGCAAGCATTGCCGGTATGGTATGAGCTTTAATTCTTTTGTTTCCAGCTCCTCTTGGATCTGGTGTACCAGAAGGTTCGAGTCTCCTAAGACCAAGACTTCCTTGACACCCATGTCTGCTCCTAATCTCAGACCCAAAATGCATGCCTCATATTCTGCCATGTTGTTGGTGCAATAGTAGCGGAGTTGAGCTGTGAGTGGGTAATGATGCCCTACTTCAGAAATGAGCACCGCTCTTATCCCAACGCCTTTCATGTTGGCAGCCCCATTGAAGAACAATATAAAACCTAACCTCTCATCTCGCTCCATTCCATAAATATGAATCACTTTCTCGTCCAAGAAGTATGTATTCAAGGGCTAGAACTCTTCATCTATCGGATTCTCAGCTAAATGATCTGTCAATGCATGTGCCTTCATGGCAGTCCTGGTCACATAGATTATGTCAAAATCAGTGAGCATTATTTGCCATTTCGCGAGCCTTCTCGTGGGCATGGACTTCAGAAAAATGTACTTCAATGGGTCCAGACGCGAGATGAGATAAGTGGTGTATGAGGACAAGTAATGCTTCAACTTCTGGTCTACCCATTTCAAGGCACAACATGTCCTTTCGAGATGAGTGTACTTAACCTCTTAAACCGTAAATTTCTTGTTGAGGTAGTATATGGCCCGCTTCTTTCTCCTAGTAACATCGTGCTGGCCCAACACACACCCAAATGAGTTGTCCAAGACTGTCAAATAGTTGATCAATGGCCTTTCTAATTCTGACTGGACCAATACCGGTGGGTTCGACAAATACTCCTTTATTTTGTCAAAAGCCTCCTAGAACTCTCCCGCCCATTTCACCGCAGCATCCTTTTTCAATATCTTAAAGATGGGATCGTAGATAGTTGTGAGCTGAGCAATGAACCGACTAATGTAATTCTCCCAATAGACTCATCACTTATGTTTTATTCCTTGGTGGCGGTATCTCCGATATAGCTTTGATCTTTGATGTGTCTAGTGCATTGCCTCGGAGGCTGACTATGAACCATAGAAACTTCCCTGAGGGGATCCCAAATGCATATTTTGCCGGGTTGAGTTTGAGATCATACCTGCAGAGCCTGTGAAAAACTTTCCTCAGGTCCTTGACATAATCGAATTGTTTTCTGGACTTCACAGTCACATTGTCCACATAGACCTCAATTTTCTTATGTATCATATCACGAAAATGGTTGTCATGGCCCTTATGTATGTCGCCCCAATGTTTTTACAACCAAAAGGCATGACTCTATAACAATATGTCCCCCACGTTGTGGTAAATGCTGTTTTCTCCGCATCCTCTTCATCCATTAAGATCTTGTGGTAGCCTAAGTAACAATCCAAGAACGACCCAATCTCATGCTTTGCAAAATTGTCAATCAGTATGTGAATGTTTGGTAGAGGGAAATTGTCCTTTGGACTTGCTTTGTTGAGGTCGCGGTAATCAACACACACCCTGGTTTTACCATCCTTCTTTTGTACGTGCACAACATTAGCTAACCAGGTGGGATATCGTGTGACTCGGATGACTTTTGCCTCAAACTGCTTGGTCACTTCCTCTTTGATTTTCACGCTCACATCAGTTTTAAAATTGCTCAACTTTTGTTTGACGGGAGGTCAGGCTGGGTGAGTGGGCAATTTATGAATCACCAAGTCAGTGCTCAACCCGGGCATATCGCCGTAGGACCATGCAAGGACATCTTTGTACTCAAGCAGTATTTCAATTATTTCTTTCCTAAGTTGTGATCCAGATTTACACTTATTTTTGTTTCTCTGACATTATCCGGGCTTCCGAAATTGACTGCATCTGTATCGTTCAGGTTTGGTTTGGGTTTCTCCTCCAATTGGTTCAACTCTTTACTAATCTCATCTGAAGCCCCTTCCTCATTGTACTCTGACTCATCCTCATGTTCTATTTCCTGAATTACTGTTTTCGAACTAGAACAATTCTGAAGATTGGGCCGAGGAGTCCATATGTATGTCAGACCACTGGAACCAGCATAAACATAACTGTGCAAAAGAGAAAAGAAAGAGAAGTGAAGAAAAAATGGAAGCTATCAACATGGCTGGAAGATAAATTACATTTCATTAGAATCAAAGATAACAAATTTAACGCATCCGAACGACGGAAATAACAACTGAATAAACAACTCTAAAGCTAATCCAAACTAGATTGAAAGAAAAATCAAAGGCGACTACCACGTCTCCCTCCGGATGGGAAGATGAGTGGCTTTCCAATTATTGACTTTTGCACGTGTTCCCACGAATTCCACATCTACCCTGCTCGATCCTTCTCCTGCCTCAACCAAAGTTGCCTCATGGAACAACCTTTCTAACGTCTTATCCAAATCCCCGTCCGCGTCGATCAGTGGGCTGGAAATCCTTGGCACGGAGCCATTTCTAGTACTGGGCTTGACAAACGATTTGGACAATCTTGGGATGGGCTTTGGGAGAGCCCAGGCCCTCTGCTTTAGTTTCCTAACTTGCCTTATGTCTGCAGCTATAGGCTTGAACCGTAGACCAAAAGTGTCCACATTTTTTGGGAGGGACACTGGTTGCACAATGCCTTGCAGAGCAGCACCGAACCCCTTGTCGGGCGTGAAATCATTCTTCATCATTTGTGAAGCCACCATGACCGACGTAGCTGCTATCCTTAGAGTCATGACAACCTCACCTTATGGGATCATCTGAACCGACACTGTATCAATTACATGGTATACCCATGGCCTTTTGTTGTCTTCAGGTTCAATAAAAGGCACGATAGCATCGCCCGGAGCATATTGATTATCTTTACAGTGCACCACAATCTCTTGCCTGTCCCATTCAAATTTGACCATCTTGTGCAAAGTAGATGGCACTGCCTTGGCTGCATGAATCCATGGCCTACTCAACAACAGGTTATATGAAACTACCACTTCCACCACTTGAAATTCCATGGTGAACTCAACAGGCCCTATTGTCACTTCTAGCACTATATCTCCCATTAAGTCTTTGCCTGCACCGTCAAAACCTCGAAAACAAATGTTATTCTTGTGGAGCCTTTCGTTCCCCACCTTCATCTTGTTAAAATATGGAGAGCGGAGAGATATTTGCGCTGGATTTGTTGCCGAGCAGAACTCGGGTGACCACAACATTTTCACATTTTACGGTTAGATAAAGGGCCCGATTGTGATCAGTGCCCTCCATAGGCATCTCGTCATCGGAGAAAGTGACCCGATTTACCTCGAACGTCTTGTTTGCAATATTCTCCAAATGATTCACTGTTATTTTATCAGGGACATGGGCTTCGTTCAAAATATTTATCAGTGCCCGTCGGTGTTCATCTGAATGGATTAATAAGGATAATAAGGAGATTTGAGCTGGTGTGTTCCTCAACTAATCTATGATGGAGTAGTCCTGCATTTTTATTTTCTTCAAGAATTCTTCCGACTCTTCTTCTGATACAGATTTCTTCATTGATTTTGGGTTATCTTTGTAGATCCTACTTTTCCTCAATTCTTCAGGGGCGAAGTATCTCCCTGACCGAGTTAAACCCCGGGCCTCACACACTTCATCCCTAACTTCCTTTCCTTTATACATCACTATTGCTTGTTTATATCTCAAGAAAACGACTTTGTTGTTTATGATTGTTGGCTGGATTACTGGTTATACAATGACGGGATCTATGCAAAAACCTTCCACCACCACAACAGGTTCTCTAGCTGCCCCCGTGTACTGTTACTTTTGCCTGTTCATGATTTGGCGTAACCATGCATGATGGGCTCCCTTGAATTGTGACAGGTTTATTGCTTCTTCTCTTTGCCTCGATCACCAACTTCTCACTGCTCACATTCTCAGTTGTCTTAACTTCACTGTGTTTGATCATCATTACAGTCTGTAAGGGCTGTTTGGACTCTCCCCTTTTTCCATGATCTAAATCATGTTGGTCTCCTAATGGGCCAACAGCGGGTTTTGATTAATATTGGGTACCTCTGGAGTCTTCACCTCGATCCGGTGGGAGTCGATGAGTTCTTGGATAGCATTTTTCAAGTGCCAACACTTTTCGGTATCATGCCCCGGCGCAGTGGAACAGTACTCACAGCTAACAGAATAATCTAGATTCTTTAGGGGAGGAATTGGCAATTTTGCTTCAATTGGTCTCAACATATCCAATTCTCGAAACCTGTGGAATAGACTAGTGTAGGATTCTACCAGTAGAGTGAAAGTCTTCTTCTTTTGCACCCTTTCATTTCTGAGGACTGGATTGGCTCGGAAGACTGGTTTCGAGGTTGTTGGTAGGCTCTTGGAGGTGGGTATTTATTTTGTGGAGTGGGGTAGGTATTTTGTGGGGATGGCGCACGCCATTATGTGTGATTGGGAGGTTGGGTATACGCTTGTTCGTAATGGACTGAGCAGAAAGGTTCTAATGGTGGATAATAATGTTGTGGTGAACTGTATGGAGGGTGTTGGTACATTTGGTGGTGAGGAAGAGGCTGGGCATAATGAGATGGAGCCCGAGGCCTGAACCAAGTTCTCGACTCCACTATCTCTACTTCCTCCTCCTTATTTTTTCCGAATGCTCCCCCGGCTCTGCCCTAGATGGCCTGAGTGGTTGCCTTAATTGCAGAGTAGCTCATGATTATTTGATTTGAGAACTTCCTCGACCATACTTCCCATCTTGACTACTTCTTTGAAAGACTTACCCACTGCAACACCAAATGCCCAAAATAGGTAGGTTCCAGAGCTTTTAGAAAATAGTCAACCATCTCACTCTCCTTCATGGGAGGATCAACTCTTGCTGCTTGTTCTCTCCACCGGAAACCGTATTCCCTGATGCTCTCGTAGTTTTTCTTCTCTAGTTTTGTTAGAGATAACCAATCTGGGATGATATCAAGATTATATTGAAAGTTACAAGCAAATGCTTGTGCCAGGTCGTCCCAAGTGTACCACCGATTGTGATCCTGCCGAGTGTACCACTCCATTGCCGACCCACTTAAACATTAGCTAAAGTATGGCATTAGTAATTCATCTTTTCCCCCTGCTCCTCTCATTTTGCTGCAAAACCCCCCTTAGATGCGCGACCGGATCGTTGTGTCCATCATATAAGTCAAATTTAGGCATCTTGAAACCTGGAGGCAACTTCACATTTGGAAATAGAAAAAGGTCCTTGAACGCCACACTCACCTGGCAGCCTAATCCCCACATGTCCCTGTATGATTGTTCTAATCTTCTGACCTTTCTAAGCATCTCTTCCTGCTCAATATTTTTGATTTTCTTTTCTGCTCCCACCGGGATTTCGAGATGGGGAACATAGGATTAAGGCTCGTGGGCTTTGTAAGTAGGCTCTGGTGGATAGTATTGGGGTTCATACGCTTGAAGCAAGGGTTCACTTGACGATCTATGGAGTGAAGAAGGCGGAGGTGCCACATAGATGGGGGAAATTGGCCGAGGGGGGCAAGGAGCGACTTTGGGTGGTGGAGCTGGTGGTGTTTGAGAGGTCGTACCCTGATGTTGTGAATTGAAAGGAAAACTTGAGGGTGTATCAGTGGTGGACTGGTCAGGAGCTTGGGCCAGTGGCAGGATGAAGGTTGGATTAGCAGGAAAGGTCGGGGGTAGCTGTCCTCTTGCCCATGCCTGGTACATCTCAGCCATTTGGTGCTTTAGCTTATACATTTCCTCCTTCATGGCATTAACGTCCAATCACTCTACTTCTTTCCAGGGGTCAATAATGTTGACATCGGTTTCCTGATTGGCCATGACTTGCTTGCTCTTAGACCGCATGTTATAGGAGTGAATTGCCAGAAAGCCGCAAGTACCAACCACGTGTCTAGTCTAGAATTACAAAACACCAAAAACTTGTTAATGGTTAGGTTCTAACACGCAAGAGGCTGTATATTGGCTATGAAAACAACTAAATCATGATCGTCACTACATGCATCGGTTGCTTGAGTCATCTCGGCTTTCATTTCTTTGTTTGCAAGGCCCCTTTGTTTTAGATTTATTCTCTCCCTCTCTCCTATTTATATTCAGTTATGGTTCAATGCTATGTAGATTACCTACATATCATGACCCCGCATGAATCAGCCCAAGCGTAGTTCTTGCTAAAATAAAGGCGAAACATAAAACAATTGACATTTTCAATTTTCCTAATAACAAACTTGGTTACAAAGACTCGAATAATTGACAGACTTTGACAAATGATGAGATATAGAAATGAAGGATAGCTAACCATACTTCATGAAAATACAGACTCTAAGTTAAACTGATAGATTTTTATATTTATTTTTTTAAAGGAAATGCAATATTCAAGAAATCTTGAATACATTAGTGCTTCAAATGCTCCTGGGACCCGCGTGGCATCGTTCGGCCTTGTCGGGGGTCGCCTAGCTAAATCTCCTTGGAGGTGATGAAGATCTTCCATTATTTGGCGAACAAAGGTCATGGCGGTGGCGAAGAACATGGATCTTGTCATATCCTCGCAGTGGTTGCACTTTGTGGTGATGTAGTCTGCGATCATCTGTACTCTGTCCCTTATAGCACCCTTTTCTTGCAATGGTCACCCAATGTTCTTGGCCTTTGCCTCTAGATTCCGCTCTGCTACCTGATTAAGTTCTTGTAATTCCCACAAATCCATCTCTGATCGTGCTACTGCTGCATAACAATGTTCTCTTTCGACTTTGAGGTCCCTGGCTTGCTTGGCTACTTTATTCTCAACTGTAATGATCTTCCTTTTTAATGCAGCAACCTCATCGTCATTCCTTTCCTTTAATTGCTCGTGGCTCGTTCCTCCACATTTTTAGCAAATTGTTTCCAAGCCCTAGATAGATCACCTTCGGCTTTATTCAAGTAAAACCCATACTCGGTTACTTTTCGCCTTAAATTGTCTATGTGCTTTTAATCCTTCGCACTCCTGGGGGATTTTCTGTGGCTGTTTTCATTTTCTCGATTTGGGCTCGCAACGCTTTATTTTCTATGGTTAATATTTTCTTTTCTCCCTCATCTGCAGTGGCTTGAAAACCATTTTCAAATTGAAGGTCTTTGACTTGTTTTTCTAATTTTCCTATTATGGCCCTAAACTCATTTTCCTTAGCTAGCAAATCCCATTGTTCTTGTGACGTTTTAGCAAATTCTTGGATGTGCGGCCTCTTACCTGGCCTTCCAAACTATATTTCTTTTTTATACCAAGCAATGTAACTCAGTGTGACCTTGCCTTTAGATATGTCACGTATTCGGGTACTCGCCGTCAAGTATTGACATTCGCTCCAAATTTAACGGACGATGGGGGAATTGACCATTGGGACTAATCTCAACCGCGTGGCGATTAATATCCTCATCCCTGGGCTGGATACTTTAGATACACATTAAAAGGAAATGAGGCCCGGTGGCTGGAATATACACGATTTCATCCACGGGGAGCCACCCGAACGTCCACTCTATTTGTTTGCAGTGATAGCCCGGAGACACGACACCCATTCTGCAGCACATTTGGGTAACCTAAACCCATCAACCCTGTTGTAGAATTCTTCTATGCAGCTCTTTGTTGGCATCCCATAATTAATGAATTGAGGCTGATTGCATAAGTGTTCGATCATCCATATTTGAAACAATAGGTTACATCTTTAGAAGAAGTCTCCTCCTGTTTTACAGGCAGTGAGAGATCGGAAGATTTCAGATGAAATCATGGGAGCGAGGGTGCTCTTGGCCTGAGTTATGAAAGTGTTGACAACTCCTGCTATCTGTATGTCAATATTTTCATCCTTCCGCGAAAAATCCAAAAGACCCAAGAAGAATACCATGAATACAAAACACTGATGCACCTCCCATTTGAGTTTATTTCCTTTGCTGCAAATATGGTTTTTCGGGTCATTGAATCCCCCTATGAGCCCATACCTCTGAGATGTAAAATGTGGCGTACAAAATCCGGCTGATAGGTCTGGGTTATGAACCTTCCTACTGATTTTTAAGGAGTCCAAGAATTTGTGTACGGCGAGGGCTATTGGCGCAATCAAGTATTGGTGCCTCAGGGGATCGTATGGGTCCCAATATATCCATTTATTTCCTCCAATGTCCGCATGAGTTCGAAATCCGAGAAATGGAATACATTGTGAGCTGGGTCCCATAATGTGATTAATGCCTTTCTGATATCTCCCCTCGGGTGAATCTTTAACATCCCAGTAAGTCCACCCAAATGCATGTTCACCCTGTTTTTCCCCGCTTCACCCAAGTCATTCCACCACATGTGTAGCTCCAAGGGAATTTTGTTCATGAATGTTATCGGCAAATGCTCATCTGTGCTCATTCTGCACATTTATTAGAGCGAATTAGTATCTCAATATTTTATTATGTTTGATTTTAAAAATCAAAATTGACCCCTTTCTTTTATGAAATGTATTTTCTGAAATCAAAGCCCAGCTTTGCAAATACTGCCTTTCAGCACTTCTGGAGGAAGATTTTAAGGTTGTGCTTGCTAACCGGCAAAAAATAAAATAAAACCCAGAGGTGGCCATTCGTGAAAAATCAGCCTTCCGGCGTCCCTTTCGGTAACACTCGGTTGTTCTTGGCAACAATGGCATCACCCTATTTATTTAGGACCACAAATAAAAAATTGCACATCTGTTTTTCTTTGTTTTGGTTATTTTTTGTAAAAGGGAGATTCGGCCCGATGGAGGTTGTCTACGTATCTCGCACCCAACGAGAATCAAACCGCGGGAAAATAAAACTAACTATTTTCGAAAACAAGACACTATTTCGGAAAGCAAAACCCCCTTTCTTTATATTTTCCTTTTCAACAAATGACTTGAAAATAAAACGCTTTGTTTTTCCTTTTCATTGGCAAATAAAACAAACAATACACAATAACACTCTTTTGTTTTTCTTTTCATTTTTTCAAAATTTGGTAGAGTTTCAGCACTACTTGGACATAAGTGGTTAACTCTCTATACTGCTATTTTTCTCTTTTTTCAACTTTTCCAAATTTCAACAGTCGGTCAGCATGCAAGCCCGAAACAAACAAAAGCACACGCAACACGTAAGATATATTAGGATGTTCTTTTCATTTAAGGTTACCTATCCTAGACGGACCCAATCCCTGTGTTGAGTCCCCTAAGTCATATGTACGTGATGAAAATAAGTGTTCCTACTAGGGATCTTGCATGAAGTCAAGTTATTCTAGGTTCAAAACCTGAGTATGTGTCCTAGATAGTGTACCTGAGCGGACTACTCAAGTCGAGGAGAGGGCTACGTACCCGGAACCAAAAGGCCATCCGGCTTAGTAACTTATCCGGCCTCTTTCATATTTCAGGGTATGACACTAACAGAATAGGGAGTCGCAACAAGTAAGCACATCCTCAGAGGTGAGAAGAGAAGGGTTTCATATCAGTATATATGTACAATTAAGATAATATCAAAGCGCTAAAAGCATAATTTTGCACATTAAGCTAACATTTAAAATAAGATAATAAACAAATACAAATACAACAATTATTCTAAGCTCGAGTTATTGAACCCTAAACCAGAGATTCTGGGTTCAGTCTCCCCAGCAGAGTCGCCAGAGCCGTCACACCTCCTTTTGGCACTACACCCGGCGAAGGGCGTAGATAAATGAGTTTTTCCAATTAAAAGACAATCGAAACAGGGTTCTATTATTAAGTAAATTTCAGGGTCGCCACTTGGGAGATTTATGGTGTCCAAAGTCACCGGTTTAGAATTCTGAATCGAGGAAAAGTATGACTTTGTTTAACAGTCCGCGAACCACAATCCGTGTAAGGAATTCTATTAGCCCGAAAGAAGGTGTTAGGCATTACCGGGTTCTGTGGTTCTAGCACTGTCACTCAACTATTATATTTGGCTTAAATTATCTGATTTGTACCATTATGAACCTATGTTTATTGTAAATCTTTTAATCACTTTTATTATTATTATTATTTTTAAAAGAGAATTACAATGCCGTTAAAATGTGTCTTGAACCACATTACATAAATGCACCCGTGGTTTCGATGCATTTCAACTTCTTTGAAATTTCGATTTGGGTGACATTAATGTGCGTCCAAATTTAGGAAAGGTAATTATTAATCTAACGCGCCTAAAGAAATTATACGTTCGCACTTTGTGATGGCCATGGAATTTGCTAAATGGTGCGCCTCGGAATCTAGGGATCAAGAGTAAGTAAGCAAGGGCCAGAGTTTTCTTCTAAGTTAGTCTTTAATAAAGCTGATTAATGGACATTTCATAACTTAGACTTCAATTCCATGCCATTGGGCTTTTAAGTGAGCCCAAGGATGGTGGATTCTTTATCCAACCTTGTAAAATCAGTCATTGAAGAATCTCAGTAGAATAAAGCCAAATTTGGCTATACAGTAGCCCTGGATGAGGCGCAACTCACAATAGACGGGTTGTTGAGCGCTCATCCTAGGTGGATCGTTATCCTCATTTGCATGCAAACTTGCACAATTATTTCTAGCAAAAAATTAAACGACAGAACTATATGTTTTACATATGAGAACAGGATGCTGATTTTTCAACTAATACTCACAGGATTCAGGGAACTAACATAAAACAACTGATTAAAACTTGACTTTTGGACTCACAACCAACGATTCTAAAGCGACGTTGATTATGAAAAGAAAACTTACTAATTTGAACTAGTATATATGAACTTACATGAATGAACACCTAATTTTCAATTTCATGTTATTGAAATACAATAAATACCACATCAATGACCCATACTGAAAATTGATAAACTTCATAACCTTAAAATCAATTTACCTAATCTCACAATATATAGACGACTATTTCACTACGAACCATGACCAAATCAAAATAAATTCTTCACTCAGTCCTTATATAGTCCATATACAAACCAGATGAATTAGAATGAATTACATAAACATATAAATTAAACTACATAATGTACCATATTTCCTAATCATCTCTACAACCCAAGTAGACATCAAATCGTGAAGCCAGGCTTCCTTTCAATTTTTCATCCAAAGGATTACATCAAGGAATTTGAGTGTGTACCTTGAATGAAGAACAGACCTACGAGTAGGCAGTCACAAGATAAACAGCAACAGTAGTGATAAATAACCCAAGAGTTAACAAGAAAGTCAGTGAATAGACCCCCAAATCAATAGAATAGTAGACTCAGTACTTTCAAAACCCAGGAGATGCAAGTCACACAACCAACACCAATGTTAAGTAGCCACACTAACTTGAACTTCACACAAATAAAAAACCCAGCAATTTAACTTTTACTCCATGATAAGAAGAAGAAATCAGAACTGGTTTTTGGATCAGAATTTTAAAATTTTAAGCTTAAAGAATTGATTGGATTAGCAGCTCTCTTGTTTTCTATCTTTTTTTTTTTCCTACTTTTCTTCTAGGTGCTAGTATATATATCCTCACACATAGGGCTACCTTCAAATTTTAGTTGCCTTTTAGTCCCTATTTTATTACCACCTTAGTCCATATTTCCTAGCTTGCTACCCAAGTTACCACAAAATAGAAATCTAAATTGCAATTTATTCCCTATTCCAGAAGCTTCTTAACTTAACTGGCCAAAGATTTCTTGTTGAACTACCCAAATTACCCTTGATTTGTTCGTAAAATTACTAACCCTAGCCCGACTCTACCCTAGTTCACTTAACTACAATCAAATGCCCTAAAGTCTGAATCATAGAACCCAAGTTATCCTAAATGTTTGAATTAATTGACCAAATTCCAAATCCACTACAATTATGCATCACCACTATCTAACCAAAGCATATTATAAAAATCATAACACGATCAAGCTGACAAAATCAACAAAAATCAAAGCATAAACACAGGTTGCCTTTCAGTAAAATACTCACACTACTTCAATCAACCACTGATGGAAATAATGAACCAAGATAAAAGCATTCAGGATATGAACACATCAATGAGCGTGTATATTCATCCAAAGATCCAGAGATAAGAAATCAAAATCAAAGAACGAACACCAATTGTCTTTTCATAGACAGATTCCAATTAAAAAGGTTTTCTGAAATTGAACCAAAATAGAGGATTTCAGTGAGCGTACACATTTACCCAAAAGACCCAAAGATAAGAAATAAGAATCAAAGAACAAACGCCAACTAACTTTTCATAAACAACCCCCCCAAGTAATAAGGTCAGCCAAAAATAGAACAATGGACCCAAAGTAAAGACACTCAGGAGGAGAACAAAGGAACAACTATGCTCACTATACAATAAGCATATCAAACGAATGAACCATGAATCAAACCAAACAGAAGAAAAAGAAAGAGAGGAGAGCATGAAGACTAAGAATATATTGAGACAAACAGTAGAGGACCTCTACAATGATATTCTACTAAAATTAAACAAAGATAGAAAACTTAGCTTAAGATTATGGCTTCAGAGACCACATGCAGCACTAAACAGGTTCTGGCTGATTTTGATTTAGCATTTGAACCGGGCGAGTGTGATTCGAGGGCCATGAGGCATGGATTTGGGTTGAGGGGTGTGAGAAGAGTGCACAATGTTGGTTTAGCGGAGTTTGGAGATGGTTAGGTTTTGGGCGGTCTATTCGCATCAATATTCGAACAGATGTGGTGTGGTTCGAAGAACAACAATGCTAGATCTGTGATGAGGACAGGGAGAGGAACCTAGGGTGTAAAGCTTGAAGTATTTGGTGGCCAGTTGTCAATGTGGACGGCGGACCTGTCGAGTTTTAGACGGACATTCGATGGGATGGAGGATTATTTGAGGGTAACCAACATTGGGGTTGGAAAGGGGACGGTGAGGATATCATATGGTGTAGTTTCGGGGTCCATCAGAGCTACGCCGGTGGCGGACGGCGGGGGGAGGGTGGTGATATGGTGGTGTTACACCGGAGGGATTTAGGGTTGTGTTTGGACATGGTACTATGATTTCTGGTAGGGGGTGTTATATGACACTTATATAGTGTGACACCCCCCGCATCTCGACCGTTTGGTCAAGATTGATCAACGGCTCAGATTCCTTCAACGTAAACGACGTCGTTTTAGTCCTGGTGCTTTTGGACCAACCAGGAGACGTTGGGTTTGGGTCAAATTTTGTGGGTCTGGTAGTTTTTGGGCCAAGCTTGTGACTAAAACTGGCCTTAATTATGGTCTTTAACAAAGACCCATATTTATGTTTTTATAAATTCCCTTTTTTATGTATTTTATTATATTTTCATATTTTTAGTAATAAAATTAAAGTAAACAAAACATATTTAACTTCTACAAAATAGACTAAATAAAATCCTAAATTCTAATTTTAAAAGAAAATTGATCAAATGTAAGAATGAATAAACTTTTTTTTTCTTATTTTCGAAATTAATTAACTAATAACCTAAATTAAAAAATGTTAAACTTAATTTCTAAATGCAAACATTCCATTTTTATATTCTTATGAATTATATTAATTAAAACGTGTATCGTGCAAATAAACCCAAAATTATGTAATTAATTTAAAAAATATTTTAAATAATAAAAAGGAAAAATACAAATTATCAAAAATTCACGCAGTTAATTCCTAAAATTCAAATAATAAAAGGGAAAAATGCAAATAAACACAAAATCACTCAAATAATTCCTAGAAATTAAAATAATAAAAGAAAATTATCGTTTAAATGAATTTTATAGGAACATTTCGAGCGAGGCAATAATCACATGCTCACCACAATATTATTCGTAAATCCACTAAATCACAAATTCTATTATTTACACCTTTTTTATGGAATTAAGTTATATAGTTATGTCCTTGAATTGAGTTAGAACTCTAGAATTGATACTTCCCACTTTCTTTTCAAATTCTCAACAAGGGACTATTCACGATGAATTCCTTATATGAACATTTTATTCAAATGGACAAAATCTACTCGCTTGTGACTATACATGTATCATCGTAAAGTTTACCTATATGATGTCAAGTTCCATGTAAAGAATCCCAGTGTTGTGATCCTTTTTGAGTCACTCTTTTTTCACTAGTCTATATGGCCTCTATGATTTGAAGTAACTCTACCCTCTTGCGGGTATCATCATGAAACCTTTTTATTGTCTAGTGACATGAGAGCATATCTCACCTCATATCATTTGTGTACATGTCAAATGAAGGAGTCGCTTGTCTGTATAGAATTTTCGAGAAATTTGTGATTTTTATGAATTTGTCATAGGAAGATGTTTTGTTTGCCCAACTCAATATGACTTTCATGTCCACTAAGATCATTCCTTATTAAGAGGCTCACTTTGTTCCTAGTGTTGCGAGTTCCCGTAATGTGGTTGTGTATTTCAGTCTAGTAGTTGATATAGCAGAATCATGTTCAGCTCGTGTCAAATGTCTACTTTCTTCTTATACCTCCACAACATGTGATAATTGTATTCCTTAGTTAGTGAATTAATGTGCTAGTTTCCCAACACTTGCTCAATATCCATGATAGAATATATCCTTCTATGAGTCATTGTAGACATGCGATTTTTGACCCTCCCCAAGATTTTACATATTTTAGCATATAAATATTTAATTTAGGGCTAATATCGATATTTTAGCTAGTTTTGACCCTTTTACTTTATTTTATCACAAAATATTTTTTCTTTTTTAGCTAATCTAGTTGTTTTTATTTATCTAATTTACATAAAATTCAAATACAAATACAAAAAAAATAGTTTCACTTTAATTTCAGGTATATTATTTTAATTTTACAATGATTTTTTCAATTTTTTTTATCTTTTAGTATGATATTTGAAAAATACAAAACAATATGTTTGTTTTAACGGGTAGTTTTATTTTAATAGTTATTTTACTTAAGTATGATAAATTAATAAATGGTGTAGTATTTTTGGTCTTGTTTTAGAAGAAAGAGTATGAATTTGAAGCTAATTTTATTTGGTCTTAATTAAAAAGACCTAATCTTGAATAGCCCAAAACGTTGAGCCCATACTTCATTCTCTGACTTAACTTAATCGCTACCCATATATAATAACACCTGCACTCGGTTGCAAAACAAATAGGCTACACGGAATTCAGCAAAAGACCAAGGAAGGAACCCCCCCCCCCCCCCCCCGACCCCTGAACTTCTTCTTCTCCAAAAATCCAAAAAGAATAAGACCAAAAGACTCAGGCTAGCAAGGGAGAGAAACAATGCTGATTTTGAAAACCCCATGGGACTTTATCTCCTTCAGCACAAAAATGAGCAGCGACTCGTCGGAAAATGCAACACCACGCAGCCCTTTCAGCCATGACTATAACGACACAGACCTAAGAGAACCAGTCGCACAATGAACTCGCCAGAACGCACACGCACAGTAGAGAACACGGACAAAACTTGGATGGAAGTTAAAAATGAAGTTTACAGAAGGTTGAGGTGTCGAGCTTTCCGTTTGAGATACGCGGTCTTCATTACTATTCGAGATCTTCTATTTATCATTGTTCAGCTCTGAAATTTCGGCAGTGTAAAAGGTTTGTCCTTTCATCATTCTAGTAATAATGCTTACAGTAGTCCTATTTGGTCTACTATCATTGATGTTGTAGAATGATTGTCACCTGAATTTGGTCTTTATTGGCCTTTTCTGATTTCAATTATATCTTGGCATGTGACTTCGTTGTTGAGAGTGTTTCTGTTACAATGTTGGAAAATTTAACATAGAGATTTATGTCATTTTAATACCTCTCTCATTAATACTGCAAGTTATGTTTACTATTTAAACAATTAATTAAATATGTTTAAATAATAAATGAAGATTCATAGCTTTGCTTTAGGCGTGATTAATCGTAATTATGGGTACAGTTCATGTGACATAGTTATGATGCCTAATTTCCGAAACTAGGGGGTGCATTTCATGTGACCCAATTGTAACAGCTTCGAACAATAAAACCCTCTAAGATAATTTGAGGCATGGCATGCCAGATAAAACCCCTAAGCCAATGGATCTCATTTAATTAATTTTAACTCTTTAGAAATTGAGGTGTGCCATTAGCTTAATTTTTCATGGTTCTCACAAAGTTGAAAATACGTAATTTCTTTAGGCGCACAATTTAAAAATTGCCTACCTAAACTTGGTTGTGCATCTCATGTGACCTAAATCCAAATCTTACAATATTAAATAAAATATGTCGTGGAATGCGGGTGCATTTGATATGGAGTGATTCAAAGTCGTATTTTAGATAACTTGAATCTTCCTAAAAATGATTAAAGTGGTTACTATGTTAAAAATATACCATAGGGTAAAACATGTATTAAAATCAAATAATATGCTAATTATAATAGTATAAGCGACCATGCTAGAGCCACAGAATCCGGAAATGCCTAACACCTTCTTCCGGGTTAATAAAATTCCTTAGTCAAAAATTTTGGTTCGCAAACTTCACAAGGAAAGTCGAATTTTCCTCGATTTAAGATTCAAAAAAATCGGTGACTTGAAACACCAGAAAACAAACTATCCCAGATGGCGACTCTGATAAATAAATAGTCTCACGTCAAATAATGTCACTTTAAGTGGAAAACTCCCTTAGATACTACCTTCGGTTGGTGTGTAAAAAAGGAGGTGTGACAGCTTTAGGGACTCTACTCGGGACCCAAACCCAGAATTTCGGTTCAGGGTTTAAGAATTTGAGCTTAGATATAACGGTTATAGGTTGCTTGTTTTATTTGATTTTTACGTGTTGAGCCTAATGTTCTCAATTCCGTTTTACCGCTTTGATATTATATTAAAATTATATAAACTATTACGAACCCTCTTCTCCCTAAGCCTTCTAAATCATCTTGTAAGTGTGCACTTCGTGTGACTTCTTTTATGTTAGAGTCATATCCAAATTTTGAACGTGGTTCGGACAAGTTGCAAAGTCGGCGAAGCTTCTGTATTCCCCGTACGCTCCCCCCCTCCCGGTTCGAGTTGTCCGCTCGAGTAAGCCAAGTCTAGAACAAATATCAATATTTTTAAAATCTAGAATAACACAGCCTCATGTCGCATCCCTAGTAGGAAGGTATGTTTATATCACGTGCATCTAACTGTGGGGACTCAACATAAGGGTTCGGTCTGTCTAGGACAGGTGTATCCAAATTAAAAGACCATCATGTTGCATCTTACGTGCTACTTGCACATCTTTTTGTTTCGGCTTGCATGTTGATCGGCTCCTACAATAGGAAAGAAAATGAAAAAAAAAGAGAGGAAAAATAAAAGGAAAAAACAAAATAAAAGAGAAAGAAGAAAAGAAAAGAAAAGAGAGAGAGAGAGAGATGTAGGTATTTGAAATATCCTGAAACTCTGCCAAAATTTTGAAACAAAAAATCATTTCTAAATAAGTCATGTTTTTCCTATTCCGTCAAAATTAGGTGAACTACGCGGGTCTGACTCTCACCGGATGTGAGATACGTAGGCAAACCTCATCGGTTCTGGCCCACCATTTTCAAAACATTCAATAATATTTCCTTTACCTCCTATTTAGAAAATCTTTCTTTTAGACCCTAAAGTTTTAAAAAAATAGAAAAGTATTCTCATCTATTTTTTCTCAAATACAAAAAATATTTTAAATTTTCTTTCGAAATTCAAAAAAAAATCAATTAAAAGTCCAAAAAAATATTTCTTCTTTCATCCTTAGAGTTTTTTATTTCAAAATTTTAGGAAAAACATCAAATAATCCAAAAATGTTTTTGTTCTTCACTGAAAAGAAATTTAAGATGCAAAAATATTTTCTTTTTCTTTGGAAGTAGTTCTTTCATAAATTGAAAATAAAATCCAAAAATATATTTTTTTTAAAAAGAAGTTTCTCTCTTCTTTAGAAATCTTTCTTTTCAAAAAAAATAAAAAATCGAAAAAAATCTTTCTTTCTTTATAAGTCTTTCCTTCGAAAATTTAAAAAAATCAAATCAAAATCCAAAAATATGTTAGTTTATTTACTTGATTCATAGTCCCCCAACCTACGCAAGAGCTTATTCACGTTACCACATGATACGCAGGCAACCCACATCAGGTTCGATCACCATTAAAAAGAAATGAAAAAAATGGAAAAAATATTGATGATAATAAGGACCGACTGAGTCCATTATAACATGTTTTGTTTTGAATTGTGAAGAAAGTTGAGGTGGCCGGTTTGTGGTAAGCTGGAAACACAAGATCCAGGGAAAAATGATAACTGACATCGAAGTTGTTACAAGTTCTCCAGAGAGTCAGGGTCAGAGGGTCCAACAAGAGTCTATTGTGTTTGAGAAAAATAGAATATTGAAACAGTAAATGACCGAAAAGTGTCAAGCATGGGCTAGTGGTCAAGGACAGCCTCGTCATGAGTCACAATTTGCTACACAGCAAGAGCAGTACCACTTTCGTGATTACCACACATACTCGTTTGATCTTCCTGCAAACATTGAGAAGTCTGCCCGAAAAATGGAACAGGAAGAAATGAACAAAAGAGTGAAAAGATTAGAAAAACGGTTGAAAAACATACAAGGGTTGGCAGGTCAAAAGAGTGTTGCCTTCAGTGATCTATGTAAATTCCTCGATGTCCACTTGTTGCCTAGTTTCAAGACTCCTAAATTTGAAAAGTATAATGGACATGGATACCTCATAACCCACCCAAAAAGGTATTGCAATCAACTGAGAGGTGGGCGAAGCAATCTGCTGATGGCTTATTTTGGGGAAAGTCGTACAGGAGTAGCCTCCGAATGGTGTATGGATCAAGACACGTCTCGCTGGTATGTCTGGGATGACATGGCATAGGCCTTTATCAAACAGTTCCAATACAACATTGACATCGCACCAGACAGCAATTCATTTTCAAACTTGAAGAAGAAACCAACTGAAAGTTTCAGGGAATATGCCATTAAGTGGAGAGACCAAGCAGCTAGAGTTAAGCCACTCATGGATGACAACGAGCTAATCAGTATCTTCCTTCAGGGTCAAGATAAATATTACTTTCAGACATGATGTCCGCAGTTGGTAAATCCTTCCCGAAAAAATCAAAATGGGAGAACTTCTACATAATGGCCTGAAGACAAGCAGAATTGTATGTCAAGCAGCTCTCAAAGCTACAGCTCAAGATGTCCAAATTTAATCTGGTGACACGAATGAGATGGATGAAGAAATCATATTGACATCAGGGTCGAGAAGAGTTCGTAGGAGAGCATCTTGAAGGTATGACCAACCTCGTTTGTTTTCTGATGATGCTCTTGAGCACTATTATCCACCTCAGAACTCAGAACACCATGTTGCTCCACCTCAGTATATTGTCCAGCCACCAGAACACCCCAGAAGGTGAGCACCAGCATTGCAAAATCTCTGCTAGCCTCAACAAAATTTTCAAGTGCCATATAACATATATCTATGCAAGGGGAACAGAAGGGAACAAAGGTTGAATGATAATTTTACACCGATAGGAGAGTCCTATACAATCTTATTTGAGAATAAGCAGCATGACATGATTGCACCTATTCCTCTGGATCACGTGGACCCACGTGCAAGAAGCTTTGACCCTTCCAAAAGGTGAGAATACCATTCCGATGCCCGGGGGCGTGATGTTGAAAGTTGTCGGGATTTGAAAAAAGAAATAGAAAGGATGATTCATGAAAAACTGATTGTTCTCCGAGACGACAACACCCAAAATATCATACAGAATCCTTTACCTATACATGATCATGCACACTTTGTGGGGATGATACATGGTGACAAGGAGTATGAGAATCCTCTCGTGAACTTGCCGACTGAAATTGGAGAAGGCCATGGTGATTCTAATGAGAAAATTTGTGGCTAAATGTCACGATTAACAATTGAAAATTCATTCCCTCCTTATTAGAAAGGAATCTTGGTAGCTTGTCTTGATCTTTTTTGTGTTATCTGGGTTATTTCAGGGTTGTGATCCAGATTTTATTTGTTTTATTTAGTCAAACCCTTTTGTCCCTCCATTCTGTTTGTGTGAGTCTTGTATGTCTGTTTTGTTGTTGTTTTCACTATCCAGGTTATTTTAGGGTGGTAACTCAGATTTTAGGTTGTTTGTCTTGTATCAAACCCTTTCATCCTTTGCTCAATAAAATACAATCTGTTCTTTTGTGTCATTTTGTTCTTAGTTCTTGTTGTACTAGTTCTAATAATAGGACATGCATGCAAAAGTTTTTTCCAGATCTGAGAAACTGATTTAATCTGGAATTGGATAACTAAAAATAGAAGCACTTTTGAGAATGAATAAAAAGTTGAACTACTTGGCAATTAAGGTCGAGTAAAAATCACCTTCGAATCATTGTGAAGATCGGGCTTGATGAATAATCAATTGAAGATTGTTAGAAGGTTTGACGTTAATGGATGGAAAGTGTCGTGTGACAATGACACATTAAGATGACAAGCATGTTCATCAATATTATAACTGAGAAAGGATAATATGTTTGGCATTCTCAAGGTTGGGAGGCCCTTTTTATGCTACCCAAACACTTTAGACCCTTTGTCCCCCCTTTGAGCCTGTATTATTTTCTTTGACCACCCTCTTTTGGAATCAGGTTTAGAGTTAAAAGCCAATAAATGGTGAAAAAATAATTATAAAAAAGTCCATGCCCCAAAAGGACAAACTAGGGTAATTCTAAGAAAGTCAAGTGAAAAAAATAGAAAAAAATTCTTAAAGGTCCATGCCCTCAAAAATAGTAGCTGGGGCAACTTAAAAAAAAAAGAAAACAAAATACAGAAGGAAAGATTAAAAATTAGTTAGGTCGGAGTTTGAACTATGTTAGGACTGATGCCTTTAAAAAAAGGATACATAGACAGCCTCACGATTCGGTCCAACCAAATAAAAATTCAGAAAAAAGGATAAAATGTTCAAACAATCCCAGTATCTGAAACTGGGGCAGAAATTTTATTTTACTTTTGAAAGAGTCGATTCCAATAGTTTTAAGTCCCCAACCCTTCATTTTGAGTCAACTTTGAGCCTTCTAGTTGACCCTTCTATTCAACCCTATCCAAAAACCTTTCAAATAAAGACCTCCCGATATGCCTTCAAGATTGCCAAGAGAAGCATGCAGTAAGAAACGGTTGTCATACGGCATAAAACACTGTCAAGTTGCTCGCACAAGCAAGCAAAAGATAAGGAAAATAAAGAAGAAAATGAGAGAGTCTTACTAGTGAAAACTCTCACGGACACTGTAAGGCGAAGTTAAGTAGAGATGAATAAATGAGAGAAACTTGTTGGTGAAAACCCCTTGGGCACTACTTATCAAAAGTGAGTCGTGAAGCTAATGGAAGAATTGGCATAAACAAGCCTGCCTTCAAAGATCATACGAATGGTAAGAGGGAAGATTGGATTAATTGATAGATTAGGTCATTACGTATAAAATGCATGTCATAATCGCTAAGGCTAGTTATTAAAAGCAAAAAAGAAAAAATATATAAAATAGTCTTCTTTCTGTTCTTCCGACAGGGGCATTTCTTGTTAATATTCATTTCTTTACATCATTGTGCCCTTCACTTTGAGTCCATCCTTGTCAAAACAAGCAAGAAAATATTTCAAAATCTGCTACCACCTTTTTAGTTACGCAAAGTAAATTTGTCTACCACACTCAGTTGTTACTTTCAACATGACTTGAGTATTCATGAAAAAAATTCCTCCCAAAAGACTCTTGTCAGTCTACCTGGTGCAAACAAAGATAATTTGTGACTCTCTCTGACAGACGAATTGCTCAAAACTAGGAAGTCATTCTAGATATCAGAAAAGGTCACCAGAGAAAAGGTCTCCAGTTCGGATAAGGCTGATTGAGCCACAAATATAAATAGTACTTGGTGTGAAACAATTAGGGTTGATGCAGAGCAAAAATCTGTTAAAACAGACTAAAGCTGATTGAGTAGAAGCCAAGCTGCCCAAGACTCAAGGCCACAAACCGATCACCACTTTTTGAAATGACAAAGTTTTCTTTGTTTGTAACAGGGCAAAGCAATGTAAGGAAAGTGGTTCAAGAAAGAAAAAAACAAGGGAAAAAAAAAACAAAAATAACAAACGAAAAAAGAGAGAAAAAAAGAAGAAAGAGAGGAGAAGAGCCGACAAAGGGAAGTTTATCAAATCTTTTACTTTATTTGTCTTGCTAGTGAGCATAAAATTTTACATTGCTCTTCACAATTTTCCTCCTAGGATAAAAGTCCTAGTCTGATGGATTTTCTCCCATTAAAAATCCTAGTTTGATAAATCTTTATCCTATGATCAACATCTTAGTCTGATGAATCTTTCTCCTAAAATAGAAGACCTAGTCTGATGAACTTTCTCCTAGGATCAAAATCTTAGTCTGATGAATTTTTCTCGTAAGATAAGAAAAGAGATATAGTCTAATAAACTTTATCCTACGATCAAAGTCTTAGTCTGACGATTCTTTTTCCTCAGATAGAAAACCTAGTCTGATGAATCTTTCTCCTAAGATAGAAATCTTAGTCTGATGAATCTGTCTCCTAACATTACATAAAAATGACCTAGTCAGATGAATTTTCTCCTAGGATCAAAATCATAGTCTGATGAGTTTTCTCCTAATAAAAAAGACCTAGTCTGATGAACTTTCTCCTACGATCAAAATCATAGACTGATGAATCTTTCTCCTAAGATACCAAAAAAGGAGACCAGTCTGATGAATTTTCTTCTATGATAAAAATCTCAGTCGTATGAAACTTTCTCCTAAGATGGAAGACCTAGTCTAATGAACTTTTTTCTAGGATCCAAATCTTAGTCTGATGAATCTTTCTCTTAAGATAACAAAAAAAGAAGAAGAAAAACCTAGTCCGATGAACTTTCTCCAAAGATAGAAGACCTTGTCTGAGGAACTTTTTCCTAGGATAAAAATCTTAGTGTAATGAATCTTTTTCCTAAGATAGAAGACCTAGTCTGATGAACTTTCTCCTAGGGTTTAAATCTTAGTCTGATGAATATTTCTCCTAAGATAACCAAAGAAAAAAAAAGAGACCTAGCCTAATGAACTTTCTCCTAGGATCAAAATCTTAGTTTGATGATTTTTTCTCCTAAGATAGAAAACCTAGTCTGATGAACTTTCTCCTAGAATCAAAATCTTAGTCTGATGAATCTTTCTCCTAAGATAGAAGACCTAGTCTGATGAACTTTCTCCAAGGATCGAAATCTTAGTCTAATGAATTTTTCTACTAAGAAAGATGATCTATTCTGAAGAACTTTCTCCTATGATAGAAATCTTTGTCTGATGATTTTTTCTCCTAAGATGACCAATGAAAAAAAAGATTTAGTCTGATGAACTTCTCCTAGGATCATAATCTTAGTCTGATGAATCTTTCTCCTAAGATAAGAAATCAAGTCTAACGAAATTTCTTCTTGATAATTTGAAAAAGGCAAAAAAGGATGTCTAAAAAAAAGGTCATTTGTTCATGCCTTTTAAAAAAAAAGCGTTTGAAATTTCGTTTCAAAGAATGATTTTCTCAAAAAAACAATGGTCATTTTTCTAAAAAAAAAAAAAGAAATCCTTCTTGGTTCATATTAGCATAAATACACAATTTAGCTGTCTCATTTTTTCAACATAGGATTCCAGTCCCGAGTTGAGATTTTTAGACATAGGGCCTCAATTCCCTAGTGCCTTTTTGCCAACAATAGGGCTCAAATCCCTGAGTTGAGGTTTTTAGACATAAGGCCTTCATTCCCAAGTCACCTTTTGCCAACGTTAGGACTCCAATCCCTAAGTTGAGATTTTTAGACATATGGCCTCCATTCCCTATTCGTCTTTTTTTACCAACATTAGGGCTCCAATCCGTGAGTTGAGATTTTAGACATAGCACCTCCATTCCCTAGTCACCTTTTTTTTGCCAACATTAAGGCTTCAATTTCTGAGTTAAGCTTTTAGACATAGGGCCTCCATTTCTTAGTCGCTTTTTTGCCAACATAGGGCCTCCATTCCCTAGTTTAGAATTATAGGTTTAGGGCTCCACTCCCTAATCTTTCCTCCAAAAGATACACAATCATTATTCTATCACTTAAAAAAAAGAAGAAAATAATTTAGATTTAGTTACAAATAACTCAAGAAATTTTTATAGTAAAAACTGGGGCAGAAAATTTCGTTCAATTTTTTTTATTTTTGGTGTCTGAGCAGGTTTTACCTCGAGACACATGCCTCAGACGCATTCTCTTTTCTTTTACCTTTTGGACTCTCCAAATAAAGGTCGGGTCAAAAACATATCTAGTCATTATTTGTCTGAAAACTCTTCATATTTCCAGTCAAAAAGGGGTAGCTGTAGGCATGTGATTTTTGATCTTCCATAAGATTTTACATATTTTACCATATAAATATTTAATTTAGGTCTTATATCGATATATTAGCTATTTTTGACCCTTTTACTTTATTTTATCACAAAAATAAAATTACAAATATATTTTCTTTTTTTTATCTAATCTAGTAACTTTTAGTTTATCTACTTTATTAAAAATTCAAATAAAAATACCAAAAATAGTTTCACTTTAATTTATGGAATATTATTTTAATTTTACAATGGTTTTTCCAATATTTTTATCTTTTAGTATGATATTTAAAAATACAAAAAATAGGTTTTTTTTACGCGTAGTTTTATTTTAATTGTTATTTTACTTAAGTATGATTAATTAATAATTAGTGTATTGTTTTTGTCTTGTTTTAGAAGAAAGAGTATGAAATTTGGGGCTATTTTTGTTTGGTCTTAATTACCCAATTTGGGATTGCCCAAAACATGATCCATACCCCATTCTCCAATTGACATAACCTAATCCCTATCCCTATATAATAATACATACACCCTAAAAGATAAAAGAATCATTCTCAAAACAAAGAGGCTCCGTAGAATTCAGCAAAAACCCAAGGAAGGAGCCCCCGACCCCCTAAACTTCTTCTTCCCCAAAAATCCCAAAAGAACAAGACCAAAAGACTCAGGCCAGCAAGGGAGAGAAACCATGGTGATTTTGAAGACCCCATGGAACTTTTTCTCCTTCAACACAAAAACCAGCGACTCGCCAAAAAGCACAAAGCACACAGACCTTTCAACCTTTACTAGAACCGCACAGACCTAAGAGAACCAGTCGCACAACCTACCCCCGAACTCACTAGAACGCGCACACACAGTAGAGAACACGGATAAAACTTGGACGGAAGATAAAAATAAAGTTTGCCGGATGTTGAGGTGTTCGAGCTTTCCGTTTGATATTTGCGGTCTGCATTGCTATTCGAGAACTTCTATTTTTCATTGTTTAGCTGAGAAATTTTGGCAATTTAAAAGGTTTGTCCCTTCATCATTTTAATAATAATGCTTACAATAGTCCTATTTGGTCGTAGGATGATTGTCACCTGAATTTGGTCTTTAATGGCCTTTACTGATTTCAATTATATCTTGGCGTGTGACTTCGTTGTTGAGAGTGTTTATGTTATAATGTTGGAAATTTTAACATATAGATTTAGATCATTTTAATACCTCTCTCATTTAATAATACATGTTATGTTTACTATTTAAAGAGTTAATTAAATAGGTTAAAATAATAAATGAATATTCGTAGCTTTGCTTTAGGCGTGATTAATAAATCATTGTGATTATGGGTACAATTCCCGTCACATAGTTATAATGCCTAATTTCAAAAATTCAGGGGTACATTTCATGTGACCCGATTATAACAACTTCGACAATAAAACCCTCCAAAATAATTTGAGGTGTGCCATGCCAAATCAAACCACTAATCCCATGGCCTTTATTAATTAATTTTAACTCTTTAGAAATCAAGGTGTGCCATTAGCTAAATTTTTCCCAGCCCTCACAAAGTTGAAAATACGTAGTTGCTTTAGGTGTGTAATTTAAAAATTACCTTCCTAAACTTGGGTATGCATTTCGTGTGACCCAAATCCAAATCTCACAACGGTTAAATAAAATGTGTCATGGACCGTGGATGCATTTAATGTTGCATGGTTCAAAGACGTATTTTAGATAACGTTGAATCTTCCTAAAAATAATTAAAGCGGTTAATAAGTTAAAAATATACCATAGGCTAAAATATGTATTAAAATCAGATAATAGGCCAATTATAATACTTTAAGCGACCATACTAGAACCACGGAATCCGGGGATGCCTAACACCTTCCCACAGATTTACAAAATTCCTTATTCAGAATTTCTGGTTCATAGACTTCACAAGGAAATTCGAATTTTCCTCGATTTGGGATATAAAATAAACCAGTGACTTGGGATACCAGAAAACAAACTATCCCAAATAATCTCATTTTGAATTATGTCACTTAAAGTGAAAAAGTTCTCTTATATACTACCTTCGAGTGGTGTGTAAAAAAGGAGGTATGACAGTCATTTTAACACTCTCTTTCTCGTGAGGACCCTTACTAGGCTCTCTATAAAGAACAATCGCACCGTTGGAGGTTACTGTAACACAACGTCTGTTTCTCTTGTTTTCTGTCCTTTGTTAGAATCTTGGTGTTTTTCAAGTCAAAATCCATGGACAACTCATTATGAACATTTGCAAACCTTCCATAAATATTTTATACTATCTCATTGGGTTCCCACCATACTTCTAAGGTTTGATAGCATGCCGCAATTGTTGAGATTGAATGATTTCTTTTCGATAATGGATTATATACGCATGTCCTAGTCCAACGATATGCTTATCAGTCTAAATCTCACCTTTTTGATTTGGGTTGACGAAGGAGCAATACACCTAGTAGCATATTTGTATGCCAAAATTCTCCTCTCATTCAAGTCTTATAGTGTCTCCCAATTTGGCTAGTAATAGTTTGTTGTGTAGAAGTGTGCTATAGTGCTTCATTGTGAAGTTGAGTTGCTAATCATAATTGCTTTTTTGAATTCTGGAGCTATACATCACTTGACTACATAGAGATATCTTCTTTCAAAAAATGTAGCTTCGCGTAATCGCTTTATATTACCACCATTCCTTGTGGGTACAATGTAAAGGTTACTTCCATAAGGATCTCTCACTTTCTTTTTATTTGTCTTGTATCGTGTATTGTTTACCTGTAATCTTCAATGTGATATTGTCTCGATGTCTCGACTAGTTATCCAACTATATGATCTAATTTAATCAACCTTAGTTTATGTACTCTACAAGCCACTTTTTCTTAAAGGACACTCAAAATGGGTAAATTCCCCTTTGCTATAGACCTCTAATGTCTTCAACTTAGTTTAAGCTTGTTGGTTCATAATGGTGCTCATTAGTTTTGCTACCTTACTATCTATTTTATCTGATAACTCTTATTGTAAAATTAATTTATGTTTCATGGCATCAAAGAGGAAGTCTTATAGCACTAAGGGTGGGGACATAACCCTTTTGTTAGAATAAAAAGATACTGCTCGCACTCCTTGTGAGATATTCTCCTAAACAATCATCTACCTGCTCTACTTGTCCATGTGACTAGATAACCTAGTTATGTTTTCCCGAAAAAGGCATTAAGACGTCTCATTCTTTCAAACATATCCATGTGGGCACTTTGAGGCCTTATTTTATACCTAGTGGTTTCAAGTACCTTCTTGCCATTGTTGACAATTTTCTAGGGCTATGTGAGCTTGTCTCATGGGTTCCAAAAGTAATGATTTCCCCAAAGTTCAAGCTTATATTGTCATAATTTCAAACCAAAGTGCTTCCCTTTTTCAAAATGTCATAAATGGGTCGGATTGGGTAGGTTATATGGCCTTCTGCTCACTCGGCATCTAGAATCATTGTCATGTGAGGAGAGTTTTGCTACCCTTGTTATTCCACCTCTTTGGGTGGATAGGAGTGCCATTTTCCTTTCTCCCCGGAGCATCATCTTAACATTTCAAACGCCTCTAACCAATACACAATTTCATCCCAACATTTAGACGTTCTAGCTATGTGGTTTTACTCGTGAAAGGTTGAGATTAGATGCCTTCATATTTTTGCACATATCATGAGCATATTGATTTGGAAGACAAGTTGTAGTATCTTTAGTTCTCTCATATAGTGTAAATTCTCAGGTAGGGGTAAGTTGTTTGAATTATGATAATCCCATAAGTGTTTAATTTCATTTTCATCCTCATGGGTTATGGTATAGATTCCTTGTGTCAGCAAACGTCAATTGTATAATTCAACTTCATGTATTTTGAATCCCATATTGCATTAAAGGTACCAGAGTATTCTCATTTTTTATAAATGGATTTTCCCTACACTCTAGGAGACGACTGGGTCACGTACTTGAATAGTCATCCTTAATGATTCATATTGCCAATGTACTAGTTACCCCTATGCCTCATTTGTCTAATAATGGATGTCGTCACGATGGTTAACCATGATTAGTGTTTTTAGTAGTAATATTCATGTCTCTTTGCATATAACCTCGTGAAATAATCTACTCAGCACATTAATGGGTTCCTGAACGATTCTAGCCCAATTTTGAACTTTGCATTAAATCCATTGGGTATTGAAGGTTCAAACATGTCAAAAAGGGAGCATCCCCGTGCGGTCACATATATTCGATAGGTAAATTTTATTGTCAGTTTAGGGTAGCACATCTTGGTGTAATCATTGAAGGTCATCGAAGTTTTAGATTGGTGTTCGCGTAGAGATTTAAAATTTAGGAGGGCGAATAGATTACTCCCAATATTTTCCCATGAAGACGTTATGTGAGTTGATAATGAAGGTTGCATAAGTGTATGGTACCTTAGAGTGCACTAGAAGTATGAAGTTTCCCCATAGTTTTTCCCTATATATTTTGTGTTTTCACATGTCTATGTCTAAGAAGGTAGTTGAAGATTCTTTGTCTATTATTTCGATGGAAATTGCTAAAGGTAGAGCTAATGGATAGTTGATCTATGAAGGGTATCTATTTGTCATCCTTGTTAGGTAAGTTTGGGGGTGGAGATTGCATCCTTGAATGTGTTATGGCACAAATTGTTAGTATAAGAGACCACATTAAAGGCCGAGAGTATTGTGAAATAAGGTGTTTTCTCTTGATTGTATAGCAGTTGGTTTTGATTTTAAAAGTACCTTCTAGGAATTATGTTTTAGAAATGTGCAATTAATGTCCAGGTATCCATATGATAATGTAGTGCTTGTAATGATGAATTAGTATTGTTGATATATACCATGTGGTGCGTTGTCTCATTGTGGATGTGTTGTTAGGATGGTTTTGGTGATTCTCTGGCAGGAGGATAGGCCTAGTCACGAAGGAGACTCTGCCAAAATTTTTGTAAAATTTGGGAGTTAAGTCAAAATTTAGGGACTTGAGGTAGGTTAGAAAGGAGATATGTGGTGTTAGCTGTTTGGGTCAGGCCCTACCTCTCATTTGAGGACAAATGATCCTAAGCGGGGGAGAATGTAAGGCCCCGAAATATTTCGCTAAGTAAATTAGGATTTCATGGTGCTATGTAGGCTAATTATAATATTTTATGTTCTATTAACATGATGAGAATCAATTTGAGTTGGCAAATAAGTGTATAAGTCATATGGTAGGTAATTCGGGGTCTAAGGTGTCACGCCCCAAAACCGAGGGGCGCGACCGACGCTCAACCGAGCAAACGTGACTGAGAAAGCCTGCTAGATTTTATTCTACCCAAACTAGTTTATGAATAATGAGAAAATGTTATCCCATTTAATCAAAATACTAAACAATCTTCCATTAGAAACTTTCATTTCATTTCCATTAATAACTTCATTCATAGTTTCAAAATATTACACGTTACAAGTTTAATGAAAAACATGCTAGTTAAATATTAACATTATGGTCCCGAAGCCCAACATCAACCACCACCCACAAGCAGTCTACGGATCCTCTAAGTACAATAGAAGAGAAATAGGGAATTGCCGGCAACAAGTTGCCGGCTATACCTCAAAACATGATGAGAAATTAACAAAAGATGTATGACATGACCCCGGGATATAGTGGGGCTCACTAAGTTTGTTGGGAAGAGACAATTGCTATCAGTGGCCGATGTCTCTCGCTGTAGAATAACTTGTATCATAAAAAATACAACATCCCCGGCAAAAGGGACGTTAGTGCCATCGAATAGAACTAGTATATAAGGCTAAAAATCCTCTTTCAGAATAGAATAACAATACAAGAAAAGAAAACACAAAACAGTTAGCCAAAGTAAAAAATAAAATTGCATCCAACTTGAAACACGTAAATCGTCTAGTTTATGAAAATAACATATATTATTTTTGGTTTGGAGATCACTAGCACCGATATAAGTTATACAATCGTTTTGTTAGCATGGAGTCCGATCACGACCCGATCAGCTAGGTCGTCCCTTTGGAGACATGTTCCATCTCAATAAATTTTCAGTTTCTAAATTTCAAGTTTTTATTATTCCCAGCACAATACCACCATGTCTATGGCATGATGTCCGATCAAGGCCCGATCGGCTAGGCCGCCTTCTTACATATGCCGTGTTGGTGGGCGCTGCCAATTTACAAATATTACCAAATTCATTCCTATTAAGGGGGAATAGCCACAATTTCACCAATGTTTCAATTCCATCCAAAATCACACTCTACTCCTCTGGCATGTGTAGTTTCAGGTGTGGACCTTATGACCTACCATTCCTCGGTATTGCTAATGATAATTCCAAAATAATATTTTGGTTCGATTTAATATTTCACACAATTCTAGTATGAATACATGTATATAAAATAATATAAATGTAACCATGCTTACCTCAATATCTTTCATATTTTATAGCTTTTATTAATGTTCTCAATCTCTCTCGATAACAATATCTCTGGCACTTTGGGCCTTTCACAAGTTTTATCTTTCTCTTAGCACGAAGGCCGCATATGGCTTTCCATATTTTTATCTCCTTTTTTCTCAACTATCACCAACCAATATGATGCACTAAATATTCTGAAAATCATATATATATATTCGAGTTCAATAGTAATAGAATAATTAATCATAACGGATTCTTCCCAAAGAGGTACATGTCAACCAACAATTGAAATACACATTGGAATTATAAGACAGCAATCACCTCAGTTATCCTTGAATTACCCCTTTTTCCATCACGATAAATGCACCATTTCAACATCGGAATGTGAAAAGACTAATATTACATTGAATGTATCTATAATGCAAAGCATTATCTAAAAAAACCATTTATGGGCACAGTTCAGGTACAATGCCATTCGGCCATTTTACTAGACACCTGGGTTGAACATTTGACGACTTTTAACCATTATTCTGTGAGGGTATAAAATAGATACGACCATATAGTTCCCACCTAATATGATTAACCATGGGATGACGCTGCCCTTTGGACATGCTTGAACCTATACCCTTAATACACTTACAACAATTAGGAACAACGAGGTTCAACATTGGACTGGAAGTATTTCAAGAATCCATCAATGTAGATGTGTTGAGCGGGGAATTTCATGAGGTTATATTTTATTTTAGGAAACATAAAACTTACTAGGGATTATGATGACACGATAAATCATTAAGATGCAATCATTGGTTTGAAGCAATGAGGCATGGAGTTTGAATAACGTATCAGCCATAAAAATCATTCACAGAGGGATATTCAGGTACGTGCCACCAGTCGACTCCTTGAGTGTAAGGAAGATCAATTTGTCAAGATTGGGAATACTCTAGCACCTTGAATGAGATAGGGGACTTAAAATATGATGTCAAATTATATTCCTAATATTAGTTGACACAAGGAATCTGCGCCACAAGCCTATAAGAATGAAATTGTAGCTATACACTTGTGAGAGTACTATGATTCAAACTACTCAACCTTCATGATAGTTGATTCTATACGAGATTACTAAGGATATGACAACTTGTCTTTCAAATTAATACAATTTGTGCCAAATCCGAGACATCTAATATGAGCCATTCAAAATTGAGTCCATATTTCTAGGAGTTATTAAATTATGGAGGGGGGTCATTTGCTGGCTAGATAGGGAATAACCTCCTTTCTATGAGATTGACACAGTTCTGTCATCAAAATTCTCCGGAAGCGATACATAGCCACTTCACGAGAAATATTAAGAATAAGGTGAGTTACTTTTTGTGGAATTGTTTAAGTGTGCACAAAAGTAATGCCATAAAAGGTATAGAAATTATCTTCTTGTGGCGGATTGGTGAAAACTTCAGATCTCTAAGAAATTTATCTAGATAAACAATCTACTTCAACTAATATGCACACGTATGATTGGAGATAAGATAGGCTGTCATGTTACAAGATAGTGAAAATACCTCATGATAATATTGAAGAAGGAGCAAAGTGATTGTTATAACTATAGAAGCCATCTACACAAAAGAGAGAGGAGTCACTCAAGAAGGATTACAACACCAGGCTGCTTTTCATTGAATTTGGCACCACATATGCAAATTTTATGACCGTTCATGTATAAGCACAAGTGAGTACGTGTTATCCGTTTGAATAAAATGACTTGTAAGTAATTTATCCGATATAGTTCCTTAGTGAGGCATTAGGAAAGCAAGTGGAAATAGTTACCCTCGTATTCTGACTCAATTCAGAACATCATCATAGGACTCAATTTCTGAAGACGTTGTAAGTAGGATAATTATAATAAAGAGGATTCACGAATAACTTGTCTCGTTCAACGAGTAGATACATAGAATGGATTATAAGGTTGTTCTGACTCTACTCCAAATTCCATAGCAATATAAGGATTGACGTATGACAAAGTGCAATCGGGATCAATAAGTGAACACACACCATGAGATTCAAAAATCAACATACTTGTAAGCATACCTAGAAAAGCCTCCAACCTTTGTTGCCTCCATATAGAATAGGACATGCTGGGCCCTCTTGAGATCTGAATACTACCCCGGACTTCTCCGCATCCTAAAGGTTCTATAGATAAAGTAGTTGTAGAACTGGCTGGTTGCGCCATACCCATGCCCGTAATCTTCCGAGATGAATGACAATATCTTTGAAGGTGACCTGACGTACCACATTTGTAGCATACATTGGTACCATAGCGACATACTCCCGGATGACATTTCCTGTATTTCACACAACGGAGATGATGTCCACTAAACTGACTCGCCCACCGACATGATAATCACCATCTTTGCATACATTATGAACTTCCTCCTTATCCTTCCTCCGAGCTTCCAATGTGCGGGTACTAATTCAAGTATTGTTTTGTTGTGCGGGCCATTCGAATTGCCCTGATCTACAACCCCAAACACGTTGTTGGGCATACTCACAACACGTTATTAAATGCCCCATACCACATATCGAGTAGGCCAAGATAGGTGTACCCAGCCTATGGCATTTATTCTTCTTGTGTCCCCTCCTTCCACAACTGTAACATATCTCAAGGGTCATCTAACATCTCCCCAAGTGACGCTTCTTGCAAACTGAACAATTTGGCTCATTAGCACCAGCAACCGATTTTCGTTTCTTAGATGCTCTCACAACACGCTCTGGTGGTGTGGAAACATTAGACAGGACAAGGACACTTCTCTTAGAAACAAGTTCTTCTAATCCTTCCACAGCTTGACGCATTCTCCATACGAACTCATGCGCAATTTTCCCCAAATTAGATGGTGGAGTTATTCCTTACTTGGTGCTTTGGACTCGTGGATTACTCATATGAGAAATGGGAGATAACAAGGAAAATAGATCTCTATCTTGAGCTCTATATCACGATTCAAAATATCAAAGAAGGGTGAAATTCCTAAATTTTTAAATAGCCTCCAACTTATAGATATGGTTGACAACACACCAATAAGAAAGACTCTACTAGACACGGATCCGAGATATCCTAGGACATATTAAAACCTTAGGCTCTGATACCAAGTATGTCACGCCCCTAAACCGAGGGGCGGGATAGGAGCTCCACCAGTAAACTCGACTAAGCAAGCATGCTAGATTTCATTCTACCCAAACTTGTTGATGGATAAAGAGGGAATGTTATCCTATTTAATCAAAACCTAAACAATCTTCCATTAGCAACTTTCATTTAATTTCTATTAATAATTTAATTAATAGTTTCAAAATATTACTAGTTACATGTTTAATGAAAAACATGCTTGTTAAATATTAACATTTATGGTCCTAAAGCCCAACATCAACCAACACCCACAAACAGCCCATGGAGCCTCTAAGTACAATAGAAGAGAAATAGGGAAATTCTAGCAACAAGGCTCCGGCTATACCTCAACACATGATGAGAAATGAACAAAAGATGTATGACATGACCCTGGGATAGAGTGGGGCTCAACTAGTCTACTGGGAAGAGAATATTACTATCACTGGTTTGATGCCTCTCACTGTAGAACAACCTATATCATAAAGTGATACAACGTTCCCGGCAAAAGGGACTTAGTGTCGTCGAATAGCACTAGTATGTAAGCCTCAAAATCCTGTTTTAGAATAGAATAACCATACAAAAAAAGAAAACACAAAATAGTTAGCTAAAGTCAACAATAACCTTTCATTCAACTTGAAACACATAAATCTTCTAGTTTATGAAAATAATATATATAAGTTTTGGTTGGGAGATCACTAGCACCGAAACAGATTTGTGATCGCTTTTGTGATCGCATAATGGACATGTTGTCCGCAAAATAGACCAAAAAAATGGTCCCAATAACTGAACACACTAACTGGTTTGCATTAAAAATGCGGTCTGCATTAACGTTTTGCGATCACAAAATGCACCGTAGGACTGCTCTTCACGAAAATCCCAAGAAATTTTGCGACGACTATGCAGTCTGCATTTTGGTTGTGCGATCGCATAATTGACCGTATGGTTGACTTCAAATTTGGCCAGCACAATAACTAACCATGCGGTAGAAATGTGGTGCGCATAATTGATATACACCAACATTATTGTCCGCAAATTGCACTTTTCTGGAAAACAAACTTTCTCGACTTCTTAATATAGCTTAGTCCAAAATGGTCTGATTCGCTGCGAGCTTGCGAGATGCAAAGAATTTTACGAATCTCTAACATATATTCCTAACTTAGCACTGCAAGACCTCGATTTTTGAGTAAAAATTTTCATGGGGCCTTACACAAGGGAAGGCCTAAGTTTAAGTCAAATTGTAAAATTTCATAATAGCCTAAGATTCCAAAGTTACTTGCACTAGTCCATATTTTGAACGAGCATCTAAATATGTATAAGGTTTTAGGTGATGAATAACCTATCAAATGAAAGGCTATGAGTCTATTTTCTAATGCATCAGACCTTTTTTCTTTTGTACACTCGTACTAAATTTATGATCAAATTACTAAAGGTCTGAAAAGTGGGATATTGTGTCAGATTTGCGATCGCAAAACCATTATACGGTCCACATAATTGATCTACACTCATCATATCACAAATTGGACCAGTGTAGCCCAGTTCTGGGCATCAAGTTTTGCAATACATCTGCGGCTAGCATACCTATTGTGCGGTCTATTATGCAACCGCAGACCCGAATTCGGAGGGTTGATCTTCCTATTTTTATATCCCGACCCCATTTTAATATAACCTTTGGGGCTTCAGTTGGGATCATTTTCTACTGATTTTAGAGAGAGTTGAGAGCATATAGAGCTATAAATAGAGAGAAAAGGAACCTAACTTTATAATCATCCAAATCTTTCTCAAGTCATAAAAAATTCAAGAAAGATAACCATAGATTGTCCTCCATCCGGGTAAGTCCTACTTCAAAAATGTCATGCAAGAGGTTAAAGGTTTAAATATATTGTATGGGCTAGAAATAGGCCATGCATGTGGGACTAAGTTGTACTATGTTTTGTTTAAAAAACTAATATGGGTAGTTCTTATTAAAATTGGTTGAGGGAAGAAGGAATTGCCATTTCTAAACCTTGTAGTCTACTTCACATGTTAAGTTTTGATGAAATTCCTAAGAGAGTTATACCATTGATAATCTTCCTAATTCTTTATCTATTTCCACTATCTCCTTATAGATTGTTATTTCCAAAGGTGTTAGCATATTATAGAGATTTAATGAAAGTTCAATTGAGATATGTATAGGTATAATCCCCTCTCTTAGAAACTGAGCTTCAATAGTGCTTATGTAAATGTGGTAAGGCTAAAGCTTGGATTCCTTCGTTGATCGTTATGTTTCATGAAATTGATGTTGTAATTTTATATACATGAAAGATGTGTCACAACATGATCAATGTTCTATCTTGATAACTTGAAAGGGGCAAAAGGTATGACTTATGTATTGAAATGCTTAGAATTAAACTAAGATTGAAGTTGCGTTGTAGTGTCATTTACTTGAAATCTTGTTTATGCTTATGATTAAAATAGACCTTGTGTGCACCTACTGTCCTAAATAGCAAAGTTAATTTGAAGTTGGAAATTTTGTGAGAAGTGGCCTAGTGCCAAGAATGATGTGATAAGTTGTGTCCCCAAGCGCTTGCAAAATGATATTTGTGAAACGAAATGATTAATGAGAAGGGGATAATGCCTTGGTAAGGAGGCCTGGCCGATCGGGTCGATATTGGAGGGTGCTCAAGATAGCGGTAGTATTGTGAATGAGGTCTAGAAAAGGTAAAATGAGATTGTGATTGAAGTATATGTCTCAAATGAGGAAACCTAGACGACGGGTTGGGATTGGACTCTACTCTAGATAGTGGTGGTATTGTGAACAAATGATGAATAGAGTGACATGCCCCAAACTAAAAGCTATGGAAAAATGATATGTAATTTTTATGATTCTTTTATTTGATAATGTGGTGAACGTTCAATGTTTTGAGTTACACTTGTGATTTCTTATTCTCGTATGAAAGTTCTTTCTAACTAGATGGTGTTTAGTTATACATACTAGAGCTTTTTGATGGCTCTAACATCCCTTTTGCCGGGTGCGCTACGTCTTTAAATGGATGTAGGTGTTTTTATAGCAGGCAGTGTTGGTCGCAGCTAGTGCAGCATCATCCTTTCAATTTACTTGGTGAGCCCCTACTTTGTTTCGGGGTTCTGTTTCATCTGTTTATCATGTACTTTATATTTGAGGTATAGCCGGAGTCTTGCTACTGGCATTTCCATATTACATTATTCTTCAGTTGTATTTAGAGGCTCCGTCGACAGGTTGTGGGTGGAGTTTGATAATGGAAAATTTAATTAGAAATGGTTATTTTTGGCAAAAATGTATAGAACTTGTAATGTTTTTTAAAATTATGAATGAAGTAGCTAATGGAACTGAAATGGAAGTCGTTAATGATATAGGTACAAAGTATGATTAATGGAGTCCATCCTCTCCTTATTCATGAATTAGTTTGTGTAGAATGAAACCTAAAAGGCTTTCTCAATCGGGTTTACTCGGTTGAGCGCCGGTCGCGTTCCTAATTTTTTGGGGCATGACAAATAATAGAGGAAAGAATTAAAAATGACACTCATTATAGCTTGTACAGTTCTTCAATTCAACAAGTACAGAACACTAATATGATCAAAAAATGAATCATGGATAAAGCCACCCTAGTGTACACAATTATTCAAGTACTATACTCTATTAATTATCCAGCATGGTATTCAAGTAAATCAGTTAAATGATCATGGAAATTGCAAGTAAAGAGAAAATACAATAACCAAACAACACTTGCCAGATACTCCTAAGAATTTCCATAACCATAACAACTACTGATAAGTGAATATCAACTCCACGTGCACACCATCAAAATGTAACATGAGAGGGTGACCCTAGGGGGTGGATATATATCCACACGTTGCATGGACAAATCACGTGATGTGTGGAAAATTCATGTACTAATAATATCAACAGCACAGACAACTCGTTGTGCTAATAATATCAATACCTAGATCAGCACGGAAAACTCGTGTGCTATACGGACAATTCACGTGCCGATGATACCAACCATATAGACAAAATCACGATCAAATAAATCATAATCCTCCAGGCGTTGTCACATACTACCAGTCCAGATCATAGCACACAAAAAGAAGAAATACAATAATACATGTAGATAATTAATGAATATGAAGTTTCATATCCTTGCACTAGTATAAATGACATGCTATGCAGTAAGAATGTACAGTGTGTGCTATCACAGCTCAAGCAAACAATTTCATCACAAAATAACAGTTTATCATGTTCAACTGGAGAATAACCTATATGTAACCTCACATATGGTAAATATAGCTCATAAAAGGGGTACAAATATGAGAGTGTCACGACCCTAAACCCACACCAGATCGTGATGGCGCCTCTCCTGAAGACGAGGCCAGCCAAAACGACTCAAACACCTCTCTTAACATATAACAAACATTCAACTAATCCAAGAGACGTGTAAAACAGCTATAAATGTGGAAACGGTGATAATAGCAAAGGATGCCATCCCAACACAACCCACATCGGGGTGTCACATGTCATGAGCTTCTATAGAGTTTACTATAAGTCTACAGAATGCAATATCCGATACAATAGTCAGAAGAAAACATAAGTGAGGTAAGATAAGGGAGACAAGGGGCTACAGACGTTTACAGCTACCTCGTAACTCCAACTTGCTGCATGGTCTAGAAGGACTCAATGCATAGGTGCGGACTCTACTATGCCTAAATCTGCACACATGGTGCAGGGAGTAATGTGAGTACTTCGACTATGTGAGTAATAATAATAAATAATAATTGAAGGCATGAAAACACATAAATTCACAAGGCAATTTTATACTAGGCAGTAAATCACTTAAAGCAGTAAAACCGTAACGAATCAAATGAATTCTCCTTTTTTTAAAAAGGGTAAATCAGGTAAAAGAACAAGTAAATAGTGAGTAATAATCTGCCCCTCGGGCCCAGTATCAATCGCTCAGTATAGAATTAGCCCATCAAGCACAGTATCAGTCAATTAGCATAGTATCATCCCTTTGGGCTCAGTATCAGTCACTCAGCATAATATCAGCCCCTCGGGCTCACTATCAGATCATATAGCTACCCGCGCTCACTGTAGGTGTGCAGACTCCGGAGGGGCCCCTTACGGCCCAAGCGTTATATCAATATAAAGCCTGAAAGTCTTCTCACATCACACTCAATTAACAAAAGCCTTCTCACATCACACTCAAGGCCTGAAAGCCTCCTCACATCACACTCAAGGCCTGAAAGCCTTCTCACATCACACTCAAGGGTTGAAAGCTACCTCACATCACACTCAAGGCCTAAAAGCCTTCTCACATCACACTCAAGGCCTGAAAGCCTACTCACATCACAGTCAAGGCCTGAATACCTCCTCATGCCACTCAAGGCCTGAAAGCCTCCTCACGACACTCAAGCCCTGAGAGCCTCCTCAGGTCACTCAAGATACCTCGTGGGATATAAATGTATCTGAGGCCCTCTGCCGCACTTAGTCCAAAAGAAAACCATCACAAGCCCCTCTGGCATCAATAAAATAGTAGTTCTCAGCCAAAACAATAGTGGAAATATCATTTAAGTCTCAAAATTCAATTAAAGTGGCTGAGATAGTCAAATAGTACAATCAACAGGACTGAGTTCAAATAGTTTATCAGATAGTGAGGAAACAGTGATAAAAATCCACGAAGGACTCAAATAGTCGGCATGAAGCCCAAAATATAGAAATAAGCCCAAATCATGTTGATAACAAATAACTCTCAGTTAAATTTGGGATAAAAATACCAGTCGGGACGAACCAAGTCACAATCCTCATTAGTAAACAACCCTGTGCTCATCATTAAGTGCATGTGTCACCTCAATATAGCACTGTTTTGTGCAAATCTAGGGTTTCAAACCCTCAGGACATCATTCACAATTATTACTCACCAAAAGCCAGCCAGAATCCTAGATCTCTATGCCCTTTCCTCCTAAATCGACCTCCTCGCACGTCGAATCTGATCAAAATCACAACGAATACATCACAATATGACAATGGAACAATACCCAATTTAAAATAATCAAAAAAATAACAAAAATCTCGAAATTGGAAAAACCAAAAGCCTTGGGCCCTCTCCTAGAATTCAAGCAAACTTTACATTAACGGATTCCTTACCTCTCCACGAGTCTATACATTTAAAGAACGCCAAAATCGGAGTCCAATTGACCCCTCAAATCCCCATTCTCAACTCTCTTAAGTTCAAGCCCTAAACTACCACTTTTTTGACCATTTATTTCTTAAGTTTTCAACCCTAATACATGTATTTGCACCATAAAATCATGTTTTAAGTCCAAAAGTCCTTACCTTATCGAAGCTCCTTGAAAACCCTCTTCAAAATAGACCAAAATTCTCGAAGCCCGAAGTTAGAATGAGATACACTTCAAAACATCGGGAAGACGAACCTTAATATTTCTAACCAGGCGAAAACGCATATGCGGTCAAATATTCGCTTTTGGTGTGAACCTTCTGCTTCTGCAAAACTCACTTAGGTCCAGGACCTCTTATGCAATCTAAATCCCACATCTGTGGCTTTCGCTTCTGCAGACCAAGCTCGCTTCTACTGAACTTCTCTAAGGGCAAGACTCCGCTTCTATGATACCAGTGCCGCATCTGCTAGACCGCTTCTAGGGTCCCAAATCCGCAGAAGCAAATATTCCAGAAGCAGCAACAAATTTCCAATTTCACAAGTCCAAAACTTCACGTTAACAATCTGGAATCACCCCGAGGAAACCTGGACCTCAACCAAAAGTGCAAACCCATCCTAAAACATCCTTCGAACTTGCTCCACTCATCAATACCCCGAAAGAGCACCAAATCCATCAAATTACATTGGATTCAAGCCTACGTTCTTCTAAAACTTTCGAAACACGCATTTGATCAAAAAACTAAAAAAAATAGCTCCGAATAACCTGAATTTTTTCACACATATCACAATTCACCTAGCAAAGTTACAACAACTCTCAAAATTTCATTTTGACCCTCGAATCAAAATCTAACCTATCAACCGGGATTCACCAAAATGCTAACTTCGCCAATTCAAGCCTATTTCTACTCCAGACCTCTAAAATAAATACCAATCATGCTCCTAAGTCACAAATCATCCCTCGAAGTTAACCGAATCACCGAAAATCACATTCGAACCCTCTAACTCATAAGTCAACAACTGGTTGACTTTTCCAACCAAACCTTCCTTAAAGAGACTAAGCGTCTCATTTCCTACCAAAACCTCTCTGAACCAACAGACCACATAAGATACGGATAATGAAGCATAAAGAAGCTAAAAACAGGGAAAACAATGTGGTAACTCAAGTGATGACGGGTCGGGTCGTCAATTCTTTCCGCTGCCTGTTCGGCTCGAGGATTCATTTCCGGTGCTCTTGTGCGTAGGGTTTTTTGGTGGCTTTGAAGTTAAGCAATTTCCAGTTGTTGTGCTTGTAACATCTCAAAAATAACATGAAGGCGAACCTCTTGTTCTTCTCGAGTCGGGGGTTTTTTAGCTTCTTGTTGGTTTTCTTGGCGTATACTCCAATTAGTGTAGAAGCTTATATCGACATGTTGGGCATTTCATGAGACCACATCCACGGGGATCAGTACTTGTGCATCTTCAGGATTTTGCGGTGGTACCTTGATGCCTGGAACAGCTACACCATTCTTACCATGGTCCTCAGGACCGTTGTCCTCATGTGAATTCACTAAGTTGGACATTGCGACCTGAAATAAAAGATTCTTGGACAAGAAAAAGTGTCAAGGGTTACTTGCATTATTTTAGTAAACCAGCACCAAAAACAATCACTATTGTTTTTTTCCCCACGGTGGGCAGCAAATTGTTTGCGTTGAAAATGGTAATTACAATTAGATTCCATTTTTTGGTTCTAAAAATACATGATTTATTTTCATACTAGTTGTTAAGCAGTAGATGCTAAGTGTGAGGCTATAAAATAAGATAAGAGCATGAAGGTAGTCCGACACGCAAACCGAGTGGCCGAGAATCGGGACCTTGAGCTGGCTTATACGGAACCTCTATGTCGAGCTAAGCGTTAGGCTATAAACGGCCGATGAAGGAGTAATAGTTCCAAGAGCTTTGATGATGTCTCTTTATGATAAATGATGAGAAATAAATGAATAATAATCAATGAAACGCAATAAATGTAAGCAAGATAATAAAGTATGCAATATAATAAATGGAGAGTATGTTAAAGTTAGAGAGTAGAGAATGTTCCTTTTCTTGTATTGAATATCATCCGTATTTACAAAATTACAAGGGTACCCTTTATATAAGAGGGGGAATCCCAACATAGTACATATGAATTTATTACAAAGATGCGCGCCTGGTGCAACAATTTAATGCCACGGTACGGGATTGTACTTGCTGAATAGACTTAATCAGCTTTAATCATGTGCCTTGGGAATCTCCCACTTCTTCATCATAGCACTGATTTGTACCCTAAGGTCGAGCTGTGCCTCGAGCCTTCTGGCAATGAGCTATGGATTGCCATGATGACCCAATAATCAGACTCTCTGATTTTAGTTGTATACATTGTCGTTCTTGCTCTACCATAAGGTGAAGAATGACAAGCCCCAGGATATCACCTTTCTCTTCTTCCGGTACACACCTTACTAATCATGTCATCCATACAAATCCTGAAAAGGTATGGTTCATTCCAATAATAATCTTGACAATCCTTTTTGAGCTTCTTCCTTTGGTTTGAAGAGAACCTATCCGGAATGATTTCACAAACAAGAAAATTTGCTAAGTTCACGAACCATGGCACTTCTTTTATTGCAATCACCAAAAGTTGCTCATGGGAGAAGAATTCATTGATTTCAAGGCTATCATGCGGCCTCCCCACTCCAAACGAGACAAGTCGTCCACCACTTGGTTTTCACTACCTTTTTTATCCTAAATGTCAATATCAAATTACTGTAAAAAGAGCACCCATCTCATCAACCAACCTTTGGAGTCCTTTTTTCTAATAAGATAATGAAGCACCACATGATCCATGTGGACAATAACTTTTGCACCCATCAAGTATGGGCAAAACTTCTCAATTGCAAACACAATAGCAAGGAGTTCTTTCTCCATAATGGTATAGTTGACTTGGGAATTATTCATGGTCTTACTAGAATAAGATCGGATGGAAAGTCTTGTTGATACCTTACGAAAAAACTATGTGGCCTAAGAAACTCCGCACATCATTCACCGAGTTAGGAGTGGAAGCTTATAAATCACCTCAATCTTTGCCTTGTCAACTTCGATTCCATTACACGAGATTTTATGGCCAAGGATAGTACCTTTCTCAAACATGAAATGGAATTTCTCCCAAATGAGCACCAAATTGGTTTCTTCACATCTTGCCAATACTTTGTCTAAATTTGCAAGACATAAATCAATATAATCTTGCAAGACATTAATCAATAGAATCCTCAAGGTAGTCAAACCACCAAGGTACTTCTCCAACCACCGAGAAGTCATCCATGAAAACATCAAGGTAGTCCTCCACCATGTACGTGAAAATAGCCATTATACATCTTTGAAAGGTTGATGGTATGTTGCACAAACCAAATGGCATAAACTTGAAAGAAAAAGTATCATACAGACATGTAAAGGTTGTTTTCTCTTGATCTTCTGGAGTATTGAGAATTTGGTTGTAGCCCGATACCATCAATAAAATAATAGAAAGCACGGACACCCAATCTATCGAGCATTTTATTTATAAAGGAAGTGGAAAGTGATTCTTCCTTTTGACTTTGTTGAGCTTGCGATAATCCATACATACCTCCAACCAATCACCGTTCTTGTAAAAATCAATTCAATCTTGTCATGTGTGACTACCGTCATGCCCCCTTATTTGGGACACATTAAACCGTGAGAAATCCATGAACGATTGGAGATGGAGTACAGAACCCTAGTATCCAACCATTTGATAATCTCCTTCCTTACAACTTCTTACATAGCCTCATTGAGTCTCCTTTGATATTCAATAGATGGTTTAGCACCTTCCTCCAACTTGATCTTATGCATGCAAAAGGCGGGGATTATATCCCGAATATCTGCCAAAGTCCACCCAATCGCCTTCTTCTTCTTTTGTAGCACCGCCAATATGGAACCTACCTGTACGTTTGTCAAACAAGATTAAAGAATAACCAGTAAAGTGAACAAGGCCAAGAAATTCATACCGAAGATATGGAGGCAATGGCTTCAACTCCAAGGTAAGAGATTCTTCAATAGAAGGCTCTATAGGAGGAGTCTTCCTATTTTCAAGATCCAAGGACAATTATGGGGGTGCATAGTGGTACAACCCCATTACTTGCAAAGTTCACACATTCCATGAAGCCAACCATTTCGTCATCATCAAAGTTAAGCAAGATGGCCTCCAACATATCACCAACATTGATTGTAGCACTTGTAGCATCTACAATGACATTGGTCATCAAGTCCACAAATTAACATACCTCATTGTTATTTGGCTACCACATGGACTTACACACATGGAATACAACGTTTTCATCACCAACCCGAAAAGTGAATTCTCTGGCTTCAACATAACAAATGGCCTTATCGTAGCAGGTAAAGGCCTCCCAAGAATAATTGGCACTTCATAATCAACCTCACAATCTAGAATGACAAAATTCGTCAGAAGAATGAATTTATCAAAGCGAACCAAAACATCTTCAATTACAACCAACAACTTTTTCATGGTACGATTGGCCATTTAAAATCTCATAGAGGTGGGTATTGGTTACCCAATTCCTAAATTTTTGAAAACCGAATAGGGATTCAAATTGATATGTGTCCCAAGATCACAAAGATCTTTAGCAAACTCGGCACTTCCAATTGTACAAGGAATCGTGATAGCACCGGGATCCTCTAACTTAGGAGCCATTGAATGAAAATTTACACTCACTTGATGAGTGACTATGATGGTCTAAAAATTCATTGACTATTTTTTTGTACAAAATCCTTCTTAAACTTTGCATAACCGGGAATTTATTCCAAAACTTACATCAATGTACCATTGATTGAAATACTCTTCATCATTTGAATGAACTTCTTGATTTGATTCTCACCATTTTGATTAGCTTGTCTTGAGGGTATGGAAGTGGAGGCTTAGGCAATGGTGCCTTTGCCTTTTGCACTATTGCCTCCGATATGTCAAAGATGTGTTCCCTAGACGGGTTCACCTCCTCTTGAGTCTCTTCCACACTATCATCAATATTAATCTGAACATCCACATTAGGTTGAACAACATTTTCCGTGATCTCTTCTTCTTGTATTACTTAATTATTATCAACAAGTCGCCTTCCACTTGAGGTGGGTCCCTCTCTTCCACTTCTTGTCATAACTGCCATGACATGCCTAATATTGTTACCACCCTTTAGATTTTCCACCTCTTCACTTGGTAGTGTCCCCTTAGGACGAGAAATTAAACCTAGAGAGATTTTTCCCGATTGGAACTTTTTGGTTGCGGATTGATGTGTTGTGTGAGGCAAGTTGTGCATCTTAATCGGCATTATTTTCCATCATTTGCTTGAACATATTTTCAATACATCTCATCTCATTTTTTGAAGAACTTGAACCATGGGAAGGATAAGGAGGTGGGTTTCTCTATTGTTGCTACATTGGGAGCCTTTGAATAGTACCCTCACCGTTGTCGGGGTCAATTTTCACTAGGAGTTTAATATGGGTATTAGAGGTATACAATTGATGAGAGAAAATGAAACAACTAAATTGTTCTTCCAAGCAATGTTTTTTATTTCTATTTCTAAATTATCACTATCAATTATAAACTAAGGAGAAGAAAGAAGAAAGCAAATGATTGTTTTTGTTGTTTTTACCAAATGGTTAAAAAGCTTAGGGATGTGACCTTCACCTAGGTGAATGCCTAATGGGTTAAGTACGCTAATGCTTGCTATGTTTATCGGGGTGTATCATAACTCTCAACTCTAAGTCACCTACTCAATACCTCTCGGTCATAGAATTGTTTATCGTGAAAATAGTAATTACAATTAAATTTTATTATGAGGTTCTAAAATTACGTGATCTATTTTTATGCTAGTTGTTAATTAATGGATGCTAAGTAAAAGTTTAGAAATCAAGATTACATCTTAGAGACAATATGATAATTGAATATAGTAAAATCCGAAGGTCCAATTTCTATTCGTTAAAGCATTCCAGAACATTATCTCGAAGCCTCGAGGCTGCAAAGTTGTGACCGAATTCCATCCCTCGAGGCACGTCAACACCTAACATCGAGGAAAGATTGACTATTGAAAGGTAAAGACGGGGAGTTCCCAAGAGACACAGCTAAGTCTGACAAAGCCTAGCCGGCCTAGTCTGGACCCTAATTAGGGTACCATATCTAGTTGTCCCATCTCCATATCTTTACAATCAATATATTTTGTACTATGTTGGGATTCTCCTTCCATATAATGGGGATCCCTATCATTTATCTACAATTGTTGCTCCAACTATTTTACATGAAATATACAAGAACTCTCTCTCTCTCTCTCCCTCTCTCTTTTCTCTCTAACATACTCACGTGATATCATTACTCTTATTTATTACTTTCATACTTGTTCTTCATTTATTGTTTATCCTTGGCCATAAAGAGCCTGCGTTGATTGTTTCATAACTCTTATCTCTCCCCGATTACCCCTAATATCTCGAGCCCGAGCCTAGGAATCGTCCTCGAGGCCCCATATCGTTCAATCCGAGACCCCACTTGTATAGCTTATCGGTTTGATTATATCTTCATTTAGCTCGCATTCTGTCTCTAAACTCCATACACCTAGCATCAACAACTTAACAAGTAGCATATAAATATATCACGTATTTTTAGAGTCCCTACAACAAATTTAATTATTATTACCATTTTTACGGTAAATCGTTTGGCGCCCACCGTGGAGCTAAGATAAAAGTGATTATTTTTTTGTTGGTTTCAATACAAAACGCAAGATATATTTTAGACTTTTTGTAAGGACCCGTGAAAACTTGTGTTCAAAACCTAGTAGCTCGTAGTGCCAAGTTACGGATATGTGTTTGGAATATGCAACCTAGTAGCTCGCAAGCTCACCGTGGTTTGGTCCCTTTGTACTGATCGAAGCATTTGACAATCAAGAATCAAAGTTTTTCAGAAAAGTGCTATTATGTTGTCCAAAATGCAATCACAAATCAAGTATGCGGACTGCATTTCTACCGCAAAAAGAGTCAGTGGTTTAGTTAAAATTGAGGTCAACATGCGGTCCATTATGCGATCACATAACTGATATGCAAACCGCATCGTCGCATAAGTTTCTAAGGATTTTGTCAAAGGAGGTTTTTTGGTGCATTATGCGACCGTAGAACATGAATGCATATTGTATTCCTGCCGCAAACCCAACCAGTTCGCCATGTTTTTATGAGAACTTTTATGGTCCTTTATGTAGACTGTATTTCCACTTTTCATAAAATGCGACCGCAAATTTGACTCGGGCTCCTAGTTTATAAATTTTAAAATCCAACCCCACCCCATTAAATAACACCACAACAGGATAATTTTGATTATTTTCACAATATAGAGAGACAGGAGAAAGTACTAGGGTGAGAAAGAGTGCCGTTCATCAATTTCCCTCTAAATTCATGACCAATTCCTTGAAGGTTTCTAATTAAGACTTCTAGGTCTTCCTCCTAATTGGTAAGTAGCTATTCCCTCATCAATAATTTCAAGCATTTTTGTTAAAAACACGTAATTAGTAAGAGGATACATGGGTTACAAGGCTAGAAATCTTGCATGCATAAATAATAATGGGGTATGGGAAGATCATGACTTTAAAAGATGGTAATTAGGGTAGAAAGTGATAAAATATCTCACAAAAAAGGAACCAAAAACCACAATGTACACATAGTGCTTGTCATTATGCTCAAATAAGCTAGGATCTTAATCGTATCTCTAATTCTTTTCTAAATTCATGGTTCTCGTAAACTAGATCGAAGTTGCTAGTAAATTTCGGGAATTTTTTTAAGGAATTAAGGGAGACTCCATTGAGGTATGTATGGCTAACCCTTTTCCTTTAATGTTGAATTTTTATGTTCAATGGCTGGCTTGAAATTTCAAATTGATTCTACTTGGTTGATTGCATTTATGTGTTGAGTGACGGACTTCAATTTTGAGTTATTCTATGTGTTTATTTGAAATCATGGTAATTGACAAAGTGATCCTGTCATTCAAGAATCATGTCTTGTAAGGTAGCTCTTTATAAATGAATGATGGAACTGGATGAACAAATTGAAAAAAGGCAAGGCTTGGGTTATGTTGATGAATCTAAGTGCAAAGGGGCACAGAAATGAAAATAGGTGTTATACCTGGTATGGTAAAAGATAGAAGGAAATGGGAACAGAAGAGTAATTAAAAAGAGTTTATGTCCCAAGTGAGATGTCTTAGCCTATTTAGCCCCAGATCAGACGCTATGTTGTACATATGCTGGCATTTACATTGGGTTTTGGAACATCGTTGTAAATATGGATATGTCTCACTTGGGATGGCTTAGTTAGTTGGGCATAGACCAGACTTCATGATAACAATCCCATGGTAGTATTATACTTTAATGACATGGTATTTGACACTAACGGACATTAACCTAAAATAAAGGAAAGACTTAACCAACTACCATGCAAGACATATTTGTTGCTACTCCTTGAATTTCTGTAATTGTTGATGATGTAACTCTTGATCTTTCATTATTTCAATGTTCATCCTATTAGAATTGTGTTTGCCATACATACTAGTACTATTCGACAGTGCTAACTTCCATTTTGTCGGGGCCGCTACATCTTTGAATGGATGTAGGTGGTTCCGTTGGTGATAGTGTCAACCGCAGATAGTGGTGCACCCTTGTCCTCTTCACAGCTGTCTTGGTGAGCCTCCATTCCTCCCAGGGGTTGTAGATTTTCATTGTATAAGTTATCACATTTTGAGGTATGGCCGGGACCTTGTCTCCAGCGTCATCATTTTGATCTCTTGTATCTTTAGAGGCTCCATAGACATTTCTGTGGATCATGTACGGGTGCTGGAGTGGTCATAGAATCATGTTGTATTTTGAAACTTTACGTTCTAGACTATCAACTGTATGTACTTTGAGAACTAAACTATGGCATGTACCCCACGCTATAACTGTATGGAATTCTTGGAACTCTAAACTATGATTTAATGTTGTGTTATTACATAAGGTGTTCATGATTAATTGTGAAAACCCTTTTTATTTCTTAAATCACACTAAGTGGAATTGAGTCACGTAATTGTACCGAGTCGGGTAGGGAGTGCTCAGGAAAGCTTGCTCAATGGGGATTTCTCGATCGCGCACTGGTCGCGCTCCCTGAGGTCGGGGCATGACAAACTTGATATAAGAGCCTAAGGTTTTAAAGCGTCCTAGGGTGTCTAGAAGCCGTGTCTATTAGAGCCATTTCATAGGTCTGTTGTTGACCACATCTATAAGAAGGGAGCTGCTCGGACATTCAGGAATCATACTCTTTGTTATGTTCCTTATCGTGGAATAGAGCGGTATGTGAGGTTTTTTTCCTCTAACTCTTGAATTGTTCTACCTTTCAGTAAATGGAACCTAAGAAGAAAGCACGACTTGGCCAGACAGCCAATACCCCCTCGGTAGTGGCTGATGAATCCTTATTTGATGTTGTGAGAGAAGGCAATTGCCCTGTTGTCACCATGCCTGGTTCTTCCACTCTAGAGTAGGCTGCTCCAGTTCCTACACCTACGAAGAGCACCACCATCCCTCCTGCTGATGGTCCTGATCCACCCGCAGCCCCAGACACCGGTACTGGTATTTCACATGGGGGTCTTAGAGGGGCCATCAGATACTAACTCAGTTGATGGCTTCCCAGGTGCAGAGGTAAAATTCTGCAACCATCTAATTTCACCCACAAGAGGATTCTTCTAATTCCAGAGTAAACAGGTTCCTTCAGTTAGACCCTCCGATGTTCACAAGAAGTGATCCTGGAGCGGACCCTCAGGATTTCATTAATGATATGCACAAGACTCTCCGAGTTATGCATGCTACCGAAACAGAGGGAATAGAGTTGAAATCCTATCATCTGAAGGGGTGGTATATTCCTAGTTCGAGATGTGGGAGGACTCCCATGAGGAGGGGAGCCCTCCAGCAAGATGGAGTGAGTTTGTGGAAGCCTGTATAAACCATTTGTTTCCTCCCGAGATGAAAGTATCCTGTTTTGTGGAGTTTGGGACCCTCAAGAAAGGTAACAGGAGTGTGTGGGAGTATCATACGGAGTTCGTGTGCCTGTGAAAGTATGTTGTTCACATGATGCCAACCCTGTAGGCTAGGAAGCGTTGATTTGTGGAGGGCCTGGCCCCTCGGTTGTTAATCAGCCACAACTGCGCTAAATGTTGACATGAACTATGGAAGGATGGTGGCCTTCGCTCAAGCTGCCAAGGATCGAAAGTTGAGGCACAGAATGTAGTGAGAAGGAAACAACAGTGCTCAATCAGCATGCCACCTTGGGGGTTTATTTAGAGGTGAGGGGTCAGTGGTGCAGAAAGGATCATCAGGGCCATCCAAGTTTTATGCTCAGTCTTCAGCCAGTGCCCCGCCATAAGGGCACAGTCAGCAGTAGAGGAGTCACTTTAGGCCCAGCCAGGACAACAGGGGGGCCCATCACATGGGCTGATGGGGAGGGATACCCCAGATGCAGCAGAGGGTCCTATGCCCTAAATGTGGTAGAGTTCATTCAGGAGTCTGCTACCTAGATATGCCAATATGCTACAGATGAGAGTTCAGAGGCCATATTTGGAGGGACTGTTGCATGCCCCCCAGGGAGCGGCCAGGGAGCGACCAGGGTGCATCTCAGCCATCCAGTCTTACAGTAGCCACATCTTCTGCACACCCTCCAACTCGAGGCTCTCCAACACCCACTGGGTGGGGTACAACTAGGGTTGGTGCACAAGGTTCGGGGGGACCCAGCCGGTTTTATGCTATGAGTGGTCATTAGAGTGAAGAGGCCTCCCTAGATGTTGACATAGGTATATTGACTGTTCATTCTCATAATGTATATGCCCTTATTGATCTAGGGTCTTCCTTGTTTTATGTTACTCCATATGTTGCTTCAAACTGCAGGATAGAACCAGAACAGCTTCCTGAGCCGTTCTTTGTATCTACTCGGGTCGGCCAATAGAAATGGATTGGCTTTATTCATGCTTTGCCAAACTTGATTGCCGAACTAGGGTCATGAGGCTCGCATTCCCTAATGAGCCAGCTATTGAGTGGGAAGGAAATCATTTCATGCCAAATGGTAGGTTTATTTCTTACCTTAAGGCCTTGAAGTTGCTCAGGAAAGGTGCATTTACCATTTTGTCTGAGTTACGGACACTACAGTTGAGGTTCTTACTCTCGAATACGTGCCAATTGTGAATGAATTTCTCGATGTGTTTTCGGATGAGCTCCCTATGATCCTTACAGATAGGGAGATTTAATTTAGGATTGATGTTGTGCCAGGCACTCAACCTATATCTATTCCACCTTAGAGAATGGCACCGACAGAACTAAAGGAGCTAAAGGAACAACTGAAGGATCTTTTGGAGATGGGTTTTATTTTACCGAGTGTACCACCTTGGGGCGCTCCTGTTCTCTTTGTCATCAAGAAGGATGGGTCGCTGTGAATGTGTATTGACTACCAGCAACTCAATAATGTCTCAATTAAAAATAAGTACCCATTACCAAGTATAGATGACTTGTTTGATCAATTGGGAGGTGCTTCATGTTTCTCAAAAATTTACTTGCAATCCGGATATCACCAATTGAAATAAGGGAGCGAGATGTGCCGAAAACAGCCTTCAAAACTCGGTATGGGCACTTTGAATTTCTGGTGATGTCTTTTGGTCTAACAAATGCCCTAGTAGCATTAATGGATCTTATGAATCGGGTCTTTAAGCCTTTTTAGACTCTTTTGTGATAGTGTTCATCGACGATATTATGGTATATTCCTTAAGTCAGGAGGACCACATCGGCCATCTCAGGGCAATCTTACAGACTCTTCAACAACATCAGTTGTATGCAAAGTTTTCAAAATGTGAATTTTGGCTAGAATCTGTTGCATTCTTGGGTCACGTCGTCTCCGGAGAAGGGATTATGGTTGATCCTCAAAAGATTGCAGCACTGAAGAGTTGGCCACTGCCTACCACTCCGATAGAGATTCACAGTTATTTGGTTTGGCTGGGTACTACAGATGATTTGTAGAGGGATTATCTACCCTTTCCTCTCCATTGACTAAATTGACCCAGAAAGTAACTAAGTTCTTGTGGTCGATGCTTGTGAAAGGAATTTCCAGGAATTGAAATCAAGATTAACTATAACATCGATATTAACCCTGTCGGAGGGTACAGAGAGATTTGTGGTGTATTTTGATGCTTTAAGGATCAGGCTTGTGTGTGTATTAATGCAGCATGGCAAGGTGATAGCCTACGCATCAAGGCAACTCAATAATCATGAAAAGAACTATCCAACACACAAAGTCAACACACTTCTTACCAATCAAATCTACTGACACAATGGAACAGTATGGTCAGTTATATATCAAGGAGATAGTCAGGTTGCATGGTACTCTAGTCTCAATAGTTTCAGATCTAGGGGCTCAGTTCACGACCAACTTTTGGAAGAAATTTCAACAGGGTGTGGTCAGGCAGGTAAATATTAGCACAACTTTTAACCCTAAGAGTGATGGGCAAGCCGAGCGAACCATTCAGACGCTTGAAGACATATTACGTGCTTGCACCCATGATTCCAAAGGTAGTTAGGATGACCGTTTTCTACTCATAGAGTTTGCATATAACAATAGTTTCCATGCTAGCATCCAAATGGCACCATTTGAGGCACTGTATGGTAGGAGATGTAGGTCACCTATTGGGTGGTTCGAAGTTAGGGAAGCTGAATTGATAGGGCCAAACCTTGTGCACCAGGCCATGGAAAAGGTCAAGATCATCAAGGAAAGATTGAAGACGGCTCAGAGTTGTCAAAAGTCTTATTTGGATATTCGCCGCCGAGATTTGGAATTCAATGAAGGTGATTGGGTATTCTTGAAGGTTTCCCAAATGAAGGGCATCATGCGATTGGGGACGAAAGGAAAATTGAGCCCATGATATTTTAGACCGTACAGGGTCATCCAGCGGATTGGACAGATGACGTACAAGCTCGAGTTGCCACCCGAGATGTCATTGGTACACCTAGTTTTTCATGTGTCCTTGTTGAGAAAGGTGGTGGGAGATCCGTCCACTATAGTGCCAGTTAAAACCATTGAAGTCATTGAAGAGCTGTCCTACGAAGAGGTCCCAGTTTCCATTCTTGACAGGCAAGTTCAAAAACTAAGAAATAAGGAGATTGCCTTCGTAAAAGTGTTATGATGGAATCAGGAAGTTGAGGAAGCCACTTGAGAAGCCGAGGATGAAATGAAAAAGAAGTACCTGCCTTTTTTTTGAATAGTCATGTAATAGCTTTTATGCATTTTGATTCCTACAAACTCTTATCGTGTGATTTAATCAATGAAGAACTGTCCCATTTTGGTGATATATGTTGCCTATATGGCCATGGTTGATGTTGTATAGTACAAGTCATATTACATTAAGAAACATGTATATTCTACTAAGGTATGATTTTGGGGCTCTCTGGCAGGTGAATATGCCTAGATACAAAGGAGACTTTAGCAAACCTTTTTGAAATTTAGGAAGTTAGCCAAATCTAGAGACTACTAACATGTTTTAGGTTGTAAAATGAAGAGGATTACGTAAATAACTCCTAATAAGTGACCCATGATCCTCATTCGAGGAAAAATGATTTTAATGGGGGAGGATGTATGGCCCCATGAAAACTTGTGTTCAAAACCTAGTAGCCGTAGTGCCAAGGTATGGATCTGTGTAAGGAATGTGTAAAATTCTTCTTATAGCTCGCACGCTCACCACGTTTAGGACCCTTTGTACTGATCTAAGCATTTGAAAACCACGAATCAATGTTTTCCAAAAAAGTGCTATTATGCGGTCCAGAATGCGGTCGCAAATCAAGTATACGGACCGCATTTCTACTGCAAAATGAGTCAATGGTTTAGTTAAAATTAAGGTCAAAATATAGACCATTATGCAATCACATAACTAATATGTAGACTTCTTAGTCGTTGTATAATTTAATAAGGATTTTATGAAGGGCAGTTCTGCGGTGCATTATGCGACCGTATAACGTGAATTCGGGCTGCATTCCTGCTACAAACCCAACCAGTTCACCTAATTTTTGGGAGAACGTATGCGGTCCATTATGCGGACTGCATTTCTATTTTGGGATAACCAATGTGACAGCAAATCTTACTTGGTCTCCTATTTTTAAAATTTTAAAATCCGACCCCACCCCATTAAATAACACCACAACCGACTATTTTCTGATTATTTTAACAATATAGAGAGGGGGAGAAAGTTCTAGAGTGAGAAAGAGTATCATTCATCAAGCTCCGTCTAAATTCACGGCGAATTCCTTGAAGGTTGTTAATTGAGGCTTCTTGGTCTTTCTCCTAACTGGTAAGTAGTTGTGCCCTCATCAATAGTTTCAAGAATTTTTGTCAAAAACAAGTAATTAGCAAGAGGGTTCATGGGGTACAAGGCTAGAAATCTTGCACGCACAATACCAACGGTGTATGGGAAGATCGTGATTTTTAAAGACGGTAATTAGCGTAGAAAGTGATAAAATCTTTCACAAAAAAGGAACCAAAAATCACAAAGTACACCTAGTGCTTGTCAGTATCCTCAAATGAGCTAGATGTTAACTGTATCTCTAATTCGTGGGTAAGTTCATGGTTCTCATAAAATGGATTGAAGTTGCTAGGAAATTCAGGGAATTTTTGTAAGGAATTAATGGAGACTCCACTGAGGTGTGTATGGCTAACCCCTTTCTTTTAGTGTTGAATTTTTATGTTTAATGGCTGGCTTGAAATTTCAAATTGATTCTTCTCGGTTGATTGCATTTATGTGTTGAGTGACAGAATTCCATTCCGCATTATTCTGTGTGTTTATTTGAAAACATGGTAATTTAAAAGGTGTTCATGTCTTTCAAGAATTCATTACTTCCCTAAGCATGTGCTTGCCTTGTAAGGTAGCTCTTGATAAATTAATGACGGAACTACATGAACAAATTGACAAAATGGAAGGCTTATGTTATGTTGATGAATCTAAGTGCGAAGGAGCACATAAATGAAAAGAGGTGTTATACCCGGTGTGGTAAAAGATGGAAGGAAATGGGAACTGAAGAGTAATTAAAAGAGATTCTATCACAAGTAAGAATGCTTGGCCGATCGGGCTGAGATCGGATGCCATGTTGTACACATGGATGCATTTATATTGGGTTCTGGAACATTATATTAAATATGAATATGTCTCATTTGGGATGGCTTAGCCGGTCGGGCATACAGCGGACTCCGTGATAACAATTCTGTGGTAGTATTATATTTTAATTACATGGTATTTGACAATAATGGACATTAACCTAAAATAAAGAAAGACTTAACCAGCAACCATGCAAGACTTATTTGGTGCTCCTCCTTGAATTTATGTGTTGTAATAGTTGATGATGTAACTGTTTCTTCTTTCATTGTTTCACTGTTCATCCAATTTGAATTGTGTTTACCATACATACGAGGACTATTCAACAGTGCTAACGTCCCTTTAGCCGGGGGCGCTATATATTTGAATGGATGTAGGTGGTTTCGTTGCTTATAGTATCGATCGTAGATAGTGTTGCACCCTTGTCCTCTTCTCAGTTGTCTTTGTGAGCCCCCATTCCTCCCAGGGGTTGTAGCTTAGGTATGGCCGGGACCTTGCCGACGGCGTCATCATTTTGATCTCTTGTATCTTTAGAGGCTAGAAATTTCTGTGGGTCATGTACGGGTGCTTGGGTGGTCTTAGAATCATGTTGTATTTTGAAACTTTATGTTATAGACTATCAACTGTATGTACTTTGGGAACAAACTATGGCATGTACCATGCTATAACCGTATGGAAATCTTGAAAGTCTAAACTATGGTTTAATGTTTGTGTCATAAGATGAGATGTTCATGATTAACTGTGAAACCCTTTTTTATTTCTTAAATCACACTAAGTGGAATCGGGGCCCGTAATTGTATCGATTCAGGTAAGGAGAGCTCAGGTAAGGCTTGCTCAATAGGGATTTCTCAATCGCGTGCAGGTCGCGCTCCCTGAGGTTGGGGCGTGACACCTTTTCTTGTCAAAGATATTCGATTTCAGGTCAAAATGTATGGCAGTGTAAATAGAGTTTAAAAAGACAACCTTGAAAACCACAAAGAAAATGGTGTGGCTGTTCCGATTGTTGGTGTGTGACCACAGAACCCCAAGAAAGCACCTGGACTGATTCCAGCAGACGCGAGTTCGTGCGACGCACAGCAGGTCGATGAAACCTTACGCAAAGACAGGAGGACACAACAAGTTGACCAACAAGAAGCCGAAAAACCCCAGCTCAGGAAGAACGGGAAGTTAGCCTTCATGTTTTTTTGTTTCTAAAATGTTGCAAGCACAACTGCTTGCTATTGCCCAGCTACGAAGTCACTAGAAGACTCCTAGCACAGAAACACTAGGGATAGCTCCCCTGGCCAAACATGCACCTGAGAGGTCAAGAGATATTGGGTCGATAGTCGATCCCACCATCGTAAAAATGCTTAACGACCTCACCAAAAGGATCAAATCGGGCAAGAAAATGATAGCATCCAATGCTAAGAAGGTTGAGACCTACAACCGTAGGTCGACCCCCATGCGCACCCGGTCCTGAAAGGTATTGATTCGAAGAAGTTTATGTAAAGGTCGTTCTCAAATGATGTGGCTCGAAAACCCATTCAATAGAAGTTCAGAATGTCAGAACTCCCAAGGTACAATGGGACCTCAAACCCTAATGAGCACGTTACTTCCTACATGTGCGCAGGTAAGGTCAAGACATCAAAAACAACGAGATCGAGTCCATCTTACTCAAAACATTTAGGAGAACACTCTCGAAGGGGGCCATGATATGATATCACAACCTAGCTCCAACTCCATAGACTCGTTTGCCTTGCTCACAAACTCCTTCATTAAGGCACATGCCGGTTCCATCAAAGTAGTTATGAGGAAATCCGATGTGTTCATGATCAAGTAGAGGAAGAACAAAATACTACGATAGTTCGTATCTCGCTTCCAAATGGAACAAATAGAACTACCCCCGGTCTCCAATGACTGGGTGGTACAAGCCTTCACTGAATGGAGCTTTGTGGCCTCAAGGCAACTAAAAGAGAACCTGATTGAGTATCCCGCCGTAACCTAGTCAGACATCCATAACCAATATCAGTGAAAAATTAGGGTCAAGGATGATCAATTGGGAGCCCCATTAGGCTTAGTATACCGAGTAGGCTTCTGATAAAGGAGTCAAAGCCAAATAAGGAAAGATATTAGCCATACACCAAAAACAAGAGGAACATCGCGAGGTGCAACCCACCTCGCAACGATTGATCGGTCAAATGAGGACAGAATCCTTGTGGACTCATTAAAATAGTCGGATTTGATGGAAACACAGGGCTAACATAGGCACCACACTTATCAAAATACAACTTCAATGTCGATTTATCAGATATCATGTTTGCCATCAGCAAAATTAGAGACACCATGTGGCCAAGGCCTCGACAATCCGATCCTTCCTAGAGAAATGATAACTTAGTATGTGAATTTCATTATAGAAACGACCATAGGACCAAAGATTGCCACCAGCTCAGAGAAGATGTAGCCAGGCTACTCAATAAAGGTCATCTCCGAGAATTCTTAAGCGACCAGGCCGAAAATCAATTTTGAGAAATAGAGGTAGCCAAAAAGAATGAAACGAACGAGCCACAACTCCACATGATATTGGGTGGGGTCGATGATCCCTTGGAATTTGTGATGAGAAGGACAAAACTATCCATCACCAGAGAAAGCAACCCCGGGGATAAGTACCCGAAGATGTCCTCAAGTTCAATGAAGAGGACTTCGAGACCTTGTCTCAACCCCGTAAATACGCACTGGTAATCTCTTTCCTTGTAATTATATTTCAAATAAAAATGTACTCGTAGATCTAGGTAGCTCGTCCAGCATTATAAGGTCGAGGGTAATAGAGCAGCTCAGACTAATAGGCCAAATTATGCCTGCCCCTCAAGTCCTTCACGGATTCAATATGGAAAGTGAAATAATGAAAGGAGATATCACTCTCCCATTCGACGTGGCCGGCACGACCCAAGATGTCCAATTTTATGTTATTGAATGAGACATGAGGTACAATTCCTTGTTCAGACGACCGTGGATACACTGCAAGAGACCAGTACCATCCACCTTCACCAAATGATGAAATTCCCAACAAAGGATGGGACTAAAACCATCTAGGGGGAACAACAAACTACAAGGGAAATTTTTGCGGTGCATGACATGGCACCTGCACCAATACCTCCACCATCAAAAGAACCAAAGGGTAATCAAACTACATCTTCAGCTAAGCCCGATTAACCATAGCATAGGAATATATCGTGTCCTTATTACTGAAGAAAAGGATATATCAGATCTTGGAACACCACTTGCCTATCCCACGATAAGGTGTGATGGTCTCCCTTTTTCCTTTTTATACTAACCCTTATGCAGGCAGCCGACTAAAGCAATCAGAAGCGCTAACCTAGCCCAAAGACCTTTAGGTTTTAACGCATCCGTTGCACTCTTTTCCTTCGACCAAGTTTTTATCTCGAAGAGGGTTTTTCTAGAATGGTTATTAACGAGGTAAAATCCACATGCTACAAAGGAAGATCAAACAAGTATTCAAGGCTTCTTTTGGAATCAACCTCGAGCCTAGAAGAACCAAGAAATGCCAAATAGGGTCCTAACAGGAAAATGATGTACAAGACAAAATGGCCGAATAAGCCATATCCGCATACCTAAGCCCCCAAGGGCGGAGGCATATGTACCTGTGCCGAGTAATCAAAGAATACTTTTCGCTCAAAGTATCTTATGCTCTAAATGAACTCAGCATTTTCACAAAAATTATTCCTCCATCAAAAACATCCTGAATACTTGGAGACTAGCGTCAATAATTCGACACCCGCATGACCCTAGGGTCATAACTCCAGACTCATAGGCCCTCAATGAGGCAGAACAGAAATCACAATACATCTCCAAAAAAGAAAAATGTCTCGAATCGGAGACTAGCATCAGAAATTCAAAAAATTCATGACCTCAGGGTTGAAATCTCCAAAATTGTATGCCCTCAATGAGGCAATACCGAGCTTGCGAGTAATGGACCTCGAGCCAAAACAATATCGACGACACAAAGATTGTCGCCAATTGCCATTTAGTAAAAAACTCGAGCCCATAAGACCGCGAGCGAGCAGACTTGGTCTCGTAAGACCTACATAAGGCAAAAAATAAAACTATAAGACCTCAAGTAAGGCATGAATCATACTTGCACCAAATATTAACACAAAATGTAAGACCTTAAGAAACATATGAATCATACTTGCACACACTATTGACACAAGCTATAAGACCTCAAGCAAGGCATGAATCATACTTGTACCAAGTACCAACAAAAAGTGCAAGACCTCAAAGGCAAGAAAATTTTATATGACCTTACTAGAGGCATACCCTTGATATACACACCTAAACTACTACACTCATGACCAAAAATGGTTACGGTCATACGGTTGTACCAGCTAAACTAATGTGAGTCGGGGGATGCCCGATCGTCGCTACAAATCATGGGCCATTACTTCGAATCTACTTCAAAAATAACTGGTTAGATATGATACCCTTGACATGGGAAAAAGAGCTTCGACCACATTAGCTCTACATCACTGGCTTCAAGATACTCAGCCTATGAGCCAAACCTTATGAGGTGCTCGACCACCGCTATGAAATGACTTGAAATCGGGGTTTTTATCAAAATGACGATGGGTCGTACAAAAATTATTTCAAAAAGTCCTTAACGAGGGGAAAATAAAGCAAAAAAAGGGTTTCTTCGACCCAAAACTTTAGAGCCGTTGTTGCCAAATTACATAAAAGGTCGCATCGGCCCAAAGCGTAAGAGCCAAGAATGCCGGCTCACACAAACATAAAACCTTGAGGGTCAAATGAGCTCGAGTTGAATCCCGACTCGTATAATAAACTCAAAATAGTTGAGCAAAAGCATAAGAGCTCTAACGCCAGCTTATACTAAAGGTCACATCAACCGAGCCCTCGGGCCAACCTAATAATCATTAGGGCCATATCACAAATCTAATGATTTACACCAACTCTTAGATAGTTCACCTGGCCAAATTCAAGATAGAAAGGGATACATATGAGGTAAAATCACAAGTTTCATTTTATACAAATATGTAAAAAAACACATTCTCCGTCTATAAACATGATTTGGAAATGCTATATACAAAATGGCAAAATCTGCACCCTACCCGTGGGAGCTACGGCCTACCGGTTTCATTTTCACTTTTGTCAATGTCAAACATAATTAACCGAGCACCACGCTCGTCCACCCTCACTCGCGCTAATCTTCTGAGAGTATAAAATCCCTGGCGTCAATCTCCTCGAGAGTCTGTATTCGAGACTTGCAACGAGCACATTCTTGGATCCTATCTTCACGATCAAGGACCCTCTTCCACTTAGCTTGGGCATCTATAGCATCCTTCAAATAAATCTCCATCTCCTGATGAGCCTTTATTCAGCTCAGCACTACTCAAGAACGGGCATCAACAATCTCAGTCCTAACCTTCGAAAGCTTAGCTTCGAGCTTCGTGATATCCGCATGAACTTAAGCGTTATCACCAGCTAAGTGGAGTTGAACCTCGAGGGAAGGAATTTTAACATAGTTATTTTTCTCCTCTGAAGCTGAACCTCCGCCCAAGCTCTTAGCTTTCCACAATCATTCTTGATTTGGTCGTCTTCATCCTGAAGATGTTCCAGGGCTTTCATCTTTTTCTACAACTAGGATAAATGGAAAGCTAACCTCAAAAGTTAAAATACATAGCGCATGCTCGCCTGGGACAAAAATTTCCCTGCTCCATCAAATAACTCTCGTTATTTGATCCTCGGTACGCCTTAGATCGCGAGTTTGCCAGCTCAGCCTCCTTTTTCATCACAAAACAGTCTAAGGTATCTATCCTCATCCAAAGCTTTCCGGAGACTGGCTCAATGATGGAGCAGCTCAGACCTGAGCCAGTCAAAAGCCTGCAAAAGAAAAAACATAATATGGAAGGAAAGACGCGGGATTTGGAAGGCCTATGTCGAATCTCTCCGCAATGTAAAGTCAACGGACATCCTCAAAGGCCGAGCACATATCTGTTTATCTAGTCCCCTCATCCCTGGAAGAATCGACTTTGGTCGAACCACGATCGCTTGGAGAAGCCTTCTTTCAAATATCAGAAACTTTGGGCGCAGCAGGCTCGAATGATGTTTTTGTCTCTATGCCTCGAACTCGCTTTACCTTACTCTAAGCGCCATCACCCTGAAAATGCATGTCTAGCTTATCACTGTCATTCTTTAGCCCAGGAGCTGGAAATACCTCCCCTTGCCCGGAGGAGCATAGGCTCGCCTCTGAAGGCTTTCTGATACCTACGGCAACAAGATAAATACAAAAAAAGGAAAGTGTCCCAAACGGATAAAGAGCAAGGAAAAGGTGGTATATACACATACCATGATGCTTCGCTTCCCATCTGCCCCGAGACACAGCCCGCCACCTATGCTCATATCAAGTTGTGTGGGTTGCCAACTTCGAAATCCAATCAGGAAAATCAGGAACATTGCCTAGTGCCAATGAAATCGCTACAAAAAAGGAGGAAATATGGTTACAAAGCTAGCCTTCGCCATAAGAACATTTCAGAAGGCACAGGATGCGGAACTCTCCCCTCTTTGTCAGCCAGACCCCGAGATAGCGTTCATGGCTATGGCAAGACTTGAGATCTGAAGCATGAACCTACACAAACACTTCGGTGCTAAGGTAACGAAGGCCTCGACCCCAAAATGGAAGGATAACTATCTAAAATAGTGGGATCGCCCAAGAAGTAGAAGCAACCCTATATTTATATGGGGAAACATCAACGGTACAACTGTTGGAAACACGTTCTCAAGGCTTTATACTAAAACGTGTGTTCTTATGTGTAGGTTTTGATGAATGACAAACGAAGCGCAAATTGATATATGACGAAGTTCAAGTACAAGCGCACAATTGGTGGACAACGAGATTCAAGCACAAGACAAGTTTTATAGTTTAAATGAGTCGTTCTTAATTGTGATCTTGATCCGACAACTTGAATCATGACATGGCTTCTCTCGTAAAACTATTTTTACAAAATCATGCATATTTAATTTAATGCTAAATGATTTTAAATCATGCATATTTTCATTAGTCAAAATGATTTTTAAACATACCTCTAAAATCTGGACTAAGATAATCGATTATGTACTTATGATAATCGATTATGTTAAGCCAAGACTGCATGACAATCGATTGTGAACTAATGACAATCGATTGTGTTAAGGCAGTGAGCATCAGGTTTTTCAAACCTGCATGACAATCGATTGTGAACCTTGTGACAATCGATTGTGATGAGGCAGTGTACATCAAAGTTTTTCAAAACTCAGAATAATCGATTGTGAAGCTAATGACAATCGATTGTGAAGAGACAGTGTCCATCAGATTTTTCAAAGTCACAAAATAACCGATTGTGAACATATGACAGTCGATTGTGTTGAGACAGTGTCTTCCAGACTTTTTCAAAGTTATTAAATAATTGATTGTGAGTATATAACAATCGATTGTCACGAGGCAGTGTCTAAAATAATTTTCAAAGTCTGATAAATAATCGATTGTTAACATTGCACAATCGATTGTGAAGCTGGCCGTTGTCGTAAAGTTTTCAAATACCGTCAGGTAATCGATTGTTGATTTTGTACAATTGATTGCTGATATTAAAATCTGAAAAAGACTTTTTGAACGTTGCTGAATAATCGATTGTTGATTTTGTACAATCGATTGTTGAAATTAAAATCTGGAAAGGATTTTTTGAACGTTGCTGAATAATCGATTATTGATTTGGTATAATCGATTGTTTTACGTAAAATCTGGAAATGATTTTTTGAACGTTGCAAATAATCGATTGTTAAGCGTAAAATCTGAGATTGATTTTTGGAACGATTGGCAAACAATCGATTGTGGCTTCCTGACAATTGATTGTCACAGAGTAAAATCAGCAACTCTTAATTGGCAATTAGGCAACGGTAATGCCAAGTTTTTCAACTATAAATACAGCTTCATTTCAGTGCTTTAAACACAACAACACACAACAACTGATCATTCTATTGCTATAAGCTTGCATACTATTGTTTATCATTTTATATTCATTTGATAAAGCTTTTGAGAGCCATATTCTTGTCCATAGTTGTTGTGATCTTGAGCTTACTTCTTTTACTCATATCTACTCATAAAGGAGTGTATTGTTTGAGTGTTTAGTGTTTTGTACACTTGAAGAGAATTGTGATTCTCTTGTTGTAAGGAACTTGTGTTTCCTTGGTCGAAGTCTTGGAGTGTTGTATCTCCGAGCAAGATTGTTGAGGCTTGTGTCCTCAGATTGTAAAGGTTGGTTAGGCACCCGTAAGCTTAACAATGAAGTCTTGGAATGTTGTATCTCCGAGCAAAGGTATTAAGGCTTGTGTCCTTAAGTTGTAAAGGTTGGTTAGGCACCTGTAAGCTTAACAGTGAAGTCTTGGAGTGTTGTATCTCCAAGCAAAGGTGTTAAGGCTTGTGTCCTTAAGTTGTAAAGGTTTGTTGAGCACCCGTAAGCTTGACAAGTTAGTGGAAAATCTCGAGAGAGTCTCTCGGGGACTGGACTAGCCACTTGTTGTGGTGAACCAGAATACATCGGTGCGTTCCTTCCTTTTTGTTTACTTAACACACTTATTTATTTCCTGCAAATTTCAAATTCCACAAGTTTACGCTAAATTTTATTATAACGCTATTCACCCCCCCTCTAGCGTTAAGCGTATTATCTAACAACACCTACCTAAGTTAGGCCACGGTTGGCCAATGACTTGCGAGTTTCGAGGTGGTAACCGATCTCAAGGATCACTATCAAAAAGAAGATAGGCTTGTAGAAGCCAATGAGTATCCTCAACAATCCCTTAGGCTTTAAGAAGCCAACGGCATCATCTTCAATCTCAAGATGGCACCCAATATCGAGGACCTCCTCCAGGAAAGGAAGTTAGGCTCCAGGAAGCCTTTAGCACAATTACAGGATTTCATATGGTAGCTGATCTCGAAGGTTCCCCTTGAGAAGAAGAGCAAGAACTTTGAGCCCCGTCCATAAGGGTTCAACTTCAAGATATCGCCTAAATCTGGGCAACCCCTCATGTGGGACCTATCTACAATGCCTTAAAGGTTATTTACATCGATTTTAAAGCAAGCCTCCAGGTGCCTAATGCAAACCCCCACTCAGAGATTGTTCTTTAATATTCAAGGCTCGAGGGACTATTTTTTACATAAGGGTACCAACGGCACGAGTCTACCGGATCTATTCAAGCTTGGTCCGAAGAACAACAAAGGGCTCCAAGAGGTGCCATTTTTGTCAATCGAAAACCAGAAAGAATACTCACACTCGGGTTAGATATGGATAATAGTCAGTAGAGGCATAAATTCAGAGTCTCCACAAATGTAAAAGAATATGGAAAGCATCAAAGACGAGAGTCAAGAAAATATCATTATATTCAGAAAATGTATGGTTACAAAATCCCACAAGGGTTCCTTAAACAGAAACAAAGAGGCAAAGGGTATACATAAAATAAATCCTAGAGCCTAGTCTACTCTCGAAAGTCCATCTCATGCAGCAACGCCTTCGGATATCCTCTTTTTGGGCATACTTATTCAAAGACAATATCTTCCAAAGCGATGTTCCCTCGGAAGTATCTTCTCGGCCCTCCAGAATAGCATCTTCAATGGAGAAGATAAAGAGGAGGAAAGTGGAAAAGCATGAAAGGATGGAAAAATCCCATAGCCCGCCAAAAGTTGAGGACCCTCATCGGCTAAGAGAACCTCAGACCAATAACAGACCAGGTGAATATCAGCCTCACTTGCACGGCTATGTAGAATCCAACTCTTTGGACATTGTGCCGTGCAAGCTACCAGCCAAGGGCGTAGCACCACGTCCGGCCAGGTATGAAGGTGAGTAGTGGTGTATAAACCAATCCCCCTTGTGAGCAGTGGTGTATATTCTGAAAGACTTTCTAAGTCGGAGGAAGTCGTCCCCCATGTTCATCATCTTGATCCAATAACGACAACAGTAGCAGGCATAACAACAATTACAACAACAGTGACAAGATGGTGTGATCTCGCTCGACAACAGGAAGCTCAGTCAGAGGGCCACCACACAGCTGATAAAACTGATGCCATATAACCTTAAAGTCGTGAACCTCGAACATGGTGGTTAGTAATAAAGGAAGATAATGAGAATAAAATTATGAATAAATGGAAAATGGCACTTGGATAAAAAGATAGTGCCAAAATACTCCCATTTATAGGGGGTGACAATGCGGCCATCAATGCCTTTGAAAGATGGATCGGCATGCGCAATCAATGCATTCTTGAAAACTGACTCAACGACGGTACTGTCACTTTGAAGAATGGGAATCGACAGTCCATTAAATGACATCAAAAGACAAGTATGTGGGATGTCCCGATTATCTTGAAAGCATACATCATAAGTTGCATCATCAGTATGACATTGTCATAGGAAGCCCAAAGAGTTGAGCATCAAAATCATTTCCTATTGCTTCGTTCTGGGAAACGCAGAGACTATCTGTATATTGTGAAATTGGAGGGTCCAATTTCCCTTTGTTAAGGAATTCAAGAAGATTATCTCGAAGCATCGAGATCGCAAAGTTGTGACTGAGTTCGCTCCCTCAAGGCAAATCGACACCCGGCCTTGAGGCAGGATTTATCGTGGTAAGGGTGAAGACGGGGAGTTTCCAAGACACATGGCTAAGTTTGATAGAGCCTGGCCGGCCTAGTCTGTACCCAAATGAGGGTGTCATATCTTGCTGTCCCATCTTCATATCTTTACAATTAATGTATTTTGTACTATATTTGTATTCCACTTATATATAAAGAGGATCCCTATCATTTTGTAAACAATGGTTGTTGCTCTAACTATTCTACACTAAATATACAAGTACTCTTCGTCTGTTTTCTCTCTAACATAATTTCTCAATATTATTGCTCTTATTTATTACTTTCATACTTGTTCTTCATTTATTGCTTATCTTTGTCGATAAAGGGCCTCAACTAATTCTTTCATAACCGTTAGCCCTTCCCTGATTACCCTTAATAGCTCGAGCCCGAGCCTTAGAATTGACCCCTAAGCTCCGTATCGGTCAGTTTGATTAACCCTGCCCGTCTAGCTTATCAGTTTGGTTATAACTCTATTTTACTCGCATTCCATCTCTAAACTCCATACACCTAGCATTAATTACTTAAAAACTAGCATAAAAATAGATTACGTATTTTTAGAGACTTATCAACAAATTAAATTTTTATTACCATTTTCACAATAAAGAATAACCGAACCAAATAGTTGGGAATCGGGGTCTCGAGCCTGCCTATTCGGGGTCTCACGGTCAAGTCTGATGTCTCGTTGAGGGTAGTCGATAGAAGACTAAAAGTTATAATAATATTAATGACGGCCCTTTATGGCTGATAATAAGCAATAAATGAAGAACAATAAGTAGAACACAATGAATATAAGAAATAAATAGAAGTAGTGAGATCAAGAGAATATGTTAGAGAGCAAAGAGAATGTTCTTGTGTATTTTGTATTGAATATCGTTGTCTACAAAATAACTAGGATTCCCTTTATATATGAGGAGGAATCCCAACATAGTACAAATTCATTAATTACAAAGACATGGGGCAGGTACAGCCATTTAATGCCTTGGTTCGTTTTTGGACTAGTCCATTAGGCTTTGTCAGAGCTAGTCACGTGCCTTGGGAACCTCACATTTATTCACTGAATCCATTAGTTTAAACTTCCTCGAGGCCAATCATTGCTCACATTACTCAGTCAATCAGTCATAACCCTCGAAGTCGATCATTAGAAACCCTCGAGATGCCTTGATGATTGTGAAATTGAACAATCGATTTTTACCGTATACAGATAGTCCTCGCGTTCCCTAGAACAAAGTGATAAGAAATGGTTTTGAACTCTTACTCATTAATCATTATCATCATGAAATCAGCTTATCATAGCATTAAATGAAATAACTCAAAAGCTACACAAGGGTCACCATCAATTCGATTATTAAGAAGTCCATGAACCACTATTGGCTCGTCCTTTCCACTGCCTATATGGCTTCTATAAATACATCAATCGTTTGACTATCCATATTTTCACCACATCTTCAAGCTTTCAGGGCCAAGGCCATCCTCTTTCACATTCTTCCTTCTTTTGTTCTTTCTTGCTTACTTACTTTCTTATAAAAGGCCCTTCCACCACCATGGCTAGAACCTCTAAAATAGTGCCTCAAAAAGAGGATGTTGGCTCTTCATCCCGAACATCCAAAGGGAAACCCAAAGTTATACCCACGGTTGAAGAGTATAACCCTACCGAGTTCAACACGGGGAGCGATTTTTCTATCGATAGACCTTCTTTTACATAGGACCGATGCAAAGACGTGTCCCAGTATATTAGCGTCGTGACCAATATCGAAAAAGTGAAGGAAGACTATCGATGGAAGGAGGTTGTATTGGTTGAGATTCCCCATTCTGATGAGAGCATAACAGACTATAAGGTCGGCTTCCTTCATGTATATACATTCCCGATCACTTTACTTCCCTTCGTTTTTTCTAACCCTTTTTCTGGAATGATAGATCCGGTGATTCTTGACTTCTGTGACAAGTACCGAGTTATTCTTGGCCAAATCTATCCATATTTATGGAGGAACGTCTACATGATCTATTACTTCTCCAACAAGGTCAAGGGTATGACCTTTAAACTCGAACAAGAATCTATTTTTTCCGAGCATTGATGAGGACAAGGATTGAGGGTGGATGAGCAGGGTTTTTTTAGCGAGAACCTCGAACATCATCCTGATCGAGAGGATGCCATACCTTGAGGAGTGGAAAACGCACCGTAAGTACCTCACCTTTGAACATGTTTTATTGTCTTCTTGCCTTTCTCCCAAAAAATGATCTCTTTTTCGCTTACACAGCTACCATTTGGTATCCTGAAGCAGTCCAGCATCTACCATGATGATTAGGAAACTGGATACTTCAATCTCATTTCTCAGGCGGTCTTGGCACGACCTGGTTAAAACATAGTGGGTGGCCAAGAATCGTGATAAAATACTTCTTGCCACCTATATCATATTTTATATTACTTTACCATATCCCCCATGCTGATATATTTTGATTACTATGTTTGCATAGGCCTTGGCGATGGAGTACAGATGAGACTGCCTCCCGATAGCAAGGTGGAGTCTCTGAAGCCTTGTAAGGGCAAAAAGAGGAAGAAAAAGGTGGTTGCTGATTCTCTTACTGCAAAGAAACCTACATCACGCAGGCCTCGAGCTATATTCAGGACCTCGGCTTCAGCTTCCGAAGAAAGTCCTAGTATTAGGGATGAAGATAACGTTAATGACGAGTATTGTTTGGTAAAGAGGATGAGGTCGGGTACAAATGTCCCATAGGCATCTCGGCCAAAGGCCGCTGAATTGGGAGTGGTTGGTTCACATTAGTCCAATGTGGTGGGGACCCTCGAGGAGGGTAAGAGTGCAGTCCTTGAGCCACTATTCAGGCATGGTGCAGTCTATGTCGAGAAGACTATTGCTGCTAATTCTAAAGGGTCCAGGATCGAAACTTTTTAGGGATAGGATTTCCCCTTAGCGATATTGAAGCCTTAGGTTTCCTTAATTTGGGTCCTCAATTCTAGTCCGGGGAATACAAGACGCTCAGGACCCAAAGGTTACCAACGGAGGGTCCTCCTACAAGGAGAGATGAGCTCGAAAACTTCCTTGATAATGTCACTGAGGACATTGATTTCAACAATCCCAACGCAATCGAGGAAGCGGAGAGGTTCCAACAGAATGTGGTAGCTTTTTATGTACAATTTTCTAGTCTCAAATACCTTTTCTCATTTTACTAACTCTTCTTCTTCATTATAGACTAACAAATTATATGATCACACCTTCTCTAGGCTCCAAGACGAGCTTTCATTGCATGGAAAGGAGCTTGAGAAGCTCACCTTGGGGCTAGGAGTAAGAGGCCTCCTCTGCCTGAAAGGAGGAGGAGTTAAATGAGCTTCGGGCGATCTTGGAGGGAGAGCTCTGAGAAAAAGCTAATCTTACTGAGCAAGTAACTTGTTATTCATAAATTAGCTCGCCCTTCTCATAATTTGATGCTTACTAACTTATCTTTTCCTTTGCAGATCAAAAATAGGATGTTCTCGTGAGACTTCGGGAAGAAGTTGTTGCTATGAATGTAGAGGTCCTCAAGCTGAGGAGGCAAAATGAGATTGTCACCTCGAAGTTGGAATCAACCCAGGATCTTCTCTGAAATGATTTATAGGAGGTTCTTGCACTATTTGCTTCCAAGTCCAAGGTCAAGGAGAATGCCACTACATATTTGAGAGACATCGCTACTACGAATCAGCTAGCCCGAGAGATATCAGAGGAGGCTGAGCAAAAGCTGACTCAGATTGTCGCTTATGCTCACACAAAGGCAAGGAGGCAAGCCTTAAAGGAAACCAATGTTTAAGGTGTTGATTGCTTAGCTAAGATAGAGAGGCCCAAGATTTGTAGGAAAAGTTAGCATTCTTAGTCACGTTGGATGAAGATCCTGGAAATGGTTTAGAATGAAATAGGCCTGTGTAGCCTTTCCTTATCTTCTCTTTCTTTCTTTTTGTGTATGAATTCCTAGGGAAACAAGTCTTGTAAGGTGCCCCTTACAAACAAGTCTTGGGGCATTTCATACTCTTCAACATTTTTCACATTACCACCGCTATCTTGAGCGGAGTCTGATCTCCACCCGATCGGCTAGGTTTCCTCATTTGAGACATTCACTTTAATCACAAACACATTATCACCATGAGCGTAGCATGGCATCCGATCTCGGCCAGATCGGCTAGGCTGCCTTTCCAAGGCGTTTCCCTTTTCCATCAATCATCTCATTTCAATCTTTATTTCCCATAAATCATTTCATAAGCCCTTGGGGCCGCACCTATCACATCTTTATTTGGCACTAGGCCACATCTCACATCATTCCCAATTTCAATGTTAGATTTGTGGTTTAGGGAAATATGGGCACACAAGAGCAAGTAAGATTGTAGGCGTAGATGAGATTTCACATAGATATCACAACAATGCACCTTCAATTTCAATCAAAGGTCTAAGCATTTCAATACATGATTCATAGTCCTTGCCCCTTTCAAAATTATCAAGAATAGCACATTGATCATACTGAGACATAACTTCCACGCATATATAAGGTTGCAACACCAATTCAAGTGAAACAACAATCAAAACAACAATTTAATTTTTATTTTATCGCATTCACACAAACACCAAAGAAGCTCAGTTTCTAAAAGATGGGATTTTAGCTATACATACTACAACCAATCTTTCCATAGTCCTATAACATTTTGAAATGTTCGCACTTCAATCTATTTAAGAAATATAGAGTAATTTAACTCATAATCAGGAAAATATCATAATATATGCTCTTTTGAGCATTTTATCGAGCATTTAGTGTTCATTAAGGCCTTATGGTTCTTTTATGCAAGGTTAAACTATCCCATTACCCATGCCTCTTTACTTATAATTCCCCATATCCTTCAAGAACACATGCATGCAATGCAATCCCCCTTATCCCCATGAATTACCACACTAATGACCCCTTCTAGCTATGTGCAAAAATAAGAGCTGAGGTGATGAAGTATTACCTCTTGGGCAGAAGGTTTAGGTCCGCCACTTGATTATCTTCAATGATTAACAAGGATTCATGGAGTAACATTTCATAGGAATCACTTTCCCTCTCTTAGACACATCTCTCGCACTCTAAAAGTGTCAGGAAATAGGCTCAAAAGGATCAATTGCACAAGATTTAACGACATGGGATCGGGTTTAGTATTTAGAAATCTGGAGCCCTGACTCAGATCTGCGATCACAAAACTGACATGCGATCTGCATAATGGACAATAAAAACCTGAAGGCACTGTTTGAGTGTGCGATGGAAATACGATCTGCATTCCTGTTCTGCGATCGCATAATGCACCACATAACTTTCCCTTACAAAATCCCAAGGGTATTATGCAATGACTATGTGGTCCGCATATCGATTTTGCAATCGTATAATTGACCGCATAGATGACCATAAATTAACAAACGCATTGAGTGACTCTGCAGTGATTATGTGGTCCACATTCCTATTATGCGACCACATAGTAGACCATGAAAGGCACTTTTCAAGAAAACATAATTTCTTATCTTTTTAATGCATCAATCAGTCCATAGGGTTTGAACTTGCTCGCCGCAAGGATTTCTTTTATCAATTCTTAACACATGCTCCTAACTTCGCACCACGAGATTTAGATTTTTGAGTAGGAAATTTCACGGGACCTTACATCCTCCCCCACTAAAGATCATTTGCCCTCAAATAAGGATTAAGGCTCACTACTTAGCAGTCTCTATGCAATCTTCTACCTCTTGACAACCTAAATTTCCAGACATTATGGTAGAGTCTCCTTTGTATTTAGGTCTATATACCTGTCAGAGAGCTCCAGAAACACATCCTAACAGTAGGTACACATTCAATAGGTATAACATAACTTGTACAGTACAAACCATGCCCGCATAGGCAACATATATATATAACCAAAACAGGACAGTTTTACATAGATAAAATCAAAAGATAATAGTTCCTAGGAGCTAATGCGTAAAAGTTATTACATGACTATTCAAACAAATGTGGGTACTTCTTTTTCAGTGTGTTCATCCTCGGCTTCCCAAGTGTGTTCCTCAACTTGATGGTTACGTTGTAACGCTTTCACGAATGCAATTTCCTTATTTCTCAATATCTCAACTTGCCTATCAAGAATGGTAACTGGGACTTCTTCATACGATAGCTCTTCATTAACCTCAATAGTTTTAACTGGCACAATAGTGGACGGATCTCCTACTACCTTTCTCAACATAGACACAGGAAAGACCGAATGTACCAATGACATCTCGAGTGGCAGCTCGAGCTTGTATGCCACCTAACCAATCATTTGAATCATTCTATATGGCCCAACATACCTTGGACTCAATTTTCCCTTCTTTCCAAACCGCATGATACCCGTCATAAGGGAAACCTTCAAAATACCCAATCATCTTCTTGGAACTCTAAATCTCTACCACGAACATCCAAGTAAGACTTTTAGCAACTTTGAGAAGTTTTAAAACTCTCCCTAATAATATTGACTTTCTCCATGGCCTGATTCACGAGGTCTGGCCTTATCAATTCCGTTTCTCCCACCTCGAACCACTCAATATGAGACCTACATCTCCTAGCGTACAATGCCATGAATGGTACCATCTGGATAGTAGTATGGAAGCTCTTGTTGTAAGAAAATTCTAGTACAAGCATGCAACATGTCCTCAAGCATCCGAATAGCCTGCTATGCTTGCCCATCGGTTTGATGGTGAAAAGCTGTGTTAAGATTTACTTGCGTACCTAAACCTTGCTGAAAGTTTTTCCAAAAGTTGGTTGTGAACTGAGCCCCTCAATATGAGATGATTGAGACTGGTTTGCCATGTAATTTGACTATTTTTTGATATACAACTGAGCATACTGTTTTGTTGTGTCAGTGGATTTAACTGGAAAAATGTGTGCTGATTTCGTGAGTCGACCCACGATCACCCAGATTGAGTCAAACTTGCGTGGAGTGCATGGCAATCCTACCACAAAATTCATGTCAATCATCTCCCATTTCTATATTGGAATTTCTATGTTTTGAGCCAATCTATCGGGCCTTTGATGTTCAGCCTTCACTTACTGACAATTTGGATATTTTGCCTCAAAGTCCACCACATCCTACTTCATGTTGTTCCACCAATAAATTTCCTTAAGATCATGATATATTTTCCTAGAACCTAGGTGCACGACATACCTGTAAGTGTGAGCTTCTGCCATGATCCTTTTCTCGAAGATAGTCAATATCTGAAACACACAGGTGGTCTTGGTACCATAGGGTACCGTCATTCATACCATAGGAAAAAGTTGCGGTCTTGTGTTTATGAATCTCTTCCTTTAGTTGTGCTAACATAGGATCGTTGAATTGCTTCTCTTTCACCTCCACCACAAGCGATGATTCAGCCTTATTTTGCACAATTACCCCTCTTTCACTAGAGTCCACAAGGCGAACTCTCAAACTAGCTAACCAATGAACCTCCCTGGCTAACAGCCACTGATATGCCTCCAAATGAGCCATACTTCCCATATACTTTTTACTGAGAGCATCTGCCACAACATTAGCCTTTTCCGAGTGATAGAGAATACCAATTTCATAGTCTTTGAGTAACTCTAGCCACCTTCTTTGTCTCAGATTCAACTCATTTTGCTTGAAAATATATTGAAAGCTCTTGTGATTTATAAATACATCCATATGGACCACATACAGATAATGACGCCAAATATTTAGCAGAAACGCCACTGCCTCCGGCTCTAAGTCATGGGTTAGATAGTTCTTTTCATGATTCTTGAGTTGCCTAGAAGCATAGACTATAACCTTGACGTGTTGCATTAAGACACACCCGACCCCAATCCTTGAAGCATCGCAATACACCACAAATCCCTCTGTACCCTCTGGCGGGGCTAATATCAGTGTTGTTGTCAACCTTGATTTCATTACTTTGAAACTCTTTTCACAAGCATTAGACCATTGTAATTTAACTACTTTCTGCGTCAATTGAGTAAATGGAGAGGAAAGGGTAGAAAACTGCTCCACAAATCTCCTGTTGTACCCAGCCAAACCTAAGAAATTGCAAATATCAGTTGGAGTAGTAGGTGTAAGCCAATTCTTCACTGTTGCAATATTTTGAGGATCAACCATAACTCCTTCCCTGGAGATGACAAGACCCAAGAACGCGACAGATTCAAGCCAAAATTCACATTTTGAAAATTTTGCATACAATTGATGTTGCTAAAGAGTCTGCAAGACTGCCCTGAGATGGTTAGCATGGTCCTTCCGACTTCGGGAATACACAAGAATATTTTCAATGAACACTATCACAAAAGAGTCTAGAAGAGGCTTTAAGACGTGATTCATAAGATCCATGAAGGCCGTCGGGGCATTTGTTAGCCCAAAAGACATCACCATAAATTAAAAGTTCCCATACTGAGTTCTGAAAGCTGTTTGGAATATCCTACTCCCTTATCTTTAATTGATGATACTCAGGCCGCAAGTCAATCTTTGAGAAACACGAAGCACCTTACAATTGATCAAACAACTTATCTATTCTTGGTAGAGGGTTTTTATTTTATTGTGACTTTGTTGAGTTGTCGGTAGTCAATACAAATCCGCAGAGACCCATATTTCTTCCTTAATACAAGACCAGCGTGACACCCGATGACACACTCGGCCGGATGAAACCCTTTTTAGCAAATCCTTCAATTGTTCCTTTAGCTCTTTTAGTTTTGACGGTGTCATTCTGTAAGGTGGAATTGATATAGGTTGTATGCCTGTCATCACATCAATCCAAAAATCAATCTCCCTGTCTGGAGGAATTCCAGGGAGGCTTATCTGGAAAGACATCTGGAAATTCATTCATAATTGGCAAATATTCAAGGCTAAGCACCTCAGCATTTGTGTCCGTAACCCAAACTAAATGATATATACACCCCTTATTGATCATCTTCGCGGATATAATGTAGGAAATAAACCGACCTCTAGGCACTATGTTATCTTCCTCCCATTTAATAACGGGATTATTAGGAAATTCAAGCCTCATAGTTCTAGTCCGACAATCAAGTTTCACAAAGCAGGAATAAAGCCAATCCATTCCCATTATTACATCAAAGTTGACCATCCCTAACTCAATAAGATCGGTCGTGGTATCCCTACCCCGTATCGTAAAAACATAACCTCTATAAACCCGAGCAGTCGTAATAGACTCACCAACCGCGGTAGATACCAAAAATGGCTCATAAATTTGATCCGGTTCTATCCTGAATTTATTAGCAACAAAAGGGGTAATACTGGACAGAGTGGAATCGGAGTCAATAAGTGCATACACATCATGAGATTGGACAGTCATAATACCTATAACAATATCTAGAGAAGCCTTCAAACTGGCGGCAACTCATAGCATATAACCGACTGGGTCCTCCTAAACTAAGCGCACTACCCCTAGCTGCACCACACCCCGCGGGTGCTGAAGTACCTCAAGCTGGAGAAGTGGATGAAGGTGTAGCAGTTACTAGACTGGAGTACTGAGTTATGCCCCTACTCGCTCACTGGTTGGATACATGACAAGCCTCTGAATAAGATCCCTTATCCCACATCCATAACATATAGATAACTCCAAAGAGCAAGTCCCTGAGTGCATCTTCCCGCACCCGGGGCACGAGGACCTCTGCTGCTGCTGGAACCTCTCTCCTAACCGACCCCACTGATGGGTTCCCCTGTTGCCCTGACCGGGCCTGAAATGACTCCACTACTGCTGGATGGGCCCTGATGGCAATGCACTGGCTAAAGACTGTGCAACAGACTTGATGGCTCTAATGATCCTCCCTGAAAGTTGATCTTCCCCCACCAAGTGACTCTCCCATGCTTCTCGTAGACTGGGTCTTGTTGGTACCCTCTCTCTCCATCCTGTTCTTCAATTTGCGATTCTCTGTGGCCTAAGCAAATGCTACTATCTTCTGATAATTCATGCAAGAATTCAATTCAGCCGTAGAAGCCTTATTAATAGTCAAAAGATTAAGGCCCTGAACAAACTGGCGCACCCTGGCCTCTATAATGGGCAACATATGAAGGGCATACTCGACAAGAAAGAAAACTCCATGTGGTACTCCCACACACTTCTATTTCTTACTTCAAATTTTTAAACTCAGTTGCACGGGATGCCCTTGTCTCAGCGGGCAAGAAATGATCTATAAATCCATCGGCAAACTTGCTCCACCTCACCGGAGGACGCCCCTCCTCACATGAATCTTCCCACAACTCTAACCACGAATAGGCCACCCCTTTCAGATGGTAGGCAGCCAATTCTACTCCCTCTGTCTTAGTTGTATGCGTAATCCTGAGGGTCTTGTGCATCTCATCAATAAAATACTGAGTGTCTTCTTCTGGATTGGCACCGTAAATACTAGAGGGTCTAATTGAAGAAATTTGTTCTCCTTGGAACTAGTAGAATCCCCTTGCTGGATGGATGAACTATGTGCAATATTTCACCTCTAGGCCTGAGAGGCCACTAGCTAGGTCAACATATGAATAGCTCCCTTAAGATCCCCATAAGAAATACTAGAACCAGAAGCTGGGCCTGGAGGCAAAATAAAAGTATAGAGGTACCCTCCGCAGGTGTAGGAACTGTGGTAGTCTGCTCTGGAATAGAAGAATCAGGCAGAGTGATAGCAGGGCGGCTACCCTTACCCACAGTCTCCAACAGAAAATCATCAGCCACTCCCGAAGTGGCATTAGCATTAGCTTCCTAGCTAATTCTCTCTTTTTTCTTAGTTGCCATTACTGAAAGATAGAACAATGCACTAATTAGAGAGGGGACAGTTTCACCACGCGATCTAGAATATCAAAGAAAGGTGTATTCATAAATGCCCAATTATCCTGTAACTTATAGATATGGTCGGCTACACACCGATAAGAAAGACTCTATTAGACATGGCTTCGAGACATCCTAGGACACTTTAAAACCTTAGGCTCTTGTACCAAGTTTCTCACACCCCAACCTCGGGAGGTGCGACCAGTTCTCAATAGAGTGAAACCAACTGAGCAAGCCTTATAAAACACTTTATACCCAACTCAATATGAGTAAGGAAACCACATTTTCATTTAATTAAACAAGGAAAAATAGTACATTCAACATTGTTAGTTCATTTTATATTACAACTTTAAACCGAAGTTAAGTTTCCAAGATTTTCTACCAATACACTTTAGAGAAGTGAGAGGTAGAATTACAACATAGTTCATATACACCTCAAGCACCCGTACATAACCCACACATGTGTATATAGATCCTATAGGGATGTAAAAGACAACTAAGACAATGTTGGCGACAAGGCCCCGGCTATACCTCAAAAGTGGAAGTCCACAAGAACAAAAGATGTGCAATATAACCCTTGAAGGAAAAAAGGGCTCACCAAGACTTTGAGAAGAAGGTAATCTGCTACGCGGGATTGACACTATCTGCAATGGAGCCACCTACATTCATTATAAATGTAGCGCACCCGGCAAAACGGACGTTCGTACCATGGAATAGTACTAGTATGTATAACTTAACACCATCTAATTAGAAAGAACTTTCATACAAAGATAAGGAAATAACAATTATAACTCAAAAGCTTTAAACGATCACAACATTATCAATATAAAATAAACATACAATTTTCACATCATTTCCATAGCTTTTAATTTGGGGAATTTTATACTCTTCAACATTGTCCACATTATCACCGCTATCTTGAGCAGAGTCCGATCTCGACCCGATCGGCTAGGTCACCTCATTTGAGACATTCACTTCAATCACAAACACATTATTACCATGAGAGTAGCATGGTGTCAGATCTCGACCGATCGTCTAGGATGCCTTACCTCCTTTTCCCTCAGTCATCTCATTTCAATCATTGTTTCCCACAAATCTTTTCAAAGGCACTTGGGATCACAGCTATCACATCTTTATTAAGCACTAGGCCACATCTCACATCATTCCTAATTTCAATGATAGATTTGGAGGTTTTTCCCATGTGAGGTCGTGTCCTCGATGGGAGGAGTAGAGATTGTCGACCTCAAGGTCGAGGATTGATAATATATGGAAAGAGTGTTTGAGTTGCGAGGATGCTCGCGGTGGGGCAGGTCCTTCTCTGAGGTCCAAAAGAGACGAGTCAGCCAATTTAACGGCTTCAGAAGCCTCTACATTCGAAAAAAAACATTTCTTATTTCCATCGAAGGTACTACGAGGGACAAGGTTCATCCAGAGCCTCCCTCTTCTCCTACCGAAGGCATGTCGGGGGGGGGGGGGGAACTAAGCCATTAGATGTATGCTTGATGTTACACCCCATTTTTTCGTTCGTGAGAGTACATCATAAGTCAATTGATGCAAGCTCAGAAATAAGATTCTATTGAAAGCAAATATAGTAAGTTAATCATGTACCTTAGAGGTTACAAATATTTAAGGTCATGAATAACAAGTACCAAGATGGTTGGAAAGGCTTAGAAGCTACGCAAATTGAAGGAAATAAGTTTCGTCGAAAGTCGATAAGTTTGGAATGTTATAACATGCACTTTAGGGTGAGACTAGGGTTATTAACAAGATAAGGAGGTGATTTTATAATTTATTTAAGATTTATGATATCCGGGTGTTACGTTTGGAGTCAACAAAGTTGTGGAACAAAAGTTGGCAAAGGTCATCACAAGTTGCATGTATAAATGTGCAAAAAATAAGGTCAAATATAGTGGAGCTTTTCTCACAATATATTTTCAACTACGGGATGATCTACATATAAATTTGAAGATCTATGAGTCTAATTTCTTATGCATTAAACGGTTTTTCAATACGATATCGGAGTAGAGAGATATTTTTCAGTTTCACAAGACAGCATAGACTACATAGTTGGCAAGAAGGTGTGCCGCTAAAGCTCTTTGAGATATACATTTCGTGTATATAAGAGGTCTTTTAGGCCATATTATATATAAAATTAAAGTTCTTGTAATCTAATTTCCAATGCTCTTAACCGTTCACTCATACGACATACATATAAAAAGTTATAAGCGTTGGAAGATGAACCAATGCTACGGTGCCAAGTAGCACTTTTTTGACTTTTCAACCAAAATGGATACTTATCTTTCTATGTCGTCTCTTTCTTAATAATTCTAGATAGATCGACCAAATAAGACCCCTAACCTTTACTTCATGCTTTCCACAAGGGTTTTCAACAATATTATCATCCAGGGCACGAAATCAAGTAGCAACAACATTAAAACGATCCCTATTACGTAAGTATCCCTATATTGCCTCTCTTTTTCTTTGTAGTTTAAGCTTTTGAAGGTATTTAATAGTTAGGAAAATGACTTATTTCTGTATTTAAGCTTTTAAATATGAAGGAATTTTGATAAATTCATTTCTAATAGCTAGAACTCACGGGACAGTGATTGAAAATTGTGAGTTCGAATTATTCGACTTATTGTGGGCTGTTTTGTGGACCGTTTCGTGGTTCTATTGGATAGTACCTTTTGCTAATGTTTTTATGGAGTTGAGAAGAGAAATGGTGTGGAGAAAAATCACATAATAACTATGCGGCCCGCATTTCAATTATGTGATCGCATAATTGGGTGCATAGTTGACCTCAAATTAGCTAACACACTGATTGACTCTGCGGTGACTATGCAGTCCGCATACCTGATATACGACCGCATAATGGACTGCAAATGTGCACTTTTCTAGACAACATAATTTCTTTAACTTATTCATAAACTGATAAATGCAACGGGTCCGAACCTTTACTAATTTCTAACACATATTCCTAACTTACCATTACGAGATCTCGGGTTTTGAGAAACAATTTCACGGGGCCTTACACCTCAACTCTCCAAGATTCTACATCTACATTCACCTTTTGCTACGACCATCGCATTTATGATTCCCACTCTGCAGGTGCACAAACATTAGAAACAGCAACTTTAGCTGCGTTATTCCATTTTCCAACTCTCTGTTAACCATCTAAATTCATCCTGATGCCCTCAGGACCTCAACAAAAAATACAAACAAGTCATACATCAACATAAAAACTTAGTCGAACCATCAAAACACTAAAACACCATTGGATTCGAGGCTAAGAACTTTTAAACTTTCAAATTCTGCAACCAATGCTGAAACATATCAAACCTCGTCCGAATGATCTAAAATTTTACACACATGTCACAAATGATACCACAAACCTCCCCAACTTCCAAAATTCCATTCTGAATCTGATATCAAAATTTCCACTACCGACCAGAAATTGCAAAATTTCTAATTTCGCCAATTCAAGACTAATTCCACCACGGACCTCCAAATCACATTCCGGACGCGCTCCGAAGTGCAAAATAGCTTTATGGAGCTAACCAATCATAAAAATCCAAATCCAATATCGAATACTAAAATGTCAAAACTTGGTCAAACCTTTCAAATTTAAAGCTTCAAGTTGAGAATCATTCTTTCATATCTATTCCGATTAAAATGAAAACCAAAACCGATGATTTTACCTAAGTCATAATATATCATACAAGGTTATTCATGCCCGAGAACTAGAGAAAAAAGTGCAAATGACCAAAACGACCAGTCGGGTCGTTACATTTAAAGTCTTTAAGTCATCAACATTAATTAATTTCAACAAGTTATTCATCAATTCGATAAACTCATTCCAACTCTTAAATATTAAATGGACCGAGACATTTTAACTATTCAAGCTTCAATAGTGGTATCGTAGAGCGCTTTCACTCAAGCAAGACTTCAAAATGATTATTATAGAGCGTCTATGAGGGAGAGCTTGGAAAAACAGTACTTTTTAGAGATTAGATCCATTCGAAATGATGAAATTTGGGATATGATGAATCACAATCAGAGGAAGACGAAGCTTACGAAGAAATTCTAGTTGAACTTGTGGCAGATGCTGCTTCACCCAACAATGGAAGCGGCGATGACTGTGAGCACGTGATTTTTTCCCTACATGAAAATAACTCCTAAAAATAGACCAAAATAATTTTTATTGATTTTTTTTTGGGTATTTTACTTATTTAGTTGAATTTCAAACATTTTTAATATTTTCAAATCATAGAAAAACCATAAAAAATGTCACATTTTAATTTCATGCCACCTTAGGTTCAATTTGCATTTAGGAATTAATTACATTAAGTTAATTGTGTTATTAATCAAAAAAATAACAAAAACTGATCATTTTTAAATAGTTAAGTAATTAGCTTAATTTTACAATTTGAATTGATTTAGGAATTTAGTTTAGGTTTTTAATTAATTAAAACAAAAAAAAGAAAATAAAAGAGAAAGGGAATTGAAAAGGCTTGATATTAAATTCAATTTGGGCCAAATTAATGGTGACCCCAAAATACCCAAATCAGCCCCTACCACAACCCCAAACCGACCCGGACCCAACACCCAAAAACCCATCTCCCTTTAATAAACCTAGATAGACCTAGACTACATTTTAGGGGAGAGGCTGGGCAGACTGTACGAAAAGAACGCCATCCCCCCCCCCCCCCCCCCCCCATTTGATCGTCTTCTCCGGATGAGCCCTCTTCGACCAAGCAACCCCCTCCCCCTCGAAGTTTCATATTCTCTACAACAAATACGTTCGATAGGGAAAGGATCCGCAACAGTAAAAAATGAACCCTCTTCCACCCCTCTGCTTTTTCGTCTTCATTACAGACCTCATGGGTCTGCTTCTTCTCCATTCGAACACCAACAAACATTAGGAGATATACAAATCTAGAGACTAAAACAAGCCAGTTTCAGAACCAAATCACGACCCCTCCCCGTCACAGGAAAAAACAAGCTCCAGCAGCCCGCCAGATCGACGAGCTCCAGCTGCGACAAATAGAACCAAATGATCCATAGCAGAAGCTCGCCCTCCTGAACATTGTCTTCTTCGTAGAAACTTGATGCTGGAAAATGCGCAGCAGTCCCCTCGTCCACAACAACAGCTGCAAATTTCTCTTCTGATTAAAAAAGGTTAGTCCTGGTTCTGTTCGTCAATCCGGCGTCGAGGTGATACTGGGTTCGAGGCTTGGTCGTGATTCCGTCGAAGGTCAATAAATTTCCAGTCGAGTATGTCCGTATCCAGCTTCCATGACCTTTATTAGGACCGATTTTGTCGTCATTTTTGGCAATTAGGTATGTAAATAGTCATTTGTGTTTTACTTCAAAGCTATGAATGAAAATTTTGAATTATTAAAGCCATATTCCTGACTGATTTTATTGATGCATGATTGAATCTAATTATGGCTTTGTTTCTTTTTGGTTTGTCGCTCATTTTGGCATGTATGTTTGTTATAAATTGGATTTACATTTATGTATTAGTGAAGCCTTTGTTGTCGTCATTTTCTTCTGATTCGTTAATGAAGTATGCAAAGCTTCAAGATTTAGCTTCTGCTTGTGTGGTTTTGTTGATTGAATTGATATGGTGTGATGTGTTACTGATTCGTGTTTGTGATTATAGATCTTGAATTTCTATGACAATACTAAAAGGATGAATATAGAATGGTGAATGTTTGTAATAATTGTTATTAGTAATCTATTAGTAATCTTTGGGTCTTGTTCGCTAGCTAACGCAAGAATGCAGTAATGCATTTTTTGCGGTATCTCTGTTCATTAATTATGCCAATTTGTCCATTTGGTTTGTCTTGTATAAATTAGAAGCTGGATTGGATGTGCAAGAATTTAGTTTGTGAGTTTAGGTTTCCTTAATTAAATAGTGGGGCTCTTAAAAGTAGATTCCAGGTGTGTCGTGCCGAACAAAAGTCTCAATTGCATGGCCCTCGTGTTAAGTTAGTTATAAAAATTGTTTAATATTTGTAGAAAAACCTTTAGGGCCATTTAAAATATGATTGTAGTTGCATATACGTTCGCGTAACATGACCATGATTCTAAATTAATTTAGAGTATGCGTTCGCGCAACTTCGACCAATCGTTTCTTAATAATAAAATAGGTTACAAATTTTAATTATTTTTAGTTTACACAAGTTCATTAAATCGCATAGGGCCTTCCTCATAATTTCATAAATTAGTACAATATTGACAAAATTTCGTAGCATATCCTTTAGGGCCATTTAAAATTACTAGTGTGATTGTGTATACATCCGCGTAATACAATTACACTTCTAAAAAATAAAACCGGAGTATGAGTTCCCGTAACTTTGGCCAAAACATTCTTAATAATAATTAAGCGTTACTAATTGTGGACATGTTCGCGTGAAATGATTTTTGACGCACCAAACAGGCGGGTATACGTACGCGTAACCCGTTTCTCGATTTTTTTCTTAATTAAAAGCGGTAAAAGAGGTAAATGCACATAGGTTCTAAAATCAGTAATTAAATAATTTTAATAAGCCAAGTATGATCAAAGCTACCCTACTAGAACCACGGAACACGGGAGTACCTATCACCTTCTCCCCGTTAACAGAATTCCTTACCCGGGTATCTGGCTCGCAGACTGTTAAACAGAGTCAAACCTTCCTCGATTCGGGATTTAAAGCGGTGACTTGGGACACTATAAATTATCCCAAGTGGCGACTCTCAAAATATCTTAAATAAATAAATCTCGTTTCGATTGTCCTTAAATTGGAAAAACTCCCTTCTCTACACCCTTTGCGGGGTAGTAGTGTAAAAAGGAGGTGTGACAGCTCTGGCGACTCTGCCGGCGATCAAACCTACAATCTATGATTCAGAGTTCAAGAATTTGAGCTTGTTTTATGATTTTTACTTAGTTTATTTATTGTTGATATTATTATTCTGTGAATTTGTGCTAAATGTTATGTGTTTACTGCTTGAATATTGTTGAATTGTATATAATTGTCTCCTTACGCCACCCCTCTGAGTCTTCTGAAAATGGTGCATAAGTTCGTGTAGCCCACTTTTTCTGTAGAAATTATACCAAATAGAGCGAGGCTGGGCAAGTGACAAGGCTGGGCAGACTTTAGTGCTCCCCGTACGTCGCCCCCAGTTGTCCACTCGGGTACCCCAAGTCTAGATCAAAACCTAAGAATTTAAACTTAGAAAAACACAGCTCCATGTTGGATCCCTAGTAAGAGTGCATGTTTGCATCACGTGCTTGAATTGGGGGCTCAACAATAGGGTTGGGTCCGTCTAGGACAGGTGTATACAAAATAAAAGACCATCCTGATGCATCCTATGTGCTACATGTTGCATTTATTCAAGGGCAAAAAGGTCATTTGGCAGACCAATGATAGCTGAGGGCAAATGAAAAAATTAAAAAAAATAATGAAAAAGAAAAGAAAAAAAAAAGAAGAGGTTGAAGTTTGAATATAAAGCGAGTGGGGCCCAATTATGTTTTCTGTCACATTTTGTTAAGAAAAAAGAGCTTGGAAAATTCAAAAGATTTTGCACTTTTTATCATTTTTCAAAAATCAGAAAATCAAAAAAAAAAGAAAAAGAAAATCCAAAAGAGATTTTGCATGTTTCATCATTTCTCAAGAAAAAGCAAAAAAAAAAGAAAAAAAATAAATATGTTTTTCTAAATTAGTTATTTTTTATTTTTATTTCTCTCCTGTATCCAATCTTCCCGAACTACGCAAATCTGATTCTCGTCTTTCGGATCACTATATGTAGGCAATCCACATATGGTCCGGTCTTCCTAGTAAATCTTAGGTTCTTGGCTTTGCGGGGTCTCAGCCAAATTTTGCACCTCTAGCCATTTTAGGTTAAATAAGTTATTTTGCAAAAGTAATTGCAACCATATGTTGTATGTGTCTAATAGGGAATGTTATTGTCTCACATAGTGTTGGTTTAAGTTTTTTTCATACAGGTATGGATCCACTTATCCGAGTTTGAGCATGACAGATACTCAAGGACCACTGCATTTAGGAGTTGCTTAAGGAGATTTATTTTTATTTTTATTTTTATTTTTGAGTATGCTTTTTTTATGTCATCTTTTACTTTCTAGTTTTGTACAGTAATGTCAAGCTTTTAGTTATTGTACTTTGTATTTTGTATTTAAAAATGTGTTGTAACTCAAATATCCAAAAAATAAAAGAGACTTTGCCTTTTATATTTCCGTTATAGGTTTTCTTTAGAATACTAATTCTATAAATGAAAATTTTGAGGTTGTTTTTCCTTTAGGCAATTAATATCTATGACTTAAAATGAATTATTTTTATGTCTCCTTAAAGTATATTAGGACCAAAATTCAAAACAAAAAGAATTTTCCTTTAATACTTCTTTGAAAGCTTTCTTTAAGGTGTTAATTCCAACATACAAAAAGATTTTCTTTTGAGGTGTTTCTTTGGGAAACTAGTGAAAAATGAAAAAAAAAATCTTTTTATTTCATTAGAATTTTAGTATATTGTACTTAGGAAAAAAAAAAGACAACATAATCTATCTTGGGTTTATTTTCAGAGTTTCTCCTTTAGACAATCAAAGTTGATGTCAAAAAATATTTGTTTTACTGCTTGTTTCGGAATTTTGCTTCAGGATATCAAATGAAAATTAAAAATATTTTTGTGTGGTTTACTCTTTAGATTTTCTTCCTAAAAAAGGAATCAAATGTACTTTTCTCTTCTAGGATATTTCCTTATAGAGTGTTTGTTTCAAAAGGAAAAAAACATGCCCGTTAACCTTGAGATTAGAATAGGTCATAGAACGTTAAGTCTAGAAATTCAAAACAGAGGGGATTTGCTGATGTTATTTTTCTTTTCTCATCAGAGTAGTCGTTAAGGTAAAAAAAGGAAGAAAAAAAAAGAGAACGTTGGTTTGTTTCCTTTATTCACGATCTTAAAGAACTACGCAAAGATCTGATTCATGCGGGGTCATGATACGTAGGCAACCTACATAGGGTTCGATCGAATCATTTTTTTATTATTAAAAAAAAGAGAAAAAAGGAAAAAAAGAAGGAAACAAAAAAAAAGAGGTGAAATTATGGGAGGTGAGAAATGAGAAGGAAGAAAAAGAGCGATAATCAGAAAGAAAAGGGGAAAAAAATGAGCAAGCTAAGAAATGCGAGGAAAGGCCTTCCTCCCCCTCCTTCTCAAAAATGACATAATAGTCCATGTCATCGTCTTCAAAAAATAAACTCATCATCGCTGCCAATTCTTCCTCTTCTTCTGGCCCATATATAATATCGGTTGGCTGGAAAATTTGCTCCAAGCAAGGTATCAGCTGCTCTAGTGAATAATAAGGTCAGAGCTATGGTTGCGACCATTCGTTGAACTCTTTCCAGGTATACTCGTGTCCTAGACCGAAGGTAGTACCATATTTTTTCAGCTTGATAGGCTTAGCGATCCCTTCGAGGTTCTTGCCAAGCCCTTTGCCAGGTTCATATCTGCTCCACTTTAGTATGCTTTCAATTTTGTTGTCCCACCACTTGTCCTTATCAACTACGTTGAATTGCTCGATGTTGTGGTAGGTCTCCCCACCTATATTCCTTCTTTCTCCGATCGCTAAGATGGTATGGAGACTGTATATGGGATTGCTACCATCGCCATAAATAATCAACTCTTGATGATTCTACTCAAATTTCACTGCGTGATGTAGGGTTGATGCTACAGCCCCAACGACATGAATCCAAGGTCGTCCCAAAAGCAAGTTGTAAGATGCGGGTCTATCACGTAAAAATCAACCAAACCAAGTAGGCCTCATTTGCAGACATAAGCTAATTTCCCCAATAGTGGACCTTTTGGAACCGTCAAAAGCTTTGACATTGATGGCCCCATCCTTGATCTCGTGCAAGATTATTCCCAATGTCCTGAGAGTCACCAATCGACAAAATTGAGGCTATACCCTCCGTTAATCAGGATTCAGGTGATGAAATAATCCTCGCACTGCATAGTGTGCTTTGTTGTGACTCAAACCTTCAAGTGGCAACTCATTTTCATGGAAAGTGATCTTGTGACTCTCCAATACCTTACCCACCATGTTTGCCATTTCTCCTCTAGTGATATTTCTTGGCACATATGCTTTACTCAGCACCTTCAATAAGGCATTCTTATGTGCGTCCGAGCTTTGTAGTAGAGCTAAGATAGAAATATGGGATGGTGTTTTGTTCATCTGATCAATTACTGAATACTCTTTGGCTTGTATCTTTCTCCAGAGGTCATCGGGCCCATCTTTAGTAATGGCTGGCCATCCAGGTGCCTACTTACTCAACTCAGCCAAGTGTTCCGGAGTATAAACCATGTCCGTCCTGGTCATACCCTATGCCGCAACCGCTTCTCTGATCTTGGATTTCCCTATCCTTGCCTCGGCTGTGTAATCCCAAGGGATGGCCTTTGTAAGGAATGGTTCTATAGCCCACATAGCTAATTGAATGGGTACCCTTGCCTTGGAAGGCAATGGGGGCCCAAACTCAACCTCAACCGGTGTTGTCGTCTTTTCAGAAGAGAGTGCTTTGAACTCAAGTGGTATGGACATATTCACCTCGGTGTCCCAAGAAGGATAGATCTGGACCACAATCAGGTTAAGGGTGACTATTGGTTTCTTTGGTTCGTCATCTTCTGTGATTAATCTGATCGATTCTTTGGGGTCCCAATCATCCTCTATCTCAATCATATGAATGCCTCCTCCTTCGTGGTCTGGTAGAGGGTTATTGAGGACATTTGGAGCAGGCTCCTTTTCCATGATGATCGTGTTGTCAATCAAAGTCTGGATCTTATCCTTCGGGGAGCGGCATTCATCAATGTTATGCCTTTTCATGCCAGAATGGTATGCACAGGTTTTATTTGGATTGACCCATCGGGAAGGGTTTTCAGGGGTCATGTCAGGGATAGAGGTAACATAACCAGCAACTTTGAGCATTTCATACAGTTGGTCGATTTGTTTGGAAATGGTGTTATATTATTTGGGAGGTCTGTGGTCGAAATTTGGTCGAGGTCTAGGAACGTTTTTGCAAGTGGGAGGTAATTAATAGTGAGAGGGTTGAGTATTGTAGGCTTGGTATACATTTGCAGGTTGGGAGTATTTGGGTAAAGTAGGCTGATATATGGGTGGTGGAGGTGATTGGTAATTTGGGGTAGGTTGATATGTGAGTAGAAGTATTAGGTAGGTTTGGTATTTGACTGGGGACTTTGTTCTCTGTGCAACCCTCACGGCACTTACGTCCCTTTTCTTGGACATGCCACCAGATTGTATAACCTTATTGGTAGCTTGCAAAGCTTCAAAGTTTGTGACCATACCATTTTTTATTCCTTCATCGATCCTCTCCCCTAGCTTGATGATGTCGGAAAATTTCTGACTTTCAATCAGCATCAACTTTTCATAGTACTGTGCATTCTGAGCTCGGATGGAAAACCTGTTCATTTATCTTATTATAAAGCGGGTCTGACCTTGGCAGCTTCTGATCTCCAACAAGTAGCATACTCGCGGAATGTCTCCGTAGGTTTCTTCTTTAGGTTCTGAATGTAGAACACATCTGGCGCATTTTCTGTGTTAAATTTGAACCTATCTATGAAATCGGACGCCATACTTACCCAATTTGACCACTTTTTGTGTCTTGGCCGATGTACCAAGATAGAGCATCTCCTATTAGACTTCATAAAAAGCTTCATGCAAATATTTTCGTCCTTTCCTACTCCGACCAACTTGTCGCATTATGTTCTCAAATGAACTCTCAGATCCCCTGTACCGTCAAACATCTCAAACTTATGAGGTTTTGTATCCCTCGGGTAGTTCGACATCTGGTTGTATATAAAGTTTTTCGTAATTTAGCCCTTCAATCCCCTTACTTCCCTCAGCGCCCTGAATTCTGCTAGTCAGCCTCTTGAGTTCTTCTGTCAGATTCTTGATAAACGAGTCCTTATCATCAGACTCGGGCATGTTTGAAATGGGTTGAGTAGAGTTCGGCACAGTTTCCACATATATGGGGGTGTTATTCTGAGGATGAAAACGGTCATTTTTGAATTTCAACAGGTTTCGGATGAGCAGTGAAGTATTGTTGGATGTGTGGCGAGTACTGCCGTGGTGGTGAGAATCGGGGTGGTTTTGTGGTTTCGGGATGTTTTGTGGAGGTGTGGGGTTTTGGGTGTTAGGAAATTTGACCTCTGGGGTGGTGAGGGAATATGACAAGCATGCCAAGTTTCGAACTTGGTCTATTTCTTCTTGAAATTTCAAAAACTTCTGCTCAAGTTGAGAGGCACTTTCCATGGATACCTGAATACCCTGAGTAACCTCTACCCATTCGACTGAGTTTGCTTTTTGGTGTTGCTAAAATCTTCCATTTTTTCCTTGTTCCTATTTTTGCAGGGACTATGAGGGGGAATGGGTGGAGGGCCCTTGGATCTTGTGGAGTATGATGATGATGCAAGAGTGCACGATCTAACCTTTGGGGAGGGGAATAAAATAAAAGTAAAAACAAAAAGGTAGTACGTTAGTGCGGATTATAAGAAAAATATGTTGCAATATATAAACACGTAGTGCGAGAATGTAAATTGTGTCCTAATTTGGGAGCCTTATTGTGCCCGAGGTAGGCCTAGCGACAAGTTAATTTAGGGAACTTATAATGCTAAATGCCTCATTTTATTGATAAAAATAAGATGAATCCCAAAATGACACTAAAATAGCAGAAGATAAAATGTCATTAATGGTCATTGGCCTTATTACATTTAAAGCAAAATAAAAAGGAACCCTAACTATTTGGTCCCAAAAGAACATTTCCCAGACTCGACATCTTTTGCTCCATCGAACAGCTTCACCAACTCACGAAGTCCTATAAGTACCTCAGATGCGTGTGTCCACCTTCATTTCCTTCAGCATTCTGGCAGTCTTCAACCCTTTTGATGAATTTCCTCTCTAGCACCACTAAACTCTACTCCAAGTACCTTAGATGCGTGTTGGCGTTGATGGACATGTCTTTCCATTCTTCAATCAAATTTTGGTTGGCTTCTTGAATTTCACGATACCCACTTTTGCATTCCCGAATCCTCTTGCGCAATTGGTTGTACTTAACCTGTGCTTCAGCATTTTCGTCGATGATCCTATGACCTCGAACAAACCTGAGTTGACCCAAACCATTATGATTATCCTCTAGCCAGCTTGGGTAGTATGGAGTATAACCAGCATGGTACCTGTCCAGCTCAATAGTCTTTGTTCCCATGATGATTTTGTAGTGCCACATGTCTTGGGCTTTGCACTTGTAAGGGCTTCCATCCTCCTGAAAGTCGGCCCCAAAGTGGCTCATTTTGTCGACCCTCGGTATAATCTTCTTCCTACCAGCCTGTCTCATGACTCAGAGAGGGACATAAGGATAAGTTCCTCTCAGACCGATAAGTATCAGAAATGGTGCATCCCTAGACTGTGTAATAAACTCTTCAGTAGGGAACCATCCGAACGTCCATTGTACTTGATTCACCGTCAGATTTTCAAATAGCTCTACCCATCCTTTGGCATCTTCTGGTTGAGCAAATATATTGGGCATATAGTTCATTCCCCTAGGTAGACTAAAGGAAATATGACCATCCCAACCCCTACGATGGATCTCTTGTCGATACTCACCCTTTTGGAGGTTCTCCATAAGCCAGAGTTGGAGTAGCAAGTTTCAACCCTCGAAGTGTTTGGCTCCCTGTTGACATTTTTCTGGGGCTCGGTACATCTCTGCAATAATCATGGGAACTATGCTGAATGGCTGCCCGCCAATTCCTTCCATTAAAGAGCCTTCTTCATAGGAAATACTATCATCCCCAAGAAACAGAACATGAAGACGAAGACCCTCCTATGGATATGCCCCAATTATGTGAGGGTGAACTCCTCAGGGTGAGTATGGTAAGTTTGCTGTGACTATACCTTTTGTACAAGTACTCAATGGGAATGTATGACTCCTTCAGGAAAGTTAAATCTGGATTCTTCTTTAGACCCATCATCTTGAGAAAAGCTCAACCCTTGTGGTTCTCTGGCATTAGCAGACCCGGAGTTTCCCATGGTATACTAGCCAGTCCTCCTATTTCCTCTAGTAGGGGTATCATTTATATCTCCCCGAAGCTAAATACAGACCAATCGCTATCCCAAAATAGGGTGGAAGCTTTAATAATTTTGTTATTGGGTTGGATTTCTAGAAGGAAAGATAAATTCCCCAAGTGTTTTCAGACTAGGGTCTGATCATTGGAATGAAGATCTTCCTACCAATTTAGCAATTTTGGGTGGATGTTGGTGACCATGCCGAATCAGGGGACTTCGTGCCTCATTTCTGCAAAACAAAAGTGTTAGGCCCTTACTCCTGCCAGACTCGACTATTTAAATATCAATAATTGGCATAAGCAGCATTTACTTCTCTAATAAATGCACAGAACGTGGTAGTGTCCGTTTGGATTCCAAGGAAACCCGGTGGACTATGGACAAGGCTATCTTAAAGAGTCATTATGTGGACAACATAACTGACTCGGCTAGGTTTTGACAGTGATGCATGCACAATTGGACAGAGTAGGGTTACTATAGGGAATTAGATGGGTACCCTTGAGCATACAACTCAAGAGGGAAAGGAACAGAATCGTCGACTACACTGTTGATCGACTGGTTTTACCACAAATACGCCTTTTGCAAAATTTAGGGGTAATAATATCGAAAGGGCGCAACCACTCTTTTTTTTTTGCAAATATTCCACTAGGCTGGCTGACTAGTAGCTAATATATAAATAAAATCCCAAAAATAGGTCCAGAACATACAATGTGTCTAAAAGACCATATAAAATGATTGAAGCTACTTCCTACAACTAAAGGTAGAAAGATAAACTTTAGCTAGTACAAAAGTCAATCTCATGTCCATGTATGTGAATCCATTTGGAAGTGGTGAATACCAAGCAGCGCCTATGTAACTCTCACCAGGCACCAAAGTATGAATTCCAGCGAAAAGTTGAATATCAAACCATAACACAAACAGATTGAACTCAAGGCTCTACTGATCAAACCATTTCTCTTTACACTTATCCTGCTAGCTTCGATACAAATAGCTATGAGGAGATGCAAATATCTTGACTGTAGATTCCATTGAAGAGCTATAGCTTCCATCATATGTACTGAGGTCCCATTTGCTACAGCGTATAGCCACATTTTCATATCGAGCACCACAAATTTTAGACGTGCAAAGCACAGACCAACTGTTCCTTCTATTCTGCAAATTAGCATACAACAATGTAGTTTCTTTCCCCTCCTTAGACTGCCCAAGACAAGCAGAATAAGCAAGAATTGTTGTACAAGGCATCAAGATACTGTTCCTCCAAATTTCCAAATTGTGTTCAGTAATAATAGCTTCCCGATTCCGTCGTACAACCTGTATATAAGGCATTCTGAACCCTGCTAAATAGACCCCAGGTTGAGCATGAAACCATGCTAATACCACTGAGTAATAATTCAACAACATCCAGAAATACTTATGATGAGGTTGATGCCTCTTTACTGATGTTGTACTCATACGTCTGGAGCTTTTCTTTTTGTTGTCCTAACTCTCATGTTAGGAAACTCAACTTTTTCCATGTTTATTAGCACCTCTCTATCAGTTTGTAACTCGTGGAATGATTGAAATATGATTGTACATGCAAATGAGAAAACATAATTAGCTAAAAGATCTGCCACTTTGTTGTCCTCCCTCAATACATGTTGGAACAGCACATTGTATGACTTCTTGATTTCCTTTATCCTCCTCACTTCTGCCCCTATACACCATGGTATTTCCCACTCATCATCAATTATCTTCTTCATTACCAAAGAATCAGTTCATTGATCAAAGGGTGGAGCTGTTTCTCTACACAGTACACCAATCCTTCTACAAGTTCTTTTGCCTCAGCTACAATATTAGTTGCCTCTCCTAACTTCCTTGATTTTGCAAACACCAAGTCCCCCTTATGATCCCTAACACAAAATCCAAAAGATCTAGGACCCGGATTTCCTTTTGACGCTCCATCTGCATTACATTTGAACCAACTTTCATATGGCAGTTTCCATGTGACCCTCCTAGTAATCACAACTGGCTTATAGTTCTCGAAGAATTTGATCATATCTGGCCATAGCAATGGGATCCCAGGTAGCCAGGGGTATCTCACTATTTCCAAGTAATACAATGTCTTATTTACTTCATGAATCACTCTACTACAAGACACTAATCCCCCATACTTGATTGTGTTCCTTCTCTTCCACGGCTCCCATAAAATTACTGCAGGGACTGCCTGAAACAATGGCCTTAATTTTGGACAAAATTTTACATTCCACCATTCCCTTACAACTTGATGATCCTGCACCATTGTAGTCATCAACCCAGTAGCCTGTAAAAATGTTTTCCATACCTTGGTTGTTGTCTCACTTGTTAGAAACATATGTTGGAATAATTCCTCTTGTGGTGGTATGCAACACCAACACTTTGACACTACCATGTAAACCCCCTCTTCTCCATACATCATATGTAGATACCTTTCCTCTCCACACTCTCCATAAAAAGAAGGAAATTTTGAAAGGTAATCCTTTGGTCCACACCTTTGCAAATTCAGGATTGCTATATGCCTCATTATTCTCCTTTCACTATTCATAGTAAATTTACCTGAGGATGTAGGCATCCACCTAGGAGTATCCCAGTAGTCATATGTATTATAGAACTGAATTTCCTATCTAATATGATCAGCAATATCCTCGGGGAAGGTTTGCTCCAACATTGCATCATCCTAATGATCTTCAGTTCTCAAATTAGCCACTTCTTGCAGCTCTTCATTTATAAGGAAGTCTGGAGGCAATACCTGATACAAAGCTCCCAAGCCAGTCCAATTTTCATGCCACACATTGGTAGAGCCTCTATTCATTTCCCACAGAATTTCATGTTCCACTTCCTCTCTAGCTTCCAGCATTTTCCTCCAAACATGATAACCATTTATAATTCCTTTTTGTAGTACTTCTTAATTGGAAAATAGAGATTTAGTAGTTCTGAATATCGACCATAGTTTTGCAAATAATGCCTTGGACATATCAAAAATATTGTCCAATATCTGCTTCTCCCCTCTTCTTTGTTACTCCAGAAAAATATTGCAAATATTTTATGAAGGAGTTCTAACACATTACGAGGAGGATCTAATACTTATAAAATGTGTGTAGGAATGATTTGAAACACTTGATATCAATGTAGCCTTGCCTCCATAAGACGGTAGATTGCCTTTCCATGAGTGAAGCTTTGACTTAACCTTTTGAATCAAATCATTATAATAGTTCTTCCTTAATCTTGTGTAAAAGATAGGACATCCAAGGTAAGTAAATAGAAAAGTTTCTTTTGAAAAACCTGTGATCGCAACTACTAAATTCACCAATGCAGTCGACACCTTTGAGTGCATATAAAAGGATCTCTTTGTCTTGTTGATCATCTGTCCAGATGTACTTTCATATAATGTCAATACCTCTATTATCTTCTGAAGTGAATAAGGTTCTGCTGATGCAAATATGTTGGTGTCATCTGCATAAGCCAAGTGACTTAAAGGATCTGACCATTTAGGCATGCCAAATCCTTTAAACTACCTATCTTCAAATAATTTGTTCAATGCCCTTGATAATACTTCTGCTGATAATATAAACAATTATGGTGAAAGAGGATCCCCTTGCTTCACACCCCTTGTAGAATGAAAAAATCCAGAAGCCTGTCCATTCACTATGATTGAATACCTGTTGTTAGAGATCAGGTTCCAAACCATATTGATAAAACACTCAGTCTCCATTTTCCTTAACACAAGCAACAAATATTTCCATGACACCCTAGCATATGCCTTAGCCATGTCCAACTTGATCACTACATTAGCAGGCTTCCCTCTTAATCATATATCTGTAACAATCTCCTAAGTCAACAAAATGTTTTCAAATATACTTCTTCCTTTAACAAATCCTGAGTGATTTGCTGAGATTAATGTAGGATGAATCCTTTCAAGTCTATCATGATCCATTCTTGAGAAGACCTTGTTAATGAAGTTACTCAAACTTGTTGGTCTAAGGTCCGAGAATGTTTGTACTTGTGGTTATTTGGGCAGTAATACAATGTTAGAGTGTGTTATGTGTAGAAAATCATTCTGTCTATGACATGTGTTCTTTGGTTGTATTAGAATGATTTTCAGGTATAGGTTTTGATGAATGACAAACAACGAAGTCGATGAATGACAAACAATGAAGTCAAGTGTCAAACAACGTTATTATATGACAAACAATCAAGATTGAATGCCGAGAAGCATATTGATGAATGGATTGCATAGACAAGCCAAAGACGAGCTCAAAAGTTCAAGACCGAAGACCCAAGGTATAGGTCGTTAGGTAGAACCAATGTAAGAGCAACGTTTAAGTTATCTCGTCTTTTGGCTCAACATAGGTCATCATAAATATGCATAAAATCATTTTATCAAATCATATTTATCATAAACATATTTCAAATACTTCAAACAAAATGATTTTAACGTTTTCATTTTAACCAAAATGGTTTTTGAAGTAAGTTTTCGATTCTGGTATACTTTGGTATATTCTGATATACTCCAGCTTTGATTCTGGTATACTTTGGTATATTCCAGCTTTGCTGGAAATTCCGCAAGGCAACATAATCGATTATGTGATTGGAATAATCGATTATTTCACTATCCGTTGCCAGTTTTTGAACACTGTAACAACATAATCGATTACGCATATCCAGTAATCGATTATTCTGCATAAAATTAGCTTCCGATTTTGTAATGGTAAGATGATAATCGATTATCCAAATCTGATAATCGATTATCTTGGCATAAAATCAGCATAATTGATTGCCAATTAAGCAACGGACATACAACTTATAACACCTATAAATAGAGGTCTTTTGAGCTAAATTGAAACACACAACACCTCTCATTATTCATATACATATTGATCATCATTTGTGCATCATTATAGAGATTTTGTTGAGCCATTTGAGAGACAACTTTGAGTTGTTCATAGAGCTTATTTTGTATCTCTTTATCTACTCTTTTGAGAGATTTCTTCTTGTAAAAGAGAAAGGTGTTTGAGAAGACCATATCTTCTCATTGATTGTCGGGTTTGCTAAGTACCCTCAATCTTAGTGGTTGAAGTCTTGTGGTGCGGTATCCACGAGCAAAGTGAAGTCTTGAGGTGCGGTATCCTCGAGCAAGTTGAAGTCTTGTAGAGTGTACATCTACGAGCAAGTGTAACGGTTTGTTAGGCACCCGTAAGCTAAACGGAGTTAGTGGAATCTCGAGAGAGTCTCTCGGGGACTGGACTAACCACAAGTTGTGGTGAACCAGGATAAATTTGGTGTGTTCTTTCCTTACTATTTTAATTACCGAATTTATTTTATTCCTGCAATTTTAATTCCGCAATATTTATCAATATTCTCGTGCCACACTATTCACCCCCCCCCCTCTAGTGACGGGCATAAATCCTAACAATTGGTATCAGAGCCTAACTCTCTGAAAGCCTTAACCGGTTGAGAGAACGATATATATTTTTTTTGTTGAGAATATTGAACGCAGGAATGATGAGCGAAGGACACTCCCCCTATAGGCCTCCACTATTTGACGGAACAAATTACACATATTGGAAAGAGCGGATAAGAATCTTCATCCAACCAAATAACTTTCGATTATGGCAAATCATCAAGAACGGTGAACAAATGCCAACAAAGAAAGTTTGGGAAATCATGGTTCCAAATGAGGAAAATGAATATGATGCCGAGGACATCAAGAAGGTTGAAAGAAATGCAAAAGCCATCAACGTGCTATATTGTGCGGTAAACCCGGATGACTATCGGAAGATTTCTTGCTGCACAACCGCCAAGGAGATGTGGGATAAACTCGAGATCACTTATGAAGGTAGGCCTCAAGTCCGAGAATCTAAAGTTGATTTTCTAACACATGAATATGAACTCTTTTGAATGAGGGAGAATGAAAGCATCGATATTATGTTCGAACGGTTCTCAATGATCATCAACGATCTCCATGCTCTCGGAAAAGTATATTTGAACAAAGATCTAGTTCGAAAAATCTTGCGGAGTCTCACTCCCGAATGGCGATCCAAAGCCAATGCCATCCAAGAGTCGATAGGAAGCACGGACGTCACAATTGATGGATAACGAGGTAACCTCAAAACTTATGAAAGTACGATTCTTAATCCTTCTTTTGGAAACAAGAAAAATTCGAATATTGCCTTCAAAGCCTCATCCTCTAAAAGAGAAGAGGTAAGTGATTCGGATAGCGATGATGATAATATTTCCAATGCCTTGATCGAAAAGTTTTATAAGTTTATGAAAAAGGAAATAAAGAAGGAAGAACTAAGTCCTTCATGCCAAAACTGTGGAAAACTTGGCCACACCAACCACATTGTCCAAAATCCAAGGACAAGAAGAAGAACAAACACCAAAGGCGTGTGACATGGGATTCGGACAGCTCGGGTGATGAAACTGCCGCATTATGCCTCATGGCCAACGAGGAAGAAGAGGTAAGTAATTCTAACTATTATTTTTTTGAAGAATTACAAGAAGCTTTTCATGACTTATATGGTGAATTGAAAAAGACTTCAAAAATCTCCAAAGAGGCCAAGGCTAAAATTAAAGTTTTAGAAGAGAAAAATAATTTTTTGGAAAATGACAATATTGATCTTAGAAATAAAATTAAGGAGATGAATGAAGTCTCTTCAATTGATCAAAGTTCAAATTGCTCTTCTTGTAAGTCTTTGAAAATAGAGAACATAGAACTTAGGAACACACTAGAAAAACGTAGTGTTGATGATCCTAAAATAATTGAAGAAATTAAGAAGAATATCAGAAAGGATGATAGAAATGATTTTAGACCACCTAGAAATGATTCTAGGAATTTTGTTAATGAGTCTAGAGTTAATCATTTTAGACCACCTAGAAATAACTCTACGAATCGCAATACGTCTAGGAATAACGACTTTTAGATCACCTAGAACGTTTTTGGCCCAACCAAGACATATGCACAACCCGAATGTTATATGTCATTATTGCAACCGGGTTGAACACATAGCACCCGTATGTTTTGCAAAACATAGAGATTTATCTTTTGGCTATGATTATTATTTACCTAACCCCCAAGGACCCAAAAGCAGTTGGGTACCGAAAACCTATTTTTAGGTGCGTTTACAGGTGTGCTTGAAGACTACAATATCGTAGTAGATGCACCAAGCACGAAACCTTATTGCATCGAGGGGGAACTTCGGTTAGTTATCACATTTTTGATAAAAACGAAATAGTTGATATGTGTTAACGATTAATATATCTTTGTTAACAATTGGTATTAATTATTTTTGTTCATGTTTTGATAACTTTTATTTTGAATAACAATTGGTATCATTATTAATGATTGATTCATGTTTTGATGAATATTATTTTTAATTTAATTAACAGTTGGTATATTCTGAAAAATAAATGATTCATGTTTTTTTTTCAACTATTGGTGTGTTAAAAATTAATAGTTGATATATGATTTGCTAAAAATAACCATTATTATGGTTGGTATGTTTCTACTAACATTTGGTATTATTTTATGTTGGTATGATTCTTAATCGTCAATATATATTCCTCATTATATTTTCTATTTTTATTCTTGACACTAACAATTGGTATACCCAAAAGGGGGAAGTGTCGAAAGGGGAAAAGTAGCCTTTGTATACTCCTTTTTGCTAATGCCAAAATGGGGAAGAGTTTAGGCAATATGCATCAAATAAGGGGGAATGTATCTACGTTATAGTATGCCTTATTTGAGGAGGAATTATCATTAAGGGGAATTGTTTGCATGAATTGTATGTTGAGATATAGCATGAAGTTAGGGGGAATCCGATATGCATATCTCCTATTGTTTGTCATTATCAAAAAGGGGGAAATTGTAGAAAATCATTATATCTATGACATGTGTGCTTTGGTTGTATTAGAATGATTTTCAGGTATAGGTTTTGATGAATGACAAACAACGAAGTCGATGAATGACAAACAATAAAGTCAAGTGTCAAACAACGTTATTATATGACAAACAATCAAGATTGAATGCCGAGAATCATATTGATGAATGGATTGCATAGACAAGCCAAAGACGAGCTCAAAAGTTCAAGACCGAAGAACCAAGGCGCAGGTCGTTAGGTAGAACCAATGTAAGAGCAACGTTTAAGTTATCTCGTCTTTTGGCTCAACATAGGTCATCATAAATATGCATAAAATCATTTTATCAAATCATATTTATCATAAAAATATTTCAAATACTTCAAACAAAATGATTTTAACGTTTTCATTTTAACCAAAATGGTTTTTGAAGTAAGTTTTCGATTCTGGTATACTCTGGTATATTCTGATATACTCCAGCTTTGATTCTGGTATACTTTGGTATATTCCAGCTGGAATATACCAAAGTATACCAGAATCAAAGCTGGAGTATATAATCGATTCCGCAAGGCAACATAATCGATTATGTGATTGGAATAATCGACTATTTCACTATCCGTTGCCAGTTTTTGAACACTGTAACAACATAATCGATTACACATATCCAGTAATCGATTATTCTGCATAAAATCAGCTTCCGATTTTGTAACGGTAAGCTGATAATCGATTATCCAAATCTGATAATCGATTATCTTGGCATAAAATCAGCATAATTGATTGCCAATTAAGCAACGGACATACAACTTATAACACCTATAAATAGAGGTCTTTTGAGCTAAATTGAAACACACAACACCTCTCATTATTCATATACATATTGATCATCATTTGTGCATCATTATAGAGCTTTTGTTGAGCCATTTGAGAGGCAACTTTGAGTTGTTCATAGAACTTATTTTGTATCTCTTTATCTACTCTTTTGAGAGAGTTCCTGTTGTAAAAGAGAAAGGTGTTTGAGAAGACCATATCTTCTCATTGATTGTCGGGTTTGCTAAGTACCCTCAATCTTAGTGGTTGAAGTCTTGTGGTGCGGTATCCACGAGCAAAGTGAAGTCTTGAGGTGTGGTATCCTCGAGCAAGTTGAAGTCTTGTAGAGTGTACATCTACGAGCAAGTGTAATGGTTTGTTAGGCACCCGTAAGCTTAACAGAGTTAGTGGAATCTCGAGAGAGTCTCTCGGGGACTGGACTAACCACAAGTTGTGGTGAACCAGGATAAATTCGGTGTGTTCTTTCCTTACTATTTTAATTACCGAATTTATTTTATTCCTGCAATTTTAATTCCGCAATATTTATCAATATTCTCGTGCCGCACTATTCACCCTCCCCCCCCTAATGACGGGCATAAATCCTAGGTAATGGATTCCCTTCAAAGAAAAGAACTACCAATGTATGAATATCCACCTTCACAATATCCCAACATGCGTGGAAAAACATGCCAGAAAAACCACCTGGACCACTTGCACTTTCACTACTCATAGCAAAGACAGCATTCTTCACTTCTTCAATAGTTGGTATTCTGCATAATTCCAGGTTCTACTTCATTGTCACCATTGAACACACATTATTCAACATATCAAAGCCTGCAGGATCCCCTGGTGAATTACTTTTGAAAAAACTGCACTGCAACATCAGATAGTTTCTCTTGATCTTCAATCCATGAACCATCACCATTATGGATTCTTCTCAACTGTAACTTTTTCCTCTTCCCATTAACACAATGATGAAAAAATCTTGTGTTTTTGTCTCCCTCTTCAAACCATGTCATACCTGCTTTATGCTTCCAATATTGTTTCTCAATGCTTAAATACTTCTTTAGCTCAGTTTGGGCATTTTGGAGAACATTATAATCTTTATCGAATTTTGCTCCTCAAACAACATCTCCTTAATCCTCACTACATCTTCCCTTATAGCTAATTGTTTGAAAATATCACCACAGCTCAGTTTACTCCGTTTTGATAGCGCAACCTTGACCCTCTTCAACTTGTGTTTAACATAATGAATGGATCACCTATAAAATCTGCAATCCAATTCTGCTTCACCACCTCCAAAAATGTCTCATGTTTTGTCCTGAAATTCAAGAACTTGAATGGCTTCAAAAACTTCATGGCATCCTCTCCACGGCTCATCAGTAAGGGTGAATGATCGGATCCTGCCCTAATGATATGTTCCACTTCTATGGTTGGGAACAATGTTTGAAAAGGAAAATTTACAAGAACCCTATCTAATCTTTTAAAAATGCACTCCTCATTTGATCTTCCATTACATGAATTGACACAAAAAGAAAAGTCTTCATACTCTGGAGGATATACTGGAAGCCCCCCTATTTTCTCCTTCTCTCCAGGAACAACATTGAAATCACCCCTAACTAACCAAGGTAATTCCATATCACCAGCCAGGTAATACAAATTGTCCTATAATTCTAACCTTTCTAGAGCACAGCACTTAGCATAGACAAATGTCATTATAATGAGCTTACCAAGCTCTTTATGATACACTCTAATTGTCATCTGTTGCTCATAATCAATTAATAGATCCCATTCCACCATAGTATCAATAAACAACCAGATCTTTCCATTGATATTCGAAATTGCAGCCTCCATCCCTAACCTTCTTCAATAGTTCTAAACGAATCTTTTTTTTTCCATGGCTTCATAAGTGAAACAATAAGAAATCCATGTAACTTCTTCATATTGATAACTCTTTGGAATGCCTGTTGAGTTTAGACAGACTTATATTCCATATGAGAGTCTTAATCATCATCTTGTAGCATCAGATGTTGCCCTCCTGGGCAAAATTCTAGTAGGAGCTTGTGGTTCTTTAAGTTGAATTTTTCTTCCCCTTCCTACCACTTTTAGCTGCAGATGTTGGAGATAAATCTCCTTTCCTTACAACAGCCTTAAATATTTCAGATGTTGATTCATTCTCCTCTTCTTCTTCAAATTGCCTTTGTTGATCAATAATATTACTTTGAATATCTTCTAGAATCTTCTTATGAGTAATGATGTCATGAATTATTTGATGGGATCTTCAATGGCACATTAATTTGGATCTGTAACACTGAGGCATTTCCAATTGCACATGCCAAAGGCAGTGATTCTAATTCCCCTATCTCTGCTGTAACAATAGCGTGTGTTGTTGGTTCATAAGGAGTTATATCTAATCCTTGAAGCTCTCAATCCCTCTCCAAATTCCCCAAATTATTCTTCATCCGCTTGAATTGAAGGTTATATGCAGATCCTAGGTCATGATTTACTATAGCAAAACAGTTATGAATTATTATTCCATCGATATCGTTCACCTTCCCCTGGCCTGTTTTTTTTTTCTTGACACGGCTTATCTTTCCTAACCTCTGTAGGAACATTGTTATCTAGTCCTTTCTCCAAATCATAAACAGGAATCCCTCATCAAGCACCAAATTTTCCCCAGTTTTGCAAGGGTTTACTGTTCCATTAGTGTTCTTGTTGATCCTTGATGTTTGGGCACATCCACCTTGATTGCCAGGTCCTTTTGGAGCTCCTACACCTTCTCCACTCAATTTTACAGGTTTTAAATCCATTGAACTTAGATTATAGCCAACCCTGGTTTTTGGACTTCTAGGGTTTACTGCAACAACTACAGTATTGGAAATTTGTTGAACTTGTTTTATATCACCTCTTTCTTTGTTTGTTACTGCATTTGTTGTATCCATTTGTTCTTCCAACACCTCTACTTCTTCTCCCCATAATCCGTTATTAGAGTTAAGCTCCATCCCCTCATCTACCTGCCCAGAATTCCCGTACATTTAAGATTCACTCTCATGGCACGAATAATTTGTAATAGCATTAAGTTGACTTAGCTCCTCTTTATTCGTACCAAAACTTCTATGCACCCATTCAGTGGTTGACTCTTTGTTACTTCTTTCCCCTATGGGAGCAGTAGAATTAACTGGATCTTGACCTCCCGTAGAAGTAATCGAATGAGTCCCAATAGGAGTAGGATTGAATGATTTTTTCAACACATTCTCAACTGCCTCCTTCTTCACATGTATAATATCCTTCCCAGCTGACCTATTCCCAGTAACATTAGGATTATTATTTACCTTTTCTTCCTTACATTCCTTTGTCTTCTCCTTTATCTCCTTGAATTGCCTTCAAATTGTTCCTTCTTCTTTCCATGGGGATGATATTCTCCTTTGCCCTCTGTGATTAAAAGAGGAGAATTCTGACCTTCCTCCACCTCTAGTGTATGAAACATATCCTTAGTTGAAACTTCTTCAACTTTAGTCTGATTTTTCCATTTGTCCACCTCTTTTCCAGTGTTGTCTTCAATAATGTGTCCCCTCTTATCACGCGGATACTTGTTCTTTCTTACCTGCATCCATTCTTGGTTTTGATTGATTAATAGTAGGTTTTCCAACTACCTTTCCACTTGATAATACTTAAGATGAATTGGCAGCAGTTCCAACTACATCCACTCAACATCACCTCTCTCTCCTTGCAGTGAGCCTTGCCATCACCATCAAACTATTTTTGTAAATCTGGATTAACTACCCAGCATTCCTCCTCCTTGTTCCCCTACATCTTACATGTCTTAAAATATTTAGGCATGTAATCATACCTTATTTTAATCCATTTAGATTGTTCTGGCCCCGTTTCATCCGCCTCTTCTGTAATCTTGATTCATTGAGGCACCGTTGCAAGTAAGTTTACCTCTACCTTCACCTTAGCACTACTAGGTCTTATCCCATTTGGAGTAGCCAAATCCACATGTAAAGGTCTTCCTACTGCATTAGCCAAAGAAAATACAAACTACTTACCAAGCTAATTAGGGGGAAGAGATCATGAAACGAGATCCATGCAATTACGATTGGTGTCTCAACATCCGGACACCACCATGGACTCCACTTTCTGCATCTCATCTGCCAAAACTCTCCTTGTGCTTTCAAATAGAAAGCAGGCTTTAATAACAAGTGAATATAATCTTCCATCAATGATTGCTTGATCAGGACATAAGATCTGCAATCAAACCTACCGAACACGATCCTTTGAGCTCACATTGAATTGGGATTGCCCTCCTCAATTCTTAGATCACAGGTTTTCCTTATGAGAATTTGCCCAGTACTGCTAAATGTAATCCTTGTTACAACATATATTGTTTAACTTCAGATTTCTTCCACCTCACTATTGGTTCTCCATGTAAAACCTCGACAGGTTTTAGGGTTACACTAGTTACGTGCATGGGAGTATATAAAACTTGTGGTTGGAGAAAATTTGCGTATGTTTGAGTTTTTTTTTGGATTAGTGGATGATTGTGGGATTGGTACAGAGTTGGAAGACGACTTCCCAACCTTCATTGAAGGCCGAGCAGTTGCTGGACCAGCCATGAAAGCTTTAGACGTCAAGTTTTAGGGTTTTTGTAGGGAGAGAGAAGAGAGTGTTTTCTCACGGAGTGATTGTTGTTTCCTTCACTTTTTCTTTTTTGCGCAACCACTCATTATAAGCGTTGCTATGGTGGTTTTTTTGGCATGAGTGGAAGATGATGTTGAATATGCATTTACAGTAACTGAAAAAAAAATCATGTATTTGCACGTTTATAAAAATGATAATTACAATAATTTCTTATAATTACAACAGTATTAAAGGAAAGCGGTAAAAGAAAAGAAACAAAGAGCTAAGTCAACTTCGTTGTAGAAGAAGGAAATAAATAAAGACATTATAGACATTCAAAGAGGCATAGAGTCGCAAACAACATGAAATAGTAAAAGCCTTAAAGAGTCCCCAACAGAGTCGCCATGCTATCGCGCCTCCTTTTTCTCGCGAAATCGGGTTTATTAAATTTAGGAAGACAACTCGTTCCCTTTGGGACTTGGATTTTTGAAATGAAGAGTCACCACCGAATGATTAAGTGCATTAGGACACTAAGACGGTTTTGATTTAGAAACCAGAGATTTGGGTAAGGGCTAGAAATTATCTCGAGGGAAGGTATTAGGCACCCCTCAAGATCCACTAGTGTGGTTCCCGACCATGCTAAAATTGTAACTTCAAGTACAAGTAACAAATAGGCAAACAATGATTTCAAATATGAGGGATTGTCACATAATGGCTGCAAATAAGTTAATGTTTGAAGAAAAACAAAGAAAGCTAAAATTTTGAGGAAATGGTTTGAAAATTTTGAAAAGTGATAAATAAATACAAGGAAAGGGGGTCCTAGGTTTACGAATAATATGGATCACATCAATGAAATACCCGGTAATCACTCCTCAAAAGAGGCGCTACACGTGGTATTAGCACACCAGTCATCATATCCATATCTACCATTTCCCACCGCGCTGAAGCATTAATACGGAATGGTTTCGTTACTTATTGCATGCCAATAACCACCCCAATCCTATCAGTCCAGGAGGCATTTGCGACTAATAGTCCTAAAGGGAAGGGAAATTTGGGTTTTGTATGGTTTAAAAGGATAAAATTCTAAAGCGACAAACAAAAACACATATAGTAGATTATGAAAAACACATAACAAGTTAAAAGGCTAAGATTGGCCTCTTCCTTTAAGGACAGGTTGTTTAGCATGTCTTGCAGATACTGGTTATGGTCTGAATTAAACTTAAACCTTAAGGAAGCAAACTAGTTTATTACACATTTCAGATAAGAAATCAGACTTAGACATGCCTGCTGACTGGAATTAATAGAGTCTGATTCAATTAACTAATTTACCTTATAGTTCGCCTAGTGAAACCTATAGCCATGTTATCTAAACACGAGAGAAAGATACTGATTTCAGAAGCAAATTTATTAACAGTAAGAACATGAGTTCTGGAAGCGTTTAAGCACTGTTATTACCAATATTAAACTTATAAACCAGTTGAGGGATTCAGATTGGTTGATTACTCCTCTAGGCGTGCTATCTAAGCGTGACTGATTTTAACTTTTATGGAAACACAGAAATCATATAGGCATGGTGTCTAGAATACTGATTTTATTATTTAAACATGTATATCATTTGCCTAGTGATGGATATGTATGCATAATTCAGGAAGCCCTGTAGACGTGTTTTCTATATGATAGACAAAAATGCAACCTCTTATAGACAGGTTCTCAATATGGGATGCAGAAGCACAGAAGCGATTGATATGATATATTATGTATGAAATGCAGAACTTATAGGCAGGATTTCTAAGATGAAAAATTGTAGAAGTTTATAGACATGGCTTTCAAAATAAATACAGAAGTGGTGAACCTAAAACAGGATTTCTATATGAAAATGTAGATGTGCGGAACTTAAAACAGGAATTCTATATGAAAATGCATAACTTAAACCAGGATTTCTATATGAAAGTATAGAAGTGTAGAGCTTAAATCAGGATTTCTATATGAAAATGCATGACTTAAAGCAGGATTTGAAGAAGTAAATACCTAACGAACATAATATCCACCATTATGCATAAAATAAGTAATCCTCCCCTTTTAACTATAAACCCCATGAGTTATTACAAATTATTACAGCCTAGAATGAATACATAAAAGTAAGAAAAATACATCAAAACGCTAAAATCCTAGCCAAGGAGAGCCTGATTCAGACTTCTGTCTGAAGCATGAAGTAAACAACCTCCAAAGATCAGATTCCAAAGCCTTTCTCTTATTTGTGATGTGTCGGAGTTCCCTAAGAGTCTCTAGCGGACTCCAGGCAGTGCACCCAAAGATATTGCATAATTATATTATAGTGCAGTGTGGAAGGGCCAGCCCTCAAATTTCCAAGTTCAATGGGAGCTTAAGGTCCTAAGGCAAGGCTCATAGGAGGGGGGGGAGAACTTAGAATCTAAGACAGAGTTCAAGTGCATAGAGGAAATTTTGGGAAAAAGCCATGATAGGATGGTGGTCATACCCAGCAATTAGGAGTGCTCGCACACCCCAACCAGCTTGTTAGCCATATTGTTTGGGAGTTAGAATCCATTAAAGGACCAAGTCCAAACATGAGCAACAATTGGGATGCTTCCAGGCCTTAACTTTAACTCAGACACATAGAAGGGAATAAGGGTATGGGGAATTCATAACAGCAACAGATGCAAAGAGAACGGCATATTCAATACTGAATATAAACAACAAAGTGGACAAGATTGTAGAAATTTTAAAGCAAACGCCTATGGTTGAGGCTAAAAATGAAATTAGAACAAACCAGTTTCATGGAAACACAGAGAGAAGAGTAGGAGTAAAGCCAAATTGCAAACACACGGCTAGAACATTTCAGAAGAGAGTGAGGGTATAGGAGTATTAAAAGTTGAAAGTGTTCAATAAATGTTGTGTGTTAGAGTATTGAACTCGTGTTTCTCTTTTTCTTAGTGATGAAAGGTCGTGTCCTTTATAGTGCAGAAACCAAGTAAGAAAAAGGTAAGAAAATTGTTGTGAAATCAATTACATAAGGTCTCCCTTTAAGTAAGGGATTCTGATTTCAAACGGGCAGGATAATTAAGGAAAGAATTTGCTCAAAATCTTTTTCAAAATAGTACAAGAAGGGCAAATACACAGAAACTATTTAAGGAAAGAGTATGATAGGAACACGGTTTGTGCAAATAAGGAAAGGCAATCAATCAACAGCCAGTAAAAATCAGTAATTGAGTTTTGGTATGAATGAATCCAACTAATAAGGTGAAGAAAGGTTTAATTGAAGGAAATCAATAACAATCAATCGAACCTTATTAAAAGAATTTTGAATCAATCACAAGTTGGCAAAACCTTTTTTCAAGGGAGAATTCATCATGTATAAAATGTACAGACATGTGAATCAAGAAAGAACTGTCGTGCTAATTTAGAAAAAAAGTCTAGCATGGAAAGTTCAAAATCATAAAAAGAGGTTCAAGTTTAGTTCATAGACTGACAAGTTTGAGAAAATTTGGGGTTCCACAATGGAACCCCAGTGCACACACAAGATCAAAATCGCCAAAAGAAAACCCCAAACCTTAGGGTTTTCAACTCGAGTAGGATACAGAGATGAGAAGGCAAGCCATTTAAACAGACTCAGAGGTCTCTTTCAGAGACTCATGAGAAAACGAACAAATAAAATTAGCAGGTTCAAGGCAAATAGAATGCAGAACTGGTTTGAAACATAGTGAGAGTAGCAGGAACATGTTTTAAGAAAACTTAGGACTTAAAAGATGTGATATAAGCTTAAGAAACAGTTGATGAAACATGGTTTAGAAAGAACTCAAACAAAGGTCTAGTAAAGGCAAACAAAGGACTAAAAGCTTAGTAAAAATACGGTAAAGGAATACATGAGATAGACATGTGAAAGCACAATATAGAAAACAGTAGAAGAAAGAACAGAGCACAATAGAAGAACTTCCATAATACGGCAAACATAAAAACCCAGAGAAAGAATCATGCGAGGTAAAAAAAGAGAACATAAGAACATAGCATATACAGATTTGCACAAGGAAAAGAAGAAAAATAAGAGTCGGAAAATATTTTAACTTTTCCAGAAACTCTAAATCGAGGAGAAACAAATTTTGAAAGAAAAGATTGGGGAAAATGTTTTAGAACTCAAGTAGAACACATATATAGCATAGGTCTAGTAAAAAACCAGAGAAAAGCCTCGAATAGCTTAGGATTTCAGAGAAACCCTAGAAATGAGAAAGAATTGGAAGAAAGTCTGATCTTAAGTTGGAGAGGTCAGAAATAGGCTCCTGATGCTTGGATATGCCAGAACAAGGCGGGAGAGGCCATAGATACTTGAATCTGTAGAGATCCGAAAAGACACCATCGAGGTCAGACCTCGAAACTACAAACACCCAGGCTTTAATGGTGGGAAGGGGGTAAGTACAGGTCATCCATGATTATAGGCAATTGAACAAAGTAAAAGTGAATAACAAGTATCTCATGCCTCACATTGATGACTTATTTGACCAGCTTCAGGGAGCGAGGGTGTTCTTCAAGATTGATCCGTTCGGGTTATCACCAGTTGAAGATCAGAATTCAAATATTTATAAGACTGCATTCAGGACTAGATATGGTCACAATGAGTTTCTTGTCATGTCTTTCATGCTGGCCAATGCCCCAGCAACGTTCATGCATCTGATGAATAGTGTATTTCGACCTTATCTAGATTCATTTATCATTATGTTCATTGATGAAATCCTAGTATGCTCGCATAGTCAGGAGGAGCAAGCACAGCATTTGCGGGTTATATTGCAGAGTTTGAGGGAGGAGAGGCTTTATGCAAAGTTCTCCAAGTATGAGTTTTGGCTCAGTTTAGTGGCTTTCCTGGAGCACGTGGTGTCAAGCGAGGGTATTCATGTTGACCCGAAGAAGAAAGAGGTAGTACAGAGTTAGCCAAGACCATCCTGAGCCACAGAGATTTGTAGTTTCCTTGGGTTGGCAAGCTATTATCGCCGGTTTGTTTAGGGTTTTTCCACTATTACATCGCCCTTGAGCAAGTTAACTCAGAAGGGTATTTCATTTTTATGGTCAGATGAGTATTAAGAGAGCTTCCAGAAGCTTAAGACAGCTTTGACCACAGCTCCAGTATTGGTTTTGTCGTCAGCTTTCAGGTTCTTATACGGTATATTGCGATGCTTTGTGAGTTGGGATTGGTTGTGTATTGATGCAGGAGGGTAGAGTTATCGCTTATGCTTCCCGTCAGTTGAAGCCCCATGAGCAGAACTACCGCGTTCAGAATTTGGAACTAGCTGCTATAGTTCATTCATTGAAGATTTGGAGGCATTACTTGTATGGAATATCTTGTGAGGTATTCACTGATCATTGCAGTCTTCAGCATTTGTTTAAGCAAAAGGATCTTAATTTAAGGCAGTGGAGGTATCTAAAGTTTCTTAAGGACTTAGATGTCACCATTCTGTATCAGCCGGGGAAGGCCAATATAGTGGCTGATGCTTTTAGCCGAAAGGGGGCGAGTAGGGGAAGCTTGGCGTACATTCCAGTTGAGGAGAGGCCATTTGTAGTTGATGTTCAGGCCTTGACCAATCAATTTGTGAGATTAGATATTTCATAGCCCAGTCGGCGTTGGCTTGTATGGTTTCTCGGTCTTCCTTATATGACACATCAGAGAGTGTAAGTAAGAGGATCCACATTTGCTTGTCCTCAAGGATAGGGTCCAGCATAATGATGCCAGGGATGTGACCATTGGAGATGATGGTGTGTTGAGGATGCAAGGCCAGATTTTCATGCCCAATGTGGATGGGATTCAGGAGTTGATATTGGAGGAGGCCCATAACTCGCGGTATTCCAACCATCCGGGTTTTGCAAAAATGAATTAGGATGTTATAAAGCACTATTGGTGGCAGAGGATGAAGAGAAATATAATGGAGTATGTAACCTGGTGCCTTAATTGTCAGCCGGTGAAATATGAGAATCAGAGAACGGGTGGCTTGCATCATTAGATGGTTATTCCCGAGTGGAAGTGAGAGAGAATCACTATGGATTATGTTACCGAACTCCCATGGACTTTGAAAAAATTTGATGCTATTTGGGTGATTGTAGACAGGCTGACCAAGTTCGCGCACTTCATTCGGATTTGTACTACTTATTCTTCAGAGCGGCCGGTAGAGATTTATATTCGGGAGATTATTCGGTTGCATGGTGTCCTAGTTTCCATCATATCAGATCGGGGCACTCAGTTTACCTCTCAATTTTGAAAGAAGGTTCAGCGAGAGTTGGGTACTCAGGTATAGTTGAGAAGAGCCTTTCACCCTCAGACGGGGGACAGCATGAGCACACCATTCAGATATTAAAGGATATGCTATGCGCCAGTATTCTTGATTTTGGAGGGTCATGGGATCGGTTTCTACCACTTGCAGAGTTTGCCTACAACAACAACTATCAGTCATCCATTCTAATAGCACTGTATGAGGCCTTGTTTGGGAGACGATGTAGATCTCCAGTTGGTTGGTTCGAGCCCGGTGAAGCTAGATTATTGGGGACAGATTTGGTTCAGGATGCATTGGAGAAGGTGAAGATGATTCGGGAGATACTCCACACAGCGCAATCGGGGCAGAAGAGTTATGCGAACAGGAAGGTCTGAGATGTATCATATATAATTGGTGAGAAGGTTTTACTGAAGGTTTCACCCACGAAGGGTGCTATGAGATTCGAAAAGAAAGGAAAGTTAAGTCCGCAGATTATTGGGCCCTTTGAGGTACTTAGGAGGATTGAGGAAGTGGCTTATGAGCTTGCATTTACACCCACCTGTGTCGAGCATGCATCCAATTTTCCATGTTTCTATGCTCCGGAAGTATATTGGGGACCCGGCCCATGTTCTAGATTTCAGCACGGTTCAGTTGGAGAGTGATTTGACTAATGATATAGAGCCATTAGCCATTTTAGATCGTCAGGTTCGAATTGAGGTCAAAGGATGTTGCTTCGGTGAAGGTGTAGTGGAGAGGTCGGCTCGTGGAAGAGGCTACCGGGGAGATTGACTGGGAGATACGGATCATATATCCCCACCTATTTGAGGCTTCAGGTATGTTTCTTGATTCGCTCGAGGACGTGCATTTATTTTAGTTGAGGAGGATGTGACGACTCGACCCGTCGTCACGTGAGTTACTACCTCGTTTCCCCCATTTTCTGCTTTTTTATTCTTCATTATCAGTGCCGTGTGTGATCGAGTTGGCTTGGATGGATTTTTGAAGGAAATGAGACACTTAGTCTCTTTATGGAAGGCTTGTTTTGGAAAAGTCAACCGGATGTTGACTTATGATTTAGAGGGCTTGGATGTGAACTCTGATGATTTAGTTAGCTTCGAGGGACTATATTTGACTTAGGAGTGTGATTGGAAGTAATTTTGGAAGTTCGATGTAGAATTAGGCTTGAATTGGCGAAGTTAGTATTTTGGCGAATTCCGATTGGTTAGGTAAGATTTTGATCCGAGGGCCGGATGGAATTGCGAGAGTTTTGTAGCTTCGTTAGGTGATCTGAGATCTGTGTGTAAAATTTCAGGTCATTCGGAGGTGATTTGGTTGGGTTTTTTATCGAATGCATGTTTCAGAAGTTTTTGAAGAACTTAGGCATGAATCCGATGTAATTTGATGGTTTTGGTGTTGTTTGTGATGTTTTGATGACTGGATCAAGTTTGAATGAGGTCTTAGGATAGGTTGGAACTTTTGGTTGAGGTCCTGGGGGCCACGGTGAGTTTTGCATGGCTAAACGGGAAGTTTCAGACTTGGTAATGCAGCAGCAGTTGCAGACCTCGCAAATGCAAGAAATGGTTCGCATTTACAATCTCGCAATTGCGAGTGAGGATTCGCATTTGCGACGGAGCTGGCATCAGGCAGGGTTCACATTTTCAATAGTTTGATTGCATTTGCGACAATTTGATCGCATTTGCGACCTCAGTAAGGCTCGCATTTACGAGCCAGGTGTCGCAGTTGTGACCTTGGCAGGGGAGGCTCACGTTCGCATTTCCAAAGGTTTTGTCGCATTTGCAAACCAGGTGTCGCAAATGCGACATCTGAAGGTTGTGCCAGTTATCAAAATTCGAACTTAGCCCGTTTACCTCACTTCTCACTTGGCGTTGGGCGATTTTGAGAGCTTTTGGACGGGAATTGAAGAGGATTTTTACTGGGGTTGATTGGAGGTGATTTCTATGAACTAAAAACATGATTTAGTTGTAGAATCAACCTAGAAATTCATGAAACCCTAGAAAAAAGGGGAAGAACTAGGGCATGAAAGTTGATATTCCAAATTGAGTTTTGAAGGGCCATTTGAGCTCGGATTTGAGGGTTCTTGATATGTACAGACTCGTGGCAAGATAAGGAATCCGTTGGTATAAAGCTTTTTGGAATTCGAGAAGTGGGACCGGGGCTCAGGTTTTGCTAATTTCGAGATTTTTGTTATTTTTTATTGTTTTTGATTGGGTATTGTTCCATTGTCATATTGTGACATATACGTTGTGGTTTTGATCAGATTCGACGTTCGAGGAGGTCGATTTTAGAGGCAAGGGCATAACGATCTAGGATTTTGGCCGGCTTGAGGTGAGTAATGGATGTAAATGTTGTATTGAGGGTTTGAAACCCCAAAATTGCACATCGTAGGGCTACATTTAGGTGACTTACACGCCGGATAGTGAGCGTGGGGTAGAGCACCATTGGGGATTGTGAATTGGTCCGTACGATAGATGAATATACTTCATATTTAACTAAAATTTACTTATTATGATTATTATAATTTGAGTTGATCGCTATGATTGGGCTTCGTGCCAATTGATTGAATCCTTCAGGGATTGCTATTGTTGGTTTCTTACCATTTTCAAGTATTATTAAACTCAATCCTGGTATTTAATACTATTTTCAAACTCAGCCACCTTTTATCAAATTTGAAACTTAAATAACATTTCTAATGAAGTTTGGGCTGAATATTTATATATTACTATGCCCGAGGGGCTTACGTGATTCTGGACTGAGTATGCGATTGGGCTGCGTGTCACAACAATATTGTATTGATATTGATATGAGGCTGAGGGCCTAGTTGATGCTACAAGATGGCTTATTATTTCGCTTGGGTTGTAAGGGGCCTCTCCCGGAGTGTGCACACCCTCAGTGAGCGTCGTCGAAAATAAATAATTGAAGCGGGTTGCACGCCGCAGCAGGTACTAAGGAGTACCGAACTATATGTTGCATTTCATATTTGATTGTCATTTACTTACTTATCTGTTGTAGTATTTCCATTGTTGTTAATAGTTTAGTAATTTAATACCATTTGGTTCTGGTTGCTGTATTTATAGAATTACTTTGTGCCTATTCAGGATTTCTTATTCTCAACCTTTATTTATGTTTATTACTCACTAGGTCAGAGTACTCACATTACTCCCTACACCTTATGTGCAGATCCAGGAACATCTGAGGCTGAGTGAGGACTTCCCTGTCGAGCAGCTTATCCGGGAGTATCAATGTAGCTGCATGACGTCTGCAGTCCTGATCTTCCTTCTATCTAGTTGCTTTATTTCCGCATTTCTATAGAACGATATGTAGTAGCTTGATACTCATGTATTAGAGGCTCAGACTTGTGACACCAGATTCTTCGGGTTGTGTAGTAGTATTGGTATTTGGGATTTCCACATGTTTTAACTCTATTTCAGAATTTTGGTATGATGAGTTAGTAATTTTTCTGTGTTAATTAATTCATGAACTGTATAAAAATGATTGAGGTTATTAGATTGCTCGAGCTTTCCTGGCAGTGTGTCGGGCGCCATCACGACCGGGAATGGTGTCGTGACAAAAAGCGACCAACGTTGGTTGCTATTTTTGGTAGCTAATTAAGTTTTGACTGTTTGACCAAAATAGCGACCAACGTTAGTCACTATTTTTTGACGTTGACCAAAATAGCGACCAATGTTGGTCGCTATTTCTAAAAAAAATTAAATAACTTTTTTTTCTATTTTGGCTTTTAAATTTTATCAGCTATAAAAAAATCTTATTAGCTATAAATATTTATTTTATTTAATTACAATTATTATAAATAATTAAAACTATATGCATAATCTTAAAAAAAATTATATTTACTAGGTAATTACTTTAATTGATTATAATAGCATGTATGTAAAGGAAATTTTTAAGGTTATATTTAAGTATATGAGTATCTTAATACACACGCATAAACTTATTTCAATTGATGATCAATTTTATACATTACTACGTATGAATAATTAATGAATTGATAAACCAATGTAATATTATTCTACTACCTGATATAATAGTATTCATTATTTTTATTATAACAAAGTTAATGAAATACATTCATTCATCACTAGGTTATAAGTCGATGAATCAATTATAATAGATTAATTGTATAAGTCGAGATGTTTTGTTTTTAATATTCAATGATGCATCTTAGTAGGTTATAAGTCGAAGAATCAATTTACAATTTAAGAAATCCCTAAAAGAACCCGACCCTGTGTTCCTAGTGCTTAATGTTCTTATATATATATATATATATATATATATATATATATAGAGAGAGAGAGAGAGAGAGAAAGAGAGAGGGGGGAGAGAGAGAGAGACACACACACACGCAAAAAAAACACTTCATTGTAATTCTATAACGTATATATAACTTGTTATAGTATATGTTAGTGTGTGTATATATATAACACACACTTCGTGCTACTTTAACTATGTATATAGCATGTTGTAATATATGTTAAGGTATTCATTATTTGTATTATAATAGAGTTAATGAATTATATTCATTCATCACTAGGTTATAAGTCGATGAATGAATTATAACATATTAATTGATATAAGTCGTACATTTTGTTTTTAATATTAAAAGATGCATCTGAGTAGGTTATAAGTTGATGGGTCAATTTACAAATGTATCAATACCTAAAAGAACTTGGCCCTGTGTTGCTAGCGCTTCATGTTCTTATAATGTCACGACTCAAAATCCACTAAGGATCGTGGTGGCGCCGAACACTGCTGTTAGGCAAGCCAACAGAAATACATGATTAAATTCCATCTTTAGTACTTGTTTAAAATTATTTTTTCTTTGAACAATAAATAACAAATAATGAAATTTATAGAAATAACTGTGAAGTCTTCAACAAACTAAATATTGAATAATCCAAAAATCATCCCAGAACCCGGTGTCATAAGTGCATGAGCAATTTTTATGAAATAATAAAACACAAACACCGTCCAAAGTACAATATTGGATAGAAATAAATACATAAAAATGAAGGAGACTCTGCTGGATGTGGGTTGTCTCGAGAAGTCCAGCTCACCTAAGTCTCCGTATCAACCATGTTGCTATGCCTAGTATTCCACCAGAGATACAGGTGCTTGTGCAACAAAAATAAACAGAAGTGTAGTATGAGTACGAAAACAACGTGTACCCAATGAGTATCCCGTCTAATCATGAAGAAGTAGAGACACTGTGGTCGATTTTGACACTTACTAGTGCTCCAATAATTATATATTATTAATGGGAATAACCAAGTAATTATTAAGGATGATAGTAAATTCAAGTAAGGCAATGAACAGTGAAAGTTCCTTTTTATATTAAAAGTCTCCGGATTCATGATCCAATAGTTTCCAATTATCTCAAGTTGGGGAGAGCAAATATCAATCTCAAATAATCTTAAGGAAAGAAATACAAGTATGCATAAATCATGCCGAGGTCGTACGGCCCGATCCAACGTTAATATAAATTGTGCACTGCCGAGGGTCCAATGGCTCGATTCATAGATACATCTATTATCCCACTCGCGTATCATACATGCGACAAGGTCAACATTAAATAAACAAATATCCCGCTCACGAATCATACGTGCGATGCGGGCGCACATATATATACACACAGTCAAACAACCAATTAAGAGTTTATCGGGAAATGTTTATTTCAATAAAAGCCAATTTTCCTTTAATGATTTAAGCAAAATAAGGTTTAATCCTTTTTGAAATTCTTTTTTTTTTTAGATCAAACTGTCATTTTCATTGATTTCAAAAGATATGTACAATGCATTCCTATGGTAGTAGTATGGACATTCTACTACTCATTTACATGTAATGCTAAACTAAGTAATCTCATATAGACAAATCTAACATATAGCTATTCATCTAAGCTATGGATAGCAATTGAGTTGTTGTAGCCCTTCCTGCCATTTTTTACATTTTCTTCTTCTTGTATGAATCAACACTGCCACCTCCTTACATAATTGATCTTCAGTAAAAGGTTTGTTCTCAAATCGAATAGAGTTCCTGTTTCTCCATATCAATGCAACAGTAGTGACAAAGGGTGTAGCAGTAATTGCCTTGTGCCAGTTTCTGCTTCGAGTCTTGCTGCATATCCACTGTATCTCAGCCTCCCAAGTACTAAATGCTCGCTGGTAACCCATCCAATAGCAAATTCTGAGCCATAATCTGTTTGTGACAGGGCAAGCAAAAAAAAGGTGTTCAAAACTTTCATCTTGCTGTTTGCAGAAAGCACATTCAGAAGGAGTATCAACTCCAAATCTGCGTGGTCTGTCAATGGTAGGTAGTCTGTGTTGAGCTGCTAACCATACTGTAAACTTGTGTCTTGGTTGTACATTGACAATCAACATCAGATTCCTCCAATCAACTTTACTGTAACTAGGGAGCATAACAAGGTATAGCTTGTGAATTTGGAACTTGTCCAGTTTGCATAGTGACTGCAGTCTATTGTAGAGGTTTCCTTGCATCTGTTGGTTCTCCATAACATCAGTCCTGCAATCCAGTATCTTCCTAACAATCCAAGAGGCATTTTTTTGGCAAAGGTGCAATGCTAAGATCTTTCTGTTTTATGTAATAGCATTGAAGCCACTTTATCCAGAGGCAATCTTTTTTCCTAGCTAGATCCCAGAGAAGTTTGGTTATTGCTGCCTTATTCCAGATAGCCATATCTATGATGTTCAGACCCCCAGTAGATATAGGTTTATAGATTTTATCCCATGCAACCAAAGCTCTTTTAGATATAGAAGCATTACCTGTCCATAGGAAGGACCTGCAGATTGCCTCAATAACCTTCAACACCTTCTTTGGCATTAGAAATATATGTGCCCAATACATCTGGATGCCAAATAACACAGCTTTTATCAATTGGCATTTCCCTGCATAAGATAGCATTTTGGCAGACCAGCATGTGACTCTAGCAGTTATTTTCTCAATTAGTGGAGAATATTGATGTATAGCAAGTTTCTTTGAGCTGAGAGGGATCCCAAGATACTTAAAAGGAAGTTGTCCCACACTGAACCCCAATTGCTCTATAAGTTCCTCTCTAACAGATTGTTGAACCCCAGCCAAATAGATAGCACTCTTGTTGCTGTTTGCTTTCAAGCCAGAGGCTTCAGAAAACTTTTGAAATGCCTCTTGCAATATCTGAATGGAAATCTTATCAGCTCGGCAAAACATGAGAAGATCATCAGCAAAGCAAATATGCACACAGTTTAGTTTTCTGCATTTAGGATGGAAATTGAAGTCTCCATTCCTGTGTAGCTGTTGCAGAATCCTGTTGAGGTACTCCATTGCAAGAACAAACAAATAGGGAGACATGGGATCCCCTTGCCTAATCCCTCTCCTTGCATTAAAAGGTTTAGTGAAACCTCCATTTAGCATGAAGGAGTATCAAAAAGAAGATACACATGCCATTATCCAGTTGAGGAATTTTGCAGGAACCCCAATATCAATAAGAACCTGCTTAAGGAAGCCCCACTCTAAAGTATCATAGGCCTTCCTTAAGTCCACTTTAAGGACACATCTAGGAGAAACATCTCTTCTTGTATATCCCTTAAAGATTTCATGACTGAGCAATATATTATCAATGATGCTTCTTCCTTCAATAAATGTTGATTGAGCATGGCCAACTATGCCGCCAATAACAGTCTTCATCCTCTTTGTAATAATCTTGGAGATGATTTTGTACACAGTGGTACAGCAGGCAATAGGTCTATAGTCTTTGACAGTTGTAGGATTATTACTTTTAGGCACAAGTGCAATTGCTGTACTATTTATCATGCTAGGCAGATTGCATGTAGTAAAGAAATCCAAGGTAGCAGCAACTATATCCTTTTGTACTATCTCCCAATTGCTTGTGAAAAACTCCACAGGAAAGCCATCCACACCTGGGGCTTTATCCTTTGGCATCTCCTTTATAGCTTCTATTATCTCTTCCAGTGTGACTTCGTGGATTAATTCTCTTTGTTGTACTGCAGTGAGGCAGGGACCTTCTTTCATAACAGGAGTGTTGATACAAGGAAGTTCATCAGCACACTCTCCCATCAATGATTTGAACACTTGGATAAACTCCTGTTCTACATCTACTGGATCTGTCAGTTTTTCACCTAGATCAGTATATATAGAACTAATATTATTCTGGCTAGTTCTGATCTTCCACTGAGCATGAAAATACTTTGTGTTAGCATCTCCACAGTCAATCCAGGTGGCTTTGGATTTCTGTCTCAGAATCTGTTCCTCCACCTTACTCCATTTCTCAATTTCAGACAGTGCATTTTTCTCAGCATTGAACAAATTCTGTGCAAATGGACTGTATTGCATCTGGCTCTGTACAATATCCAATGTTTCTTTAGCTTGAACAAGCTTCTGTTTATAGGAAGCCATCTGTCTATTAATGCCTTTCAGTTGCTGCTTCAAAACTTTCAGTTTATTCCATACCTTTTGCATAGGTGGTCCTTCACATTGTTGTGCCCAAGCATGTTCTAGAATGGGCTTGAACTGAGGATCCTCCATAACTGCAATGTAGAATCTGAATGGCTTGGGGTGTAACAGCCTTTGACTGCCAAACTTGATAAGTATAGGAGAGTGGTCAGATACAGAGCTCATGTATTCAGCCTCAAGATGCCCATATTGTTGTATCCATTGGAAGTTACCAAGTGCCCAGTCAATTTTACTATATACTCTAGTATTAGCATCCTGCTTGTTAGACCAGGTGTAATACCATCCTTTGGCTCTGAGGGGAGTAAGTTGAAGAACATCTACAGTTTCTTTGAAATCCTTGAATTCAGTATCAGTGACAGGAGATCCAATTCTGTCTTCAAAGTTCAAAACAGTATTGAAATCCCCACTAAGTAACCAAGGGTCTTGGTTGGGAATGCTTTCTGCCTTTAAATCACACCATAACTTTTCCCTATTGCCTGCAATATTATGAGCATAGACTATACTCAAATGAAATCTGAATGGAACTTGAGCATCCTCCACCATACATTGTATGAACTGATCAGTTACAGTAGAGACAGTGACTTGAATATGAGGTTTCCATAGTAACCAAATCCTGCCATTGACAGCCTTGGTATAATTGCATTGAACCTTCCATCCTTTAGCAACCTTTGCCAGTATTCTTTTAGCTTTATGTTCCTTAACTCTAGTTTCAAGGATTCCTATAATATCCTTTTTGAAATTCATTTACTGATTCGATGTGATTTAAGCAATTCAAGTTGTCAATAGTTTACAAATAATCCAAGTACAACATGTTTTTGGGTCCTAGACTACCCGTACAATAACATAATAGTAGCTACGCACGGACTCTCGTCACCTCGTGTATACGTAGTCCCCACAAATAAGAGCACATAACTAATTAACTCACCTATGGGGAAATTCCCTCTTACAAGGTTAGAAGGGATACTCACCTTGCTCTGAAACCTATATTCCGATTCAAGAATGCGCTCAAACCTCCACATTCGGAGCCGAACACTCCAAAACTATTCAAGTAGGGTAAGAACTAGTCAATACATGCTCAAACATTCATATTTTAATTATTAAATAAATTTCCCAACGTTAAATGCAAGTTTCCTAATATTCATTCCCATGCCCATGCGCCCAGATTCCGAAAATATTTGAAGAAAATTGTTACTCATAACCTAAGGATCAAAAATATATGATTTTTCTCTTCATTCCCTAACAATTTTCGTGGTTAAATCTCATTTTTACCAAATTTTAGGTTTTTCATCTAAACCCTCAATTTTTCTTAATTTTCACATGTTAAATCTACCCATAATCTATGTATTTAACTTATGATGTGTAGAAATTACATACCTCTTTGATGATGATGGAATCCCTCCTCAGATGCTCTCAAATATCGCCTTCGGCCAAGTGGGAAATGAGAGAAATGGGCTATGTCTCGGAATAAGAAGCCACAGTGCCAGATGCAGAAGTCGCATTTGCGACTCCAGGCTCGCAATTCCGATGTCTCATTTGCGACAATTGCATCGCAAATGCGAAGCCTAGCCCACCCTTTCCTGGTCGCATTTGCACAATATCCATCGCAATTGCGAAGGTGACAGCCTCACAAAATCAATCCCTCATTCTCAAATGCAAACTTTCCCCTAAAAGCCTAGGCTTGTAAATGTGAACGGAAACTCGCAATGCGAGGTTGCATTTGCGACCAATGCATCGCAAATGCGATCATACCAGTACTAGAAATCCTATTTCTTAGAAAATCACTTTGAAACTATCCCGAATCACACCTGAGCCCTTGGGGCTCCAAACCAAACACCTGCACAAGTCCATAACATAATCCATACTTGCTCGAAGTCTCAAATCACATCAAACAACACTAGAACCATGAATTGCACCCCAATCCAAGATTAATGAACTTTGAAATTTCTAACTTTCACTTTTGATGTTTAAACCTATCAAATCATGTTCGATTGACTTCAAATTTTGCAGACAAGTCATATTTGACATTAAGAACCTACTGCCACTTCTGGAATCAGATTACGACCCCGATATCAAAAAGTCCACTTCCGGTCAAACTTCTCAAAAACCTTCAAATTTCTATCTTTAGCCAAATGACTCCAAAATGACCTACGGGCCTCCAAATTAACTTTAGATCATGCTCCCAACACCAGAATCACCATATAGAGATATTAACAGACTTAGAATCCCAAAAAGATATCAATAACACCGAAATTCACTTCAAGCCAAACTTATGAAATTTCTTCCAAAACACTAACTTCCAAAATAGGCCCCAAAACATTCCGGGGTCATCGAAGACCCGATCCGAGCATACACCCACGTTAGAAATCGTCATACAAACCTGTTGGAACCTTTAGAGCCCGATTTCGAGGTCGTTTACTTAGAAGTCCAATCTTAGTTAATTCTTTCAACTTAAAGCTTCTGAAATGAGAATTATCTTTCCTAATCAACTCTGAACTTCCCAAAATTCAATTCCGACCACACGTACAAGTCATAATACCTGGACGGGTCGTTACATTCTCTCCCACTTAAACATGCCTTTATCCTCGAACATGCTGAGAAATACATTGAAGTAGTGTGAAATCACTATTTAACACCTCACTCACCTTCCCGTACTACCACAACTCAATTAAGCACATAGCTCGATCAATTCTAAAGATATCCCCTTATATTCAATCAATTAAGCCATAGAGCCCAATTCCAACATCTGAAATTCTCTAGCAGGCCTATTTCCAGCATACGAACACTGTATCAATCACCACACGAAGCACCAGAACATGACTGCATACCTTTGTTGAATTCACACCTTGCACTATTTTACTCATAGGACCACAACGACATTCTCTAATAAATTTAGTCAAAATTCCATGAATCTGATACTCGCATGGCACCGCATGACATACATGGGTCTCGTTCTAACTCTTACAATACTGACACAATGGAAGAAATGTGTAGAAATTCATAACCAACTGTTGAATCAATATTCATTGGGTCTATGCCCCTGACAAAAACTATTACCCCATTCTGAACAAAATAATGGTTTTAGATCCTTAATATACTTCACATAATCAAATTAAACTGATCTCAAATTCAATGATCTCGTCTCTCCCAGTACGAATTTCTCAGGCAATAAGCCATCCCGACATGACAAAAAGCCTCATATGATGCCGCATTGTGCCAATAGGCTATCAATTCGAACGTGATACAAAAGGAAAATGAATTCTGGAAAGGAAATTCAATTACATCGCTCGTGAATCATACATGCGATGCGGTCAACATAATTTAACAAACTCCCCGCTCGCGAATCGTACATGCGATGCGGGCACACATCTAGTATGAGCTTTCCTCACAAAAATAGGAAACCAAAAAATAAAAACGGATACGGGGAACTGTAATCAGTATCACTCTGTTGTGGTGCACAACCCGATCCAAGCAACATAACCATGGTGGTGTGCCGCCCGATCCACGCATAGAACTCACATAAGGAGATATACATCGAGCTAAATTTCTCATTACAATAAGATACCAAATATCAGTCACCAACACGCCAATTGCATAATACCATCCTTGGGGAGACATATAGCGATATAAGCTACAAACTCAAGCACAACTGAGGTGCGATATACGATCTGAATCTCAAAAGCCATCTTGTTGATCTAACCTCACCTCTACGTGGAACCTCAACACATAAGAAATTCACCAAGTCATCTCACAACTCATACGGTACAATATATCATTACATGAAATAGCTGACGATGAAATAGCACCCTGAATACTCTTTCATAAGGAGCATATTGCTAAAATGAACATATCCGACATGATATAGAGCCCATATTCATATTTAATTCCATCCACCGACCTCAAGTCAATCTTGATCGTACCAAACTAGGCCAATAATCTTTTAAAAGTCCATACTAACTTCCCTTTCACATAAGAACAATCATCATAACCTGAGTAATCATCCACAATCCACAACTCAATAAGGCATATGCCCTCCAATCAATGCTTAATTTAGCAACATTACTACAACCTTCATACTTAGTTTAACTCTTTAATCAATCAAGTGAATATATGCCACAATTATACAATCTCTATACGGGACACGCTCCCCCAACATACCATAACAAATAACTGGGCCGTACCTCTAAAACCACCGGCCGCACTATCGCTGAAAAGCGACCAATAATCATTAACCGGGATGCAAAGTCTTTTTCAAAAAACACCAGCCTCAGGCGACGCTAAAGACACCAGCTTAATTCAAACATCGAAACTTCTTTCCTGCTCATCCGAGCTCGTGACATCCTTGTCAACACTGAACTGCAACCTTGGTCTTCACTTCAAATTACATACTACTCACTGCACCCAACATGCCAATATATGATAGAACACGTTTTTCATCATAGCTTCGTAACCACTATTATATTAACACTTCATCATATAGAACTTTCCACATAACTCACCTCAGGAGAAACATAGCAACACACAGGTGAATTCTCATAACCGTAGAACATGCAAATTTCTAAGTAGTAGTCTAAGCCACCATAGCCCTTCCGGGACACGCCTCCACATAACAGGACAAAACAGTAGAATACTTTCTGACTAACACCAATTGCACACAGTCACAAATCACTTGCATAACTTGATCACGTTGAAGGAACTTATCACTACCAGAAATATGCAAATTCGACTGTGGCTAACCAATCCATCTTCTTCCAATTTATTCCTTGATTGCCATAGAAATATTAATAACTCCATTCAACACTTAACACACTCCATCCACACTCGTCCCGAGTGTCCTTTAACCATGAGACAATGCCATCTCAAATCCCACGAACCACTTTATACCTCCCAATTGCAACAGCGCAAGTCAAAACATCAAAGAACATTCTGGGCCCTTCTCATAAGCTACTTCAAAGCTTGGTTCTTAACCATACCTATCAGCTCAAAATCATTAGGCACCACACCTTACCCCTTTTAATCCACTAGGACCATTGCTGAGAGGCGCCCGCTCTAACTTGGCCCGAATATAATCAACTCCATAATTCTTCTAACACAAGTATACCCTCTCGACGGAACATCCGTCAGAATAACTCCCCAAATCTGAACATGAGCCAACAAGGCCAACTATAGCACACCTTTAGCAATCTCTTTGCTCAAATTACCACTTATGCTCCTTTCCCGTTGCTAAAATAATTTACCAATACGCCGATAACTTGAAACCTTACAAGAAGATAACCATACAACCCAATTGTAGGCGGTGGGACTCTTCCACTTGGCTTGAAGCCATTCATTACACAACTCTGGAATTCACCAGGATTCTTAATCCTTTATTGACATAACCATCCGCAATCAACTACCAAAATTATCAAAATTTTTCTGTAAAACTCCCTTTTTATATTATGAATCATCAAACACATTTTATGACCCACATGTGGAAATAACTTTCCGACATCTTCCAACACTGCTGCACAGGGTACAAGCACCATGACATTAATAACCCATCCTGAGTCCTAGTTAACCCTCTATCTGCATAAGTCCTTTCACCCCTCATGGACATCAATTAAATGTGCGGAAACATCCTTCCCATTCAAAGTTATGTTGTATCCTTCTTCATTCAAGCAGCTCTTTTTCGTTATACCAAGTCTCCTGTTGCATAATAGCCTATACTTCATCTTAAATCTGTAGACCTCAATCACCAATAACTAATATTCTTAAATCCCTCCGAACTCTCCTTAAGGTACGAGGTCATCCTATTACAAAGCTCATATGAAACTCTACCACTCTCCCACTTTGGGAAAAAATGGCTTACTTAATCAACTACTCGACCTTCGCTTCATATACTTGGCCTTTTAAAATTTTTGAACACCGCCTGACGCTTCCCACATATCCTTCCTCGTCCTTTCCTGTTCAGTTGTTGTCTTAAATAAAATCCTTCTTCATAGTTCTTGGACCCACAAACACTAATGACTTGAACCTTTCTGGAGATCATCTTTCTCGAGTTGTTGACATTAGAAACACTGATTCAATCCTGAACTACCACACCACACGATCTCTGACAGTCGTTTCTTCAATACTATCTCCCCATTTCCTGCTCCCAAAGCAAATTGTAGAAGATTATAACATCGGCGAACTTAGTACATTCAATAGGGACAACGAAACCTCATCATAGGAGAAAACTCCACCACGCTTGGAACACCAAGCCTTTCTACTCCATCAGCCCAAATCTGGACATTCATAGGACAATTGCTTCTCTTGCTAGAAATAATTACCGAATCTCTAGACCATGACTGAATAAACCTCCCTCAAGTCATTCACTGCCCCTACACTTAGGCAAACATCCCACCATCAAACCAATATTGCAGAACAATCGTTCATAGACATAATAGCAACTTGTTCCTAGCCTCAGAAACCTTAGAGGTACTACTACTAAGTTGAAATGACAGAATATCCTTCCACAAAGAAACGATAATAGTATGATCAACTATACCGGGAGAAATATCTAAAACCCTCGATTTAGTCTAAAACAGAATATCCTTCCACAAAACATGCAATAGTCTAATCAACCTACTCGGATTCTAGGTTTTTCATCTAAACCCTCGATTTTTCTTAATTTTCATATGTTAAATCTACCAATAATCTATGCATTTAACTTATGATGTGTAGAAATTTCTAACCTCTTTTATGATGATAGAATCCCTCCTCAGATGCCCTCAAAAATCGCCTAAGGCCAAGTGGGAAATGAGGGAAATGGGCTAAGTCTTGGAATAAAAAGCCACAGCTCTAAGTCGAGATGTTTTGTTTATAATATTCAAAGATGCATCGGAGTAGGTTATAAGTCGATGAATCAATTTACAAGTGTATCAATACCTACAAGAACCCGGCTCTGTGTTCCCAGCGCATATACTATAACAAGTTATATATACATTATAGTATTACAATGAAGTGTCTTTATATATATATATATATATATATATATATATATATATATATATATATATATATAAAGACACTTCATTGTAATACTATAATGTATATATAACTTGTTATAGTATATGTTTGTGTGTGTATATATATATAACACACACTTCGTGCTACTTTAACTACATATATAGCATGTTATAGTATATTATACTATATCCGTTATTTGTATTATAACAGAGTTAATGAATTACATTTATTCATCACTAGGTTATAAGTCAATGAATCAATTATAACATATTAATTTATATAAGTCGAGACGTTTTGTTTTTAATATTCAAATATGCGTCTGAGTAGGTTATAAGTCGATGAATCAATTTACAAGTGTATCAATACCTAAAAGAACCCGACCATGTGCTCCTAGCGCTTCATTTTCTTATATATATATATATATATATATATATATATATATATATAGAGAGAGAGAGAGAGAGAGACACACACACACACACACACACACATTCACACACAGAGAGACACTTCAATGTAATACTATTACGTATATATAGGGGTGTTCATGGTTCAGTTTAGATAAGTTTTTCCCTAAAAAGAAACCAAACTAAATAAGTTGGTTTTTCAAATGTTAGAAGCAAACCAAACCAATTAAGTCGGTTTTTTCTCGATTCGATTTATGTCGGGTTTGTCGTTTTTTTTATTTTTTTGGTTATATGTTAGTTTTTTCTAAAACATAAGAGATACGCTACCAAACACATATCTCGCCAATCACATTTTCAGTGTAACACTATCAAATCAGTTGCCCTTTGAGAAATCTGTTATTTACTAAAATATATTGATAATATTTGAATCATGTAGTGATGAATAATTTAAAGACTTAATTAAAAATATATTTTTTAACATAAAATGGATTCTTACACGTAACAAAAGAAAACTATCGATCAAACTAGAATATAAAGGTAAAAAATTGTACTAAAAGCATTCACCATAAAAATTATAAAATTTTGTATAAAAATATACATATATATACGTTTATTAATAAATTTAAAATAGATATTTCTATAATCGGTTATGTTCTAGTTTTGTGGTGTTTTTTTATTAAAACCAAACCTAACCAAATTTGATCAGTTTTTAAAATTCAAAACCAAAACCAAACAGAAACGTATCAGGTTTTTTGGTCGGTTTGATTCGATTTTTTTGATTTTTATGAGCACCCCTACGTATATATAACTTGTTATAGTATATGTTAGTGTGCGTGTATATATATATATATATATGTATATGTATATATATATATATGTATATATATATATGTATATATATATATATATGTATATATATATATGTATATATATATATATATATATATATATATGTATCACATTTCGTGCTACTTTAACTACATATATAGCATGTTATAATACATGATACTGTATTCATTATTTGTATTGTAACAGAGTTAATGAATTATATTCATTTATCACTAAGTTATAAGTCAATGAATCAGTCATAACAGATTAATTTATATAAGCCGAGGCGCTTTATTTTTAATATTCAATGATGCATCTGAGTAGGTATATATATATATATATATATCAAAGTTGGTCTCTATCTTCTTCCCCTTTTTTAAGCGACCAACTTTGGACGCTACTTTTAAATTATATTTATTTATATTTTATAATTTTTTAAATAATAATATAATTATTAAAATTTTATAACCGGGTCTCACTTTAGCGACCAAAGTTGGTCGCTAATATCAAAATGTTTTTGACCAAGCAAGTTTGACCAGTCCGGTCAATATTTTGAACATATTATCAACCAAAAAGCTACCAACCTTGATCACTAATGTATTTAGAATAATTATTTAATTATTTTCTCCAATTTAGCGACCTACTTTGGTCACTTTTCTTGATAGATCAATTTTAGTCGCCAAAATTTGGTTATTGTTTTCCGAATTTCTAGTAGTGGTTGAAGGTATAGAAGCTAAACGAATTGAAAAAAATAAGTTTCGTCGAAAGTCAGCAAGTTGACCCATACTTTTGAAGTGAGACTGGGGATCTCAACATGATAAGATGGTTATGAGATATTTTAGTCGTATGATATTCATGTGTTAAGTGTTGAAGTTTAGCGAGCTTCGAAACAGAAGTCGACGAAAGCCGTCGCAAGTTACATCCATAAATCATACTGAAATTCGGGTCTAATGCCACTGAGGTTTTTTACCAATGTCTTTGGAGTTAGAGAGTAATCCACCTACCAACTTAAAGATCTATGATTCTAGTTTACAACTCATTAAATCGTTTGTAGATACAATATTGGAGTAGAGAGATATTCGTATTTTCGCGAGACTGCATAAGTAGCTTCCTTTGGGACCCACAAGGTCGGTTGGAAATTATCTTGCTATATAAAGTTGTAGGCTTGTGGCCTTCGTATCCCAGCATTATTTTCGAATAAATCTGTTATGCTTCGCAGTATTAAATTACGATAGTATTGCACCCAGCAGTATCACATTACGATATTGTTATACTTTGCAGTAATAAGTTACGACTGTTGCATCATGCAGTATTTTGCGGTGAATGTGTCGTAAGATAATTGACATCAATCCAAGGAAAAGATTATTTGGAGATTACAAGGATTACGCTATTTATAACAAGCGATAAATAAGTGTTATGAAGGATAAAGGGGTGCACGGATTAAAGAAAACAAGTTTCTTTGAAAGATGTCAATTTGGAATAAAATATGGGTCGATTGATAATACGCGATAATTATGAACTAGTATCCTGCAAGGTACCATATGATCATGGGAATATATATATATATATATATATATATATATATATATATATATATATATATATATATATATATATATATATATATATATATATATATATATATATATATATATATATATATATATATATATATATATATATATATATATATATATATATATGAAGTATTTTAGAAATAAATAAAATTTAAGTAATTTGAGATAATTTTTAAATTATACGGATAATTGATTACTTATCGGATAACAAAACCTTACACAATTAACTGATAAGTGGATAAGTACTATAAATTATATCACCCTCCCACGTAACACAAGACCACTAATTATGACGTATCTTGAAGATAATCTTAAATAAGACTTGTAAAGTCTTATCCAAAAAAGAATAACGTGTAAAGTAAGACTTAAGAGTGTTGGGGTTCCATTTTTTGAACAAAAGATTATATCACTTTGGTTTAAAAAAATGTGATACATGGAAAGATTTCATAGACACTTTGTCTTTAAGCAACAAAAAAAACGTGAAGCTAAGATTTGAAGAAGCCTGAAACAACAATATGGTTGTGGGTTTGAAGCCAAGAACGCAAGAACAGAGTCAAAAAAATTCGTCCAAAACCTTCGTTCCAATTTCAAGGAATGCAATGTAAATTTCGCAAAAGTAAATTCGTTTAAATAATTTCAGGAATAGGTATATTAAGTTTAAATTTTTCCTTTATTTTAGCATGATATTGTAATTACACAAGTTTGACAACAAGGCATAAAGAAAAAATCGTATTCCAAAATTTACATGTATTTTGCTCGTCTCGCAAGTTACATATATTTTTCTAGTTTTGTAAGTTACGATATTCTTCTTATCGAGACTTCATATTCCATTAAGTACTTCCTTCTTGTAGTCAAGAGAGAAGAGAATTTATACATACAGTATTAAAGTATTTTCATTACCATCGAGCTATAATCTATGGGCAGGCCCCTACCCTCTGATCAATGGTAAGTTATATACTGAGCCTACTGTGGCCGAACGCTTAAGAGCGAGCCGATTTGGTCAAGATACAGAGTCTAGTATGGTCGAGCGCCTATGAGCGAGCCTACTACGGCAGAGCAGTTATATGTATACCGAGCCTTATAGAGCCAGACAACTATTTTACTTACTATATTGAGAGAGTTGAGTCATTATCAGTAGGTAAGCATATCTTCAGATTATCTTTGACTTCCAGCTACTTGCAGTTATTATACTACCAGCTTAGTTTCAGTTTTCAGTGTATTGCCTTATATACTCAATACATTATTTCGTACCGATGTTCCTTTTCTGGGGGTGTTTCATTTCATGCGTGCAAGTCAGACACACAGATGGGTAGGCCTCCTCAATAAGTGTTTCCCGAGTTCAGCTTGATCAGTAAGCTACATGCCTTTCGAAGTTTTCGGGTCTAGAGCTTTATGTACATCTTGTATATATATGTATATATGTTATTAGTAGGCCGGTGTGGCTACCCGACCAGACGTCTTATGAGTTACAGCTCTGTTTCCCGCATTTTTGCTTCTTTATGCTTCATTATCTATGTTTTGTGATATGGGGTTGGTCAGATTTACTCCGGAAGGAGTTTGGTGAAGTTTGCGACACTTAGTCTCTTTTAAGAAGGTTTAAGTTGGATAAGTCAAACAGATATTGACTTATGTGTTAGAGGGCTCTAATGTGAGTTTCGATGGTTCGGTTAGCTTTGGGAAGTGAATTATGACTTAGGAGTGTGATCGGAATTAGTTTTGAAGGCCCGGAGTAGAATTAGGCTTGAATTGGCGAAGTTGTTATTTTGGGGATTTTCAGTTGGTAGGTGAGATTTTGATCTGGAGGTCGGAATGGAATTCTGAGAGTTGCAGTAGCTTCATTGTGTCATTTTGGACGTGTGTGCAAAATTTCAGGTCATTCATACATGGCTTGGTTGAGTTTTTGATCAAAAACATATTTCGGAAAATTTTAGAAACTTAAGCTTGAATCCGATGTGTTTTGGTTAATTTGATGTTTTTTGAGGTGTTTTGATGATTGGAACAAATTTGAATAAAATATTGGGTCAGGTTTATACTTTTGGTTGAGGTCTCGAGGGCCTCGGGGTGAATTCGGATGGTTAACGGAAAGATTTTAAACTTGAGTGATTGTAGAAAGTGTGTTGCTTCTGGCATTTTTGCACCTATGGTTTGGGAACGCAGGTGTGGTGTCGCACGTGCGGAAGGATAGCCGCAGATGCTGGGGTTTGGCGAGCAGTTTTTACAAAAGCGGTCAAGAGGGCCGCATATACGAAGCAGCAAATGCGGAAGTACTTGTCGCAGAATCGACTTTTGACTTTTAAGTGAAGTACCGTAGAAGCGGTTGTTTAGCCACATATGTGGCACCGCAGAAGCGGGTTTTTGGACCGCAGAAGCGATTAGGCCTAGGCAGAAGGTATATATTCCATCCTTCGCTATTTTTCAAGGGTTTAACCATTTTAACTTCGGATTGAGAGCTTTTAGGCGATTTTGAAGGGAGATTTCAGGAGAACTTCGATAGGATAAGGATTTTAGACCTGAAACACACTTCTATGGTAATGTTTCCTGGATTGGGATGGATATTTAAGGAATTAAAGGACTAAAAAATGGAGGTTTAGGGTTTGAGTTTAAGAGAACTAAAATTGAGGATTTGACAGGTCAATTGAACTCCGATTCTTGTGTTTTTGATATATATGAACTCGTGGGGAGATCAGGAACCCGTTGATGTAAAAATTTCTGAGTTTTGAGAAGTGGGCCCGGGGCTCGAGTTTTGCGAATTTCGAGATTTTAGGTATTTTTTATTTTTTCGCTTGGGAGTTGTTCTCTTAGTGTATTGTGATGTATTCATTCTTATTTTGGATAGATTCGACGCGCATGGAGGTAGATTTTAGGGGCAAAGGCGTCGCGAGCTAGAGATTTAGGTGGTTCGAAGTGAGTAATAATTTTAAATGATGCTCTGAGGGTTTGAAAACCCAGATTTGCACATCGTAGTGCTATATTGAGGTAAGACACACGCTGGATGACAAGCGTGGGGTCGTGCACTATTGGGGTTCTGACTTGGTCCTTCCAGATTGATAATTTTACCACGTACTTGACTGAAAATTATTTGTTATCATTACAATTTGGGTTGATTGCCATATTTGGGCTTCGTTCCAACTATTTGAACGCTTCAGGGATTTTATCGCTATTTCCTCACTGTTTTGGACTTATTATTTGATTTAGTCATCCTATTTTCCACTATTTATTACTCAATCATTTTTACTCAGTTTTGAGACTTAAATGATATTTAAATGATGTTTTAGGCTGAGAAATTGTCACAACCCAAAACCGTGGGACACGGTAGGCGCTCAATCGAGTAAACCCGACTGAGCAAGCCCGTCAAATTTCATTCTACCCTACCTAGTTCATGAATAAGAAGGGAAGGTTATCCCATTTAATTAAAATACAAAACAATCTTCCACTAGAAGCTTTCGTTTCATTTCCGTTAATGACTTTATTCATAGTTCCAAAATATTACAAGTGACAAGTTTAATGAAAAACATGCTTGTTAAATGTTAACATTTCTGGTCCTGAAGCCCAACATCAACCACCACCCAAAAATAGTCTACGGATCCTCTAAGTAGAATAGAAGAGAAATAGAGAAATGTCGGCAACAAGGCTCCGGCTATTCCTCCAAACATGATGAGAAGTGAACAAAAGATACATGACACGACCACGGGATAGAGTGGGGCTCACTAGGTCTGCTAGGAAGAAAATGCTACTATCACTGGCCGATGCCTCTCGTTGTAGAACGACCTGTATCATAAAACTATATAGTGCCCCTGCCAAAGAGGGCATTAGTGCTATCGAATATCACTCCTATGTAAGGCTAAAAGTCCTCTTTCATAATAGAATAACCATACAAGCAAAGAAAACATCAAACAGTGAACCAAAGTCAACAATATACTAGCATCCAACTTGAAACATGTAAATCTTCTAGTTTATCAAAATAATATATATAATTTTTTATTGGGATATCAATAGCACCGATATAAGTTATACCACCGTCTTTATTAGCACGAGTCCAATCACGACCCGATCGGCTAGGTTGTCCCTTTAGAGACATGTACCACAACAACAAATTTCCAGTTTTTTTGAATTTCCAACTTTTTATGATTCCCAACACAATACTACCATGTGTGCAGCATGGCATCCGATCACGGTCCGATTGGCTAAGCTGCTATCCCACGTATGTCGTGTGGGTTGGCTTTTTCTTTTTCAATTCACAAGTGTTAGTTTCATCCCACATTGGGGGAATAGTCACAATTTCATCGATATTTCAGTCTCATCCCAAGTCACACTCCACCCCTACACCAGCACATGTAGTTTCAAGTGTGGGCCTTATTCCCACCCTTCCTTGGTATTGCTAACGATACTCCCAAAAACATTTTTGGTTTGATTCAGTATTGCGAACAATTGTGGCATAAATAAAAGTATGCAAATATAGCATAAACGCAACCATGCTTACCTCATATTTTATGGTTTTTATTAATGTTCTCAATCTTTCTCGATAACAGTGTCTCCTTGGCAATTTGGCCTTTCACAAGGTTTATTTTTCTCATGGCACGAAGGCTGTATATGGTTTCCCACATTTTTTTCTCCTTTATTTCCAAGGATCACTAACCAATATCAATGTACCAAATAATCCAGAAATTATATATATTCATTCAATAGTAATAGAATTATCAAGCACAAAGGATTCTTCCCAAAGTGGGACATGTCAACCAACAATTGAAATACACATTGGCATTATAAGCAAACAATCACCTCAGTTGTGCTTAAATTATTCCTTTCCATTTTAAAAATTGTACAATTTCAACATCTAAATGTATAAGGACTCGCATTGCAATGTATGTTTTTAAAGAGGCTAGGTAATATCTAGAACAACCATTTATGGGCTTAGTTCGGGTACAAGACCTTTAGGTCATTCCATTTTTTAAGCTAGTTCATGACAGTTGGGTTGAGGCTTATTCATAATTTTTTTTACATTTTCCTATTCGATTCATTTCCAAACATCTTTACAGTTTATCGGCAAATAGACACGTTCAATCAAGGCATTTAGTACACATAAGAGCAACTAGGGGCATTAAACAAATAGAATTCTTCTCAGTCAATTAAGATACTAACCTTCATTTAAAGTGACTCAAGGCTATGCCATTTTGGTAGGCAAACCACACTTAAACTTACGAAAATAATAAGGAATTCACTTCCGAGAGAGAAAGTTTAGCCTACAAACCTCGATTGATCTTTTCTTAAGTCCTACTTACTACGAGACTCTTAGCAACGCTAATCTTTCACGAACATAACAAATTGAACCACAAATTAGAGAGGTGATCATAATTCTATCTCACTTGAGCATATTCTCAAACACTAACTGTGCATTATGCTTTTAAAACCATTTTGTGAAACATCCTACCATCCATCATCCCATCACTAGCTCAAGACCTAACCAAATACTTTTAAGAACTCATGCATGCAATATATCCACTTTCATCCTCATCAATTACCCTTCCAATGGTTTACCCTAGTTATATGTAGCAATTAAGAATTTGGGTTATAGAACCTTACCTTTTAGAAAGAAGACCTAGGTGCCTTTCTTGACAAATCTTCAAAGCTTAAGAAAGACTTTTGGATAAATGTTGATGAAGAAACCCTTCTCCCTGTAGGACCATATATCTCTCTCTAAATGCATCAGAAAATACGCCTAAAATGAAGGGCGGTGTGTAATATATCAACATGGGGTCGGGTCAGAAAATTAGAGATTTGGAGCCCCGAAACAGATCTGCGATCGCATAAAGGACATGTGGTCCGAAAAATGGACCACAAAAATGGTCCCAGCAACTGAACACACTGAATGGGTTTGCGGCAAAAATGCGGTCTGCATTAACGTTTTGCGGTAGAAAAATACACCGCAGAACTGCCCTTCACAAAATCCCAAAGAAATTATGCGACAACCAAGTGGTCCGAATTTTGGTTAAGCGATCGCATAATTGACATCATAGTTGACTTCAAATTTAGCCAACACACTAACTCACTCTGCGGTAGAAATGCAATCCGCATACTTGATATGCGACCGCTTTATTGACTGCAATATTGCACTTTTATGGAAAACATAATTTCTTGACTTTTTAACGCATAGCTTAGTCCAACACATATTCCTAACTTGGCACTATGAGATCTCGGGTTTTGGGAAAAAATTTTATGGGGACTTACAGAAATACTCTTGTGATAATTTTTGGACTAAGTAAGGCCGAGGGAATAGTTGTGAGGATACACTGCTACTGATATAAGGCCGAGGTCCTGAGTTAAATATACGTCACAAGGTGGCTTGATTGACATGAGGTCGAGGGCTTAGATTTGATGCCACAGGGTGGCTTATGATTTGCATTTGGGCTGTAAAGGGCCCCTCATGGAGCATGTACACCCCCAGTGAGTGTAGGTACCTATTGTGATGTGATATTGATCCCGAAGGACTGCTATTATTTTGAGATTAAGCCCGAGAGGTTAGTACTCTTCTGATATATTGCCCGCGGGGCGGATTTGTGGTTACTGAGCCCGAGGGGCAAACTTCTATATGTTTTCTTTACATTATGTACATGTTTTACATGTTGAAAAAGGTCTTACCAAATTTTACAGTAATTCAAATGATTATTTTACTGCTTCATTATAGAGTGTCTTGTGATTTATGTGATTTCTCATCTTCAATCATTATTTATGTTTATTACTCACTGGATCGGAGTATTCACATTACTTCCTGCACAGTGTCTGCTGATTCAGGCATAGTAGGTTCCGCCCCTGAGTATTGATCCTTCCAACCCAGCAGTGTTTCGATGACTACGAGGTAGATGTTGGCGTCTGTAGCCTCGTGTCTCCCTTATCTTGTAATTTATATGTTAATCGAATAGTTGTACCAGATATTGCTTCCGTAAACTCATATCAGGATCCTTAGTCACTCATGACTTGTGACACCCCGGTTAGGGCTGTATCGGGTTAGTTTCTACATTTTTTGTTATCTGTACTTCCACATTAAGTATTATTAAACCATGTTTAGATTATTATCATGCTATTCAACTGTTTAAAATTGAGAATTGGTTCACTTGGGTGGCCTTGTATTCATGAGAGGCGCCATCAAGACCAGCTTCAGGGGTTAGGTTTGTGACAAGTTAGTATCAGAGCCTAGGTTACATAGGTCTCGCGAGTCATGAGCAAGTTTATTAGAGTCTCACGTATCGATATGGAGACATCTGTATTTATCCTCGAAGGGCTACAGAACCTTTAGGAAAAACTTCATATTCTTGAAATTCTTGTCGTGCAAACTTGTTGGTCCGAGTACTAAACTTCTCTTATTCTATTCTCTCATAGATGGTGGGGACACGAGCTACCGGACGAGGTGGATGACCACCAGTTCCACCGCCTAAGGCCACCAGAGGTCGTGGTCATGGTAGAGGCAGAGCAGCAAGGGCAGCACCAATTGATCCACCAGCCGCCCCAGCTCAAGATCAGGCTCTAGCCATGAATGCTCCAGCAGCACCAGTTCAGGCACCAGCTGTGCCTATTGTGATTCCAGGCCATCAGGAGTCTTTACCTCAGATCTTGATAGTGTGTACCGGTTTGTCTCAGGCGGTTTCAGCCACTACGGTCGCAACTACTTCACAGAATGGAGGAGGGATTCAGACCCTCGTTGCTAGCACACCTGATCAGGTTATGCAGAGACTCTAGACATCGGGGGCACCTCAATACCAGCCGGTTTCACCAGTCCAGGAGTTTGTAGTACCAGTTATGCCGGATGATGAGCAGCATCGACTTGAGAGGTTTGGTAGACTCTATCCTCCGACATTCTGCGGAGCAAAGGGTGAGGATGCCCAGGGTTTCTTGGATAAGTGCCAGCAGATGCTTCGTACTGCAAGGATTATTGAGACTTGTGGTGTGGCATTTACCACCTTTTAGTTTTATGGGGCTGCCATTACTTGGTGGGAGGCATTTGAGAGGCATAGGCATGTTGGTGCAGCGCCCCTTACTTGGCAGTAGTTCTCCATTCTTTTCCTGGAGAAGTATGTGCTGCCTTTACTTGGTAGGTGAGATTTTGATCAGGGTATCGGAATGGAATTTCGAGAGTTGCAGTAGCTTCGTGGTCATTGTTGGGTTTTTGATCAAAAGCATATTTTTGAAGATTTTAGAAACTTAGGATTGAATCCAATGTGTTTTAGGTAATTTGATGTTGTTTGAGGTGTTTTAATGATTGGAACAAGTTTGAATAAGGTATTGGGTCATGTTTGTACTTTTGGTTGAGGTCCCGAGGGCCTCAGGGTGAATTCGGATGGTTAACGGGAAGATTTTGAACTTGAGTGATTGCAAAAAGTGTGTTGCTTCTGGTGTTTTTGCACCTGCGGCTTTGGCACCACAGGTGCGGTGCCGCACGTGCGGAAGGACAGCCGCAGGTGCTAGATGGGGTTTGGCGAGCAGCTTCTACAGAAGCAGTCAAGAGGGTCGCATCTGTGAAGCCGCAGATATGGAAGTGCTATCGTAGAAGCAACTTTTGATTTTTAAATGAAGGGCCGCAGAAGCGGTTGCTTTGCCGCATATCCGGTACCGTAGAAGCTTATTTTGGACCATAGATGCGGTTAGGCCTGGGCAGAAGGTATATATTCCATTCTTCGCGATTATTGAAGGGTTTAACCATTTTAACTTCAGATTAAGAGCTTTTGGGCGATTTTGAAAGGAGATTTCGAGAGAAATTCGATAAGGTAAGGATTTTGGACCTAAAACGCACCTCTATGGTAATGTTTCACGGATGGGGACTGAAATTTAAGGAATTAAAGGACTAAAAATGGAGGTTTAGGGCTTGAGTTTAAGAGGGCTTAAAGGGAGGATTTGAGGGGTCAATTGAACTCCGATTCTTGTATTTTTTATTATGTATGAACTCATGGGGAGATGAGGAACCCGTTGATGTAAAAATTTCTGAGTTTCGAGATGTGAGCCCGAGGCTCGGGTTTTGATAATTTTGAGATTTTTGGTATTATTAGATTGTTTTCGCTTGGGTTTTGTTCCCTTAGCATATTGTGACGTATTCATTCTGATTTTGGATAGATTCAATGCATGTGAAAGCCGATTCAAGGGGCAAAGGTATTGCGAGCTAGAGATTTAGCCGGTTTGAGGAATGATTGTAAATAATTCTCTGAGAGTTTGAAACCCAAGATTTTCACATCGTAGTGCTATATTGAGGTGAGACACACGCTGGATGACGAGTGTGGGGTCGTGCACTATTGGGGATTGTGACTTGGTCCATCCAAATTGATGATTTTATCGCGTATTTGACTGAAAATTATTTGATATCGCTACGATTTGGGTTTATTTCCATATTCAGGCTTCCTGCCAACAATTTGAACCCTTCGGGGATTTTTATCACTATTTCCTCACAATTTTGGACTTATTATTTGAACTCAGACATACTATTTTCCACTATTTTACTACTCAGCCATTTTTACTCAGTTTTACAGACTTAAATGATATTTTAAATGATGTTTTGGGCTGAGAAATACTGTTTTACAAATGCCCTAGGGGCTTGTGATGATTTTTGGACTGAGTAAGGCCGAGGGCCTAGTTGTAAGGATACAGTGATAGTGATTTGAGGGCCGAGGGGCTGATTTATATATACGCTATAAGGTGTCTTGATTGACATGAGACTGAGGGCCTAAATTTGATGCCACGAGATGGCTTGTGATTTGCGCTTGGGCCGTAAGGGCCCCCTCCCGGAGTCTGTACACCCCAATAAGCGCGGTTACCCATTGTGATGTGAGATTGAGGATGGGGGGCTGGTACTATTCTACTATATTGCTCACGGGGCAAATTTTTAGTTACTTAGCCCGAGGGGCGAACTTCTATTTGTTTTCTTTACAGTATATACCTATTTTACCTGTTAAAAGAGGTCTTACTAGGTTTTACACTAATTTACTATTTTCAAATGATTGTTTTACTACTTCATAGAGTGCCTTGTGCTTTATGTGATTCCTCATCTTCAGTCATTATTTATGTTCATTACCCATTGGGTCGGAGTACTCACGTTACTCCTTGCACCGTACATGCAGATTCAGGCGTAGCAGGTTCCACCCCTGAGTGTTGATCCTTCCAGCCCAAGCAGTGTTCCGGCGAAAACGAGGTAGTTGTTGGCGTCCGCAGCCCCGTGTCTCCCTTATCTTGTTATTCTATGTTATTCGAACAGTTGCACCAGATACTGCTTTAGTAGACTTATACTCTTAGTCGGTCATGACTTGTGACACCATTGTTAGGGCTGTGTCGGGTTAGTTTTCGCATTTTTGTTATCTGTAATTCTGTTATTTAGTATTATTAAATCATGTTAAGACTCTTATCATGATATTTAACTATTTAAAATTGAGAATTGGTTCATTTGGCTGGCCTTGTCTTCACGAGAAGCGCCACACAATCAGATTCGGGGTTAGGGTCGTGATAGCCGAGGAGCTGTTTCGATCGCAGTATATCCAGTAGTAGAGGCTTATAGACATATACTGTTAGTTAGTGCAATATGTTGGGCTTGCAGGCCTTGTATGTATATTTGATTGGTTTGTCAACTGCAATAGTTATGATGGCCTTGTCGGCCCAGTTTTATATTGACATTTAGTCAGCATTTGCAGTTATCTTGAAATGTGGCCCATGGCCAAAGTATGATAGCATATGGTGAGAGTCCCTTAGTTGCAAGTTGGTACGCAAGGATAGGTGAGGTACTGGGTGCCGTCTCGTCCCCGAGGTTCGGGGCGTGACAAAATCAGACCTAAAACGCTCTCTAGACCTCCTAAACATATACTTAGGATTTTGAAACAATTCCATCATTCACAACTTAAAATCAAGAAGCGAACACATCAACACGATCCTTACGATATAGGTAAGACTTTGACATCCTCCTTTCTTCTTATATATCGAGTTTTTGAAAGAGCTTCGTGGCTAAGCAAGCTTGTCACCTTTGTATTTTAGCTATACAAGCATATGGAAGGGTGTGGATCAAATAGAATAAGGTTTGGAATCAAGAACACAAGAGGTATATAGGGCTTTCATTTAATTTTCGGCATGATTTGGTTTAACTATGTTCTAACTTTTCTTCTTGATCTTTTAAGAGTCCGTTTAGATGGGCTTGTTTAAGATAACTTTTAAGCCAAAATAGCTTTTAAGTCATAAGTCAAGAATTCTATCTTTTGGCTTGTTTTTGTCATTTTAACTTAAAAATAGGTTCTTAAAATTTATTTTTTACTTTATCCAAATACTACAAAATGACGTAAACGCTATTTTGGCTTAAAACACTTAAAACAAGCCAATAGAAAAGGGCTCGAAGAGTTTTTCAAGGAAAATTTCAGCAAGTATTGTATCCTTATATAGTATGCAATTCCATATGTGAAGTATGGAAGAAACTAGCTTAGGTTGGAACTTTAAAGCACAACAAAAACAAAACTAAAAAGGGCGAATACCCCGTTTGGCCTATGTTATCCGGACTTCTGTTTGTTTCGTTCCTTTGATGTTTGTATATATACCTAACCCCCATATGATCCTAATAGCTTCATTTAAGATTATATAAGCTTAATTATCACATGTAGATGCTTAAATTATTCCTAAATCATATTTCGACTTTCATGTCACAAGTTAGCCACTCTGAGCCGACATTACGTTCATAATTTTATTTTGTCGATCGTTCGACACTATTGTAGATAACTGGATATCCTTTAGTTTGATGTAATCATCTTGGTTGGGTATCCATACTCGTGTATATTATGGTGTTTGCTATTTTTCAGGGCTCACCCTTTTAGGGATAACTCTGACAAAAATTTTGGAAATTCAAAAAGTTGGACAAATTTGGGTTCGTTCGCTCTTTATATATATATATATTCTAGAGGGATCCTAATGAGTTAATTAGCCTTAGTATCTCATGTACAACACTAGTGAAATTTTACTAGGTTGTTATTATTGTATCCCATGTACACACTCAGTTTCTCCCTAAAATGGGGATAGGATCCTTCGTCCAACTTATGGATGGCGAGTGTCATATTATATTTGTGATTTTGTTTATGGTTTCTTTCATGATATCTTGAGTCCATAAGATGGTGCCACATGTGTTATGCCTCATAAATACATACATTGATTGTGCTGGAAGGATATAGGCCATAACACCAACAAAGCCTATTGATTATATGCTGGGAGAGATAACCCATTACACCTGATTATATATTTACCTGTTTAGGGGTTATAGCCCATAATGCCATAATGTCAGTCAGGCATGTCAACACTCATATACAGCTAGAGTTTGCATTGCATGACTATACATGAGGCTAGTTTAGATGTATAGATAGTTACCTCGTTGGGGGATATAGCTCATAATGCCAGGCATGTACCGGTTCAGATATTAGTTTAGTTTCAGCTTTAAACTTTGGTTCAGTTTCTAGTTTAGACTCTTGTTTAGCTTTCAATTTATGTATTCAGATTTCTAACTACAACATATACTCACGTGACACGTCCCTTCCGGGGCGCTACGTTTCATGCCGCACAAGTACAGATATATCAACACTCGAGCCACGTCAGTAGGCCATCTACCAGTGGCTAGAGTCACTCCGCTTACTCCCGGAGTTACTTATCTTTTGGTATGTCTACATTCAACTAGTTTGGGTATGAGGAGGCCTTCTTCCATCTAGTACCTGTTTAGTTCAGCACTCCTTGAGACCTATAGACATACACATGTGCAGCTAGTATGTTTTCATGTCAGCTTTCCAGATTGTACACTTAGTGTAGGTTAACCATCTCAGCCCTAGGCTGGGTCGCGACAATCATCATATCCACTGACGCATGATAAAGATTTGGAATGTATATGCACCAACGGAACACATCCCTGGACTATATTGGTCCTCATCGAGAACAGCTCTAGGTCTATGTAATACAGACAATAAATAAACCCAACATATACAAAGAAGCAGCCTTGAAAAGCAAAGACCTAGGCAGGGTACGCTGCACCGAAATAAAAATGCAAAAAGCACCAGAAACATTCATTTGGTAAACAGGAGATGATTTAAATTGAAGCTACTCTCATCCAATTTCCTGCTTTTCTTATGTCTATCCTGAACTTACATATGTAACCTAAATTTACCTTGGTAAAAATTAGCTCTACAAAATTCAGCCATCAAGAAATGGCAAAATACTCACTGAACTGAGATCAATGCTCAGCTAGCAACACTAACTTTGAATATATACTATATAAAAGTTCAATTATTTTACTGATTGCTGAATTGTCTTCACCTCAAATTCTGCATAGCACTGCGGCTTCTTGTGATAAAAGAAGCACCAATGCCAGAAAACGTACGCCCAAACACACTATAACCAGGGTTCTCATTGTTCCTCTGTTCTGAGGTGAAAACAGCACTGGAAATCTGAGGACTGCTTTCACTTGACACTTTGACTACATCTGATATACCTCCAAGCTCCTAAAGAGAGGAAAACAAAAGGGGTCCAATTTCAGATCTGTGTAGATGGATAAAAGGTTAGGGCTTAATAGAAACTCATGACTACCTTCAGGCCTGAGGCAGATATAGCACTATGCAAAGGACGCTGCAAAAGTTTAAACAGGCATTAGTTCTTTTTATCAAGATCTTTTATCAGCAGAAGATGATAAAAAGCTTCATGTATAGGACTATTTGGAAGACCCTAACTTCTGAAGCATCCTGATCATTAAGACCAAGGTTGAAGTACTTATAAAAAGTACTTAACACTCTGGGAAGGGCCAGTGCCAGTATAATGTTTTATCCAGTCCAAGCTAAGTTAGACTTTTGCTTGTAAACTGCTTCTATAAAGCTAATGTGAGTAAAATTGGGGCAGAAACTGGTCTTCGGTATTAATGGCTGCAAAATTAACCAATTAACAAACCTTCGGAGATACACTAGAAGCAGATGGAGATGGTTGTTCGATTGATGAACTTGGAGACAAAGGCCCAGCCTGCAGAAAAGTTGAAGCAAAATGCAGGTTATTACCAGACAGTGCATAGCCAGTATCACAAGATTGGCATGCAAAGAAAACTTAAAAGTCCAAGACAAAGCAAAGAAGCCACTCTTTAATGTAAATTTGCCAGGACTTCGAATCAATTAATACAAAGTCAGCACTAGAAGTCAGCCTTTCCCCATATAACTGAAGATGCTCAACAAGCCAAAACCAACGTGGTCTTGCAACAGAAATAAGTAGATCATTCAACTTTTCCAAACCACCATGAACAGGATAAATTATAAAGACGCAAACAAGAGATGGAAGAAGGAATCAGGTCTGCAGCTGGATAAGCCCTTTATTTAATTTATTGATGATGGAAGATAAGCCATTTTAACTATATACCAAAGAAACTATTGACTCAGGCAATGTTAAAATAGTTTCACAATTTACCTGTATTGAGGGAGTTGCTGATGGTAATTCCAGGGCAGGTCTAGATGAGCTAGATGGGGATGCCTACACATCGAAGACAACATAGTTAGGAGAAAGCATAGGGAAAAGAAGAAAGCAAACACTAAGAGGAGTTGTACCTCAATCTGCTCCTTGACTCTACCAATTTCATAGCTCCTCACAAAAGCAACCAACTTTTCCACACCGTAGTTTGTTTCATTCTACACAGATCATAATACTACCATGACTATTACGCAGACAACTTTTAAGCTAAGCCAAAATATGAAATTAGCAAGCCAATTCAAATACCTGTCTTCCTTCAATCCTACTAATTTTTGTCCCCTGTTCATATAAGAAAAGGCAGTTTTCAATTCCACAAGGCAAATCAAATCTAGCTAACAAGGCAAAATATACAAGGAATAAAGTTCATATGGAAATGCTGAGAAAATATCTCACCAGTGATCTGACAACTTGGTGAACAGATTGGACATCCTCACTAAATTTGCTCACTTCTCCTCGAATTTCAGAAACCTAAACATTTAACAATGCTGCGTCAAATATCAGAAATCTCAAACCTTCAAATTAACTAAATGTACAAAGCCATTGTTGGCCTCACCTCATCTCTCGTAGCAGCAGTATTATCAACACACTCGTCTATTTTAGAATCGACGCGGTCAATACGTGAAGCTAAATGACGCTTTGTGGCCTGGCAAGATAAAGGAACCCAATAAAGTTAATGAAACTAGACATAACAGAAAAATGTGAAAAAACAAACATCACAGCAGGCAGGCAGGCAAGCAATGGTTAAAAATCTTAACCAAATATCTCCTGTAGACTGAATAAATGCCCTACCTACCAACGGGTAGAACATTAAACAGTAAGCAGGACCTACTGCATAACAACAGATGCATTGAAGGGAACCTTGGGCATTTCTTATTTGATAGCCACATGCAGAATGACCTGAACCTAGCAGTTCATTTTTCTTTTTTTCTTTGTTTGGTGTCTTGGTCATGAGTCATGTTACTGTCCTTTTTTTTTAATAACTGTGGTATCCGGACCAGCTGACGCGCACAGGAATAATTTCCACAGGATACCTGCTAACTCCCACCAGCAACAGGTACCAAGTAACTCGTACTTCTGCCACCAAAACTTAGACAAATGGTAAAAAATCACCTAGTTTTTTTGTTTCCGCTAGGATTAGAACCAGACCTCATGGCTCTCAATCCACTTCATTGGCCACTAAGCCACACCCTTGAGTGCGACTTATGACTTAGTACTGAGTGTCTTAAAGAAACAAAGATTCTTTAAGGGTGTGGTTCATGTAGTCATGCATGCTTAACATAGCATTCTTAACACCTAGAGCTACAGATACATGATTTATAGTCAGTGGTACTCATAACTTCCCTAATGCCATATGTCAATGAGCTCGCATACAGTAGAAATCATGACATTACAAATAAAATTGGCAGTCATGCCAATAATCACCAATTTGAGAACACATAAAAACTCATTTTACAACACCAATCAAATGAGGATTCATTGTCTGAACGTCATATTCCTAGCTTAATGAGTATTTTGTTAGTAGGGAGGCAACTGTCCTAGCTTGATGATTATTTTTTGTCAATAAGAGGCGTAACAACGATACAAACAAAGAGATGTGCAGCCTCAATCATGAACTTCAAGATGCATGGAAACAGGCCATCATCATGAGCAGTTTGAGTTTTTATTTTAAATACAAATAAGGTAATAACCCTTGGTAGATATCCAATGACATTGGACATATACAAAGCATACAGAATTCACTTCACAGAATCGTACATGACGATTACACAACGGATTTACTGTCCAACTCAGTCTGAGTTTCACATGTTTATATGTATTTATAAGAAGAATAAATCAGGAATCAAGAACTTACAGAAATAGATGTATATACACTCTCGAGCTGTTTGGACACATTAGCACATGCATCAGATAAGCTCCGCCTGGTTGCAAACATTAATTCGGGAAGCTTCCACCCCTACAAGCATGCATCTCAATTCTAAGGTGTTGTTAAAGAAGCCAGAAAGAGAATTCGAGCCTATGGCATCCGAAATAGCAGGCAATAATTAACTATTAAGCTCCCTCTCAGTTACCAAAAAATAATTATAAGGTTCATGTTTGACTAAAAGCATATACCTAAGATTGGCTATGACGATTGCCTTTTAGCTCAACAATTTGTTTGAAAGCCTCATATTAGGAAAATAAACTTAACAGTAAGGGAACACTTCTTACTCAATCACCCCATTCCTTGAGACAATGATGGTGCAGTAAATCATCAAATGGAGGACAGTTACTTGAACCATGAATTAGAAACTTAATTTTTGCATCGAATGGGGATAGTTACTTTAAATATGACTTGTATGTCATCAATAATGTTGGGTGCAAATAATTATGTCCCTGGTGAAAAAAGACATTAATTTTGCATCAACATTATTTATGAAATAAAATTTTGCAGAAAGAAATAAAGGTGTTACCTTCCACCAAATATAACCATACCCCATGACCACAACAACAATGATTATAGTGTATCTGCTAGAACCTGCATAGAATTTTAAAAACCAAGTTAAATGCGTGAAATAATTTGCAAAATGTCATTGGTCACTGCAAATGCTGTAAATGAAGCAGGCTGAAAGATCGCTACAGGTTAGGGGATTCTAATTTGCAAGGCATGTACAACACTGACAGTGAGACCACAATTTGTCTCAGTAGAACAAGAAATGACAGTAGAGATGTCCTAAGACACTCCTGGCATAAGAGGCCAGTTGTTTCCACCTGAAGGTGTAAGGTGGAAGAATATTTAATTGCTTCCATATACAACTAACAATCTGCAGTAACAGAAACCTGATCCACTTGATGTCACAATTGTAACAGATCTATTTGAAGCCAAGAGTTGTAGCTCCTGCCGTAAGCTATTAACCTGTAAAGAAAATCATTCCCCGTAAATAAAACTTTGATGAATTCAGCGACCAGCAGGTATGCTGATATATGAAATCAATTAAACCACTTTCTGCTTAAAGAGCAAAAATTTGACAGCTTATAGAAAAGGATTGATTATAAAATGCAAGGCACACATAATTACTTGTTATTCTCATCAATGTTCTTTTTCTTTTGGGATGTACAAGCATCATGTTGAACCATATAAAAGATGTTTTACAGGAGAATGAAATCAACAAAAGGCTGTTTTAGCGAAAATACGATATATGATCTGGGGATTTATGCCGGGGGTCTATTTGGAAACAGCCTCTCTACCCCAGGGTAGGGGTAAGGCTGCGTACACACTACCCTCCCCAGACACCACTGAGTGGTATTGTACTGGGTCGTACTTTCTAAGTACCACTGTTAATATTATGAACCACCAATCCTGAACCCCACAGTTCTACATTACAAACTTTGAGTGTATAAAAGTCAAGCTCCAATTGTAATCAAGCTTTAAATCGATCTTGAGAGTTGAGTGTGACTCATGTCGATAAAATAAACGAGCTTAGGATGAGCTCAAACTCGAACTTCAGTCCATGCGGATATTTTCAGGCCTAACTTAAGCAAATTTTAGAATTGAATTTAATAAATGAAAATCTTTTCAAGGTGTTGCAGAGAAATGGATTTTGGCCATCAAAGATTAACATATATATAAGAGATATTTAATAGCTTCTATTTATACAACAACAACAACTACCCAGTATATTCCCACCAGGTGGGGTCTGGGGAGGGTAATACGTAGACGAGCCATACCCCTACCCGAAGGGGTAGAGAGGCTGTTTCCATTCGACCCTCGGCGCATAGGATAAAATGAAAAGCTGCATTAAAACAAAAACAAAAACAAAAACAAAGACAAAATTAAAAACAAAAACAAGACAAAACAAAACAATAAAGCACTAGTAAATCCCGCAGAAATACGTAAATAATTATGTAAACATAAGAAACATAAATACAGTCACATGCAATAATAACAAACCGTAACTACCATACTAACAACCATAAGGGGACATAAGCTAAAACACTAATCATCTATGGGTGACCCTGCTTCTATTTATACTTTAAGATATTTCAAGTAAAAAAGGTAAGATGGTCTCATGAACGGAGACAAGCTTAACACAAGCTTAGTCCCTTAAATGTGGGCTCAAACTTGAGCACACACTCATCCAGTATAAGTAAATATCTAAACCAATGTTGAGCTTACTTGAGCCCAAAGATCCTTTATTCACAAAATAGCTCGAGTTAGCAAAAGCCCTCTAAATACAATGACCCCCCAATTCACCAACCCAAATAGGTGGAGAAAAGAGAGAAAGATAATGGATGCATGTTCGCATTCAAAATATAAACTAATAATAAATAAATTAATAAGTCAAATCCAACCAGTGTTGTCAAAGATTCATTTAAGGACACTTCGCCTCGTTTTAGTTGCACTTCAGTGTAAGGGGTAAGGCAGTAAGGCGTGCATCTCGTTGCCCATGAGTTCTCTATTGAATCAAGCTGCACTAAACAACTATAATTGGAAATAAGTGTATTAGCAGCTAAGGGAAACAATATTGAATGGATTTGTTACTTTGTTCTTGATTTACAAATAAATTTTTATTTATTTCCTTCATTGCGCATTTTTTAACTAAAGCCCACAATTTAAGTGCGCTTTACGCTTAAAACCCAAATACACCTAGAACGTTTTTTAGTGCTTTTCGCCTTTGACAATACTGGACTGCTCACTTCATGGCCCTCAAACATCCATATACAGCTTCGGATGTGGCTGGGTTTTTCATGGATGAGGTATTCAAGCTGCATGGAATGCCTAAGGCTATTATCTCAGACAAACATGTTGTCTTTACTAGCAGCTTTTGGAGAGATCTATTCAAGCTCAAAAGGTATCACTACCGACATCAATTGCCTAACACCCACAAACCGATGGACAAACTGAGGTTGTCATAGGTGCTTGGAGTACTATCTATGATGTATGACCTTTGAGAAACCTAAAGATTGGCCACAATGGTTGGCTCTGACCGAAGGGAGGTACTTCCATTCAGCCATTAACATGACATTATATGAGGCATATACGGGCAGAAAACATGTCATTTGATTCCCAACTTGACTTGGTCAACATGAGTTTGCAAGCTAGGGAGGTTACCCTGAGTAACTCTAAAGTTCCATTTAAAGCAGTGTTATCAAAGGCTCAATTAAGGCGTGCTTAAGCCATGAAGCTCAGAAAAACTCATGGAGGGCGCCTCGCCTCGCTATAGTTGGGCTTCAGTATAAGGCAAGGCACTAAGGCATATGCCTCATTACCCATTAGTTCTCTCTTGAATCAAGCGGCACTAAACAACAGCTATAATTGGAAATAAGTGTATTAGCGGCTAAGGGAAACATTATGAATGAATTGTTACTTTGCTCCTGAATTACATATAAATATTTATTTATTTCCTTCATTGCGCCTTTTTAAACCAAAGCAGGTGTTCTTTGCACTTAAACTCAAATAGACCTAAAATGCTTTTTAGAGCTTTTCGCCTTTGACAACACTGAATCCAACTAAATGTTCAGAGCAATGTCTCAAGTTAATAATTTAGTATCAAGTTCCTTCACAACAGATAACTGTCAAGGCAAAAGATTTCAAATCCCATAGTTTACAATCAATTCATTCAACATTTCCTTTCCCCAAGGACAATTCTTCATGTCCAAAATATGTATTGTATTAGATATGCTAACCCTGATCATCAGGAAACCTTATATTGGGTAAAAGATGGATCCCATTAGCACCACAAATTGTCCACCTCCCTTATTTCTCCTTGAGCCCTATACTTTTGTCCTAGAAAAAAGCAAAACTACAAGAGAGCGCATTTTATCTAGGCTAAATAAGCCATGTGCCTCAAGCCAAGGGGTGTGCTCCTCTCTTTTAACTTTAAAACCAAAAACTCTTTTATTCACCCAACGTGTTGCCTAGTGATCTATGAAGAAGTGGAAGAGAACCATGAGGTCTTAGATTCAAACTCCAAAAGAGGCAGGAAAGACTAGGAGATTTCTTTTCATCTGCCCAAACCTTGGTAGGTAAAGTTACACGGTACCTATGCTAGTGGGAGGTAGGAGGTACCTGGTGGAATCAGTCAAGGTGCACACAAGTTAGCCCTGACACCACCGTCATCCAAAAAGTTAAATTATAACTTCCATATAGTAAAATACCTGCAAAGAAACATCTATTTGTGACACATACGATACAAGTCTTATCATTTTAATTTGATACTTGTGCTAGAAAAAAGGGCATGAAGTGCTTCTTTTGTCCTTCGGTTTGTAACCAATTTTTTCTCTCAGATCTCCTTCAAATTCTAGTTCCCCGGAATAACCAGCAAAAAAATGCTGAAGCTTTCTATGTTGATCAAAAGTCGTTCTAATCCCTCCTCTCAGGTTCACACTCTCAGTAGGACACCTACTGAAGACTTGCTGCATATGACATACCCCAGTTTCCAATATCAATCTCCTATAACCCACGCCTTCTACTTATTCCATCAAGAAACTTACCAACTGATATCTACTTGCCAAGGATGATTCAAGCAAAACTTTAGCCTTAACAAAAATTATAATCTTTTAACTCCAGGATCATCATAATAAACAAACTAAGGAAAATCACAAATTTCAAAGATGAGAAAAACCATTAGCACCAAATATGAACAAGCAAGATGCAACAATAAAACCTGCTGCATCAAGGAATCATTTTTTGGCTTTGGAGTTGAATTGGTTGAATTATCTTGTCGAATTTGCTTTAACGCAATCTGCAATCACAGGGCAATCTACTTGCATTAGATCTAGTGCATTTCAAATTGACATGGTAGAAACTTAGAAAGCAATGCAACTAGAACTCTCAAAACTCTACTGTGAACAGCAACCAGACCTTAAATGCGCCTGAGAAAAAATCAGAGACATTTGGCAATCGTCCTTCCTTAGCAAGTACCGACCCAACAATGCCTGCATGACATACAAGATAAATTATTTGATACCAACAATACACTTGTTTTACCTTATTAATGTTATTATTTTTGACTTATTAGTTTTAGGAGGGGAGACTTGTAGAAGCTGCAGTCATGTGACCACGAGGTCATGAGTTGAAGCCGCAAAAATAACCTCCGACAGAAATGCATGGTAAGGTTGTGTACATGAAAACCAATGTGATACAGCTCTTCCCCAGACTCGCGCTTAATAGGAACTTAATGCACCGGACTGCCCTTTTTATTAACTTCTTAATTTTAGTTCCTCCAGATGAAAATTATCCAGAATAAGAGAAAATTGCAATCTTTAAAATGCCATTCATAGTTCTTTCTCCCCATGTGTGAAATCCAAAAGTTGTATGGTATCAACTTCATCTCCTCAAGCTACTCTCCTTATGCCTTTTTGTCAAATCATTGCTTTTTTCTCCAAAATCTTCAACTCTTCTACTTTATTAAGACATGAAAGAGACCCAAAAGTCTGCGGTAAGCAACCTCCACTTCCAACCGAGAGGATGTGAGTTCGAGTCCCCCAAGAGCAAGGGTGGTAAGTTATTGGAGGGAAGGATGCTGGGGTCTATTTGGAAACAACCTCTCTACCCTAAGATAGGGGTAAGGTCTGCGTAGACACTACCCTCCCCAAACCCCACTTAGTGGGATTATACTGCGTTGTTGTTGTTGTTGTTGAAAGAGACCCAAAAGTAATCAAGGGTTATTGCTCCCCAAGTTCCCCTTTGCATTTTCGGCAAAGAGGTTGTTTCCCCATCTCAAATACGACAAACCAACTCTATTTTTGCGCCAATAAAGGCGGTAGTACTTCAACTGCCAATTGCCATTCATTCACTTAGGGTTTAGAAAAACCACTAAATTTGCAACTCAAAACTTTTGATAGCAACAAAACGGTTTCGGATAATAATAACATAAGACGCGCTACACATCCTATTTCACCCAGAGCATAAGTATTAACTAAAATCCAGCTAAGCTCCCTGTAACCAAACAAAAAAGAAAATTGATACGGGAGGAGTAACGGAGTAACAGAGAGTACGAACCAGCACCAACGAGGATAGTGAGCTTGCCGAGAGGGAGAGCCATGGAGATTTTCGGAATCGATCATGAAAAAGAGGAAACCATTGATTTCTATTTGCAATCTGAGAAATGCAGAGTAACAAGTCACTGAGCTGCGTTGATTAATTAAAATAGGACGTCTTGGAGAACAAGACAGAGTCGTCTGATCGTTCAACCCTACTTTTGTGAGTTTCGGCTCGGATTCTTATTTAAGGGAAAATATAAGTAAATGATAAATAGATAAATATGAAAGAAAATCTGCGGATTTACGCAGAGGACCCTATGTTTTAGCATAAAGAAAGAAGAGTATGCTTCCTCGTATTGGAAAGAGAAAATTACATCAAGAGCCTATTTTAGCTCATTTAAGGGCGCCGATAAACATTAGGCGGTAAAAAGAACTTTTAGGGCTTATTTTGTTGCTGGTTAGAGTTAAGCAACTACAAATAATATAGAGATTAATTATGTAGAAACCAATTATGCAAAGTTTTGTTGTGCATTATTCAATTATGAATGAATTAGTTAATGTAAGGATTAATAGTGCAAAGATTACTAATTTATCAATTGTAATATGTAGATTATTTTTTGTTGAATATTTAATTTATTTTAATTATATTGTCCGATCTGAAATTCCCAACCACGAACCGTGATGATGCCTAATGTTCATTTGCTAGTCAAACCAACATTAGCTATAAATTTATCAATTTTTAACAATTTAAAAGCAGAATAATAATAATTGTAGGAGTGATTTCGAGTTATGCAAATATTGTGAAGCTAATTCGAGCTATTTGGAGCTTTGAAGTCTGAGTAAAAGCCCAAGGAATTAAGTCGAGATCGCGTTCGGGGGCCAAGGACCACGTTCGGACATCAAAAAGCGAGCAAAAAACATGACTCTAAGGATTTTGCATTGCTGCAGCGCGTGAGGTGGCATGTGGTGCGCCCGCAGTAGTGTATTTTGGCAGCCTGATCAATTCTTGAGCTCTATGGATTTCTTCACTAACGTCCTGCACGGCACGTCTCCCCATGAGGCACGCCTGATGTATTTTTCTCAGAGCTATTATCCTATTTCGCCTAGGAAAGGGTAGTTTCGTCTGGGCCCGATCCTACTTGGCATAAATACATGAAAAAATATTATTTTCTGGATTTTTGACATACTTTGGACCTAAGGGAGCCAAGGAGGAGTTGGAGGAACAAAAATACAAGGATTTATCATTCCTTCCTCACTCAAGACCCGAGTTTGGATTGAATTTATGTTTTCCTATCTTTTAATTATATTTGTGATGAATTACTCCATGTTTATAGAGTAGTTCTCTTTTTGGGTTTGATATATTTGGTGTATTGATGATTGTTTGTAAATTATAACTCTAGTTTTATGTGTTGAAGCATTTAGGACGATTTAATTGTTGCATCTATATTCCTAGTTCATGTAATCGAGAGAGGCATAACTTGTGATATTTTTGCACTGTATTGTTGGTTGAGTTCATAGATTCTTCTAAGTAATCGAAAGAGGCTAGTTGAGTCATTGATTAAACATAGTTAGGAGAATAATCGAGAGATGTATTCCTAAAGATCAATTCACTACGCATTCTCGCATATCTTCACAATGCTTAAATCGATTCATCTCGTGATGTTAAGACTTAATATATAGAGGAATATTTGTTAAACATTTGAACTAATACTCAAGTGAATTGGAAAGACTCGCTTGAATAGTATAAGTGAATTATCTAGAGTTAGATCCCGAATAATTATCTTGCACCTATCCTACCAAAACCTTATCTTCTCCAATTGATAACCTTCCTTACTTATTCCTTGTTGCGATTGTCACTGGAGTCTGTTTGGAAAGCCACCAGGTAATTGGAATTGGAGTAATTACTAAGGTAGTAATTATATAGTCTAGTAATTACACAGTTGTGTAATTACGATGACCTGTTTTTGTTTGTCATAGTGTAATTACATTGTAACTACAAGTTTACTATTTTGTTGCACAAGTGTAATTACATAGTTAGATTAAAATGAAGTAATTATCAAAACTTAAGAGTAAATATAAGAAATATATGCCCATAAATTTTTATAAGTGTAAATAATGTTATATTTGGTATATAAGATGTATATTTTTCGTGAATATAATAGTAATCATATATTTATAATTAATAATTATAAAAAATAATTTTCATATATATTCTAAGTTAGTAATATTTTGTTTATATACTTATAAAACTAAAAGTATATGTTTTGTACATCATAAAATTCATGTTTGATAAAATAAATTAATATATATAAATATAATGTCATAACATTATTCAAATATTTGACAAAATTAATCAATCAATTTTAACTAAAAAATAAACAATATGCAATGTGAGTCAATAATACTAAATAAGTAAATTGGAATCATGAATATAGCATTACTTTAAAACGCACAAAAAATAGTAAAACATATGTCAAATTCCAACATAATAACAGTAAAATCCACTAGAGCTTAAGACTGGAAATATAATAAGTTTATAATCATAATTAACAACGGATTTTTACTTTAATTGCATCACTCATTATATGCCAAATTTGTTAATGACTCATTATTTCTAATATTAGGAGGTGTACTTTTAAAATAGAATAATAAAATAAATAGTAAATTAAATATAAGCAATTACATGGTGTTGATACCCAATTTTCCCTGTATATTTTCATATACAAAATACTTTCAAAATAACATATATATGCATATATAAGCATGCCCAAGGGTTTTAATATTTTTTCCAACTTTTAAAATATTTTTAAAATCAATTTATTGTCCATTTTAGCAGTACCAAAATCAATAATTATTCTTAAAATCATCTATTTTGGTGAAAAATTTATTTTATTCTCACATTTATACCAAAAATATAGTTAAGGTATATTTTTTAGAAACTCATTTGGTATTTTAAAAGTTAAATTGCATATAATTGCAATTTATCCTATTTTAAGATTAATAGTATTTTATAATTATGAAATTGGTTTCGGTAGTTTTAAATTAATATTTATATATTATTTACTGATTCAGTACTTTAAATTTAGTTTTAAATCATTTTTTACTTTTTTGTATAAAATAAAAGGAAAAGCTTTCTATTTAATATATAGCCCGAGTTTATTTCAATTGTAGCCCCATTACATTTCAATTTTAGCCTTAAATTGACCCAATCTTAACCCCCAATTGGATCGGCCCAATTTCAATTTTAACCCAACCCCTTAACCCGTTATCGAACCCGCCCGATTTTCTTTTAATCCAGATCGTTGATCCTTTTGATCAACGGCCACGATTATCCCTTTCCTTTTTAATTCACATAACCCTACCCTAATCACCCCCCCCCCATTTCATTTTGTTGGCCGCCTTTGGATACTCTTCCTTTCTCAAACTTTTTCTAAGGTTCGCCGGAACCCTAGCCTCTTTCATTCTCTCCGGTCATAACCTTACCCGAATTTATGGCTTCTCAGGCCGATGCATATTCTCATTGTGCCATCCTTCTTCGCTACAAACAGAACTAGTGCACCCCAAAGTGACACACTAAGACGAAAGAACCCCTTATCTAGGAGTTTTTGAAGCTACTCATTCAACTCTTTCAACTCCGCTGGTGCCATATGATATGGAGGAATATAGATGGGCTGAGTGCCCAGCACCAGGTCAATACCAAAATCAATATCCCTATCCGGTGGCATGCTCAGTAGATCTGCAGGAAATACATGAGGAACTTCCCTCACAACTGGAACAAAATCAATCCTAGGAGTCTTAGCTCCAACGTCCCGCACAAAAGCAAGATATGATAGACAACCCTTCCCAACCATGCGTTGGGCTTTCAAGAAAGAAATCATTATGCTCGGAACATAATCAGTCATACCACACCACTCGATCTGCGGTACACCCAGAATATCTAAAGTGTTTGTCTTAGCATGACAGTTTAGAATAGCATGACATGTGGATAACCAATGCATGCCCAAAATAACGTCGAAGTCCACCATGCTCAATAGTAATAATTCAACTCGGATCTCTAAACCCCAATAATCACAACACATGATCGGTACACACGATCCACAATAATAGTATCGCCTACTGCAATTGACGTATGAACAGGCAAAGATAGAGACCCCGGGGCATACCCAAATAATAAGCAAAATATGAAGACACATAAGGTGGAACCGGGATTAAATAATACTGAGGCGTCTCTATGGTCGACTGAAACAATACCTGTAATGACAGCGTATGAAGTAATGACATCTGTCATGCCCGGCATAGCATAGCAACGAGCCTGGCCACCACCTGATTGGTCTCTACCTCTAGGGCGACCCCTGGCTGCCTGACCACCCTTATCTAGCTGGGCAGGTGATGAAGTAACTGGAGCAAAAGTCGAGGGCTAACCCCTCTGTTGATGTTGTCTGCCAAAAAGTCGAGGGCACTGCCTCCTCAAGTGACCAAACTCTCTGCACTCAATGCAACTTCCCCGTGCTGGAGATGGGGACTGAAGGGAACCCCTCGCACCAGAGTGACTAGCAGATGCACTCGGCGCAGAAGAACCCTGAGCTGATGGGGCATGAGTGAACTCTGAGCTGGGAGGGCGTTGAGTGAAGACTTGCCCTGCTGGGACCCATGATGACTACGGCCTAAAGATCTATCACGATACTCTAGACGGGTCGACTGTACAGGCCTAAAAGAACGACCTCTACCATGCTGAAACTAGCCCCTCGAAGGAGCACCACTGTAACTGTCCAATCCACGAGGCCTCTTAGGCTCCCTCTCTTCTCGCTCTTTTCGGTGAACTAACTCGATCATACGAGAAATATCCACCACCTCCTCAAACATAGCACCCAATACTCTATCTCTAGTATGGATATGGTAGTTAAGTCCATCCACAAATCTCCTGATCCTCTCACGATATGACGGAACCATCCAAATAGCATGCCACGCCAACTGTGAAAACCTCATCTCATATTGAGTCGCTGTCATATCCCCCTACGTCAACCACTCAAACTGCCTACGCAGCTCCTCTCTGCGGGACTGAGGTACATATTTCTCCAAGAAAAGAGCAGAGAACTGCTGCCAAGAAAGGGATGCTGCACCAACATGCCTACGCCTCTCAAAGTCCTCCCACAAAGTAAGAGCAGCCCTAGTAAACTGTAAGGTGGTAAATGCCACACCACTCGACTCAAGGATTCCCGCCGTATGGAGCATATGCTGATACCTACCAAGAAAACCTTGGGCATCCTCACCCTCAGCACCGAATGTCAGAGGGTGGAGCATACCGAACCTCTTGAGATGATGTTGCTCATCGTCTAGCATAGCCAGAACCATGAAGCCCTAAATTGGTGCAACCTGCTGAATTGGAGGTGCCTCTGGTGTCTGTAGTCCCTGCACCACCTGCTCAGGTGTGCGAGCAGGGGGGTCTGATTGCCTCCCCCGGCCTGTGAAGTAGTTGTTGCTGCTGTGGTAACTGAAACTACCTGAGCAGGCCAGTGCATACTGAATATCTGTGCCAAGGTCTCCTGAAGACCCAAAATCATGATAGGCACCGCTGGTGCCTGAACTGGTATTGCTGGTGCGTCTGCAGCTGGAGCTTGATCCTGAGTTGGGGCAACTGGTGGATCAATATGCGCTACCCCCGCTGCTCTGTTTCTGCCATGACCACGACTGCGTCCACGACCTCTAGTGGCCTCAGTAGGTGGTACTGGCGGTCGTCCGCCATGTCCAGTAGCTCATGTCCTCACCATCTGTGAGAGAATAGAATATTAGAAGTTTAATTCTCAGTTCAACAAAGTCGAACGATAAGAATTTAAAGAATGTGAGTTTTCCTAAAGGTTCTACAGCCTCCGGAGGATAAGTACAGAAGTCTCCGTACCGATCTGCTAGACTCTACTAAACCGGCTCATGACTCGCAAGACCAAGTAACCTATGCTATTATATCAACTTGTCATGATCCCAACCCCGGTCATGATGGCGCGGGGACTCACTGCCAGGCAAGTCCGACCGTTCTAGTAACCTCAACCATTTTTATACAGTTCATGAATTAATTAACACAGATAAATTACTAAGTCATCATACTGAAATTCTGAAATAGAGTTAAAACAAGCAAAAATCCCAAATACCAATACTACTACACAGCCCGAAGAATTTGGTGTCACAAGTTTGAGCCTCTAATACATGAGTATCAACCTACTACATATCGTTCTCTAGAAATGCGAAAATAAAGCAACAAGATATAAGGAAGATCAGGACTGCAGACGTCATGTAACTACCTTGATACTTCTGGATAAGCTGCTCGACAGAGAAGTCCTCACTTAGCCTCAGATGTACATGGATCTGCACACAAGGTGCAGGGAGTAATGTGAGTACTTCGACCCAATGAGTAATAAACATAAATAAAGGCTGAGAATAAGAAATCTTGAATAGGCACAAAGTAATTCTATAAATACAACAACCAAAACCAAATGGTATTAAATTAGTAAACCAATAACAACAATTATGGAAATACTACAACAGATAAGTACGTAAATGACAATCAAGTATGAAATGCAACATATAGTCTGGTACTCCCTAGTACTCGCTGCGGCGTGCAGCCCGCTCTATTTATTTATTATCGATGGTGCTCAGTGGGGTGTGCAGACTCCAGGAGGGAAACCTTACGGCCCAAGCACAATAATAAGACATCTCGTGGCATCAACTAGGCCCTCGCCCTCATATCAATATCAATACAATATTGTTGTGGCGCGCAGCCCCATCTCATACTCAATCCAGAATCACGCAAGCCACTATTGCACAATAATGTATAAATATTCAGCCCAAACTTCATTAGAAATACTATTTAAGTTTCAAATTTGAGAAAAGATGGATGAGTTTGAAAATAGTATTAAATACCATGACTGAGTTCAATAATACGTGAATGGTAAGAAACCAGCAATAGCAATCCCTAAAGGAGTCAATCAATTGGCACGAAGCCTTATCATAGCGATCAGCTAAAATAATAATAATAATAATAATAATAATAATAATAATAAGTAAATTTTAGTTAAATACACAATATATTCATCTACGGGGACATACCAAGTCACAATCCCCAACAGTTCTCTAACCCACGCTTGCTACCCGGTGTGTAAGTCACCTGAATATAGCACTACGATGTGCAATTTCGGGGTTTCAACCCCTCAAGACAACATTTACATCCATAACTCACCTCAAGCCGGCCAAAATCCTAGCTCGCTATGCCCTCGCCTCGCAAATCGACCTCCTTGTGCGTCGAATCTAATCAAAACTTTAATGAATACGTCATAATATGCCAATGGAACAATACCCATCGAAAACAATCGAAAAATAGCAAAATCTCGAAATTATCAAAGCCCGAGCCCCAGGCCCACTTCTCGAATTCCAGAAAATCTTACACCAACCGATTCCTTATCTCACCACGAGTCTATACGTATTAAGAACTCTCAAATCCGAGCTAAAATGGCCCTTTAAACCCCAATTTAAATATCAATTTTCAAGCCCTAGTTCTTCCCCTTTTTGTTAAGTTTTCAAGAATTTCTAGGTTGATTCTACAACTAAATCGTGTTTTAAGTTCATAGAACTCACCTCCAATCAATCCCAATAGAAACCCTCTTCAATCCCCGTCCAAAAGCTCTAAAAAATCGCCCGATGCCAAGTGGGATGTGAGGGAAACGGGCTAAGTTAGAATTTTAATAACCGGACACAACCCTCAAATGTCGCATTTGCGACACTTGAATCGCAAATGCGAGAGTCACAAATGTGACAAAACCTTCATAAATGCGAACGTGAGCCTCCCCTGCCAAGGTCACAAATGCGACACCTGGCTCACAAATGCGAGCCCTGCTGAGGTCGCAAATGCGATCAGATTGTAGCAAATGCGTGTAAGCATGTGATTTTTACCCTGCGTGAATTTCTCCTATAAATTCAAACAAAATCGTTTCTTTTATTTGCTTGCAATTTTGTAAATTTTTGTGACATTTTCCGTTAGTTGTTTGCATTTGTTTGTGCATTTTAATTTGTGAAAAATACATAAATATGGCGCATGTGCGTTTTGAAGTAGATATTACATTTTTCAAGCATTAGTTAACGATTTGTCATTTTATAAACGGAAAAATCAAAATAGGTTCAATTTGCTCTTTTAGTTTTAATTTTTGAATCTTTAGGTAATTTTCTTTTGTTTTCATAATGATTATACAAGATTAGTTAGCATTGTTATAGGTTTGTTTGGGATTTATAGCTTAATTTAGGATTTTAGTAATTTTAGAAAATGAAAAGAAAAATGAAAAAAAACAAAAAAAAAACAAGTCTGAAATTTATTAAATAAAAAAGAGGACCCAAATTGGGCCATTCTAAATCAACCCAGCCCCAATTAAACCCCCAGAACTGGCCTAGTCCACACCCAAACCTGCTCCATCCTATCCCATACCCGGTCCAGCCCCACAATGACTCCAAAATGACGTCGTTTAGGATAGAGTTAATCCAGGCCGTCGAGATTAATGGATGAAACAGTTTGGAACTGAGGAGGAAATAAGATATATATATATATATATATATATATATATATATATATATATATATATATATATATATATATATATATATATGTCCTAACACCCCCTACCCCCTAGGTCCCTTCTCTCACATCACACTCAGAGATCTTTAACGCCGCCACCTACCACCGTGAACCGCCAGCCGGATATCACCTCCGCTGGCGGCGATTCTCAGATGACCCTCAAAATAACACCACCTGACCAACTCAACCTCCCCGTTCCAAATCCACCATTGTCAGCCCTCAAACCTTATCCAAGAGCCTCAAATCTTCATTTGAAAGGCTGGCTCCGCCGCCATGCACAGCGGTGCCGATGCTAAACGGTCCCAAATTAACACTCCAAAGCCACTGTACCTCGCTCAGCCCAAATCCATAGGTCCCATCCCTCGAATCTATACCGATTGTCTCAAATATCAAATCAAAAACTCGGCCAAAATCTCACCGCCTCCAAACAATTGTTGTGCCCTACTTTTCTTGAATCTAGCCCCATTTCGGTGAGTCTTGAGTCCCATTTTTTTTTATTATTTATTATTTAACTTCTCATTTTATTTTCTCCTTCCTTCTATTTCTTCTTATTTCTCTTGTGTGTTTAAAAATGTGTTTGTTTGAGCAATGAAAATTTGCATGAACAATGGTATATAAGTTTCTGACTAGGTTCAAATCTTAGTTTATCCTTCAATTTCAATTATGTGCATGATAAGGATTGAGGGTCAACTGTCGTTTAGCTATTTTCCATCTTTAATTGTATCTTTGAGCTGTTCTTTGTGGTTTAATTCAGGTTCAGTATTAGTAATTTAGGATTACTTTAATATGAGGTATGTTATAAAAGTACAACTTTTAGCATTTAAATCTCTTTTTTCAATTCGTTTCTTAAAAGTGATGAGATAATTCGTTTGTTTGTGTACATTGATGATAGTAAGGACTGGTAGGGACGTTTGAGCAAATAAAACTCAAGGGTGGTTGAAGGGTCATGTAGAAGTGATAATAAGTAACTTTGTTAAGGATTAATCTAGGAAAGAAAATTAATTTTGTTAGATAGAAGCTTCCAGCAGGGATTAGTCTAATTTTTATTCTATGACTTGGTTAATAAGCTAAAAAATGAAGGACTTAAAATGAAATGAAAAAACACAAGGGCTGCCCTAATGCCTTGCCTATAAAGGTATCCTAACTTGACTTTCGGTTCAGATTTTGAAGAGATTAAAAAAACTGAGAAAACTGAAATGGCTAGGGTATTTGATAACACTGATTTTCCTACTTTTCGGGTGAAAACTGCTTTGTTTAAGTGTTGCATTTCTGAATTCCATCACTAGACAAAATCCCTGGGAGTCTAGGTTCGCATTTTGGTTGAAAATAGCCTGATTTTGGGTTTTGGAAAGCTGGTTTGAAGTTGTTCGGTGTTTGATCTCACTATTCTATTGCTAAAAACAAGCTGGTGTTCCCTGCTTTGTCTCCTTATTGAATCTGGGCTGACTGCTTGTTCATTGCTGATCTTCTCTCTTTTCTGTTAATTTGCTTTTCCACGTATTCTCAAAACACCATGGACATCACCTAAGTGTATTTGAAGTTTGGGTCAAAATTTGAATAAGAAGTGATGAAATTCATACTGAATCTTATTCCTTTTGTTCAACCTCATATACGCTTGTAATATTCATCCTTTAGAATGTTTCAATAGTATACTAATCTAAGTTTACTATTATGGCATGTATAAAGTAGGACTATACTGTGAATTGTGAAATTTCATAATACTTGTAATTGGACTTTGCTTGGTATCTGTTGATTCAACCTGATTTTGGGTTCATCTCTTGGAAGTTGGATTGGTACTGCCGTGATAAGATTAAAAGGGGCATTGTGTTAGGATTATTTTCTGTTAGCTGGTATTATTTTTGTGAGCCATTTTTGGGCATGAATTGCTAGTGATGCTCGAAGCTTTGATGCGTGTTAGTTCTGGGTAGTGATGGTACTTGGTAATACATATTATTTGTCAATTGGAATTGTTGCAATAACCTAGGTTCGATATTGAGGCTAAGGCCTCCAGTTCTGCTTTTTCAAATATTCTGAGCTCTTTGAGCTTTGGAGTGTGGACTCTTGTGCAGAAGGACTGGCTTGTTATTGTTGCTTGGGCCTATTTATCAGGCCCACTAATCCACTATCCTCTTCATACACATGCTTAGTTAATAGGTGTTAAAATAGAGACAGAAGTTAACTATATAATTTGTGTTGATTAATTAAGGTCCAAGAGTAAGTATTGGTTCAATCTCACTTTGCTTTTAATTTAAATCAAGTAATGTTGGCATGTAACTCGGACAATATTGTAGTAGCATCAGAAATTGATTTAATTATGAATCTTCAATTATTAAAATGTTAGACTTTCTTGAAATAGTTCGTTCTGTAAATTTGAACGCCCTTGTTAGATATTCTGTGCTGTGTGAGATGCGAAATGGAGCTACTTCATCGACCGAAGCTGGGCCTCTTCAGTTTGGGCTTCCCGTGAGCCTGGCATGGTGCGATGTAACTATTCATTTGAGGTACCCTTGCTTTGATAGTCTATTGGGCCTCATGTTAGGCCCAAGTACTAATCTCGAGCCATCACCCTCTTTCCTTTTCTAAAAAATTGTTTTGTTAGGTTTAATTCCTTGCCATTAATGTTGGGGCAGTTAAGCCCAATAGTTAGAGGGGTGAGCCATATTTTATAATCCAAACAGCCGTGGCCCTCCAAAACGTAGTCAATATTCTCTTTTAAATTAGAATTGAGGTGCGATGTGCCAAACAAAAATGGAAATTGCATGGCCCTCACTTTCAACAACAACAACAACAACCCAGTATAACCCCACTTAGTGGGGTCTGGGAGGGTAGTGTGTACGCAGACCTTAACCCTACCCTTGGGTAGAGAGGCTGTTTCCAAATAGACCCCAGCATCCTTCCCTCCAAGAACTTGCATGGCCCTCACTTTAATTAATATTTTTTATCCTTAGAATTCGAGGTGTGCCATTTAGTAAATTTGATGGCCCTCGCAAAGTTGCAAATGCAAAATTGCTTTAGGCGCGTTAGTTTAATAATATTTCTTTCCTAAATTCGGGTGTGCATTTATGTGACCCAAATCCAAGTCACAACGTTGTTAAAATATGTCAAAAGCTACAGGTGCATTTATGTGACATGGTTTGAGACGTGTTTCAACAACGTTGCAATATTATGAAAAATTTAGTAAAAGCGGTTTAAAAGTCAAACTTTGCACATAGGTACAAAATGCATTAAAATCAGATAATCAAGCAGAATATAATAGTTGAGCGACCGTGTTAGAACCACGGAATTCGGGAGTGCCTAACACCTTCTCCCAGGTTAACAGAATTCCTTACCCCGATTTCTGATTCGCATACTGTAATACTAAGTCAACTCTTTACTCGATTCGAGATTTAAAAATCGGTGACTTGGGACACCATTAATTACCCCAAGTGTCAACTCTGAAAATTTTAAGCAAATAAATCTCATTTTGACTGTCCTTTAATTGGAAAAACTCTCATATCTACGCCCTTCCAAGGGTGTAGTATAAAAAGGAGGTGGAACAACTCTGGCGACTCTGCTGGGGACCAGACCCAGAATCTCTGGTTCAGGGTTCAAGATTTGGAGCTTTAAATAATTGTTGTATCTAGCTTTATTATTATCTGATTTTATTGCATAATTGTGCCCACTGTGTTAAATATTATTTTACCTCTTTAATATTATTTGGACTGTATATAAACTGCCACGAAACACTTTTCTTCTCATCTTCGGCGATGTGCTTGCAGGTCAAGACTCCCTATTCTGTTAGTGTCATACCTTCAAATAAGAATGAAGCTCGGACAAGTTACAAAGCCAGTGTCCTTTTGGTTCCCGGTACGTAGCCCGCTCCTCGACTCGAGTTATTCGCTCAGGTACACAATCTAGGCCCTATACCAAGGTTTTGAACTTAGAATAACTTAAACTCATGCCGGAGCCCTAGTAGGAGCGCTTATTTGCATCATGCATTTGACTTAGGGGACTCAACTAGAGGTTTGGTCCGTCTAGGATAGGTGCACCCAAAATAATGGACCATCTTGATACATTTTGCGTGCTACTAGTGCATTTATTCTGAATTTGCATACCGACAAGTTTTTGACAAAAGAAAAGAGAAAAAAAGAAAAATAAGAGAGAGGAAAATTTGACAATGTGAGTGGTGGGAAAGGAATTTGCTCGTGCTAAAAACCAATACTGAAACGCTGCCGAAATATCAAACAAATAAAAAACAAAGACCAAAAAGAGAGGAGACTATTTTCAAAAAACAAAAAGGATTTTTTTTATTTGTTGAAAAAAAATAGAAAAGGAAAAATAGAAGTTGGCTTTTAATTCTGTCAAAATTGCCCGAACTACGCCTGTTTGATTCTCATAGGATGTGGGATATGTAGGCAACACCCATCTGACCCAACTTCATTGTTACGAAAATAGCCAAAAGAACCAGATTTTGTTTATGCATAAAGCAGTTTTGTCAAAATTAGCCGAGTGTCCCTACAAAGGAATCGGAAGTTCTGTTTTTGCAAAAAACAGCCGCCTTGGATTATTTTCCAAATGCTGGCCGGTAGTAGGCACAACCTTAGAATCTTCCCCAGGAAGTGATGAAAAGCCGTATTTACAAGGACGGAATTTATTTTTGAAAATAAAATTTGAAAAAATAAAAAATAAAAACTAAATTTTGTTTCTGAGTCCGATAAAGCATAATTTCTGCTTAATCACCCTAATAAATATGCAGAATGAGCACGAGTCAAAATTTTCTAATCTCAATCATGAACAAGATCCCTTTGGAGATACACATGTGGTGGAATGATCTTGGTGAATCGGGGCAAAACAAGGTCAACACGCACTTGGGACAACTTATCTGGTTATTGAAAATTAATCCTAGAGGGGACATTATAAAAGCATTGGTTGCATTCTAGGACCCAGCCCATAACGTACTTCATTTCTCGGACTTTGAACTCACTCCAACCCTAGAAGAAATAACCGGATATATCGGGGTTCCCAAAATTCCTCTAAGACTCCAGTATTTGATTGCGCGAAGGGCTATTGTTGCGTACAAATCCTTGGACTCATAGAAAATAAGCAGAGGGGTTCATAATCCAGATCTGTCAGCCGGTTTTTGTACTCCACAGTTTATATATCAAAGATATGGGCATATATGGGGGTCTAATGACCCAGAAAATAAAATTTGTAGCAAGGGAAACCGGCTCAAATGGGAGGAACACCGGTGTTTCGCATTTATGGTATTCTTTTTAGGCCTTTTAGTGTTTCCACAGAAGGACAGAAATATTGACATACGGATAGCAAGGGTTGTCAGCACTTTGATCACTCAAGCCAAGAGCACCTTCGCACCCATGGTTTTATCAGAAATTTTGCATGCTCTCACAGCCTGTAAAGCGGGTGAGACTTCTTTGAAGGATGCAATTTGTTGCTATAGATGTGGATGGTTGCACACCTGTGCCGCCGACCTTAATTTACGAGTTATCGGTCATCAGGAAATATCCGCATAAAGGAATTTTAGCCAGAGTTGATGTGTCCAGGTTACCCGAAGGGGTTCCAGAATGGGTATCATATCTCTGTGTCCTAAACACAGGTCAAATAGAGTGGACGTTCTGGTGGCTCCTCGTTGATGAAGTTATATAAATGCCAGCCACCGGAACTTATTTCCTTCTAATGGGTCTCCGGAGTATCCAACCTTATACTCCATGCAGAGTGCTAAGAAAGTTAGGGAGGTCCCACATGATTCCTAGGGATGAGGACATTAGTCGCCATGTGGTCGAGATTAGTCCCAATAGCCAGTTTCCCGAAGCAGCAGTCTGTCATATTTTGAGCGAATGTCAGTACTTGACGGCGGACACTCGAGTACGCGACTTATTTAAAGGCAAGGTTGCACCAGGATACCTTGCTTGGTATAAAAAAGAAATAGAGTTTGGAAGGCCAGCTAAGAGGCCACATCTCCAGGAATTTGCTGAGGCGTCACAAGAACAATGGAATCGGTTAGCCAAGGAAAATGAATACAGAGCCACGATAGGGAAATTGGAAAAGCAAGTCAAAGACCTTCAATTCGAAAATGGTTTGCGAGCTGCGACAGACGAGGGGGAAAAGAAAAGACTAGCTAAAGAAAAAAAAAAGCTTTGCGAGCCCAAATTCAAAAAATAAAAATAGCCGCGAAGAATCCTGCCAGAAGTTCGAAGGATGAAAAGCTCATAGACAATTTGAGGCGAAAAGTAGGAGAACATGATTTTGACTTGAACAAAGCATAGGGTGAGCTATCCAGGTCCCCGGAAACAATTGGCCAAAAATGTTGAGGAATGAGCATGCATGATTGAACAACTAAAAGAAAGGTATGACAACGAGGTTGTTGGTTTGAAAAAGAGGGTCATCATGGCTGAAAACAAAATGGTTAAGCAGGTAATAGACTTCAATGCTAAAAGGGAGCATTGTTACAACCATAGCATGGTTGGAAAGAGATTTACACAAATTTCAAGAACTGAATCGTGTAGCCGAACAAACTTTAGAGGCAAGGGCCTAACAAATTGGGCGATTGTTGCAAGAAAAGGGTTCTATAAGAGAGAGAGTATGAATGATTACTGATTACATCACCATAAAGTATAGCCACTGTGAAGATATGACAAGATCTATGTTCTTTGCCACCGCCATGACCTTTGTTTGTCAAGTGATAGAAGACCTCCACCATCTCCAATGGAATTTAGCACGCAAGCCTGCGGTGAGATCGAATGACGCTCCGCAGGCCATAGGAGCATTAGGGGCTTTAATGTATTCATGATTTTCAAATTCGTTGGTCCATTTGAGAGTCGGTATTTTCTTTTATTTAAAGTTTGTAGCAGGTTATCGAGTCAGTTATTTTCATTTTTTGTCAGAGTCTGTTGTTTTCAGTTGAATTGTGGTCCGTTAATTTCTTTTAGTAAGTTGTAATCGAATGCTTTACTCTATGAAAATTGAAGAAAGTTTTCTAAATATTTTTTGTATTTATTCACCAGAACTATGCTCGGTCTGATTCATGCGGGGTTATGATACGTAGGCAATTTCCATAGGATTCGACCATAACCAAATAAAGAAAAGGAAGAAAAAGGGGAAGAAAAATGAGAGAAACGGTGATAAAATGAAGAAGAGAATAACGAAACGAAAGGTGTAGGAGAAATAAATTGAGTAAGAGAGGGAAGAAGAAAAAAGAGAAAAGAAAGGTGGCATAGGATAAGAGCCGGGATGACGCAAGCAACCACTTCATGTGCATATTAAAAACGGATAATTGCTTAGGTGCATTCACCCCGAACATTTTTTGATGTTGTCTTTCCCAATCCAGACATGTGGTTAGTCTTTTTTGCGGCATTCTGGCGACCCACTCCTACAAAACTCGATCCAAAAGCAAGTTGACTATGCCCAATCAAGAAACCGATGCCAGTATCATTGATCCCTTGAAAGAGGTAGAGGAATTAGATGTTAACACAATGAGAGAGGAAATGTACAAATATCAGATAGCTGAGATGTATCAGGCATGGGCGAGAGGGTAGCCACCACCAACTTATCCTGATAATCCGACCTTCGTCCCACCGCTTGCCCAGTCACATGACCACCCTACCACTGATCCACCCCCAAGTTTCCCCTTCTACCCACAATTCCAGGGTACGACTTCTCAAGCACCCCTAGCTCCACCACCCAAAGCTTCCTCACCCCCCTCCACCAGTTGCTCCTATCTATGTGGCACCTCGTCCTGCCGCACTCCATAGATCATCCAGTGTGCCTTTGCTTCAAGCTCATGACAATCCATATTACCTACCAGAACCCGCTTACAAAGCCCATGAAACTCTTGCCCCCCATTTTGAAGTCTCAATGGAGGATGAAAAACTAGACAAAAACCCCAACCAAGAGGAGGTGCTCAAAAAAGTCAAAAGTCTGGAACAATCATGCAGAGATATGCAAGGGTTAGGTTGCCAGGTGAGTGTGGCATTTAAATACCTTTCTTGTTCCCGAATGTGTAATTACCTCCGGGCTTTAAGATGCCCATGTTTGACTTGTATGACGGACAATGTGGTCCAGTCGCACATCAAAGGGGTTTTTTTTAGCAAAATGAGAGGAGCCGGAGGAAAGGATGAACTGCTAATGGCATACTTCAGTCAAAGTTTAAGTGGGTCGGAGTTGGAATAGTACACCCAGCAGGATCATGCTCGGTGGTACACTTGGGATGATCTAGCACAAGCATTCGCCTATCATTTTCAATATAATCTTGAAATTATCCCGGACCGTTTGTCTTTGACGAAATTGGAAAAGAAGCACAATGTGAGCTTCAGAGAATATGGCTTCCGTTGGAGGGAACAAGTAGCAAGGTTCGACCCCTCAATGAAGGAAAGTGAAATGGTAGATTATTTCTTGCAAGCTTTGGAGCCTACATATTTTGGTCACCTGGTATCGGCGGTAGGTAAATCCTTCAATGAGGTAGTGAAAATGGGATGTATGGTCGAGGACAGACTCAAATCCAACAAGATCATGAGTTATTCTGCAATCAAAGCAACCACCCAGTCTATCCAAAGAGGGACCGGGGGAACATTTAGAAAGACAAAAGAAGGAAGCAGTAGTGACAGTTGATTCAGGAACTTGGTTCGGGCCCCAGGGCCCATCCTATCACAACCAACCCTGACCTTACAACTAAATCTACCCACACACTCCATACAGCCCACCACAACATTATTATCCACCTTCTGACCCCGGTTTCTTAGTCCATCATGCACAAACATATACCCACCTTCCCGCCCACGCACAATGGCGTGCGCTAACTCCACAAAATAATTACCCAGCTCCACAAAATAACTACCCTCCAAGAGCCTATCAACAACCCCCGAGACCATCTTTCATGGCCAACCAAGCTTTAAAAACTGAGAGGATATAGAAGAAGAAAACTTTAACTCCATTAGGAGAATCATATACCACCTTATTCCACAGGTTGAGGTAGCTATACATGTTGAGGCCGATCGAAGAAAAACTACCAAACCCTCCCCCAAAAAATCTAGATTATTCTGTCAGTTGTGAGTATAGTTCCAGTGCCCCAAGGAATGACACAGAGAAATGTTGGCATCTGAAGTGTGTTATTCAAGAACTCATTGATTCCCATAGGATTGAGGTGCAAGCTCCAGAAGCACCCAACATTAATCAAAACCCGCTACCTGCTCATCAAAAGACAAATATGATCGAGATAGTGCAATAAAAAGGAGAGCCCAAAAAGCCTTCACAAACTGTCATGATGATCCAAGACAACGAACGAAAAATGGGTGAGAATTTGACAAGCAAGATGTCGACGCTCAAGGTGAGTGCAACAAGTAGTGATCCTGTTGCTACAGTCAAGACGGAATCCCCGAAATACGGTATAGGGAAATAAAAGAATGCAAAAGTGGGTGTACCAAGGGTAGCAAGCAAGGTTGTGGTTGTTGTGGACGACATTCATTCAGAGCCTGTCATGATCAAACCTGTGGTTCAGCTACCAATGATCAGCAACAAGGTAGTACCTTGGAATTATGATCGAGTAACAACGACTTACAAAGGGAAAAAGGTTAGAGAAGAAGTTTGTGAGACTCATGGGTTGACCCGATCGTGGAGGTGCTTTGCCCCCGAGGAATTGAGAAAATCAAAACCAACCAAGGATAATTTAATGCTGGTAAAGAAAACTATGAGTGAAGAAGAGGCATAAGAATTTCTAAAGACGATGAAAATGCAGGATTATTCTATTGTGGAACAACTAAGAAAGACGCCTACTCAAATCTCATTGTTATCATTGTTGATTCATTCAGACGAGCACCGTCGGGATTTAATGATGATCCTAAACGAGGCCCACGTTCCTGATAAAATCACAGCTAACCATTTAGATAAGATAGCCAATAAGATTTTTGAGGTGAACATAGTCACTTTTTTCGATGATGAATTACGAATAAAAGGCACCGAGCATAATAGAGCACTCTACCTCACCGTGAAGTGTGGAGATGATGTGGTCACCCGAGTTCTGGTTGATAATTGTTCAAGGGCGAATATTTGCTCTCTCTCTATGTTAAACAAGTTGAAGTTGGAAAATGAAAGAATTCACTAGAACAAAATCTATGTACGAGGGTTTGATGGCATAGGAAAAGGTTTGTTCGGTGACATAGCGCTCGAATTGACAATTGGGACCGTTGATTTTACCATGGAGTTCCAGGGGCTTGATGTGGCTATCTCTTACAACCTACTGTTGGGACGACCTTGGAGCCATGCTGCTAGAGCAGTCCCCTATACTTTGCATCAAATGGTAAAATTTGAATGGGATCGACAAGAAATAATAATACACGACGAAGATCATCTGTATGCTCATAGTGATTCTATCGTACCATTCATTGAAGTAGATGATGATAAGGGGCCCTGGGTGTATCGGGTTCATGACTCGATATTAGTGGAGAAGGTCCCAGAAGGGAAGTGTGTTCCAACACCAAGATTGGCTACCGTAGCAGTCATGGTGGCAGTTGAAATGCTAAAGATAGGTTCGTTCCTGGAAAGGGTTTTGGGGACTCACTTTAGGGTATCATACATCCGGTGTCTCTTCCCACGAACCTAGAAACTTTTGGTTTGGGGTTCAAGCCTACAAGTACAGACATCAAGAGAGCCAGAAAGATGAGAAAAAAGGCATGGGCCCTCCCCAAGCCTATGCCTTGTCTCTTCAAATTGTTTGTGAAGCCCGGCATCAAGAAGTTCCTGACAACAACAAGTGTCGGCGCTGTGGTTGATCCTGACAAAGAATTACCGAAAAGGTTCGAAAGGTTGTTTGAAGATGTGAACAAAGGGGACGCCGGGGAGGGATCAAGCAAGACATATGTGTAGTTTGTGGGAACCCATGCAAAAGTCAACAACTGGGAAGCTACTCCTCTTCCCACTCGCAAGGAGTCGTGGTAGTCGGCTTTGATTTTTCTTTCAGTTTAATCTGGATTATCTCTAAGGTTGTAATTTAGATGTTATGTTCCATCCGTTTGGATGTGTAAACCATGTTATCTCTCCAATTTCAATAAAATTCCATTTTCCTTTTCTTTAGTGCTAATAGCTTTCATTTTTCTTTACTTCTCTTTCCCTTCTGGTACAGTTATTTTTATGCTGGCTCCAATGATCTGACGTGCATAAGAACTCTTTGGCCCAGTCTTAAAAATCGGGTTAATTAAGAAGTAATAATTCAAGAGATAGAAAATGAAGATGAATCAAAATATGATGAGAAAAGGGCGTTAGAGGAAATTAGTAAAGAGTTGAGCCATTTCGAGGGAAAGCCAAAGCCAAACGTGAGCGATACAGAAGCAGTCAGTTTAGGGGACCCAAATAACATTAGAGACACCAAAAGAAGTGTCCATCTTGAGCCACGGCTTAGGAAAGAAATAATCGAAGCACTAGTTGAATACAAAGATGTTATTGCATGGTCTTACGATGATATGCCAGGGTTGAGCACTGACTTGGTGGTTCACAAATTGCCCACCGACCTGACCTGCCATCCTGTTAAACAAAAGTGATGTGAGCATGAAAATCAAAGAGGAAGTTACCAAGTAGTTTGAGGCCAAGGTCATCTGAGTCACGCGATATCCCATATGGTTAGCGAATGTCGTGCATGTGCCAAAGAAGGATGGTAAAACCAGTGTGTGTAGACCATTGTGACCTCAACAAAGCAAGTCCAAAGTACAACTTCCTATTGCCGAACATCCATATATTGATTTACAATTGTGCAAAGCATAAGATTGGGTTATTCATAGATTGTTACGAAGGCTATCACCAGATTCTGATGGATTAGGATGATGTAGACAAGACAACATTCATCATACCATGAGGAATATATTACTACAGGGTCATGCCCTTCGGCTCGAAGAATGTTGGGGCAACCTATATGAAGGCGATGACAACCATCTTCCACGATAGGATACATAAGGAGATTGAGGTCTATGTGGATGATGTAATTGTGAAATCCAGGAAGCAATCCAACCATGTTAGAGATCTGAGGAAATTCTTCCAAAGGCTCCGCATGTATAATCTCAAACTCAATCCGGCGAAATGCGCATTTGGGATCCCCTTAGAGAAGTTTCTAGGGTTTATAGTCATCCGTCGAGGCATTGAACTAGATCTATCAAAGATCAAAGCCATACATGAATTGGTGCCCCCAAGGAACAAAACAGATGTGATGAATCTGTTGGGGAGATTGAACTACATCAGCTGATTCATTGCTCAACTCACGACAACTTGCGGGCCCATCTTTAAGCTATTGGAAAAGGATGTTGCGGTTAAATAGGTGGGAGAGTGCCAGGAGGCTTTTGATAAAATAAAAGAATACTTGTCGAACCCACGAGTATTGGTCCCACCAAAACCAGGAAGGCCCTTGATCCTATATCTGATAGTCTTGGATAGCTCATTTGGATGTGTGCTTGGTCAGCACGATGTCATCGGGAGGAAAGAGCAGGCTATATACTACCTCAGCAAGAAGTTTACAGCTTATGAGGTTAAGTATACTCATCCTGAAAAGACGTGTTGTGCCCTAACTTGGGTAGACTAGAAGTTAAGACATTTCTTGTCATCATATACCACTTACCTCATCTCATGCTTGGACCCGTTGAAATACATCTTCCAGAAGCTTATGCCCATGGGGAGGCTTGCAAAATGGAAAATCTTTCTCACCGAGTTCAACATTGTCACCGTGACCAGGAGTGCAATGAAAGCACAAGCATTGGTTGATCATTTGGTTGAACGGTAGACGAAGAATATAAACCTTTAAAGACATACTTCCCGGACGATGAGGTAATGCATATTCATGAAATAGAACAGGGCGAGAAGCGGGGATAGAAATGATTTTTCGATGGGACCTCCACCATGAAAGGCGTCGGGATCGAAGAAATAGTCATTTCTGAAACGAGGCACATTACCCCGTTACAGCTCAGCTCTGTTTCTATTGCACCAACAATATGGCAGAATATGAGGCATGTATTTTGGGTTTAAGATTAGCCGCAGACATAGGTGTCCAGGAAGTCTTGGTCTTGGGAGACTCAGACCTTCTAGTACACCAAATTCAAGGGGAATGGGAAACAAGAGATTTAAAGCTCATACCATACCGGTAATGCTTGCATGGTCTTTGTCAATGATTCTGGTCAGTAGAGTTTGGGAATATCCCAAGAATTCACAATGAGGTGGATGATGCCTTGGCACTCTGGCGCCAATGTTACATCACCCAGATAAGGCTTATGTCGACCCGTTGTACATCCAAGGTCATGATCAACATGCTTACTGTAATGTGGTAGAAAAAGAGCTCGATGGTGAACCATGGTTTCACGACATCAAAGAATATATAAGGATGGGTGTGTATCCAGTACATGCCACAAGTGACCAGAAGAGAACAATCCATCGTCTATCAAGCGGGTTTTTCTTCAGTGGGGGGGGGGGGGAGGGGGTACTATACAAAAGAATGACGGATCTTGGGTTGCTAAGGTGCATAGATACTGGGCAGGCCAAAACCATCATGAATGAGGTACATTCGGTTAGGGTATTATTGGCTCACCATGGAGCGAGATTGCATCAATTTTGTGCGCAAATGTCATCAAGGTCAAGTGCATGGAGACTTGATTCACTCACCACCATCTGAATTGCATACAATGTCTATACCATGGCCCTTTGTTGCCTGGGGAATGAATGTCATTGGACCCATCGAGCCAGCAGCTTCCAACGGACACAAGTTTATTTTGGTTGCTATTGATTATTTTACCAAGTGGATTGAAGCTAAAACCTTCAAGGTAGTGACCAAGAAAGTCGTGGTCGACTTTGTGCATTCGAGTATCACCCGCTGGTTTGAAATCCTGAAGACACTCACCACTGATAATGGAGCAAATCTCAATACTAATTTGATGAAAGAGGTACATCGCAATTCCACCCTATACCCCCCAAGGCAAACAGAGCAGTTGAGGAAGCTAATTAGAATATAAAGAGATACTTCGAAAAATGGTGGAAAGGTCTATGCAATGGCATGAGAATCTACCCTTCGCACTATAAGGTTATCGGACTACTGTCCGCACTTCAGTAGGGGAAACTTCGTATTTGTTGGTATATGGCACAAAAGTGGTGATACTGGTTGGAATTGAAATCATGTCCCTTCGGATTATCACCGAGGCAGAAATTGATGATATGGAATGGGTAAAAACCCGTCTAGAGCAATTTAGTATGATCAATGAAAAAAGGTTGGCAGTAGTATGGCACGGCCAGTTGTATCAACAGAGAATGGCCAGAGCAAATAACAAGAAAGTGCGCCCAAGAAGGTTTGAGGGGGGTCAGTTGGTGTTGAAACGCATCCTCCCTTACCAGGAAAAGGCAAAAGGCAAGTTTGCTCCAAATTAGCTAGGGTCATTCGTCGTGTCAAGGTTGTTGTCCAACGGGGAATTGTATCTAATAGATGTGGAAGGAAAGTGTGTAGAAATTACCATCAATTCAGATGCAGTCAAAAGATATTATGTATGATTTTTGGTTTAAATCATTGTCTACACTTGGCATAGTTGATTGTACTTGCCATGTTTTAGAGATTGAAATGACGAAAGCATTTTATTCGGCTATCTAAAAACTTTATCCTTTTCCAACCCTTTTGAGATTTAATTATTTCTTTCATACCCCTCTTTCGGGATCAGTAACAGAAGTCAGAAACACAAATGTAAGGAATCAGTGAAAGGAAAAGAAAAGGAAAGAATGGAAAAGAAAAGAGACAAAAGAAAAAAACAACAAAAACAAAACAAAGAAAAAGAAAAGAAGAAAAATAAGAAAAGAGAGAAAGGGCAAAAAAAGAAGAGAAAGACAAAAAAGAGACAAAAAGAAAAATAAACAAACAACAACAAGACAACAAAAATAAGGAATAGACATGAATACGTTTGATCTGATTCATTTTAAAGGATACGTAGACAGCCTCATGGCTCGGTCACATTAAAATACAAATTCAAAGGCCCCCAAGCAAGAAACTGGGGTAGAATATGTGGTTGTTGTAAGCAAATTTGATTTCGAAAGTTGTAATTTTTGAACCTATTTGAATTATTTTTGAGCCTTTAATACCCCTTTCTTTCTAACCTGATCCAAAATCCTGCATTACGGTCCAAAGAAAGACCTTCTGATTAGTCTTTAAGAAATGCCGAGTCAATCAAGAAGAGGTGATTAATACCCCAGGGCAACACTCTAGTTCAAGCAGGAGAGATGAAAATGAGAGTCTTATTGGTGAAAATACTCACCGGCACCATAAGGCGAAGGCAAGGCAAGAAACAAGTAACTGGAAAAGGGCTGTTGGTGGAAATCTTTCCAGGACACCATAAGTTAAGCAAAGTCAGGTTTTGGTTAAAGGGTTTGGGTTTAAAGAAGGTTGCAACAACAAAGTATACAACAAAAAGCCTATTATTTGGGCTGATTGGGTCGACTAAGCCGAAGTGCATATCATGATCATGGAAACCAGCTGTCCCTCCATAGATAAGTTTCTATTCTTTTCCCCTCCATAGTCTCCAAATTTTGATTTTTTTTTATTCAAAGACCAAACAATTCAGAGTCATTGCATTTCGTTTCCTTTCGAGTTTCCGTTCTTCTAAGATGTCTCCAAAGTCATTTTGTTTAAGTAGGAATGAGGGAAATTTCAAAGCTTACTACCAGTTCCCAAATGGCAAAGCACATGCTAGTCAAAACGTAACAAAGGCAACAAAAGTTGAAACAGCAAGGGTAAGGATCAATCAAAGTTTCGTTAATAAACTGACTCAGTAATTTTAGGAAGGATGTAAGGATTCTGGCAAAGGGTCAAGAGTGTAACACAATGGCGGGAGAGCAGGGTAAAGTCATAGGGTTCAAAGTTCGGTCGAGCAACTCAAGCAGCTTATCATCAGAGTGGGAAATTAAACACAACAGAACAAGAATGCCGCAAGCTAACCACCACTTTTCAAACTAACAATATTTTCTTTGACTGAAACGGGGGCAGAAAATTCTGGGATATCCCGAGAAGTCCTCCACAGGGGAAAGCAAGCACATGGCAGGTATGATTGAGAACCTCAGGACCCATATAGAAAATGGGACTCAGTTTAAAACTCAAACAGTCATGGGTAACAAGGGCAGGCACGAATATTGCCCCAACAAGAGTCGTCAGGACCCGCCTGGATAATGGGATTTAATTGTAAAAGATTTCAGGACCCTCCTGGATAATGGGATGTAGCTTTAAATACTAATCCCCAGCAGACACATTTTTCATCTAACTAAGAGTTGTCAGGACCCTCCTGGCAATGGGATGTAGTTTTAATTACCGGTCCCAGTAGATCCCCAGTAGATAGAACTCATGGCAAGGCATAGGGGGAAATAATACCTTTGGAAAACATAGCCTGATCTTAAAGGTTGTCATTTGCTAAGAGTTGTCAGGACCCTCAAGAATAATGGGATTTAGCTGTCAAATTTTAGAGATCTTTTGTAATGGGTTTGATTAATACTCACAGATGCGTCCAACACCAAATAGGGCAGAAAAAATTTCTTTTGTTTTGTTTGTTTGTTGTAATCAGGTTTAAAGGGAATACTTCTCAAGTTTTAGTAATTAGGAACCCACTTGGAGAACAATGGAATACTTTTCAAGTTTCAAGTTTTAGTAATCAAGCATCCACTTGGAGAACAAGGGAATACTTTGCAAGTTTCAAGTTTTGGTAATCAGGCGCCCACCTGAAGAACAAAGGAATACTTTTCAAGTTTTATTATCAGGCACCCACCTGGAGAATAAGGGAATACTTTTCAAGTTTCAAGGTTTGGTAATAAGGCGCCCACCTGGAGAACAAGGGAATACTTTTCAAGTTTCAAGTTGGTAATCAGGCACCCACCTGGAAAACAAGGGAATACTTTTCAAATTTCAAGTTTTGGTAATTAGGCACCCACCCGGAGAACAAGTGAATACATTTCAAGTTTCAAGCTTTGGTAATCAGGCGCCCACCTGGAGAACAAGGGAATACTTTTCAAGTTTCAGGTTTTGGTAATCAGGCGCCCACCTTGAGAACAAGGAAATACTTTTCAAGTTTCAGGTTTTGGTAATCAGGCGCCCACCTGGAGAACAAGGGAATACTTTTCAAGTTTCAAGTTTTGGTAATCAGGCACCCACCTGGAGAACAAGGGAATATTTTTCAAGTTTCATGTTTTGGTAATCATGCGCCCACCTGGACAACAAGGGAATACATTTCAAGTTTCAAGTTTTGGTAGTCAGACGCCCACCTGGAGAATAAGGGAATACTTTTCAAGTTTCAAATTTTTGTAATCATGTGCCCACTTGGAGAACAAGGGAATACTTTTCAAGTTTCAAGGTTTGTTAATCAGGCGCTCACCTTGAGAATGAGGGAATACTTTTCAAGTTTTAAGTTTCAGTAATCAGGCGTCCACCTGGAGAACAAGAGAATCTTTTCAAGTTTTGGTAATCAAGCACCCACCTAGAGAACAAGGAAATACTTTTCAAGTTTCGAGTTTTAGTAATCAGGCGCCCACCTGGAGAACAAGGGAATAATTTGCAAGTTTCGAGTTTTGGTAATCAGGAGCCCACCTGGAGAACAAGGGAATACTTTTCAAGTTTCAAGTTTTGGTAATTAGGTGCCCACCTGGAAAATAAGGCAATACATTTCAAGTGTCAAGCTTTGGTATTCAGGCGCCCACCTGGAGAACAAGGGAATATTTTTTAAGTTTTAAGTTTTGGTAATCAGGTGCCCACCTGGAGAACAAGGGAATACTTTTCAAGTTTCAAGCTTTGATAGTCAGGCGCCCACCTGGAGAACAAGGGAATACATTTCGAGTTTCATGTTTTGGTAATCAGGCGCCCACTTGGAGAACAAGGGAATACTTTTAATGTTTCAAATTTTGGTAATCAGGCGCCCACCTGGAGAATAAGGGAATACTTTGCAAGTTTCAAGTTTTGTTAATCAGGCGCCCACCTGGAGAACAAGGGAATATTTTAAAGTTTAAGTTTTGGTAATCAGGCGCTCACTTGGAGAACAAGGGAAAACATTTCAAGTTTCAAGTTGGTAATTAGGCACCCGCCTGGAGAACAAGGGAATACTTTTCAAGTTTTGGTAATCAGGCGCCCACCTGGAGAACAAGGGAATACAATTAAAATCCAACAACCAAGCATCAACATGGAGAAAGAGAAACATAGCAACATGGCAACAAGAAATTTCACAGAAGGAAGTACAACAAGACAACAAGAAACTTCTTAGGGAGATACACAAGGTAACAAGGCAACAAAGATCAAGAGCGAGTTTGAAGACATAGATAAGTTCTTTGGTAATCCATAGTTTATAGCTTAGTCTAGCTTCTTTTTATTCTTACATGGTGTAATAAGGAGGTCTAGCAAGCAGTAGCAGCAACATCATTAGCAGTGAAAGCACAGCTTCGGTAGTCCCAGCTACCAAACACTCCTAAACTACACTGGCCTGATTCCTCTTTAGCCGAGGATATGTAGGCAATCTTTGAAGCAGGGTGCGGTCAAGCTTTTAAAAATGCTTCTCACGGAGTATTCAAACGGTTAAAAATCGCTCATGTCTGCTCACTTATCTTTGCACGAAAATTCTTCGTGTTTCCGGGTAAAGATGGGTAGCTGTGAGTATGTGATTTTTGCCTTGTGTGAACTACTCCAATAAATTCAAACAAAATCATTTCTTTTATTTTCTTGCCATTTTATGATTTTTTGTGACATTTTCCGTTAGTTTTTTGCATTTGTTTGTGCATTTTAATTAGCGAAAAATACAAAAATATGTCGGATGTGCATTTTGAAGTAGATATGACATTTTTCAAGCATAGTTAGTGATTGGTCATTATATAAACGGAAAAATCAAAATTGGTTCAATTTGCTCTTTTAGTTTTAATTTTTGAATTATTAGGTAATTTTCCTTTTAATTTTGTTTTCATAATGATTATACAAGATTAGTTAGTATAGTTATAGATTTGTTTGGGATTTATAGCTTAATTTAGGGTTTTAGCAATTTTGGAAAATGAAAAGAAAAATGAAAAAACAATCTGAAATTTATTAAATAAAAAAGAGGACCCAAATTGGGCCATCCTAAATCAAACCAGCTCTAATTAAACCCCCAGAAACCGGCCTACTCCACACCCAAACCCGGGCCAACCCAGCCCATACCCGGTCCATCCCCATAATGACTCCGAAATAACGTTGTTCAACCTCATATACGCTTGTAATATTCAGCCTTAAGAATGTTTCAGTTAGTATACTAATCTAAGTTTACTATTATGGCATGTATAAAGTAGGACTATACTGTGAATTGTGAAATTTCATAATACTTGTAATTGGGGTTTTCTTGGTATCTATTGATTCAACCTATTTTTTGGTTCATCTCTTGGAAGTTGGATTGGTACTGCTGTGATAAGATCAAAAGGGGGATTGTGTTAGGATTATTTTCTGTTAGGTGGTTTTATTTTTATGAGCCACTTTTGGGCATGGATTTCTAGTGATGCTCGAAGCTTGATGTGAGTTAGTTCTGGCTAGTGATGGTACTTGGTAATACATATTATTTGTCAATTGAAATTGTTTTGCAATAGCCCAGGTTCGATATTGAGGCTAAGGCCTCCAGTTCTGCTTTTTCAAATATTCTGAGCTCTTTGAGCTTTGGAGTGTGGACTCTTGTGCAGAAGTACTGGCTTGTTATTGTTGCTTGGGCCAATTTCTCAGGCCCACTAATCCACTATCCTCTTCATAAACATGCTTGGTTAATAGGTGTTAAAATAGAAACAAAAGTACAATTTGTGTTGATTAATTAAGGTCCAGGAGTAATTATTTGTTCAGTCCCACTTTGATTTTAATTTAAATCAAGTAATGTTGGCATGTAACTCGGACAAAATTGTAGTTGCATCAGAAATTGATTGAATTGTGAATCTTCAATATTAAAATGCTAGAATTTCTTGAAACAGTTCGGTCTGTAAATTTGAATGCCCTTGTTAGATATTCTGTTCTATGTGAGATGCCGAATGGAACCATTTCGTCGACCGGAGTTGGGCCTCTTCAGATTGGGCTTTCCCCTGAGCCTGGCATGGTGCAATGCAACTAGTCATTTGGGGTAGCCTTGCTTTGATAGGATATTGGGCCTCATGTTAGGCCTAAGTATTAATCTCGATCCATTAGTCTCTTTCCTTTTATGAGAAAGTGTTTTGTTAGGTTTAATATCCTTGCCCATTAATGTTAGGGCAATTAAGCCCATTAGTTAGAGGGGCGAGCCATATTTTATAATCCAAACAGCCGTGGCCCTCCAAAACATAGTCAATATTCTCTTTTAATTTAGAATTGTGGTGCGCCGTGCCGGAAAAAAATGGTTGTTGCATAGCCCTCACTTTAATTAATCTTGTTTATCCTTAGAATTCGGGGCATGCCATTTAGTAAATGTCATGACCCTCGCAATGTTGCAAATGTGAATTTCTTTAGGCATATTAGTTTAATAATATCACATTCCTAAATTCGGGTGCGCATTTATTTGTCCCAAATCCAAATCACAACGATGTTAAAATATGTCAAAAACTAGGGGTGCATTTATGTGACGTGGTTTGAGACGTGTTTTGACGACGTTGCAATATTCTGAAAAATTAAGTAAAAGTGGTTTAAAAGTCAAACTTTTCACATAGGTACAAAATGCATTAAAATCATATAATCGAGCCGAATATAACAGTTGACCGATCGTGTTAGAACCATGGAATTCGGGAGTGCCTAACACCTTCTCCCGGGTTAATCGAATTCCTTACCTAGATTTCAGGTTCGCAGACTGTAATACAAAGTCAATCCTTTCCTCGATTCGGGATTTAAAAATCGGTGACTTAGGTCATCATTTATTATCCCAAGTGGCGACTCTAAAATCTTTAAGCAAATAAATCTCATTTCGGTTGTCCTTTAATTGGAAAAACTCCCATATCTATGTCCTTCCGAGGGTGTAGTGTAAAAAGGAGGTGGGGCAGTGCAAACCTTGCCAAGGTCGCAAATGCGATCAAACTATCGCAAATGTGAACCCTGACTCAGGCCAGCTCCTTCGCATATGCGAATCCTCACTCGCAATTGCGAGATCGCAAATGTGAACCATTCTCGCATTTGTGAGGCCTATATATGTTGCTGCATTACCAAGTCTGAAACTTCTCGTTTAGCCATCCGAAACTCACCCGAGGCCCTCGGGACCACAACAATTGGTGCCAACCCATCCTAAAACATCATTCAAACTTGCTCCAATCATCAAAACACCACAAACAACACCAAAACTATCAAATTACATCGGATTAATGCCTATGTTCTTCAAAAACTTCCGAAACATGCATTCGATCAAAAACCCAAACAAATCACCTACGAATGACCTGAAACTTTACACATACATCCCAAATAACTAACGAAGATATATCAACTCTCGGAATTCCATTCCAACCCTCGGATCAAAAACTCACCTACCAACCAGAATTCGTCAAAATACTAACTTCGCCAATTCAAGCCGAATTCTACACCAGACCTCCAAAATTACTTCCGATCACACTCTTAAATCAAAAAGCATCCTTCGAAGCTAACCGAATCATTAGAATTCACATCCGATCCCTATAAATCCAACATTCGGTTGACTTTTTCAAAATAAGCTTTCTTTAAAGAGACTAAGTGTCTCATTTCCTTCAAAAATCCATCCAAACCAACTCAATCACACACGACACTGATAATGAAGCATAAAGAAGCAGAAAATGGGGGTAACGGTGTGGTAACTCATGTGACGATGGGTTGGGTCATCACATCTTTTGTAAATCCAGACTCAAAAAAGGGTTTTCTCCTCCTATTCTCTTATTTTTCTTCCTTAAAATTTCCTCAACTCTCTGGTACCACATTCCCGTCCCCTTCTTTATTTCCCTCACACTAATCAAAAAAGGATATAAATTGGACTTTTAGGATATGAATTGGAATTTTACTTTATGTATTGTAATTTTAGTTTGTGATTTGAACTTTTAATTTATGAATTGAACTTTTTGGATATGAATTGGACTTTTAGTTTATATATTGGAATTTTAGTTTATGATTTGACCCCCCTACATGTCATGACCCTAACCCGACCCGGTCGTGATGGCGCCTCTCGTGAAGACAAGGCCAGCCAATTGAACTGAATTCTCATATTTTAAAAAATTAAACAACGCAAAATAATCTAAACATGGTTTGATAGTACTGAATAGTGGAAATACAAGTCCAACCCGACATAACCCTAAGCGGGGTGTCACAAGTCATGAGCTTCTATAAGTTCCAATACAAGTCAGATAAGTCTATAACCACTACAAATATCTGAAGAGAGATAGAAATGATAAAGAAGGAGAAACAATAGTCTGCAGACGCCAAACATCTAACTCGTGGACTCTAAAGTCTGTTGAGAGTTGTAAACTCATACTGGCAGGATCAACAATGCTTGAATCTGCACACAGGATGTAGGGAGTAAAGTGAGTACTCCAACTCAGTGAGTAACAAATGTAAATAACGATTGAAAGTAAGAAAACACGCAAAACACAATGCATTCTATAATGAAGCAGTAAAATCACTTAAAATCAGTAAAACCAAGTAAAATCCTCTTTTAATCAGTAATACAGGTAATTGACAAATAGTTGAGGTAAAGTAAACAAGTAAATGTTCGTCCATTGGGCATAGTATCAACAAATCTGACCCTCGAGCAACATCTCAAATTTATACTTGCCCCTCAGACTCAATCTCATATCACAATACCACCCCCTCAGCTCAATCTCATATCACAATGGGTACCCGCGCTCACTAGGGATGTACGAACTCCAGGAAGGGCCCCATATGGCATAAGTGCCATGTCAAGCCATCTAGTAGTATCAAATCTAGGCCCTCGGCCTCATATAATTCAAGCCACCTCATGGAGTATATTTATTTTAGGCCCTCAGCCTCACATTAGTATTAGTATATCCTCACAACTATGGCCATCGGCCTTACTTAGTCCAAAAATCATCACAAGCCCCCCGGGCATAAGTAAAACAGTATTTCTCAGCCCAAAACATCACTTAAAATATAATTTAAGTTTCAAAACTAAGTAAAAATGGTTGAGTAGTAAAACAGTGGAAAATAAGATGACTGAGTTCAAGTAATAAGTTAAAACAGTGAGGAAATAGTACTAAAAATCCCCTAAGGGGTTCAAATAGTTGGCACGAAGCCCAAATATAGCAATCAACCCAAATCATGATGATAGCAAATAAGTTTCAGTCAAATACCCAGTAAAATCATCAACCGGTATGGACCAAGTTACAATCCCCAATAGTGCACGATCCCACACCGTCATCCAGCGTGTGTCTCACCTTAATATAGCAATACGATGTGCAATCTGGGGTTTCAAACCCTTAGAATATCATTTACAATCATTACTCACCTCGAAGTGGCTAAATATCTAGATCCCAACGCCTTTTCCCGTCGCATCAGCCTCTACGCGCGTCGAATCTAACCAAAATCAAAACGAATACATCACAATATGCAATGGGAACAAAGCCCAAGAGAAAACAATCAAAAAATACCAAAAATCCCAAAATTAGCAAAACCCGAGCCACGGTCCCACATCTCAAAATTCTGAAATTTTCACATCATTAGACTGCTCGCCTTCCCACGAGTTCATACATATCAAAAATACAAAATTCAGAGTTCAAATCACCCCTCAAATCCCCATTTTAAGCCCTCTTAAACTCAAGCCCTAATCCTCCATTTTAGTCTTTCAATTTCAGTTTAATCCATGAAATATTACCATAGAAATGTGTTTTAGGTATGAAATTCCTTACGTTAACGAAGTCTCTTGATTTCTCTTTACAGAATTGCCCCAAACTCCAAGGTCGAAGGCAACAACGGTGAAATAACCCAGAATCATGAAATGAAATAACGTATATGGTTTGCCTAGGCTTTACCGCATCTGCAGTCAAAGATGCACTCCTGCGGTACCGCATTTGCGGTCTAAATCATTGCTTCTGCGGAATTCACTTAAAGGACCAAAAATGCATATGCGGTGCACTTGACGCATCTACGGCTCCACATGTGTAGGCCCTCTACCGCATCTACAGTTCCAGCCACTTCTTGCAAAACCGCTTTTGCAGTTCTTCTCCCGCATAAACCGCAGGTGCGAACACACCAAAAGCAGCAAATTTTCTGCAATCTCTCAAGTCTCAAATCTTCCAATTAACCATTTGAAATTACCCCGAGGCCCCCGGGACCTCAACTAAAAGCCCAAAAATAACCCAAACGTCTTATTCAAACTTATTCCAATCATCAAAGCACCTCAAACAACATCAAATCTACCAAATCACCTCAGATTCAAGCCTAAGTTTTCTAAAATTTTCCGAAATACGCTTTTGATAAAACACCCAACAAAACCACGTCTGAATAACCTCAAATTTTGCTCACACATCCCAAATGACCCACCAAAACTATTGTAACTCTCGGAATTCCATTCCGACTCCCAAATCAAAATCTTACCTATCAACTAGAATCGCCAAATATCAACTTCGCCAATTCAAGCCTTACTCTACTCCGGACCTCCAAAACCCATTCCAATAACGCTCATAAGTCAAAAATCACCTCCCGAAGCTAACCGAACCATCGGAACTCACATATGAGGCCTCTAACATACAATTCAACATCTAGTTGAGTTTTCCAACTTAAGCCTTCTTAAAAGAGACTAAGTGTCTCAAACCTTACGAGAATCATTCCGGACTCAATCCGACCAACCCGATACTACAAAACACGGATAACGAAGCATAAAGAAGCAGAAATAGGGGAAACAGAGCAGTAACTCATAAGACGACTAGCTAGTTCGTCACATCTTCCCCAACTTAAACAAACATTTGTCCTTGAACAAGTCAAGAAACATACCTGAAGCCTCAAACAGGTGAGGATATCCTCTCCGCATCTCTTGCTCGGTCTCCTAGGTAGCCTCTTCTACGGCTCCACCTCTCCACTGCACCTTCACTGAAGCTATACCCTTTGACCTCAACTTCCGAACCTAACGACCCAAAATAGCTATTGGCTGCACACCATAAGTCAGATTATTCTCCAACTGAACCGTGCTGAAATCCTGAACATGAGAGAATCCTCAACATACTTTCGGAGCATAGAAACATGAAATATCGGATGCACACTCGGCAAGCTAGGTGGCAAGGCAAGCTTATATGCCACCTCCCCAATCCTCCAAAGTACCTCAAATGGTTAAATCTCATAACAATATTCATGGGTAAAACCTTCAACATAACCTTCTCACCAACCATGTAAGATACATCTCGAACCATCCTATCAGCATAACTTTTTTGCCTCGACTGCATTGTACGAAGCCTCTCCTAAATCACCTTCACCTTCTCCAAGGTATCCTGTACTAAATCAGTCCCTAATAGCCTAGCCTTACCGGCTCAAACCAAACATACCGAAGATCTTCACTGTCTCCCATACAAAGCCTCATATGGAGCCATCTGAATACTCGACTGATGGCTATTGTTATAAGCAAACTCTGCGAGCGGTAGAAACTGATCCGACCCTTTGAAGATGATCACACAAGCACGCAACATGTCCTCCAATATCTGAATAGTTCGCTCAGACTGCCCGTCTATCTGAGGATGAAAATTTGTGCTTAACTCAACCTGAGTACCTAAAGCTTGCGGCACAAACCTCCAAAACTGCAAGGTAAACTGAGTGCCCCTATCTGAAATGATGGAAATGGGGACATCATGCAAACGAGCAATCTCCCGGATATAGATCTATGCCAACCGCTCTGAAGAATAAATAGTACATATAGGAATGAAGTGCGCGGACTTGGTCAGCGGATCCATAATCACTCAAATGGTATCGAACAATCCGACCCTGCATCCTCAACACCCAATCATCATCAATGGTCACATCTCTAGTATCATCATGCTGAACTCTGTCCTAAGGACAAGCAAATGCAGATCATTATACCGGTGCTCTCTGATGGGATCATATAAAATAGACCGAGAAACTATACAAGCCAATACCCAATTAGGCTCAGAAATATCCAACCTCACGAACCGATTGGCCAAAACCTAAACATCAACAGCAAGAGGTCTCTCCCCAATTGGAATATATTCCAAACTCCCCATGCTTAGTGCCTTTCAGCTTAAAGCATCGACCACCACATTGGCCTTTCCTAGATGATACAATATAGTGATGTCATTATCCTTGAGCAACTCCAACCATCTCCGCTGCCTCAAATTAAAATCCTTTTTCTTGAACAAATGTTGAAGACTGCGATGATCAGTGAACACCTCTCAAGATACGCCATACAAGTAGTGCCTCTAAATCATCAATGCATGAATTATGGCAGCCAACTCCAAATCATGAAAGGGGTAGTTCTTCTTATGGGTCTTCAACTGACGAGAACCATATGCAATAACTCTACCCTCCTATATCAACACACAACCAATATCTACTCTCGAAGCATCACAATACACTATATATAAACCTGAAGCTGATGGCAAAACCAACACCGGAGCTATTGTCAAAGCTGTCTTGAGCTTCTGAAAGCTCTCCCAACACTCGTAAGACCATACAAATGAAGCACCCTTCTGTGTCAAATTGGTCAAGGGCAATGCAATAGATGATAATCCCTAAACAAATCGGTGATAATAACCTACCAAACCAAGAACACTGCAAATCTCAGTAGATGAGGTTGGTCTAGGCCAACTCTGCACTGCCTCTATCTTCTTTAGATCAACTTGAATATCCTCATTGGACACCACGTGTCCCAAGAATGTCACTGACCCAGGACAAAACTCACACTTGGAGAACTTTGCATAAAGATTCTCCTTACCCAATCTCTGCAACACAGCCCTCAAATATTCTGCGTGCTCTTCCTGATTACGTGAATATACCAGAATATCATCAATGAAGACTGTGACAAACGAGTCAAGATAAGGCTGGAATACGTTGTTCATCAAATGCATGAACGTTGTTTGGGCATTGGTCAGCCTAAAAGACATAACCAGGAACTCATAATGACCATATTTGGTCTTGAAGGCTGTCTTAAGAATATTCAAATCTTGGAGATCAATCTTGGAGAACATCCTCGCTCCCTGAAGCTGGTTGAATAGATCATCAATGCGAGGCAAAGGATATTTGTTCTTAATTGTTACCTTGTTCAATTGCCTATAATCGATGCACATTCTCATTGTGCCATCCTTCTTCTTCACAAACAGAACTGGTGTACCCCAATGTGGCACACTAGGCCACACTAGGCCGAATGAACCCCATATTTAGGAGTTCCTGAAGCTGCTCATTTAACTTCTTCAACTTCGTTGGTGCCATATGATACGTAGAATTGAAATGGGCTAAGTTCCGGGCACCAGGTCAATACCAAAATCAATATCCCTATCCGGTGTCATACCCGGAAGGTCTACAAGAAATACATCAGGGAAGTCCCTCGCAATTGGAATAGAATCAATATTAGGAGCCTCAGCTCCGACATCTCTCACATAGGCAAGATAAGAGAGACAACCCTTCCTAGCCTTACGTTGGGCCTTCAAGAAAGAGATCACTCTACTAAGAACATAATCAATCACACCACGCCACTCGATCTGCGACACACCTGGTATAACAGTGTGATTGTATTACCATGACAGTCCAAAGTAGTGTGACCTGGAGATAGCCAATCCATGCCCAAAATGACATCAAAATCCACCATACTCAATAATGACCAGAAGATGTCCCATGATAACCTGGGTGAGCTGATTGAGCAGGACTGAATCCTCTACTGTGCTGAAACTAGCCCCTCAAAGGAGCACAACTATAGCTGCTAGATCCTTGAGGCCTATTGGCCTCCCTTTCCTCTCGCTCCTGATGGCGAATAGACTCAATCTCTCGGGCTATATCTATAACCTCCTCAAATGTAGCACCAGATACCATCTCCTGGTCATAAGAATACAAAGTTGATAAGGAAGACCATCGAGAAACGTCTTGATCCTCTCTCGATCTATCAGAACCAACTAGATAGCATGACGAGCAACTCAAAAAATCTCAACTCATACTGTGACACAGTCATCTTCCCCTAATGTAACCACTCAAATTGTTTACTCAGCTCTTTTATGTGAGAATGTGGCATATACTTCTCCAGAAAGAGAATAGAGAACTCTTGCCATGTAAGGGGTGATGCACTAACAGGCTTGAGCCTCTCAAAATCCTCCCACCAAGTGAAAGTAGGTCTTGAAAACTGATAAGTGTAAAAGCGACCATGCTAGTCTCTAGAATACCGACAGTACGAAGCATCCTCAGACACTTGTCCAGAAAGCACTGGCATCCTCGCCCTCTATACCATTGAATGGTGGAGGCTGAAGCCTACCAAACCTCTCCAACCTACGCTGCTCATCCTATGGTATAACAGGAACTATATAGTCCTGAGCGGCTACAACTGGTTCGGCGGGGTGTGCCCCCAACATCTAAAGTAACCTGCTCAAGTGTGAGAGCGGCAGCAGTCTGACTGCCTCCCTCGGCCTGAGAAGCAGCTGCGATCGTAGTGGATGAAACCGCCTATGCTAGGCCAGTGCAAACTGATAAGATCTGAGCCAAGGCCTCCTGAAGACCTGGAATCACAATGGGCACAGCTGGTGCCTTAGCTGGTGCTATTGGAGGATCCATAGTTGGAGCCTGGTCTTGAGCTAGGGTAGCTAGTGGATCCACAGGTACTGCCCTCGCTGCTCTACCTTTGCCACGACCGCGGTCACGTCCACGGCCTCTAGTGGCCTCAGCTGGTGGAACTGGTGATCGTCTACCCCGTCCGGTAGCACTTGTCTTCACCATCTGTGAGAGAATAGAATAACAAAATTAGAACTCGAATCAACAAGTTCTCACGACAAGAATTTCAAGAATATGAAGTTTTTCCTAAAGGTTTTGTAGCCTCTCGAGGTTAAATACAGACTTTTTCGTACTGATCCGTGAGACTCTACTAAACCTGCTCATGACTTGCGAGACCTATGTAACCTAGGCTCTGATACCAACTTGTCACGACCCTAACCTAGAACCCGATCGTGATGGCACCTCTCGTGAAGACAAGGATATCCAATTGAACCAAATTCTCATATTTTAAACAACTAAACAACGCAAAACAAATTCTCCCCTCAGGCAACATCTCAGGTCAGTAACAGCCCCACAGGCTCAATATCAGAAACAATACCATCCCCTCCGGCTCAATCTCATATCACAATGGGTACCCACGCTCAGTGGGGGTGCACATGCTCCAAGAGGGGCCCCTTACGGCTCAAGCACAATATCAAGCCATCTCGTGGCAATAAATCTAGGCCCTCGGCCTTATATCAATCAAGCCACCTCGTGGCGTATATGTATCTCAGGCCCTCGGCCTCATATCAGTATCAATGTATCCTCACAACTAGGCCATCGCCCTTACTTAGTCCAAAAATCATCACAAGCCCCTCGGGCATTAGTAAAATAGTATTTCTCAGCCCAAAACATCATTTAAAATATCATTTAAGTCTCACAACTAAGTAAAAATGGATGAGTAGTAAAACAGTAAAAAATAACATGACTGAGTTCAAGTAATAAGTCAAAACTGTGAGGAAATAGTACTAAAATCCCCGAAGGGGTTCAAATAGTTGGCACGAAGCCCAAATATGGAAATCAAGCCAAATCATGATGATAGAAAATAAGTTTCAGTCAAATATGCAGTAAAATTATCAACCGGGACGGACCAAGTCACAATCCCCAATAGTGTACGACCCCACGCCAGCCATCCAGTGTCTGTCTCACCTCAATATTGCACTACGATGTGCAATCCAGGATTTCAAACCCTTAGGACATCATTTACAATCATTACTCACCTCGAGCTGGCTAAATCTCTAGCTCGCGATGCCTTTGACCCTTGAATTAGCCTCCACGCGCGTTGAATCTGTCTAATATCAGAACGTATACATCACAATATGCTAAGGGAACAAGGCTCAAGTGAAAACAATTGAAAAATATTAAAAATTCTGAAATTAGCAAAACTCGAGCCCTAGGCCCATGTCTCAAAATTCTAAAATTTTTACATCATTAGATTCCTCGCCTTCCCATGAGTTCATACATATAAAAAAACAAGAATCGGAGTTAAAATCACCCCTCCAATCCCTATTTTAAGCCCTCTTAAACTCAAGCCCTTGTCCTACATTTTTAGTTCTTTAATTCCTTTAATTTCAATCTTAATCCATGAAATATTACCATAGAAGTGTTTTTTAGGTCCGAAATTCCTTACCTTAATGAAGTCCCTTGATTTCTCTCTTCAGAATCGCCCCAAAAGCTCCAAGGTCGAAGGCGATAATGGTGAAATAACCCAAAATCGCGAAATGAAATAACATATATAGGGTTTTCCCAGGCGTTTTTACATCTGTGGTAAAAAATCTGCTCCTGTGGTACCGCATTTGCGGTCTAAATCATCGCTTCTGCAGAATTCACTTAAGGGACCAAAACTGTATCTGCGGTCCACTCGCCGCATTTGCCGCTCCACAGGTGCGGGTCCTCTACTCCGATTCCAGCCACTTCTTCCAAAAATGCTTCTGTGGTTCTTCTCCAGCATATGCGATACCGCACCTTCGGTCTCCAAACCGCATGTGTGAAAACACCAGAAGCAGCCAATTTTCTGCAATCTCTCAAGTCTCAAATCTACCCGTTAACCATCCAAAATCACCCTGGGCCAAAAGCACAAACATAACCTAATGCCTTATTCAAACTGTTCCAATTATCAAAACACCTCAAACAACATCAAATCTACCAAATCACCTTAGATTCAAGCCTAAGTTTTCTATAATTTTCCGAAATACGCTTTTGATAAAGAAACCCAACCAAACCACGTCTGAATAACCTAAAATTTTGCACACACATCCCAAATGACCCACCAAAACTATTGCAACTCTCAGAATTCCATTCCAATTCCGACCCCCAGATCAAAATCTTGCCTATCAACTAGAAATCGCGAAAATATCAACTTCTCCAATTCAAGCCTAACTCTACTCCAGACCTCCAAAACCCATTCCGATCACTGTTTCAAGTCAAAAATCACCTCCCGAAGCTAACCGAACCATTGGAACCCACATCCGAGCCCTCTAACACAGAAGTCAACATCTGGTTGACTTTTCTAACTTAAGCCTTCTTAAAAGAGACTAAGTGTCTCAAACCTTACCAAAATCATTCCGGACTCGATCCGACCAACTCGATACTATTAAATATGCATAATGAAGCACAAAGAAACAGAAATAGGGGAAAAGGAGCGTTAACTCATAAGACGACTGGCCGTGTCATCACACTATACCTTCCATACATGCCTCTGATATACATGCTTTGGATAGTGATGCTGGTGATGACGAGGAGGTGCATTATGATCAATATGGCAGGATCATCATAGTCCGTGAGGGTGATGGGTAAGAGTTATTTGTTATTTTTACGTTTATTTTTTTGTACAGTTTGTACTAAGATATTGGTATGTTTTTTTAAAATTAAATATCATTCATCGCGAGAAATAGTACAATGAGGATAATCCAGAAAGCTTTATGATGGCCCTTATGTGACTTGGAATGAATTCCCATTCTCGATGAAGGAGCAAATTTTCAATCAATTTAAGGTATAAATGTTCTTTTAAGTAGTATAATTATTTATATTTATGATATTTTCAAATAATATTTATCTTTTGAAATACAGAGAAAGTGTGTATGGGAACACCGCTAAAGCACGGTAGTGGCTGCAAATTTTCATCTCAAAGCTCGCAAACAATTGTCGCATAGTTTCTCCTAAGCTAGAAAGTTGAACCAGAAGCCTGATTGGTTGCTTCAAAATTTATGGGAGGATTTTCAAAGGTAACGGCTTATCACAAAGTTCTTAGAGAAGAGCGAAAAATAAAAGAAAGCTCGCGCATATGATAAGGGAGGATCCTTGCACGCTGGAGGTGCGATCAACCTAGGGACAACAAAAAAAGATTGGTACATAATTGCTTAATTTATTTTAATTTTCAAAGTATATCTATTTTGTTTATTAACTAAAATTTTTGAGAGTTCAGGAAAAGAAGTTGGGGCATCCGATGAACCAAGATGAGCTATTCAAAGAGACTCATATTGTAAAGAAGAAGAAAGAAACGAATCAAGAAAGGTGGGTCTAGGGCTGAGCCTTGACCGTACATATAAGTTTTCACTTTTCATTAAGTATTTTGATTTACTTTTATATAAAGTTTGAAATTTTAGTTTTTCTTATAGGGTTGCTTCATAATTGACGTGGAGGAATTCATATGCAGGCAGCCACCTAATGAGTCAGGGGAGCCAATCTAACCTTCGGACGAGGATGTTTAATGAATATGGACGGAGGCTGCTGGCGATCCAAAATGGGGGAAGGTATACAGGCTTTCTACTAAGAAATTCCATCGGTATAAGTATGGAATGCAAGGAATAGGGACTTCCTCGCATGGCAAGCAACTTGATGGGGAGAGCCTCTCCGCTACGCGGGAGACTGCGACAAAGCTCACATTCAAGCTAGAAGCGGCCAAGGAAAGAGAAAAGCTTAGAGATGCTCAGTACATTGGCATGCAAGCTCAGTGCCAGGGCATGCAAGAGCAGCTCAACTCTCTCCTAGCTTCTGGAGGTTTTCCAATTCCCCGATCTTATGAGTCATCGCCATAGGCTCGACTTCCCCATACTCGTTCCTCACGTCCCCCTGCTCATTTCTCCCATCATTCCCATGATCGTTCTTCTCGTTCTCGACAAGTAGACCCTCCTGTATACCGTCTTGGTGATGAAAGTTCATCAAACGATGATGATAATGATGAACAAAACACTCCTTGACTTTTATATATTTTGAACTAGACAAATAGAACTTATTTTCAAATAGGCTTGTAACAAGCATGAACTTAGTTTTGTTAGCTTAATGTGTTAGCTCTATCGAACTTTATACTTTGTTGGTTTTAATATTGTTTTTAATATTGTTTTTGTGTTGTTGTTGTGTTGTTAGTTTTGTTGTTGGTATTGTGTTGTTGTTAGTTTTGTTGGTTGTCACTTTTCTATTTAAAAATAATATTTTATGTGCAATAGCGATCAAGGTTGGTCGCTAATTAACCCAGATTTACTAAAAACCGACCAAATTTGGTCGCTATTCTATTAAAAAAGTTATGGAAAATAGCGACCAATTTTGGTTGCTTATGTTTAAAAAATAATTAAATTCTTGAAATTAGCAACCAAATTTGGTCGCTTACGTTTTAAATTTTTTTTTTTTAAAGCAACCAACTTTGGTCGCTATTTTCTAGATTTTAAAATATAATATTTGATTTACATACCAAAGTTGGTCGATATACTTTGATTAATAATAAATAAAAAATATAATTTAAATATAGAGACCAACTTTGATCGCTAAATTTATATTATTAAAATGTTAAACCGATCAAAGTTGGTCGGCATATTATTTACCCGGAATATTTGGTCCTTTTACCTAGCGACCAACTTTGGTGGTCTCTAAGGTAAAGGGACCAGCAAAATAGCGACCAAGCCAGTTTGAACGCTTTTTGGTCGCTTTGTGACCTATAAGCGACCAACTTTGGTCGTTTTTTTGTTCTGAATCTCTAGTAGTGAACCCTCATGGTACTTGCAGTTCATGATCTTAAATATTTTTAACCCCGAAGGTAATATGATTAACTTACGTCATGTACTTTCAAAAATGATCTCATTTTTGAGCGTACATCAATTGACTTACGAGGTACTTTTACGTACAAAAACATGGGGTGTAACATTGATTTGAAGCTATCTTCTCGAGCTTTCATGGAATCCTGTGGTATTAGGTGTATTAAAGAAATATCCAGCATTGGCAAGACTCTAAGGTGGTCGAAATGAATGCATATACTAATGCAGGCTTGAGTAACTCTCTTGCAGATTAACGTTAAGGACATGTTACTTGATTGGTTTAAGTGTTCATAGAGACTGTCTCCCTTCCATTCGACGTCACCTTTCAAATGCATATTCTTATGCCTATTATCAATAAATATGCTACACATATAGGAGTAGCAAATATGCGGGTCAGATATGATTCGGGTAAAAAATGGGATAAATAGATAATGAAAAACACTAATCAATTATTCTATCCAACTCATATTTAATACAGATAAAAAACGGATTAATCGACGAATAACATAGATAACCATATCATCCATGACTTATTGCATATGATCACTTTTAGGAGAATTCTTGGTCTTCCTAACTTAAGAACCCCCCCGATTTGATACATATCTAAAAATTAGACCCATTGGTTATCCATTTTCTAAAGAGATTTTTACATTCCTATGCCATATAGTAAACTATATTACTCTCCATGCTTAACTTTTAATGTAACTACCTTTTATATACCTAACTACCATTTATGTATATTTTAGGATTATTATGGTATTAATTAGTCTCCTAATTTAATTCTACCCTATATTTCCACCCCCTAAGTTTCTCTCTCCAAATATCAACCCCTCACCCACGTATCAAATCATACCCTACGATTTCCTCTTCAATCACCCACTATTTCCTCTTCTAAAAGTAGCGAAAATCTGTAACCCTTACACCATTGACAACCATTAAAAAGCTTTGAAACTTTAAATTCGAATTTTGATTTTCAAAAGACATTTTTTGTTTGATTTTGTGTTATTGCAAAGAATTGAGAATTCTCTCTACGTCTCTCTATATCTCTCAATGCCAAATTTCAGTAATATAAACTAAAGGAAAAGAGAGTAATAGTTCCACCATTGACAACCATTAAAAATCTTTGAAGCTTTGAATTGGAATTTGGATTTTTAAAAATCATTATTCGTTTGGAATAGGTGTTGTTGCAAACAATTGGAAATGTGGTTTGGAGTTGCTATCTCAATTTTGAGGGATTTTGGTGAAGAATAGACTTAGTTTTGGCTGAATTTCCGATTGAAACTCGAAGAAGAAGAAGAAGAAGAAGAAGAAGAAGAAGAAGAAGAAGAAGAAGAAGAAGAAGAAGAAGAAGAAGAAGAAGAAGAAGAAGAAGAAGAAGAAGAAGAAGAAGAAGAAGACATGACATACATTATATTGCAGAAATTGTAGAAAAATTATATTATGTTGTTTATTTATTTTTCTTTTATTCATTTAACTATTATATGAAAGTTGAACAACATTATATAAAAATTATATTTAAGTTGTTGATATTGTAGTTGTATATAACTGAGTAGAAATAATGTATGAAAATTAAAGATAAGTTGTAGATAAATTGTATAATATATCATTAGTTATATAAAATTTATTTTTACTATATATAAATCAGATACAAGATATACAAAAGACATATTGTATAAAATTTGTATTTAAGTTGTATATTATTATAGTTGTATTTAACTGGATAGAAATAATGTGTGAAAATTATAGATAAATTATATAATATATAATTAGTTGTGTGAGCACGTGATTTTTGCCATATGTGAATTACTCCCATAAATTCAATAAACAAATAAAATATTTTCATTATTTACAATTTCGTAGATTTTTGCAGCATTTTGTTAATTGATTGCATTTGTCTGTACACGTTTAATTTTATACAACTCATGAAAATACAAAAATACATTGCATTTATATTTAGGATTTAGTTTTATATTTTTAGGTTAATTAGCAATTTCGTTGTCTTATAAAAATGATTAAAATCACAAAAAATCACTTATTTTGCATTTTTCAACTTTTAACTTTTAACTTTTCTTTTAATTTGGGAATTAATTAATTGTAGTAAATATTATATTGATTAATTAGTTTAATTTGGGACATTAATTTAGTTTAAGAGTTAATTAGGATTTAATTTGATTTGAAAAAAGGAAATAAAAGAAAGCAATTGAAATTAAGAGGAAAGAATTAAGAAGTTGGTTTTTGGGACAAATTCGCATCAACCCGAATAATTTTGCATCAAACTTGTCTCAATCTGGCCCAAACCCAGCCCATACCCAGTCCAGCCCCACTTTCCAACTAAACGATTTCATTTCAGAACCTCTCCATCTTAGCCGTTGGATCAGTTAGATCCAACGGACTGGAACTCCTCACCCTATCCAAATATATATGTCCGAACTAAGTCACCCCCCCCCATTCCACCTCCCCCTCCATTCCCGTCTCTCACATTCAGAGATCCAAAACCCTAGCAGCCGCCCCAAATCCCCAAACCTTCACCGGCCGGCGGCGCCACCCCAAAAACTCTCCATCTTCTAAGCGGACAATCCTCACGCTTCCCTCATTTCACATCTCCCTTCAATTATATTAGAGATCCCACCAAAATCGATGAGTTTCAGATCTAAAGCGCTTAGAAGAACCCTAGGTCTCGCCTTGTGTTTCTTTTTCTGGTTCAGCAAAGTCGAGTGAACCTAAACTATCATTAATCATTTGTCTTTTATTAAGGACAATCGATTAATGACAGTCTAAGGTTCATTTTCTTCTACAAAAATCGCTATTCGAGTTTATACAGGTTTTTTTCCTGAAGACAGGTTTGGGGTAATTTCCTTTATGTTGATTAGTTTCCTTTTGATCTTCTCTTTTTTTGGTTTGGGGTAATTTCCTTTATGTTGATTAGTTTCCTTTTGATCTTCTCTTTTTTTTCTTTTCGGTTTCTTTCTTCAAAAGTTTTGATTCTTGTTTGATTGCATGATGTTTCTAACTGTAAGTTCATTAGTTAGTTTATATGCCTAATTGTTAATGACAATCGGTGTCATAGAGTTTGAGTTTAATTTGGTTTCAACTCGTGAGGTTTTCTTCTTTCTTCTCTTTTAGTTTATGCCGGTCGATCAATAGTTAGGTTTCATTTTTTGCTTGTTAAGTGATTCTGGAACTGAAATATTAAGGCTAGTCAAGTGTAGTTCATCGTTTGCATTAAATTTTCTGAGTTCATGTTTGTGTGAGAAAGGTCTTAGGTTTAACTCAAGGCGTAGTGGTATTTGTTGGTTCATTCAAGCATGTTTTAGAATCATAAACTTTCTAGAATTTCTGAAAATTCCATTTTGGGGTAGTGTAGCAGACTAGTCCTTTGTGGATTAATTTGATTCAACAGTTGTTTTGAAGTTCCTTTGTTTTCAATCCATTTGAAGATATTAGCATGTTTGTTTGTTGTTTGTGATTATTCAAAACTTTTAGGGTATTATTTGAATAACTAAGAACTTTTGGGGTAATTTGAGGATTTTTTTAATTTGGGGAATCTTTTAATAACTGATTGAGAAGCTTCCTAAGTGGACAACTGCCCGAATTGTTAGGAAAAACAGGCTGAAAAATTAAAATATCTAAAAGAAATGACATTTGTACAAAAGTCAGTTTTAAAAGATGCCTTGTGAGGGTATTTTGGGAAAATCTCATTGCCTTGCCTTGGAAGGCACACAACAGACCTTTTCCTTATAATAAGGCATTTCCCTTATTCAACACACACGATACACACCCTAAAAACCCCTAAAAACTTCTCTGCAATCTAGTTTGGAGAATCCCTGAACTTTGCCCATTTTCTTTCTTTTACTAGAGTTTTTGGTTTGAAGATTCTCTATTATGGGATTCCTGGGTCTTTCTTGGTCTACAAAAGAGGAAACATGTTTTGAATTAGAAGCAGTTGGTTGTCTATTACTGTTGCTTTCACCTTAACTTCAAGCTTATTTTCCCTGTTATTCTTGCTGTAATTAGGTACTATTTCTGACTAGAGTGGTGCAAAATTTTTGTGCTTATCTAATGAAGATTGCTTGAGTTTACTGATGTTCGAATGTGTATACAATTTTCTAGTGGTTTAACTACTCATTCTTTTGTAATGATGTACATAGATTGATTGTGTTGGGTATTTTTATATGCTAATAGGTTAGAGTATTCTGATTCATGCTTGAATATATTTCAAAGTGCTATAGTGTAATTTAATTGAACTAATTGTCCGAAATTACAATTTGGATTCTAAGTCCTGGGGATATGTTTCTGTCATGAGCTTCACTGGATTTGGTGAGTATCACTGAAGAGAATGATGTGTTTGTCATTGTTGAATTTGTTTCAAGTATAGATACATGCGGGACTTTTGTATAGCGTGTATCTATTTGGCAAAAGCCTATTGTTCACTTTTTGGCATGTTTTAAATAGCGTTGACTTTTCTTAAAAATGATTAAAAGCGGTAAAGAAATTAGAGTCAACAATAGGCTAGAACATGTATTTAAATTGGATAACATACCAATAATAACAGTCGAGCGATTGTGCTAAAATCACGGAACCCCAGAATGCCTAACACCTTTTATCAGGTTAACATAATTCCTTACCCGGATTTCTGTGTTCGCAGACTATAAAACAGAGTCAATCTTTCCTTAATTCAAGATTTCAACCGGTGACTTGGGATACCATAAATTATCCCAAGTGGCGACTCGGAACTCTAAAAATAATCACATTTCGATTGTTACTTTAATTGGAAAAAACTCCCTTATACTTCATTTGGGTGTGTAAAAAGGAGGTGTGATAGCTCTGGCGATTCTACTGGGGAAAAGAACCCAGAATCTCTAGTTTTAGGGTTCCAGAATTCGAGCTTAGAATAATTGTTATATTTGGCTTTAATTATTATCTTGTTCTATCTACATGTTTTGGCCTAATATGCAAAGTATTGCTTTTTTACTGCTTTGGTATTGGTGAACTATATATAAATTGTTATGAGTACCTCCTCTCTCTGAGTCTTCTAAATCATTTGAGAAGGGTGAACTTTCGTGTAGCTTCTTGTTAGAGTCATATCCCAATGTTAGAACAAGTTTCGGACAAGTTGCAAAGCCGGTGAAGCTTATGTATTCCCGGTATGCTGCTCCCCCGGCTCGAGCTGTCCGCTCGTGTAAGCCAGGTCTAGAACAATATGCCAGGTTTTAAACCTAGTATAGCAAAGCCTCATTCTGGATCCCTAGTAGGAACGCTTGTTTGTATCATGTGCATTTGACTTAGGGGACTCAACACAGGGGTTGGGTCCATCTAGGCTAGGTGTACCTAAAATCAAAAGACCATCCTTATGCATTTTTGCTTGCTACTTGCGCATTTATTTGATTCGGACTGCATGTTAACCGGCTTCTAGAAAAAAGGAAAATTGAGAAAAATCTAGTTGAGATTAGAGAGAGGAAATTACCCACCTGTGAAAAAACATGGTGTCCAAAATATCTCGAAACCCTGCTGAAAACATTAGAAAAATAAAAGGCTATTTCAAAAGTTGGTGTTTTTTGTTACGTCAAAATTGGCCGAACTACGCAAGTTTGATTCTCACTTGATGTAGAATACGTAGGCAACCCTCATCGGGTCCAACTACTTTTGCGAAAATAACCCAAAAAATTGAATTGTCGTTGTTTTTAAATTAGGTGGTGCCGTTCTTGTCCAAAATAGCCAAAATGTCCCAAAAGGCGCGGGAAGGCTTTTTTTGCAAGAATAGCCACCTAGGGTCCTTTTTCAAAAATTTTGTTGATTAACGAAAACATCCCTATAATTTTTATTATTATTATCTTAAGGTGCTAAAGGGATGTATTCACAAAATGTATTCACAAGAATATTTTGTGAAATTGGTGTTTTTTAGTCAAAGTAAATCACAGTCTTTTAATCAATCACCTTAAATAAATGTGCAGGATGAGCACAATTCAAAATGAACCCTTCACAGTCCGCGAGGAAATCCTGTTAAAGCTACATATGTGGTGGCATGATTTTGGGGAGGTCAACAGAAAATTGTGATAAAAGCTTTGTGTAGTCTGGTTGGGCTTTTGAAGATTAAGCCAAGGAAGGATATAATTGAGGCCCCGATACCCTTCTAGAACCCAAGACATAATGTTGTTGATACCCAATCTTTCCCTGTATATTTTTTATATGCAAACATTTTCTAAATAATGCTTGTCCAAGTATATATATAAGCATGTCCAAGTATTTTATTATTTTTTCTAATTTTTTCAAAAAGATTTTAAACTGATTTATTGCTCTATTTAACCAATACAAAAGCCAATAAGTGTTCTTCAAATTAGCATTTTGGTGATTAATCTATTTTATTCTTATATTTATGCTAATATATAGCTAAGGTAATTGTTACACATTTTTATAAATCGATTTGGTATTTTTAAGCTAAATTTTCACTAAATTGCAATTCCAGCCTAGTTTAAGACTTAAATAGTGTTTATAATCATAAAATTTATTCAAATATTTTTAATTTTTGATTATATATTATTAATTTACTTAGTGCCTTCAGTTTATTATAAAATATTTTACTATTTGTATAAATCAAAAGGGAAAAAGTGGCTATTTAACTGATAGCCTTATTTGCATTTCAATTATAGCCACAATAAACCACCCAATTAACCCAATTAACCCAATTTCGGACCTCAAACGAACCAACCCATTTCCAATTTAACCCAACCCTTAATCCGTTTAAAACTACCCGACCCAAACCCCTTATTATCACGACCGTTGATCTCTGAGATCAACGACCCTTATCCGCCCTTGCCTTTTTAATCCTAAAGACTACCCCTAATCCCCTCATTTCCCTCCTGCGACGCCGCCTTGAAACCCCTTCGTCTCTCAAACCCTCTCGAAGGTTATCGAAATCATAGTCGTCTCATATCGTCTTCAACCTCAACACCTACAGGAAACCATGGCTCCTCCGGCCATGGTAACTTTATACTCACCCCCAGTTACTCCTGTCAACTCAATATTTGAAGAATTAAGGCCAGACCTCGAAGGTCTTCATCCAAACCCGTGCCAGCTCGAGTTTTCACGGTGCTCGTCAGCTTGCTCTGGCGTATCTTGGTCCTATGAGCCTATTTCTTACCTTTCCGACAAAGATCAGACCATTCCAAAGCCTTTCTCATTCTTGGGTTCTTCTAAAACCCTAACTATTCGAGGTTTTCTCTGATTTTTCTTAAATCTGTCATATCTATGTGTGCTCTACTTTAGTTTTTGAACAATTTCCTCAATTTTTCTTTCAAAAATTACTTTCAAATTTACTTCTTTCTGATTTAAGGTTTCCGGAAAATGTTCAAATATTTCTCTGACTTTTCTTTCTCTTTTTCTTTGTGTGTATTTGACTCCTCTGTGATCTTATGTTTTCTTTTCTACAACGCATGTTCTTCTACTGTGTTCTTATGTTTTTTTTTCTTTTATCACCCGTGTTCTTCTACCCTGTTTTCTATATTCCGGTCTTTCTTCTACTGTGTTTCTATGCTATGTTCATATGATTTTCCACTATGTTCTGCTATTTGCCTTCCAACTGAAATGCTTCGCCTATTGTATCCTTCTACCATGTTCTTAAGGGTTTACTATTTCACTTTTACTGTACCTTGTTTTAAGAGACGTTTAAGCATGTTTTTCTCTAATATTTCTTCTACTCTCATTGTGTTTCGAATTAGTTTCTTCACTTTGTTTGCTTTAAATTTTCAACTGTATTTGCTTGCTTTCTCATGAGTTTCAAAAAGAAATATATGAGCCTGTTTGACAACCTATTTCCTCATCTCTGTACTTGACTCGAGGTGAAAACCCTAGAATTTGGGGATTCTGCCGAGGTTTGATCATGTGATTGAACTAGGGTTTCTATTTGAGAACCCTTGACTATTTCTGAATCTATGAACTATGTTTGAACTTCTTTGTTTGCATACAGTTCTTAATTTCTTCTATGCTCGACTCTTCTACTAATTGGCATGCTAGTTCCTCGTGTTTAAGCATGTTTGTATGCTTTTATACGTCTGATGAATATTTCTCCAAAAATGTTTTCCAACTTTTGATTGATTTAGAATCTCTATTTTTAGGTATGATTGATTGATACTGATTTTCCTTAAGTTAAAATCTTTCCCATCTTTCTGCCTTAGTTCGTTCATACAAAATCTTCAATTTTTGATTTACTAGCTGTTAATTATTTCCTTTCCTTAAATTGTGCAACCATGTACTGTTAAAACCTTGTCCTTAAATAAACCTCTATGTATTTACCCCTCTTGTACTACTTAGAAAAGGTGTTTGATTAATCTCTTTTCTTAATTATTTTACCCGTTTGAAATCAGAATCCTTTAATTAAAGGGAAACCTTGTGTAATTGATTTTTAAACTATTTTCTTACCTATTTCTGCTTGCGTTCTATACTATAAATAAATGACCTTCTTTAACACAAAACAATCAACACACATTACACACTTCAGCCACTTATAGTGTCACAGTTCTCTTCTAAACTCATAGCATTCAGACTACTTGTTTGCACTTTGGCTTTACAAGACTACTTCTTTCTTTTGCTTGTTTCATTGAGACAAGTATGTTTTAGTTTTGGTTTAAGCATCATCCCGATGTGCGTACTTACAGCTTTTACATCCATGTCTATTTACTGTTTATATGGAGTTTTAGCATGTTAAATTCTTTTCATATGTTTCTGCTGTGAATCCTTGCACCCCTATTTCCCCTATGTGCTTTGAGTTGTAGTTCATAACGCAACAATATTATAATTATTTTTCAATTTTGGACTTGATCCCTTAAGGGATCCTAACTGCCAAAACAATATGTTCTAATAGGATGGTGGGGTGTGCCAGCATTTTCTATTGCTGGGTATGACCACTAGCCTGTCTTTGCCACTCCCCTTTCCCCTTTTCAAAATTTCTTCTATGCACTTACACCCATTTCTAACTTCTAAGTTCTGCCCCCCTCTGCGAGCCATGCCTTGGGACCTTGAGTTCCCTCTGAACTTGGACACTTAAGGGTTGACCTTTCCACACTGCACTATGTCTTAATCCTACAATGTGTTTGGGTGTGAGCACTGCCCGGAGTCCATTTGAGGCTCTTAGGGAACTCTGACGCGCCCCAAATGAGAAAGGCTTTGGATCTTGATCTTTGGAGTTGCTTTACTTCATGCTTCAGGCAGGAAACCTGAATTAGGCTCTCCTTGGTTCTAATTTTATTTGTTTCTAATGTAGTTTCTTTATTATATTTTGGAGTGTAATAATTCTATAATAAACTTCTGGGTGATTAGTTAAAAAAGGGAAGGGTAACCAGGCATGAAAAGGGTAGATATCATGCTCATAGGGAATTACTACACCCATGTATTCATGTATCCTGCTTATAGTTTTGCATGTCTGCATGCATATAAATACTATGTCTATAAGAATCCTGCATTATCACATATAGATACCATGTCTATAAGAAATCCTGCATTATCACATATAGATACCATGTCTATAAGGAATTTTGCATCACATATAAATACTCTGTCAATAAGGAATTTTGCATCTCATATATAGATACTACGTCTATAAGGAATTCTGCATTATCACATATAGATACTATGTCTATAAGGAATTCTGCATTATCACATATAGATATCATGTCTATACGAAATCCCGATCCTGCATACGCATTGGTCACTAGGGAAACCTGTTTATAAGATTTAAAACTAAACAACATTTAGATATCATGCCCATAGGATTTCTTCACTCTTACTACGCCTATAAAAAGTGTTTAAAGACAATAACACCTAAAAAGCATGATATATGGACCATCAATCAAACCTGAATCGTTCATTCACTTATAGGGATAAAATTAGTAACAATAATGCTTAACAGCTGCAAAATTTACGCTGTCTCGCCTTCCTTGGTCAATTGACAACTTCTTTTCCAAAATTAGCATACTTCTTTTCTGAAACTGATAGATATCATGCCTATATGTTTTCGTTTAACACTTAGGTAAGTCATAAGGTAACTTATAAATTGAATCAGATTTTATCAACTACATCAGCAGGCAGGCCTGATTCGGGCTTCTCATCTGAAATATGTAATAGATTAGTCTGCCACAACAAGTCTACCATAACTCATAAGTTTAAGCAGACCCAAATTAGTACGTGTATGACATGCTAAACTAAACTATATGCTTCCTTTTGTTTATAAGGAGGTATGTCTGAGCCTTTCTATCTGTTATGTATTTCTCCCCGTATTTGTTACCTATGTGTTTTGATTTTCGCCTTAGAATTATGTCCTTTGAAACTACAAAACCTCACACCCCTTCCCTTTAGGATTAGTAATCCTAAATACCTCTGGGGCTGATAGGATTGGGGCGGGTAATAGAATGCAATAAGTAAAACAAGCCTATTCCATGTTTAATACCTTAACGGGGTGGGAAAGGGTAGATATGAATATGATGACCACGTGTATAACGTTACCGGATGTTGTATAGGGTGATCCATATTATTTATAAACCTTGGACCCCCCTCAGCTTTACTGTTTATTTTATTCAGAATTTCAAAACTGATTTTTTTCTCAAATTTCAGCTCCTCAACTTCTTTTAACAGCAATTACTTGCAACAATTATGTGCAAACTCCCCCCCCCATATTTGTAACTCTTACTTGTCTACTTGTTGTTTTTTTACTGAAAGTCATAATTATAGTATGGCCGGGAACCACACTAGTGGATCTCGAGGGGTGCCTAACACCTTTCCCTCGGGATAATTTTGAGACCTTACCCAATCTTTGGTTTTCTAAATCAAAGTTCTTCTTAGTGTCCTAATGCACCTAATCATTAGGTAGCGACTCTTCAATTCAGACTCAATTCCCAAAATGGAACAAGTTGTCCTCCCAAATGTCATAAACCCAATTTCGCAAGAAAAAGGGGGCATAGACAGCATGGCGACTCTGCTGAGGATATTTTTGAGGCTTTTACCATTTCATGCTATTTGTGACTTTATGCTTCTTTGTATGTCTTTTTAATGCCTTTAAGTATTTATTTCCCTTTTCTACTTCGAAACTGGCTTGGCTCTTTATCTCTTTCCTTTATTTCTCTTAATGCTTCCTTTTATCGCTTTCCTTTAATATTATTGTAGATTATGAGAAGCTTTTGTAATTATTACTTTATGAACGTGCAAATACATGAAAACTTGTTTGATTATTGTAACTGCATATTCAACATCATATTCCACTCGTGCCAAACAAATACCATAACAACATTTATAATGAGTAGTTGCGCTCTTCCGATATTATCACCCCCTAAATCCGGCAAAGGTATATTTGCGGTAAAACTAATCAATCAATGTGTAGTCGACGGTTTCGTGCCTTTCCCTCTTGATTTTTCCGCTCAAGGGAACCAGTCGAATACCCCATAGAAACACTACTGCATTTAATTGTGCATGCATCACTATCAAAACCTAGCCGAGTCAGTTATGTTATGCGCATAATGACTCTTTAAGATAGCCTTGTCCAAAGTCCACTGGATTTCCTTGAAACCCAGACTACCACATTCTGTGCATTTATTTGGAGAACTAAATGCTTTTATTCCAATTATTGGTATTTAATAGTCGAGTCCGGTAGTGGTAAGGGCCTAACACTTTTTTCTTGCAGAAAATGAGGCACGAAGTCCCCAGATTCGGTGTGGTAACCAACATCTACCAAAAGTTATTAAACTGGTGGGAAGATATTCATTCCAGTTATCAGACCCTTGTCCGAAAATACTTGGGAAATTTACCTTCTCTTTTGGAAATCCAACCCAACAACAAAATTATTGAAGTTGTTACCCTATTTTAGGATTGCGATAGGTTTGTGTTTCGCTTTGGGGAGATTGAGATGACACCCTTGCTAGAGGAAATAGGAGGACTGGCTGGTATACCGTGGGAAACTTCGGGTCTGTTAAGGCCAGAAAATCATAAGGGTAGAGGTTTTCTCAAGATGATGGGTCTAAAGAAGAACCAAACTTAACCTGCTTGAAAGATTCGTATATTCCCTTTGATTATTCGTACGAGAGGTATGGTCACAACAAAGTTTACCGTACTTATCCTGATGAGTTCGCCCTCACATCTTCGGGGCATATCCATCGAAAGGTATTTGTCTTTACGTTCTACTTCTTGGAGATGATAGTATTTCCTATGAAGAAAGCAAGGATCCATACCCAACTAGCCATGGTCACCAAAACCTTAATGGAGGGAATTGGTGGGCAACCATTTACCATAGTGCCCATGATCATCACAAAAATATACCAAGCCTTGGAGAAATGTCAACAAAGAGCCAAACACTTCGAGGGTTGCAACTTGCTACTCCAACTCTGGCTCATGGAGCACCTCCAAAAGGGTGAGTATCGACAGGAGATTCAGCGTAGGGACTGGGATGATCATATAGCCTTTTACCAGCCAAGGAGAATGAACTACATGCCTAACATGTTTGCTCAGCCGAAAGATGCCAAAGGATGGGTAGAACTGTTTGAAAATCTAAAAGAGGATCAAGTACAATGGATGTTCAAACGGTTCCCCACTGAAGAGTGCATTGCCCGATCTCGGGATGCACCATTTCTAATACTTATTGGTTTGAGAAGAACTTATCCTTATGTCCCTCTCCGAGTTATAAGACAAGCTGTAAAGAAGCAGGTTATACCAAGGGTTGACAAGATGAGTTATTTTCGGGCCAATTTTCAAGATGATGATAGCCCTTACAAGTGCCAAGATCAACATATATGGCACTACAAAATCGTCATTGGAAGGGACACTATTGAGCCAGACAAGTACCATGCTGGTTATACTCCATACTATCCCAGCTGGTTAGAAGAGAATCATAATGATCTAGGTCAACCCGGGTTTGCTCGAGGTCACAAGATCATAGATGAAAAGGCTGAAGCATAGGTCAAGCACAACTAGTTGCGCAAAAGGATTCGGGAATGTAAAAGTGAGCACCATGAAATTCAAGAAGCCAGTTAAAACCTGATTGAAGAATGGAAAGAAAATTCGTGAAGGGTCAAGGACTGCCAGAATGCTGAGGGAAATGAAGATGGGCACCTAGCCAAAGCCTACTTGTTGCTGGAACTTTGCGAGCTAGTACAGTTGTTCGATGGAGCCAAAGATGCCGAGTCTGGGGAAGGTCCTTTTGGGACTAAATAGATAGGAATTTACCTTTTCGTTTATTAATGTAATAAGTCCAATGACCATTAGTGACATTTTATTTCATGTTATTAAGTGTCATTTTGGGGTTCGCCTTATTTTCTATCAATAAAATGAGGCATTTAGCATTATAATTTCTCTAAATCAGTTTGTCGCTAGGCCTACCTTGGGCACAACGAGGCTCCTAAATTAGGACACGATTTACATTCATGCACTATGTTTAAATATCGAAACATCCTTCTCTTATAATCCTCAATTTCTTACCTTTTTGTTTTTACTTTTTGTTTTACTCCCATATACCAAAGCATTACTATTACTTATCTTGATAAACTAATGATTGTGACATGCAACGGGACAACGCAACAAGCGGACATAGATTCTGAAGAAGATGATATACTAGAGGAAATCATTAAAGAAGTTGAGAATTTTGAGAATAGACCTAAGTCCAACCTAGACGAGACTGAGATTGTTAACTTAGGAGATACAGAAAACAACAAAAAAACTCGAATCAGCGTCTGTTTGTCACCATCAAAGAAGGAAGAGTACACTGTTTTTCTGAAAGAATATGAGGACATATTCGCATGGTCGTGCAATGAGATGACTGGTCTGAGAACATCTATTGTGGCTTATAAACTGCCAATCGATCCAACAAGTCTTCTAGTAAAATAGAAGCTCAAAAAGTTCAAGCAAGACATGAGTCTAAAAATCAGGGAAGAAGTCACTAAGCAGGTCAAAGCTAAGGCTCTCAGGGTAGTGGAATACCCAACATGGTTAGCCAACATTGTTCCAGTACCAAAGAAACAGGAAGGTTAGAGTTTGTGTATACTACCAGGTTCTCAACCGGGCCAGTCCAAAAGATGACTTCCCCTTACAAAACATACACATCTTGATTGATAATTGCGCAAAGCACGAGTTGCAATCATTCGTAGATTGTTTTGCTAGGTATCATCAAATATGGATGGATGAAGAAGACGTTGAGAAAATGGATTTCATTACACCATGGGGCATGTACTGCTATAAGATGATGCCATTCGGGTTAAAGAATGCAGGAGCCACCTACATGAGGGCCATGACCACCATTTTCCCTCATATGATACACAAGGAGATCGAAGTGTATATAGATGATGTCATCATCAATTCCAAGAAAGCCACTGATCAAATAGAAGATTTGAGGAAATTCTTCAATAGACTGAGAAGGTACAACTTGAAGTTGAATCCCACGAAATGTGCATTCGGGGTTCCTGCCAGGAAACTATTTGGGTTCATCGTAAGTCGCCGAGGGATAGAACTAGATCCACCAAATATCAAAGCCATTTAAGAATTGCCACCGCAAAGAACAAGAAGGATGTAATGAGTTTCTTGGGGAGAATTAACTACATCAGCCGGTTCATAGCCCAATCTATGGTTATCTATGAGCTGATTTTCAAAATGTTGAAGAAGGATGCTTCCACAAAATGGACTGATGAATGACAGAAAGTTGTCAACAGAATCAAGGTAAACTTATCAACACTGCCAGTCTTGGTTCTGCCTGAGCCAGGTAGACCTTTGCTACTCTACATCCTAGTGTTAGATGGTGTCTTTGGTTGCATCCAAGGGCAACGTGATGAAACAGAGAAGAAGGAGTAAGCCATTTGTTATCTCCGTAAGAATTTCACCCTGTATGAAGCCTGGTATTCTCTGTTAGAACGCACCTGTTGTGCTCTAACTTAGGTGGCCCAGAAGCTGAGGCACTACTTCTGTGCCTATACTACATATCTCATATCTAGGATGGATCCTTTGAAGTACATCTTTCAGAAGCCCATGCCCACTGGCAAGCTATCCAAAAGGAAAATCCTTTGGAGTGAATTCGACATTGTCTATGTGACTCAGAAAGCAATCAAGGGACAGGCAATAGCATATCACCTTGATAAAAACCCTGTAATTGGAGAATACAAACCCCTAAAGATGTATTTTCCTAACGAAGAGGTATCGTTCATAGTAGAAGACATTCCAGAGTCCTATGATGGTTAGAGGATGTTTTTCAACGGAACGAAAAAATCAAAGGAGTTGGCATAAGAGTAGTACTAGTATCAAAAACTGGACAACATTACCCAGTGTCCACCAAGCTCAGATTCCCCTGCACTAACAATATGGCCGAGTACGAAGCATGCATCTTAGGGCGCAAGATGTCCATTGCCATGAATATCCAAGAGTTGCTAGTGATTGGAGATTTAGACTTGCTTATACACCAGGTCCGAGAAGAACGGGAAACTAAGAAATCCAAGACACTCCCATACTTGCATCATATACAGGAGCTGAGAAAGAGGTTCACAAAGACGGAATTTTAGCATGCTCCTAGAGTCCAGAATGAGTTTGTCGATGCATTGGATACCATATCATCCATGATACAACATCTAGATACAAACTTCATTGATCATATTCCTTTGAAAATCCATAATCATCCAGCTTATTGTGCTCAAGTTGAAGAAAGAGCAGATAGAAAACCTTGGTTTCACGACATCAAGGAATATTTGGCAAAAAGAGAATATCGAGAGCTTGCAAATACTACTCAGAAGCGCACACTTCGAAGATTGTCCAACAATTTATTTCATAGTGGAGGAACCCTATATAGGAGGACTCCTGATTTGGGGTTACTAAGGTGTATCGATGCAAAGGAAACATCCAAGCTACTAGAATAAATCCATGTTGGGACATGCGGTCCATATATGAACGACTTTGTCTTAGCCAAGAAAATACTCCGAGCATGTTATTTTTGGATGAATATGGAGACGGATTGCATCTAGTACGTCTGAAAGTGCCACCCTGTCAAATACATGCCAACATGATAAAGGTACCTCCCAATGAGCTTAATGCAACAAGCTCGCCATAGTTGTTTGCCGCATGAGGAATGTATGTTATCGGACCAATAGAACCTGTCGCATCAAAGGGCACAGGTTAATCCTAGTAGCAATTGATTATTTCACCAAATGGGTTGAAGTAGCAGCCTATAGAGCAGACTAAGAAAGTCGTCGCAAACTTCATTGTGACCGTATCGTAGTCGATTCAGGATTCCATAATTAATCATTACTGACAATGGCTCCAACCTCAACAGTGACTTGATAAAAGCTATGTGTGAAACCTTCAAGATCAAACACAAGAATTCCAGAGCTTACAGGCCCCAAATGAATGGAGCTGTAGAAGCCGCCAATAAGAATATTAAGAAGCTACTAAGGAAGGTGATAGAAAAGCATAAGCAGTGGCATGAGAAGTTATCATTTGCTTTATTCGGGTACCGCACCATTGTCTGCACATCAACTGGTGCAACTCCTTACATGTTGGTTTATGGTACAGAGGCAGTCATTCCCGCCGAAGTAGAAATTCCTTCCCTAAGGATCATACAGGAAGCCAAGCTTGACGATGCAGAGTGGGTAAAAATTTGTTACGAGTAGTTGGCTCCTATAGATGGAGAGAGAATGAATGCAGTTTGCTATGGTAAGCTTTATCAGAATAGGATGTCCAGAGATTTCAACAAGAGATTCAAAGATGACGGTTCACACCGGGGAAACTGGTGTTAAAAAAGATTTTTCCACATTAAGATGAAGCCAAAGGAACATTCTCTCCCAATTGGTAGGGTCCATACATAGTTCATCGGGTTCTAACAGGAGGAGCCCTTATACTCGCATAAATGGATGGAGAAGTTTGGCCAATGCCGATCAATTCAGATGAAGTCAAGTGATACTATCTGTAACCATTTATGATTTCATTATGTAATTTGAACTACATTTGACCCGATTCCCATTTAAAAGGGGCTATGTAGGCAACCTTATGGGTTTGGTCACAATTCGATAAAATTTTCATTTCCCCATGCAATTGGAAACTGGGGCGGAATTTTGAGGAGGACCCTCAAATTCCGAAGTAACCTCAGCCGATTATTGCAAGCAGCCGTCAAAAGTAGCAGGCCAGTAAACTGGGACAGAATTTTGAGGAGGACCGTCAAAATTCCAATACATGAGAGGTTGCAATGTCCTGAACCACATCACAGTCATCGGTTCATGTAACAACTATTTCTTAAATATATAGTTATGTCATATTTTTAACAAACTCATGCATGTTTATTATCGAAATCACTCAGTTTAGCAACGATACCCCTATGATACATACCATCTTATCAGATCAGAGCCGAACATGGGAAGCAAAGTCAACAGGGACACAAGCTAACCAGTCCCATTTAGAAAACTCACGACTTTTATTTGGATGTAGGCACCCAAGTCGAAAAATCATATATTATACGCTCATACTATTCAAGAAACAACCCTCAGAACCGTCGCACCTATTCACATTTTCCATTTGTGTAGAATATCCCCAACATTTGCAATATCATAATCAACTACCAGCTATCAACTAAGATTTTTTATTTTAATTTGTCTTTCATTTTCTTGCATAAGGCTACCATTCTGCCTTCTAAGGTTAAGCTCTATCTGCATCTGTATTTCCTGCATTGTATAAGGCTACCATTTTGCCTTTCGAGGTTAAGCTCTACCTCTATCTACATTTTCTGCATTGCATAAGGCTATCATTCTGCCTTCCGAGGTTAAGCTTTACCTCCATTTGCATTTTCTGCATCACATAAGAATACCATTCTGCCTTTCGAGACTAAGCCTATCTCCACCTGCATGGATGAAATATTGCCACTTTATTTTGCACTTGCATCGACTAAAAGATCACCACCTCATTTGCTTTCTGCATGGCTGAAAATCGCCACTTTATTATGCACTTGCATCGGTTGAAGGATTACCACCTCATTGGCTTTTTTTGTTGGTTGAAATATCGCTGCCTCATTGCGTGGCTGAAAGATCGCCACCTCATTGCATTGGCTGAAAGATCGCCACCTCATTTACTTTTGCATTTGCTGAAATATTGCCAGCTTATTGCTTGGCTGAAATATCATCGTATCACTGCATGGATAAAATATCGCCACCTTTATTTACATCTTGCATCGGCTGAAAGATCGTCGCTTAATTTAAATCCTGCATTGGCTGAAAGATCGCCATTTTACTTACATTTTGCATGGTCGAAATATCGCCACTTTATTTGCACTCTCATGGGTTGAAAGATCACAACCTATCGCATTGCATGGGCTTAAAGATCGCCAAACTGTCCAAGGGCGTCATTGTTCGGAGGCATCATCTTCATAGCCTAAGAACGCCACGTCATTGCTTGAGGACCATTTTTATCTCTTACATATCATTATTCAAAGGCACCATCGCTCGAAGGCATCTTTCTCATAGCCCGAGAGCATCATTTCATAGCGTGCAAATCCGTTATTGTATGCTTCATGGCCCAGGACATCATGGTCTAAGGACGCCATCCTAACCGCCTAAAGACAACATTCATGGTCCAACCGGAACTTGCATCATGTTTAATTTTATGCACGATATATGCATGTATTGCTTATCTGCAAGTAAATTGTCCAGCAATGACCATCTCAGCAGGAGCGATCCCGCTCTAATTCCCGCAGCCCTATTAGACTCTAACCATCCGCCCCAATCCAAATGTTGTGTCCGTTGTTGGAAAACCTCATCGGCATACTTTGCTGACGGATCCTAAACTATATATGGCTTGATTCCAGTAAGTCCAGGGATATGTAGGCAGCTCAGGAACCAAAGCATGTTCTATCTTCTCAAACCACTTCAGTCGGTCAAAATTAGTCATCATGTCTTTACCCGACAACTCTTTCATCCTTCCTGGATAAAGAGGGGCAGCTGTTCATACCCAATATTTTCCTGTATATTATATATATGCAAATAATTTCAAAATAATATATATATATATATATATATATATATATATATATATATATATATATATATATATATATATATATATATATATATATATATATATATATATATAAGCATGTCCAAGTATTTATTATTTTTTTGGTTTATTAAAAAGATTTTAAACTGATTTTTTGCACTATTTTAGCAATATAAAAGCCAATAAGTAGTATTTTAATTATTATTTTGGTGATTAATATATTTTATTTTTATATTTATGCCAAAATATAGCTAAGATAATTGTTACACGTTTTTATTAATCGATTTGGTATTTTTGAGCTAAATTTGCAATAAATTACAATTCTAGCCTATTTTAAGATTTAAATAGCGTTTACAATCATAAAACTTATATTAGTATTTTTAATTTAATTATTATTTGTTATTAATTAATTTAGTGCCTTCAATTTGTTTCAAATTTATTATACTATTTTTATAAATTAAAAAGGAAAAAGTGGCTATTTAACTTATAGCCTTATTTGCATTTCAATTATAACCAAAATCAACCCACCCGTTAACCCAATTTCTTACCTCAAATGAACCATCCTAATTCCAATTTAACCCAGCCCTTAACCTCTTTAAAACTACCCGACCCAGACATTTTTTTATCCCGGCCATTGATCTATGAGATCAACGGCCCTTATGCGCCTTTTTAATCCTAAAGACCACCCTAATCCTCTCATTTCCCTCTATATAATCCGCCTTGAAACCCCTTCGTCTCTCAAGCTCTCTTGAAGGTTCTCGAAACCTTAATCGTCTCCTATCGTCTTCAACCTCAAGACCCACCGGAAACCATGGCTCCTCGGACATGGTAACCTTACACTCACCCCATGTTACTCATGTATGCTCTATATTTGAAGAATAGAGGCTAGACCTCGAAGATCTTCATCCAAACCTTTTCCAGCTCGAGTTTTTACGGCCATCACCGGCCTTGCTCCGGTGTATCCTGATCCTATGAGCCTGTCTCTGACCTCTCTGGCCAAGATCAGACCTTTTACAAAGCCTTTCTCATTCTAGGGTACTTCTGAAAACCTAACTATTCTAGGTTTTCTCCGATTTTTCTTAAATCTATTATATATATGTGCTCTACTTGAGGTTTTGAACGATTTCCTCAACTTTTCTTTCAAACATTACTTTCAAATTTACTTCTTTCTGATTTAGGGTTTCCTGAAAATGTTCAAATGTTTCTCTGACTTTTCTTTCACTTTTTTTTGTGTGTATTTGTCTCCGTTGTGATCTTATATTTTCTTTTCTACCATGCATGTTCTTCTACTGTGTTCTTATGTTTTTTCCTTTTATCACGCATGTTCCTCTACCGTGTTTTATATATTCCATTCTTTCTTCTACTGTGTTTCTATGCTATGTTTCACATGATTTCCACTATGTTCTGCTATTTGCCTTCCACTATGACTTGATATGCTTCGCCTACTGTATCCTTCTACCACGTTCTTACGGGTTTACCGTTTCACTTCTGTTATACCTTGTTTTAAGAGACCTTTAAGCATGCTTTTCTCTATTGTTTCTTCTACTCTCATTGTGTTTCGAATTAGTTTCTTCACTCTGTTTACTTTGAATTCTCAACTGTATTAGCTTGCTTTCTCGTGAGTTTCTGAAAGAAATCTCTGATCCTGTTTGACTACCTATTCCTCATCTATGTGCTTGACTCGAGGTGAAAACCCTAGAATTTGGGGGTTTTACCGAGGTTTGATCATGTGATTGAACTAGGGTTTTTGTTTGACAACCCTTGACTTTTTGAGTCTATGAACTAATTTTGAACTTATTTGTTTGCATACAACTCTGAACCTTTTTTTAATTTCTTCTACGCTAGACTCTTCTACTGATTGGCATGCTAGTTCTTCGTGTTTAAGCATGTTTGTATGCTTTTATATGTGTGATGAATATTTCTCCAAAAAGGTTTTCCAACTTTTGATTGATTCACAATCCCTTTTTTAGGTCTGATTGGTTGATACTGGTTTTCCTCAATTTAAAATATTTCCCATCTTTCCGACTTGGTTCATTCATACAAAATTTTTACTAGCTGTTAATTATTTCCTTTCCTTAAAGTGTGCGACCATGTACTGTCAAGACCTTGTCCTTAAATAAACCTCTATGTATTTACCTCTCTTGTACTGCTTTGAAAAGATGTTTGATTAATCTTTTTCCTTATTTATTTTTACCCGTTTAAAATCAGAATCCCTTAATTAAAGGGAAACCTTGTGTAATTGATTTTCAAACTATTTTCTTACCTATTTTTGCATGCTTTCTACACTATGAATATGTGACTTTCTTTAATACAAAACGATCAACACACATTAAACACTTCATGCACTTATAATCTCACAGTTCTATTCTAAACTCATAGCATCCTGACTACTTGTTTGCACTTTGACTTTACAAGACTGCTACTTTATTTTGCTTGTTTCCTTGAGACTGGTATATTCTAGTTTTGGTATTAGCATCATCCCAATGTGTTTACTTACAGCTTTTACATCCATGTCTATTTAATGTTAAGATGGAGTTTTAGAATGTTAAATTCCTTTCATTTGTTTCTGCAATGAATCCCTGCACCCCTATTTCCGATATGTGCTTTGAGTTGTAGTTCAGAACATGGCAATATTCCAGTTATTATTCATGTTTGGACTTGATTCCTTAGGGGATCCTAACTTCCAAAACAATGTGTTCTAATAGGCTGGTGGGGTGTGCCAACATTTTCTATTGCTGGATATGACCACTATCCTTGCTTTGCCACTCCCATTTTCCCCTTTTCAAAATTCCTTCTATGCACTTACACTCATTCCTAGCTTCTATGTTCTCCCCCCCCTCCTGTGAGCCATGCCTTGGCCCTTCCACACTGCACTATGTCTCAATCCTATAATGTATTTGGGTGTGAGAACTGCCCGGAGTCCATTTGAGGCTCCTAGGGAACTCCAACACACCCCAAATGAGAAAGGCTTTGGATCTTGATCTTTGGAGTTGGTTTACTTTATGCTTTGGGCAGGAAACTTTAATCAGGCTCTCCTTGGTTTAAATTTTATTTGTTTCTAATGTAGTTTCTTTATTTTATTCTTGGACTGTAATAATTTTGTGATAAACTTCTAGGGTGATTAGTGAAAAAAGGAAGGGTAACCAGGCATGCAAAAGGTAGATATCATGCTCATAGGGAAATACTGCACCACTGTATTCATGTATCTTGCTTATAGCTTTGCATGTTTGCATACATATAGATACCATGTCAATGAAAATCCTGCATTATCACATATAGATACCATGTCTATGAGAAATCTATAAGGAATAGTTCATCACATATAAATACCATGTCTATAAGGAATTTAGCATCTTATATATAGATACCACGTCTATAAGGAATTCTGAATTATCACATATAAATACCATGTCTATAAGGAATCATGCATTATCACATATAGATACCATGTCTATAAGAAATCTAGATCCTGCATATGCATTGGTCACTAGGCAAACCTATTTATAGGATTTAAAACTAAACAACATTCAGATATCATGCCCATAGGATTTCTGCACCCTTACTACACATGTAAAAAGTGTTTAAAGACAATAACATTGAGAAAGTATGCCTATAGGAACTATCGATCAATCCTGAATCGTTCATTCGCTTATAGGGCTGAAATCAGCAATGATAATGCTTAACGTCTGTAGAATTTACTATCTCTCGCCTTCCTTGGTCAATTGACAACTTCTTTTCCTAAATCAGCATACTTCTTTTCTGAAACTGATAGATATCATGCCTATAGGTTTTCGTTTAACACTTAGGCAAGCCATAAGGTAACTTATAAATTGACTCAAATTTTATCAACTACAACCAGCAGGTAGGCCTGATTCGGGCTTCTCATCTGAAATGTGTAATAGATCAGTCTACCACAACTCTTAAGTTTAATCAAATCCTAATTAGTGCATGTAAGACATGCTAAGCTATATGCTTCCTTTTGTTTTTAAGGAGGTGTGTCTGAGCCTTTCTATCTGTTATGTGTTTCTCCCCATATTTATTAAATATGTGTTTTCATTGTCGCCTTAGAATGTCATTTGAAACTATAAAACCTCACACCCTTTCCCTTTAGGATTAGTATTCCCAAATACCTCCGGGGCTTATAGGATTGGGGCGGGTAATAGCATGCAATAAGTAAAATGAGACCATTCCGCGTTTAATACCTAAATGGGGTGGAAAATGGTAGATATGGATATGATGACCACGCGATAACACCATGTGTATAAATGGTTACTGGGTGTAGTGTGGGGTGATCCATATTATTTATAAACCTAGGACCCGCCTCCCCTTTACTTGTTTATTTTATTCAGAATTTCAAAATTGTTTTTTTCTCAAATTTCAGCTCTTTAACTTCCTTTAATTGCAATTACTTGCAACAATTATATGAAAACACCCCTCATATTTTTAAACTCTTACTTGTCTACTTGTTGTTTGCACATAAAGTCACAATTATAGTATGGCTGGGAACCACACTAGTGTTAGAAACACGTTCTCAATGCAATATACTAAACGTGTACTCTTTTGTAGGTTTTGATGAATGACAAACGAAGCAAAAATTGATATATGACGGAATTCAAGTACAAGCGCACAATGGTTGCGAATAAGATTGAAGTTCAAGATATAGCTTTTAATTGTTATTGAGTTGTTCTAAATTGTAATCTCGATCCTATAACTTGACTCATAGTATGGCCTCTCTCATAAAACTATTTTCCAAAATCATGCATATTTAATTCTGTGTCAAAAAGATTTTAAATCATGCATATTTACATTAGACAAAATGTTTTCTAAACATGCCTCAAAAATCTGGGCTAAAATAATCGATTATGTACTTATGATAATTGATTGTTTCTGAGCCAAGACTGCATGACAATCGATTATGAATTAATGGTAATCGATTGTGAGTAAGACAGTGAACATCAGGTTTTTCCAAATCTGCATGATAATCGATTGTGAACAAATAACAATCGATTGTTGTTGAGGTAAAGTTTTTCAATACTCAAAATAATCGATTATGAACTAATGGTGATCGATTGTGTTGAGTTGATGTCTTCCAGTGATTTTAAATTTAATTAAGTAATCGATTATGTCTTTAGATAATCGATTATCACTGAGACAGTAAGTTTTATGATCTTCAGAAAATAACAAGTAATCGATTGTTGCAAAGGACAATCGATTGTTGAAGCTGGCCGTTGTCAAATGATTTTCAAATACCATAAGGTAATCGATTATTGATTCTGTATAATCGATTGTTTTGATTAAAATCCGGAAAAGATTTTTTGAACGTTATTGGGTAATCGATTATTGATTTTGTATAATCGATTGTTTTGATTAAAATCCGGAAAAGATTTTTAGAACGTTGCTGAAGTAATCGATTATTGATTTTATATAATCGATGTTCTGCTTAAAATCTGGAAATGATTTTTAAAACGTTGCTGAAGTAATCGATTATTGATTTTATATAATCGATGTTCTGCTTAAAATCTGGTAATGATTTTTAGAACGTTGCTGAAGTAATCGATTATTGATTTTATATAATCGATGTTTTGCTTAAAATCTGGAAGTGATTTTTAGAACGTTGCTAAAGTAATCGATTATGAACTTAGTGTAATCGATTATCTGATTTTGAATATTGCCAGTAATCGATTATAGATTATGTATAATCAATTGTGAAGCGTTAAATCTGGGATTGATTTTTAAACTGACTGGCAGATAATCGATTGTTTGGTCTTAATAATCGATTATCACTGAGTAATTTTAGCAACTCTTAATTGGCAATTAGACAACGGTTGAACCAACTTTTTCAACTATAAATATAGCTTCATTTCAGTGTTTTAAAAACAACAACATACACAAACTGATCATTACATTGCTATAAGCTTTCATTCAATTATTCTTCATTTTCTACTCATTTCATAAAGCTTTTGAGAGCCATATTATTGCTTAAAGTTGTTGTGATCTTGAACATATTCTTTTACTCATATCTACTCAATAAGGAGTACTTTAGTTAAGTGAGTGTTCAAGTATTTGATATACTTGTAAGAGAATTGCGATTCTCTTGTTTCAAGGAACTTGCGTTTCCTTGGGTGAAGTCTTTGAGATTGCGATCTCCGAGCAACTGTTTGAGGCTTGTGTCCTCAAGTGTGTAACGGTTTGTTGAGCACCCTTAAGCTTAACAAGATAGTGAAAAATCTCGAGAGAGTCTCTCGGGGACTGGACTAACCACGTTGGTGGCCAACCAGTATACATCTTTGTGTAAGTTTATTTTTCTGCATTTATTTTACTTCCTGCAAAGTTTAAATTCCGCAAGAAAACGCTAAATTCTATTAATACGCTATTCACCCCCCCTCTAGCGTAAAGCGTAGTTTCTAACAACTAGTAGATCTCGAGGGTGCCTAACACCTTCTCCTCGGGATAATTTCGAGCCCTTACCCAATATCTCATTTATAAATCAAAGTGTCCTAATGCACTTAATCATTAGATGGTGACTCTTCAATTCAGACACAATTCCTAAAAGGGAACAAGTTGTCCTTCCAAATGTCATAAACCTGATTTCATAATAATGGGGGGGGGGGGGGGCATCGACAAATGTGTTCCAGTTTGCTTATATTGAGCTAACTCCTACACTCGAGGAAATAGCGGGTTATGTTGGTTTTAATAGGAATCTTAGAAATCAATACTTGGTGGAACCTGGAACAGAAACCCCTCATAAGTTTCTGGACTTATAAATCATTAGCGGGGAAGTTTGGGATGGAAATTTGGGCAAAGGATTATGTACATTCTATTTGTTGTACCGATGCTAAGGGAATCCCCACAGTATTAAGATGCCAAATACCGGTCTTACTCACTCGAAAAAGAGAGATAAGTGGGAAACTTGGATTAGCTATTATAGTGGCATTCCTGGTCTTTGTCTAAAAACCAGGAGAGTCGCAAGAGCTGTCACACCTCCTTTTTACACATCACCTCGAAAGGATAGTATATAAGGGAGTTTTTCCAATTTAAGTGATATTATTCAAAATGGGATTATTTATTTATTTTTCAAAGTCATCACTTGGGATAGGTTTGTTTCTGGTGTCCCAAGTCACCGGTTTATTTTAAAATCCCAAATCGAAGAAAATTCGACTTTCCTTGTGAAGTCTGCGAACCAGAAATTCTGAATAAGAAATTCTATTAACCCGAGGGAATGTATTAGGCACCCTCAGATTCTGTGGTTCTAGCACGGTCGCTTATACTGTAACAATTGGTCTATTATCGGATTTTAATACATGCTAAAACCTACATTGCAATTTTAAATTATTTACTACTTTTTAATTAATTTTAAAGAAGATTGAACGTTGTTTAGAACATGTCTGCAATCATAAACACATATTATTCAACATATTAGGATTTGAATTTGGGTCATATGAAATACACACCCGAGTTTAAGAAGGTAAAATTATTAAATAATGCGCCTAAAAGCAACTAATGCGTTGTTAACTTTGCGAAGCCATAAAAATTTGCTAAATGGTGCGTTCCGAGTTCTAAGTATTTTAAAAGAATATAATTAAAGAGGGCCATACATTTGTGATTTTATTTGGCGCGGCATATCTCAATTTCATTTTTAAGGGATGTCTTAACTAAATTTTGGAGGGCCATGACTATTGTTATCCCTTATATGTCTCACCCATGTTAATTGATTAAGGAAACCTAATAGATTCTAGGTATTAATTAGGCTAACTTCCGATCTTAACTCTTTAACTAGGGGTCTAAATTATCAAAAGTTCCAATTCATGACTTGGGCCAACAAGGGACCCAAATTCGATTTTTGTGTTAGCAATGGCATGGGACTAATTTCCTTATGAGACTCACTACAAGAAATTGGATAATTAGTGGCGACATTTAGCAGCAACCCTTTAAGTTGCTACAAAATGTATATTATCAGTAGCGACTTTAAAAGTCGTCCCAGTTTGAATATATTTAGTAACGACTATTTAAAAGAGTTCGAAACCCCAATGACATTTGATGGTACAATCTGATTTTGAAGATCTGGTGTTTGCTTCTTGCGAGGTTATTTATTCACCTTTGTCCAGTTGTTATTCTTTGTATCTGATTTGCTTGGACTTGATGCAAATTGCCTTTGAGCATTAAGTACCTTCCCTTTCACATGCATTCTGTAGCCTTAAGACTGGAACAGTAGAAACAGTTTTTGAAATCCCTGACTTGTTGAAAGACTCTGCACCATCAGGGATATTAGCACCAGCTAACACTACTTTTAGTCCATCTGTTGTTGCTGCCTATGTTACACCCTGTAAACTTAAAACTGTGCACCATCAGGCAGATTCATTTTAGTATCATTTCTGCCACTCAATTGGTACTAACAAGCTTAGGCCTCCACAATTTCCATACGAGCAACTTGTTTTCTGATTGAATAGTGTGTTTTTGTGACTGCTTGTCTTAATACCCTTGGTATATGTTAATTATTATATATATTTTGATTATCATAAATCCTTCCCCTTTTAACTATTAAATTAATTTATTTATTTTTTTAATATATATATATATATATATATATATATATATATATATATAAAAGTTTGTTGAATATTGAGAATAGAGTCGGCCAAAGATATAGAGATGGAGTAGAAAACTTTCTTAATTGGGAATTTTAGTCAACCAAGGGTGAAAACTATGATTCGGTGTCCTTGTAAAGGGTGTATGAATACCGAGCTCAAGCTAAGGGTTGGTGTAAGAGGAGATTTATTGAAGAAGGGTTTTGGGATTTTTATAAAGTGTGGGACTTGCATGGAGAAGTGTTAGTTAGATTTGAAACTTCTAATATTGCAGCTAGTGATGAAGCGGAAGATGATATCATTGAAGAGGATAATATTAATAAACTGATTCATGATTCTTGTAGATATACGAGTGTGGAGGATAATAATAATAATTCAGAGGGCAATGAAGAGCCAAATGTGCGTTCAACAAAGTTCTACAAATTGTTAAAAGATGCTGAGACAGAACTATATCCTAGTTGTTAAAAAGTCTCGAAGTTGTCTTTTGTTGTTAAACCACTTCACTTGAAGTGTCTTAGAATTGGAGAAAAAAATCGATGGATGCATTATTGAGCTTCTTTAAAGAAGTTCTTCTCGAGGGATCATTTGTGCCTAATTCTTTCTATGAAGCATAGAAAGTTCTTTGTGACCTCAACTTGGGGTACACCAAAATAGATGCATGTCGGAATGATTGCATTTTATATTGGAATGATTATGCCGATGTCCAAGAATGTCCTAAGTGTGGTACATCTAGGTGGAAGTTATAAGAACACGGAGGCAAGAAAGTATCTCATAAAATCTTGCGGCATTTTCCAATCAAACCAAGGCTTCAAAGATTGTACATGGCAAGAGAAATAGTTAACAAGATGAGGTGGCACAACGAGGGAAATGTTGATGATGGCGCCTTGCGACATCCATCTAACTCAGGAACATGGAAATCTTTTGATACATGACATCCCACCTTTTCAGCTGAGTTAAGAAATGTTCGGTTAGGTTTGGTGAGTGACGCGTTCCAACCTTATGGGAACATAAGTTCTAATCATAGCATTTGGCCAGTCGTACTAGCTACGTATAACTTGCCACCATGGGATTGCATGAAAAATCCATATGTCATGATGACGCTTCTTATTCCAGGCCCCAAGTGTCCGGGAAATGATATCGATGTATTTTTACAACCAATGATTGAAAAATTGAAAGAATTATGGGACGGGGTGGAGACTTATGGTGCACACTCAAAATCTAATTTTCTTATGCGTGTGGCTATCATGTGGACGATCAATGACTTTCCGCATATGAAAATCTTTCAGGATGGTTAACTAAAGGCAAGCATGCATGCCCATGTTACCAAGATACAAAATCGACTTCCTTGCGTAGTAAGTTGTGGTATATGGGTCATCGTCGCTTCCTTCCCATGGACCATCCATGGTGGAGAAGTAGGATGTTATTTGATGGAAAAGTTGAAATGGGAGTTGCACCTAACCGTATAACAGGTGATGAAGCACTTGTGCAATTACAAGCTTTGGGTAATGTGAGTTTTGGTAAAGGACAAAAGAGAAAGCGTGATGCTCATAGCAATTCTTACAATTGGAAGAAGAAAAGTATCTTTTTCCAATTGCCTTATTGGAAGTGTCTTATGTTACGACATAACCTTGAAGTGATGCATATCAAAAGAAATGTGTCCGATAATATTATATCAGCTGTCATGAATATGGTTGGAAAGACAAAAGACACATTGAAAAGTAGATATGACTTGATGGATATTGGAATCAGACAAAGGTTGCATCTCATTGAGTAGGGGAATAATATATTGTTACTGGCAGCATGCTATGCATTCTACGCGGAAGAAAAGCTGAAGGTATGCAATTTCTTAGCTAATCTGAAGGTTCCTGATGCATTTTCCTCAAACATTTCAAGGTGTATCAACGTAGAGGAGAAAACGATACATGGATTGAAATGTCACGATTATCATGTATTGTTTCAAGACATTTTTCCAGTAGCTATGTGTGGTTTACTACCCAAGGAAGTGTGTGATCCAATTATAGACTTAGGAAAGTTTTTCAAGAATATATACTCTAAGTTCTTGACAATTGAAGATGTTGATATCCTAGAGGTTGAAATTCCTATTATTTGACCAAACTTCAACTTGTTTTCCCTCCGGCTTTCTTTAATGTCATGGTTCATATTCCAATTCACTTGCCAAGTGAGGCAAAGCTTGGTGGACCAGCTCAATATCAGAATATGTATCCGATTAAGAGGTAATTTATTGTTTAATAATTTTGATGCTACAGTTTAGGATGAAACACATTATATTAATAAGTCATTTTATATAGGTATTTATGAACACTTAAGTCATATGTTTGCCACAAAAATTGTCCAGAAGGTTCAATTGCAGAAGGTTATTTGGTAGAGGAAAGCCTCAAATTTTGTTCACGATATTTGAAGAATATCTCAACAAAGTTCAATAAACCAACTATGAATGACGATGGATCTGTGTCAAATGATGAGATGTATATCTTTTAAAAAAGAGGGCAAACAAAGGTACCTCAGAAGGCATCACGCTATCTCATGATGAGTTTAAACAAGCATGTATGTATGTGCTTCAAAATTGTGAAGAGGTTTCACATTTCATGGAGTAAGTCTCTTATTAACTTCAAGATAGTTTCACATTGAGATTATTTGAATCTGATTTATCTTAGCTAACTTAAAATGTAGGGAATATACAAGAGAGATTGAAAGCCAAAGTTCAATTAGAGCTCATAAAAACGGGTTTCTTGATACAAATTAGAGCCAAAGACAGGAACAATGTCTTGCGAAACAATAAGTCGACCACTTGTGTTCTTGGAAAACTTTTGTTGTGTGCTACTGCCTGGAGCTTGTGGTTGCCTATTCTTTTATGTTGTGTTCATCAACATAGTTGTTTAGGCATTCTTTACCATTTTATCTAGCTCTGAATTTGAAATATGCATTGTTACTATAGGTGTATCATGTATTTTAGTTGTCTCACCAATGTGATTATCCCCCCTTGCAATCTCAAGTGTAGCACATATGTCCTTTGCATTAATATTTTACTTTTCAGTTCCTGTAGAGCTCATTTTTTTAGCTATTGATCATGTATCATTATCCATCTGTTTCTACTTACTTTCAGCCTCCTTCGTAAAGTGTTCCCCCTCAATCACCAAAGCATCAAAAGAGTTCGAAACCCCAATGACATTTGATGGTACAATCTGATTTTGAAGATCTGGTGTTTGCTTCTTGCGAGGTTATTTATTCACCTCTGTCCAGTTGTTATTCTTTGTATCTGATTTGCTTGGACTTGATGCAAATTGCCTTTGAGCATTAAGTACCTGCCCTTTCACATGCATTCCTGTAGCCAAAGTTCAATTAGAGCTCATAAAAATGGGTTTCTTGATTGGTTTAGCGCACGTGTAGGTGTCTACTCAAATGATAATATTGATATTAGTTTATTCATCCCATCATGTTATTGGTCATAACAATATTGTTCGTCTTTGTAGATATTTGTATTATCTGCTCAAGGACGCATAAATGATGAGCTCATAAGCTTAGATGTCGGTCCTGCACCATTAGTACATCGATATTCAACATTAGTGGTGAATGGATTTAGATTCTGTACAAAAGAGCTTTCATTGAGAAGAAAAACGCAGAATAGTGGTGTTCATGTGAGATGAGATGATTCATACTCTAATAAGAAGTATTATGGTGTATTAGAGGACATTTATGAGTTTTTTACGTGGAAAACAGAAAAGTTTAGTTATTCAAGTGTCATTGGTGGGATGTGGCTCGCTTAGGAAGAGGATATAAAATTGACAAATATGGCTTCACAAGTGTGAATACTCGGTGTGCCTTGAATACAAATGAGCCATTTGTGTTGGCATCTCAGTCAGAACAAGTCTTTTACTTGGAGGACATGGTCGATAATGATTGGCTTGTTATTGTGAAGACAAATCCTCATGACCTTTTCAAAATGCCTGATAATGATGATAATTGTGTAGATATTGAAGATGCAGAATTAATGAATGAAGAAGTTTATCAGCAAGAGGAAGCTGAATTTAATACTTTGTGCACCAGTGACCAAGAAAATATTGTTGAGGTGTCTCTACATAGGGATAATGTTGAAACACAAAGTATGCAAGCTCAAAACAATGTGCATAATGAGGAAGATGATTTCATTAATGACAATCATATAGAAATATCAGAGAGTGAAGATAGCGAAGAAGAATTATTTGATGATGATGATGGGAAGGACACCGATACATCCTCTTGAAGACTAAGAAGCAAAAGACGAATGATATAGATGTTACATCCTATTTTGAAAATTCTCTATATATTTGACCATGACTTTATTCTACCCCATGTATTTATTTGAAATTGTCAATGAACCAAAGATAAGTGATGCTTGAATCTTTATATTTCTTTTTTTTATTCTCTTTTGATGCTTGAAGCTTTATGTCTATGGCTCATTTTTTAAAGTTCTCTATATGTTTTTTCTTAGTAGACTTACAGTGAATTTAGTTCGTGATGCTTGTAGCTTTATGTCTACATCTAATATGAAGCATTTTTCTTTTAGGTTATCCCACTTCTATTCTGCTAGCCTTTTCATGCCTTATTTTTCTTTGTGTTCAACTGCTTTACTAACTGGGCAAAAGCGAGAATAGGTAGGCATGTAATGCTTATTCAAAAAGATTAGTATCTTTGCCAGCTATCTATTCATTTCTTGTATTCATGCCAATCCAGACTAGGTTAGTTATCCTTCTGTCCAAGCAACACATATGGCCGTAGAGTACATCCAAACATGCATATGCGCATAGAAATGTAGAATTATTCACTTGAAAATGAATTAATATTTTCTCTACTATGATCAATAATTTTCTATGTATGTTTTATTGCAGGAAATGAGAGGAATTGGACAAGGAAAGTGTGGGAGAGGCGGGACGAGCTGTGGTCGTGAAAATTTTCAAGGACGTGCCAATTCTAAAGAAACGTCTCAGCCACACATACAGACCGGACGAGTATCTGATCTATCTATAGAGATAGGACAAGCAAGTACTCCCCTTTACTTGTTTATTTTATTCAGAATTTCAAAACTGTTTTTTTTCTCAAATTTCAGCTATTTAACTTCCTCTAATTGCAATTACTTGCAACAATTATATGAAAACACCCCTCATATTTGTAAACTCTTACTTGTATACTTGTTGTTTGCACCTAAAGTCACAATTACAGTATGGCTGGGAACCACACTAGTAGATCTCGAGGGTGCCTAACACCTTCTCCTCGGGATAATTTCGAGCCCTTACCCAGTCTCTCATTTATAAATCAAATTTCTTCTTAGTGTCCTAATGCACTTAATCATTAGGTGGTGACTCTTCAATTCAGACACAATTCTTAAAAGGGAACAAGTTGTCCTCCCAAATGTCATAAACATGATTTCACAATAAAAGGAGCGCATCGACAAATGTGTTCCGGTTTACTTATATTGAGCTAACTCCTACACTCGAGGAAATAGCGGGTGACGCTGGTATTAATAGGAATCTTAGAAATCAATACTCGGCGTTACCTTAATTAGGCTAACTTCCGAGCTTAACTTTTTAACTAGGGGTCTAAATTATCGAAAGTTCCAATTCATGACTTGGGCCAACAAGGGAACCAAATTTGATTTTTGTGTTAGCAATGGCATGGGACTAATTTCCATATGAGACTCACTACAAGAAATTGGATAATTAGTGGCGACATTTAGCAGCAACCCTTTGTTGAAACACGTTCTCAAGTCGCTAAAACTAAACGTGTTTTCATTTCTGTAGGTTTTGATAAATGACAAACCGACGCGCATGGAACATCGACATATGTCAAAGTCCAAGAACATGAGAAACAAAGAGCAAGATCAAGAATATCAAACAAAGTTATAAATGAGTCACTTTATAGTGTGATCTTGATCCGACAACTTATTCAAGTCTTGGCTTCTCTCGTAAAATCATTTCCATGCATCATTGAGTTAAACCAAAATGATTTTCAAACATTTTAATTTTAGCCAAAATGATTTTCAAACATGTTTTTCAAATCTGGACATAAATAATCGATTATGTATTTCTTATAATCGATTATGTTAAGACACTGTTAACCGAAATTTGCAAATCAACAAAATAATCGATTATGTCTCTTCTAATAATCGAGTATGTTGAGGCAGTGTATAACCGGATTTTCAAAGCAACAAAAAAATCGATTATGTCTCTTCTAATAATCGATTATGTTGAGGCAGTGTATAACCGGATTTTCAAAGCAACGAAATAATTGATTATGACTTTTAGGTAATCGATTATGTTAAGACCGTTGCCAAAGTATTTTTAAATCGCTGAAATATAATCGATTATAAACAAGGCTATAATCGATTATGCTTGCACAGAATCTGCTTCCGATTTTTTAACGTTAACTGATAATCGATTATGTAACTTGAATAATCGATTATTATGCTTAAAATCCGCATATGATTTTTGAACGATCTGCAGATAATCGATTATGTAGATCAGATAACCGATTATGCAAGCACAAAATCAGCAATTAGTGATTGGCAATTAAGCAACGGTCTTGGTGACTTTGAGCACTATAAATACACCTCAAAATCACTCTTTTAAGTACAACAACTGATTACATTCTTGCTAAAGCTTACATACTCTCATATCAATCATTTTATATTCATTTCATAGCTTTTTGAGAGCCAAACTCTTGACTAAGTTGTTGTGTTCTTGAGCGTATTGTTTTTACTCATATCTACTCTATAAAGAGAGTCTTGTCTTGAGTGCTAAGTGTTTGTACACACTTGAAGGAATATTCTAATCCCTTGTTGTAAGAAGGAAAAGTAGTTCCTTGGTTTGAAGTCTTGAGGTGCGGTATCCTTGAGCAGGTTGAAGTCTTGTAGAGTGTATATTTACGAGTAAGTGTAACGGTTTGTTAGGAACCGGTAAGCTTAACGAAGTTAGTGTAAAACTAGAGAGTCTCTCGGGGACTAGACTAACCACACGTTGTGGTGAACCAGGATAAAATTCGGTGTGTTCTCTCCTTATCAATTTAATTACTGCACTTACGTTATTCCTGCAATTTTTAATTCCGCAAATTTACATTGTTTTTTATTATAACGCTATTCACCCCCCCTCTAGCGTTAAGCGTATATTCTAACAATTGGTATCAGAGCCTAACTCTCTGAAAGACTTAACAGTTTGAGAGAAACAATCCATGGCTTCTACTCGTAACATTAATGCAGGACTAGGTGAAGGACAATGCTTCACAAGGCCACCACTCTTTGATGGCACAAATTATACTTACTGGAAGGAGAGGATGAGGATTTTCATTCAATCAAACAACTTCCAATTGTGTAAAATCATAAAGAATGGAGAACAACTTCCAACTAAAAAGGTTGGAGATGAACTCGTCCCGAAGTCGGAAGACGAATACGATATGGACGATATCAGAAAGGTGGAATATAATGCAAAGGCCATCAACATGCTATTTTTTGCTGTAAATCCCGATGACTATCAGAAAATCTCATGTTGCACCATGGCTAAGCAAATGTGGGATAAATTGGAGATCACCTACGAAGGTACGGACCAGGTAAGAGAAGCTAAAATAGATTTTCTAACCCACGAATATGAACTTTTTCATATGAAGGAAAGCGAGAAGATAGACGATATGTTCGAACGATTTTCAAAAATCGTTAATGATCTTCATGCTCTCAAGAAGACTTTCACGGATAGGGAGCTTGTCCGTAAAATTCTTTGAAGTCTCACTCCGGAATGGCGCTCCAAAGCCGACGCTATTCAAGATTCAATCGGCATTACAAATGTCACAATCGATGGGCTTAGAGGTAATCTCAAAACCTATGGATCTACTATTCTTAACCCTCCTTTGGATGATCAAAAGAAGCGAAGAATCGCCCTCAAGGCAAGCACGGCTCAACCTCAAAATGATGAGGATTCAAGCGACGAAGATAACGAGTTCGGACTCGTTATTAGGAAATTTCACAAGTTCATGCGAAAGGAGTATGAACGAAAAGGTAAGCGACAAGGAGACCAACTAAAGTGCTATGGATGCGGAGAAATCGGGCACATAAAATCAAATTGTCCAAATACCAAAAAGGAGAAGAAACCCGTCAAGAAACAAAGAGCATACATCTCTTGGGGAGGTGACTCCGGAGACGTATCAAGTGATGGAGAAGGAAACGAGACCGCAAACTTGTGTCTTATGGCACACGAAGAAACTCAAAATGAGGTATGTACTACTTCTAAGAACTATTTCACTTTAGAAGAAATGCAAGATGCATTTTATGAGTTGTGTAAAGAGTTTATTAGCGCTTCTAAATCTATAAAAGATTTAAGAAAACAATTTTCTTCAAAAGAAAAGGATTTTGAAAAACTTACTCTTGAAAATGAGAAATTAAAAGAGGAAAACAAGTTTTATGGCAAAAGAAGCGCCGATAAACCCGAAAGCTCAAATAAGGATTGTACTTCTTGCAAATCTCTAAAGGAAGAAGTAGAAAGTCTTAGAAGCACTTTGCCCAAATTCAATTCTTCACATAACAATATCAATGAAGTGCTTGTAAATTTGAAATCCACTAAGCACGGTATAGGCTTTAAACACGAGCCAAAAGAAAAAGTTGAGTCCATTCCTAAACCACCTACGACTCAACTTAGGCAAAACAAAATAAATGTCAACACTCAACCTAGAAATTTTAATCCTAGAATTGCAACTCATCCTAGAACAAATGCTAGGAGATATATTGGAATGTATAGAACACCTAGACAAGATTTTCAAAAACCACATCAAAACTATATTCCTAAAAATAGAGTGAATGCTAGAAGAAATGTTGGCATGTATAGACCACCTAGACAAGATTTTCGAAAACTACATCAAAACTATGCTCCTAAAAATAGAGTGAATAAATTTAGACCCCCAAATTATTATCATCCTAGAAGAATGCACAATCCGAATGTCATTTGTCATTATTGCAATAAAATTGGACATATTGCTCCCGCATGCTTCACTGGACATAGACATTTCACTGCAGGACAATCACCCCAACATTTTGCACCTAACACACAAGGACCCAAAATGGCTTGGGTACCAAAATCTCATTAATTTGTTTTGTAGGTGTGTTTGAAGGGATCAAGTGTACTTTGGTACCTTGATAGTGGATGCTCCAAACATGTGACCGGGGATGCATCAAAATTCCTTCAACTAAAACCCACGGAAGGAGGAAATGTTATTTTTGGGGACAATAACAAAGGAAAGATTATCGGCATTGGATCGGTCGGTAAGGACGAATCCTCCTCCATTAAGCATATTTTGCTAGTTAAAGGTCTTAAACATAATCTCTTGAGCATAAGTCAATTATGTGACAAGGGAAATCTTGTATTGTTTGACTCCGAAGAATGCTTAGTTATCCGTCGTAGTGATTTCAAAATTATTCTTCGTGGTATTAGAATGGATAATATCTATATGGTCGATCTTGAAAATTCTTCATCAAGTTTTGTAAATTGCCTTATGAGTAAAGAAGACGACATGTGGTTATGGCATCGTAGAGTAGCTCATGTAAATATGAATCTTTTAAACAAACTAGTTTCACAAGATTTAGTAATTGGTCTTCCAAACATGAAGTTTGAAAAAGATTCTATTTGTGATTCATGCCAAAAAGGGAAACAAACAAATGCTTCTTTTAAATCCAAAAATATTGTTTCAACCACTACACCTTTACAACTTCTACACATGGACCTTTTCGGACCATCTAGAATTAAAAGTCATGGTGGTAATCTTTATGCTTTTGTTATTGTTGATGACTATTCCAGATTTACATGGACGTTATTTCTTGCTCATAAAAGTAATGCCTTTCAAGATTTTAAAAGTTTTCTTAAACGTGTTCAAAATGAAAAGAACACAACCGTCACTTCCATAAGAAGTGATCATGGGGGAGAGTTCGATCATAATATCTTCGCGGATTTTTGTGACGAACTCGGTATTGAACATACCTTTTCGGCTCCACGTACACCACAACAAAATGGAGTGGTAGAACGTAAAAATCGATGTCTCGAAGAGATGGCTAGAACCATGCTCGATGAGGCCGAAATTCCCAAATATTTTTGGGCGGATGCCGTGAGTACCGCAAGCTATGTTTTAAACAGAGCTATCATTAGACCGATACTCATGAAAACTCCCTATGAACTCTATTAGGGAAGGAAACCAAATCTTTCCCATCTTAGAGTCTTCGGTTGTAAATGTTTTATTCACAATAACGGAAAAGATAACTTGGGAAAATTTGACGCGAAATCTGATGAAGGAATTTTTCTTGGTTACTCATCGCGTAGCAAAGCATATAGACTTTTTAATAATCGAACCAAAACTGTTGAGGAATCTCCTCATGTAGTATTTTTTGAAAATGATGCTCGCTTGGCGAGAAAGGATTCTTGTGTTGATCTTGCAGATACTTTAAAGAAAATCAATCTTCAAGACGAGGTACAAAAGGAGGATCCAAAGGAAGTTCAAGATGAAGTCATGGAACAACCTTCGGAAGAAGTACCACCACAAGAAGAAGAATCGATGATGCCTAAGGCTTGGAGGATGTCTAAAGACCATCCTCTTGACAAGGTAATTGGCAACATCGATAAAGGGGTAAGTACACGAAACCTTCTTAAAGACACGGTAGGACATATGGCTTTTGTTTCACAAATAGAACCTAAAACCATTTCCGAAGCAATTGTGGATGAGCATTGGACCTTGGCAATGCAAGAGGAGCTTAACCAATTCAAACGTAATGATGTTTGGGAATTGGTGCCAAGACCCGATAATCACACCATAATTGGTACGAAATGGGTTTTTCCGAATAAATTAGATGAAAATGGTATAATCACTAGAAACAAAGCTAGGCTAGTTGCTAAGGGATATAATCAAGAAGAAGGCATTGATTATGAAGAAACCTATGCACCCGTTGCACGCCTAGAAGCCATTCGTTTATTACTTGCTTTTTCATCATCTATGAATTTCAAATTATTTCAAATGGATGTCAAAAGTGCCTTCCTCAATGGGTTTATTCAAGAGGAAGTGTATGTTGAACAACCCCCGGGCTTTGAAGATTTTACATCTCCCGACCATGTCTTCAAGCTTAAGAAAGCTTTATATGGTCTTAAACAAGCTACTCGAGCTTGGTATGAACGTCTAAGTAAATTTCTTTTAGACAATGAGTTTGACAGGGGGAAAGTTGACACCACACTTTTTATCAAAAATAAAAACAATGACATTCTATTAGTTCAAATTTACGTCGATGATATTATTTTTGGTGCTACTAATGATTTTCTATGCGAGGAATTCTCTAAGTTAATGACTAGCGAATTCAAAATGTCAATGATGGGTGAGCTAAACTTCTTCTTGGGGCTGCAAGTGAAACAAATGAAAGAGAGAACTTTCATTTGCCAATCCAAATATTGCAAGGAGTTGTTAAATCGTTTTGAGATGAGCAACGCCAAAGCAATGGCCACCCCAATGAGTACATCCGACCATCTTGACAAAGATGAGAAAGGTAAGGAAGTAGACACCAAGAAGTATCGAGGTATGATCGGATCTCTTCTCTATCTTACTGCTAGTAGACCGGACATCATGTTTAGCGTGTGTTTATGCGCTCGATATCATCATGTCCGAAGGAGTCACACTTAACTGCGGTAAAACGGATTATGAAGTATCTTGTTGGAACAATAAATGTGGGACCATGGTATCCCAATGGTTCTTCATGCCAACTTGTTGGCTATTCCGATTCCGATTTTGTGGGTTGCAAATTGGACCGTAAGAGCACTAGTGGCACTTTCCATTTGCTCGGTAGCTCCTTAGTTTCTTGGTTTAGCAAGAAACAAGTTAGTGTTGCGTTATCCACAACCGAGGCTGAATATATAGCCGCGGGGAGTTGTTGTGCTCAAATCCTTTGGATGAAGCAACAACTCTCGGATTATGGTCTTAGTATTGATCATGTTCCTCTTCGATGTGACAATACTAGCACCATAAGCTTGACGAAGAATCCTATTCTTCACTCAAGAACGAAACACATAGAAATTAGACATCACTTTATAAGAGATCACGTTCTCAAGGGCGATGTCGAAATTGAATTTGTTGAAACCAAAAAATCAATTGGCCGACATCTTCACAAAGCCTTTAGAGAAAGAGTCCTTTTTCCGCATTCGTAGTGAACTCGGAATTCTTGACTCCACGATGATCTAATTCATGCATTGTATTTGTTTTAAATAATTACTAACTTGAGCATCGGAGGTGCATAATTCTTTTTTGCAGGTATCGCCCCAAAGACATGGGGAATTTTCAGGCACTGGTAACATATAATCGATTATTGACTAAGAACAATCGATTATTTATAACATCTCGGTTTGCAGGAATTTGGCAATAATCGATTATCATATATTACTAATCGATTAAGTTGAGATTCAGTGTTACAGGTTTTATAATAATCGATTATTTAGTACTGCATAATCGATTATCTTTTATCGTCTCGGCTTTTAGTTACTTCACTGGACTGAAATAATCGATTACCATATTAACCAAAATCGATTATTCCCCGAGCCCGGATCCTCATAATACTTACTGTCTTCAAATAATCGATTATCTCCTATCGCATAATCGATTTCGTCTCTGACTACAATTCAAAATAATCGATTATTCAGCCTCCATAACCGATTACCAACGGTCAGTATTCAAATTTTTTTACCGTTCATGACCGTTTGGCTTCATAAATCTGAAGCTTTTTGCTCCATAAATGCCTCACTTCTTCAATTCTATAAATAGATGTTTTCATCCTTCAAATTTCTCACTTCATACTTCACTCTTAGCTTCAAACAATCTTCCAAAGCCTTCAAACTTTTGAAACAACTTCTATTTCTTCATACTAATGGCAAGCAAGCACTCTAAACGCTCTCGCTCCGTCAAACAAATTGCCTCCTCTTCCGCCGCTCCTCCACCCGTTTTCAACTATAAAGACGGCTCTTATTTTCGTTTTGATGCTCAACCCGAACTTCTTCGATTCATTGAAAAATTTGAGAATCGAGAAATCCTTCCGCCTCGTTTTTCAACTACTCGGTATCTTCGAAATTGCGCACCCCCATCAACAGAAAATATTCTTATACAAAGCCAACTCATTGACTTTCTATATCTTCAAACTCCTTACATTCACCCTGCTCTAATCCGTGCCTTCTATTCAAATCTACAGCAGGATGAAGATGGTGACCTTGTCTCTAACATCAATGGAGTTCCAATTTTTGTAAGTGAGGAAAACTTGCAACTCCTCACTAACCTTACACGGAATGGTGAAGACATTTCTCTCTACACTAGAGAAGCAGGCACTTTATTTGATGAACAACTTCTTTTCCACCAAATTGGTATTGGCGACTGTCCGGAGAATCGTCGCCTAACTATTACTTACATGCACCCAGAATATCGTCTACTATTTAATTTCATCACCCGAGTTCTAAAACCCCGAAAATTCAATCATACAACTCTCTCTCATGAGGATTCAAAACTCTTACATGCAATTATCACCGGGGCTCGCATCAATTGGTGCAAGTTCGTCATGACGCATATGTATGATGCAATTGGGGACGATAAGCCACTCCCATATGCCTTTCTCATAATGGCTATTTTTGAAGCCTCCGGTATCGACACCTCCGTCGGTCCACACAAAAAGGCAACAAAGCATTGGGAAATTCAAGAATCTTCATTTCCCAACATTGGTGAAAATCCTCCTCCTCCTCCTACTCAAATTCTTCGTCCTCAAACTCCTACTCTTCAAACCATTTCGGACCAACTTGCTTCTTTGTCAACCTCAGTGGCTCGTATTGATCAAAACGTCACTCGTTTGACTTATGAGCTTCATGGGTACTTTGATCATATCAACTATTCAAATGCCCAAATTGTTCTTCCGGATGGAGTGCCGGATGCCGAGCCGGATGTTAATGATGACAATGAATAATAAATTTTTTATTATGTATCGTTTGAATTATATTCTGCCTATTTTTTGCTTTCTCGTGTATGTTTAATATTTTTTAATGAAAGTCCATTATTTTTGCTAATGTCAAAAGGGGGAAGAATAAGGGCTATGCTCACTCACAAATACATATTGGCATAAATTGAGGGGGAACTCATAAATTGAGGGGGAACTTATACTTATATTATGCATATCCCGATATTGGTTTGCCATTATCAAAAAGGGGGAAATGGTTGAAACACGTTCTCAAGTCGCTAAAACTAAACTTGTGTTCATTTCTGTAGGTTTTGATAAATGACAAACCGACGCGCATGGAACATCGACATATGCCAAAGTCCAAGAACATGAGAAACAAAGAGCAAGATCAAGAATATCAAACAAAGTTATAAATGAGTCACTTTATAGTGTGATCTTGATCCGACAACTTATTCAAGTCTTGGCTTCTCTCGTAAAATCATTTTCATTTATCATTGAGTTAAACCAAAATGATTTTCAAACATTTTCATTTTAGCCAAAATGATTTTCAAACATGTTTTTCAAATCTGGACATAAATAATCGATTATGTATTTCTTATAATCGATTATGTTAAGACAGTGTTAACCGAAATTTGCAATCACCAAAATAATCGATTATGTCTCTTCTAATAATCGATTATGTTGAGGCAGTGTATAACCGGATTTTCAAAGCAAGCAAAAAATCGATTATGTCTCTTCTAATAATCGATTATGTTGAGGCAGTGTATAACCGGATTTTCAAAGCAACGAAATAATTGATTATGTTTTTTAGGTAGTCGATTATGTTAAGACCGTTGCCAAAGTATTTTTAAATCGCTGAAATATAATCGATTATACACAAGGCTATAATCGATTATGCTTGCACAGAATCTGCTTCCGATTTTTTAACGTTAACTGATAATCAATTATGTAACTTGAATAATCGATTATTATACTTAAAATCCGCTTATGATATTTGAACGATCTGCAGATAATCGATTATGTAGATCATATAATCGATTATGCAAGCACAAAATCAGCAATTAGTGATTGGCAATTAAGCAACGGTCTTGGTAACTTTGAGCACTATAAATACACCTCAAAATCACTCTTTTAAGTACAACAACTTATTACATTCTTGCTAAAGCTTACATACTCTCATATCAATCATTTTATATTCATTTCATAGCTTTTTGAGAGCCAAACTCTTGACTAAGTTGTTGTGTTCTTGAGCGTATTGTTTTTACTCATATCTACTCTATAAAGAGAGTCTTGTCTTGAGTGCTTAAGTGTTTGTACACACTTGAAGGGATATTCTAATCCCTTGTTGTAAGAAGGAAAAGTAGTTCCTTGGTTTGAAGTCTTGAGGTGCGGTATCCTCGAGCAGGTTGAAGTCTTGTAGAGTGTATATCTACGAGCAAGTGTAACGGTTTATTAGGCACCCGTAAGCTTAACGAAGTTAGTGTAAAACTCGAGAGAGTCTCTCGGGGACTGGACTAACCACACGTTGTGGTGAACCAGGATAAAATTCGGTGTGTTTTCTTCTTATCAATTTAATTACTGCACTTACGTTATTCCTGCAATTTTTTATTCCGCAAATTTACATTGTTTTTTATTATAACGCTATTCACCCCCCCCCCCCTCTAGCGTTAAGCGTATATTCTAACACCCTTTAAATTGCTACAAAATGTATATTATCATTAGCGACTTTAAAAGTCGCCACAGTTTGAATATATTTAGTAGCGACTATTTATGGGTCACCTCTAATGTGGCTAAAATTTTCACTCCCGCTAAAACTAACAATTTGGCACCATATTTAATATGGCGACTATTGCAAAGTCACTGCTAAATATGAATTGCAGCGACGGGGTGTTTGAACTCTTTTGATTCTCTTCTGATGCTTGAAGCTTTATGTCTATGCCTCATTTTTTAATGTTCTCTATAAGTTTTTTCTTATTAGACTTACAGTGAATTTAGTTCGTGATGCTTGTAGTTTTATGTCTACATCTAATATGAAGCATTTTCTTTTAGGTTATCCCACTTCTATTCTGCTAGCCTTTGCATGCCTTATTTTTCTTTGTGTTCAACTGCTTTACTAACTGGGCAAAAGCGAGAATAGGTAAGCATGTAATACTTATTCAAATGGATTAGTATCTTTACCAGCTATCTATTCACTTCTTGTCTTCATGCCAATCCAGACTAGGTTAGTTATCCTTCTGTCCAGGCAACACATATGGCCGTAGAGTACATCCAAACATGCATATGCGCATGGAAATGTAGAATTATTCATCTGAAAATGAATTAATATTTTCTCTATTATGATCAATAATTTTCTTTGTATGTATTATTGCAGGAAATTAGAGGAATTGGACAAGGAAAGTGTGGGAGAGGCGGGACGAGCTGTGGTCATGAAAATTTTCAAGGACGTGGCAATTCTAGAGAAACGTCTCAGCCACACATACAGACCGGACGAGTATCTGATCTATCTATATAGATAGGACAACCAAGTAACCGGAGTCAAGTACCTTTACAGTCCAGAAGAGTATCTTTAGAAACATAATCATCACGAAATGTAGTAGAAACTATGCATTGCTCTCCGGAGGTTGAAAGTTGTGCAAGTTAGTTTCTTTTCTTTGTTGTTTTGTGAAAATTATTTTTGCTGATTGAGTGGAGCTACTAATGAACAATAGTATCCTTTTACTTTGCAGTTACTTCGAGCAATAAAAAAAGAGTAAGAGGAAGAGGAAAATACAAATCTAAAAGTTTAGAAGTAAAAAACTAAGTGTGGTGGAAAAATCAAAATTATGATTCCAGAAGACATTGATAGAGCAGTAGGTTCTGGGGCTAGAGATATTGTTAATTACTGTGGTTTGATCATGAGGAGCACTATCTCGTTCCAAGATGGAAATTGGCAGAAAATAGTTCTGAAACACAGAGAAGTAATGTTGTTAAAGGTCAAGGTAATAAACTACTTTCAATATTATATTGACTTTGAGTTGCAAGGTTTATTTATGTGGTTAGGATATTGAATATAATGTTACATTTATTGTCAGGATAAATTTGAAGTTTGCAGCGCGTTGCCGAGAGCATAGGTTTCAGGCATTTGTAATTAGCACTTGCAAAGGCTTATTAGAGCATGGAAAGCTCGACCCAGCATTCTGTACTCTAAGTACATTACTAATGAAGAAAGATTGTCTCATCGACCTGAAGATGTTGAGCTTGAGGACTGGAAATACCTAATATAATATTTTGGAAGTCCGGAATTTAAGATTAACTTAATACTTGAAGATTGTACCTTTGAATGATGATTTATTAATCTGTTTACTTACAGGTTGTAAGTGAGAGGAACAAAAGAAATAGAGAAAATCAAAAACTAAGCATACTTGTGGTACAAAGTCTTTTGCAGAAATAGAGGAATCTATGGTAAAAATATATTCAGTACCCTACTATCACATATGATTATTTGTTGTTTACATATTTATATATTTGCTTATATATTTTTTCTTCATAACTATATTGCAGAGAAATACTATTACTGGAGTATTGGACACACCAGATAAAGTTTGGGGGAAACAACATACACGCAAGAATGACAAAGGCGAACTGGTGTGGTTGGATTCACAATCCCAACAAATTCATGTAATTATCTAAAACACTTATAAAGTTCTATGTTTCTGTAAGTTTCATTTAATATGTTTTATTATGTTTTGATTTAAATGATTATGCATACATGTAGAGTCAACTCCAGGAAGTTGTCGCCCAGCAACAATCTGAGGAGAACGAGCATCTCATGACTAGAGATAAGATCTTATTCTCCGTTGTTGGTGAGAGAATAGGCTATGTTCGTGGAAAAGGATACAGAAAGAAGACTCATAAAAAGAGTAGCATTCAGTAGGCACACATAGAGGCCAGCGTGTCTTCTGTTATTGATATTGTGCGTCAAGAGATGGAAGCCGAAATGGATAGGAAGTTGCAAGGAGAACATGAACAAATGGCTGCTGAGTTGCGAAGAAATATAGAATTTGAGTTGGAAAGGAAGTTGGCAGAGGAGCATCAACACACAAATGCAGAAGAAGACAAGAGGATCTCTCTAGAAGTGGAGAAGAAGATGCACGAGCAATTTGCTAGTTTTTTTACCAAAATGCAATAACAACAGGTACTTGCTTCGCTCTTTCTTGACAAATAGAAACTGGTTTCCGTTTTCTGCTGAAGTTCTTTTAGTTAAACTTGGCATCACCTTGAGATTTGTTATCAAATTAAACAAAGTAATAGTATAAAGCAAGTCTTTGGTAGAATTTGTACCATTCCCATGCCAACCCGTACTGGTTCCAAGTTGTTAAGATGTTGGGTTATATTCTTTATTTGAGATATAGTAATGTTAACCACAAGCAGGGGTACATTTGATATGGTGTCCTCAAGCAATCAAGGTTTGGTAGAAGACTGAAAAGCAGGAGATGTTGTTTATGTCGCTGAGATACATCTAGTTCTTGGTCTTAATGTTACTACTGTGGTGATTTCTCGATGAATTGGTCAAATATGGTCATTGCATGTGGTGATTCCTGTTGTATGTATGCATCTTGTCTCATGTACTGCAGTTGTAATCCCAGTAGCTGTATATGATTTGCATCTCTTCTTATACTGCTTGTGACATCTTCCACTTGTAGGTAGTGGTTTCCTTTGTAACTTGGAACCAGCTCCCACAAATCCTGCTAAATATTGTTGCCTCAACCATGTTGCATGCTTTTTATATCTGCATTTTACACCAGCTCCTGTGACCTTCTGCTCTTGCTAATGAAACCTCTAATGTTCCTCCCTTGCATGGCTCCCTGTATGTGGAGATTCCCTTATCAGATGCTTTGAGTTGCTCCTCTGTCCTACAGTTTTGCACCTATTGTAGGTGTTTGTGATTCTGCCCTTTTTGTTGTCATTAAGGTGTGTGTGTGTTGCTGCCCTTTTTTGTCCATGCTTCTATGCTTGTGCCTACCCTTGGCTTCCTTCCAGTGGAATGGGTGCATAGCATTAATACCATCAACTGAAATTACACTAAAGAGTAGGGCATAGACACGATAACATTCCCTGCAAAAAAGAAAAATAAGTTAGTAAAAAAAGATTGCACCATACTCTCCTCCACAAGGATTTGAGTATGATGACCATGTGATTGATCCCCTGCCCTAAACCTCTCATTTGTCTGTTGTTCCTTCTCCATATCTAATTCCTTGCTACCTTCACCCTTATGTATAGACATTGTAGTTTATCACTGTTCACCAACCTTCTACCATGTGCATCCAGATCCTCAAAGTCAAAGCATTCAAGAGAGCCATGATCTAAGGCATAGTTTGGAATGTAATCTGCTAAACGATTGCTTTCTCTGAGTGTGTGAGCTATATTTTACATTACATCATGACATAATCTTCTTGATCTCCTCTACTATCTCACTGATATTCCATGTTATTTTCCATTCTCCATCAATCACCGTTTTAAGCATCATTGAATCAGAAACAATATTGGGGTTGCATTGTTAGGGTGTGTTGATGAGTAAAAGTGATATGAATTATGTCCTAATGAGAAACAAACTGAAGTAATAAATTCCTCTATTTTTGGTACCTCATCATCTTACTGCAAGTTCATAAATTGTTTTCTTGGTGTTTTAGATTTTCCTCTTTACGTGCCAAGAAGGCTTACTATCCCTGTAGTTAGCTTCTGCCATTTTTGTATATAAGATTTTCCTCTATCGATCTTATATGTTTCTAGTTATAAATAAAGCTTCTACCCCTTTTTGCATATAAAGATCACTCATTTAAACTCTCTTGAATTGGTCTATGTGTTGATGTTGCTGCTGATTTGAAAATGATTATTTGGTTCAACTTGTCCCAATTAAAGTTGGCTTCTTTAAACTTTCTGGCTAGAAATAAAGTTGATTTCCTGGGATGCCTTGAAACTAGAGTTAAGGAACATAAAGCATATAGGATTGTTGATAAGATTGCTAAAGGGTGGAAGGTCCAATGTAATTATACCAAAGCTGTCAATGGGAGAATATGGCTAATCTAAAAGCCTCACATTCAGATCCATATCTCCTGTATGACTGACCAGTTTATTCATTGCTTATTAGAAGATCCTTTGAATAAGATCAGAATACAACTGAGTGTCATTTATGCTCATAATTCTGCAATTCTGAGGAAGCAGCTGTGGGATGATCTGAGACTAGTAAATGTTCCCAGTCAAGATGCATGGTTAATCAGTGGTGACTTTAATTCTGTCTTATACTCTGATGATAGGATTGGCTCTCCTGTCATAGATGCTGAAGTTAGAGGGTTTAACGAGGTTATTTCTGATCTTCAATTGACCTCTCTCAGATCAAAAGGGTGGAAGTATTCATGGACAAACAAGCAGGTCTATAGCAAAATTGATTGGGCACTTGGTAATTTTCAGTGGATTCAGTAGTATGGACATCTAGAAGCTGATTTTATGAATCCCTCAGTCTCTGACCATTCCCCTATTCTCATACAGTTTGGGAGTCAAAATTTATTTCATCCTAAACCCTTCAGATTCTATATTGCTATTATGGAGGATCCTCAGTTTTCTTCTATTTTGCAGCATGTATGGTCTCAGAAGTGTGAAGGTTCACCTTTGCAACAGATATGGTATAAATTAAAGAATTTGAAGCAGCACTTAAAAGAACTGAACAGTCATATGGCTTCCTATAAACAGAAGCTAATCCATGCTAGAGAATCACTGGATATTATACAGAATCAGCTTCTACATAATCCATGTTCAGAGCAGCTGTTTAAAGAGGAGAAAGCAGCTCTTAATGACATTGAGAAATGGAGCAATGTTGAAGAGCAAGTTATGAGGCAGAAATCAAAGGCATGCTGGATAGAATGTGGAGATGCCAATACAAAATATTTTCATGCTCAGTGGAAGATCAGAACCAGTCAGAATAATATTACTTCTATATACACTGATGCAGGTATAAAGCTGACAGATCCACTGGCTGTGGAGCAGGAATTTATTGAGGTATTCAAGTCATTAATGGGTGAATGTGCTGATGAATTTCCTTGTCTTAACACTGCTATGGTTAAGGAAGGACACTGTCTGACCTTATCACAGCAAAGGTCACTTATTCAGGATGTTACTCTGGAAGAAATCACTGAAGCTATCAAAGATATGCCTAAAGACAAAGCACCAGGTGTAGATGGCTTCCCTGTGGAGTTTTTTACTAGCAACTGGGAGATTGTCAAGGAGGATGTATATGCTGCTACAAAGGATTTCTTTACTACTTGTAAGCTGCCTTACATGGTCAACACTACTGCAATTACCCTTGTGCCTAAAGTTAAAGCTCCTAGAACAGTGAAAGATTATAGACCTATTGCATGCTGCACCACTATCTATAAGATCATAGCTAAAGTCATTACTAGGAGGCTGAAATCTGTTATTGATGATCTTGTTGGTAAAGCCCAGTCAGCATTTATTGAAGGGAGGAGCATCATTGATAATATCCTCCTCAGCCATGAAATATTCAAGGGATATTCCAGAAAAGGTATATCTTCTAGGTGTGTTATGAAGGTGGATTTGAGGAAGGCATATGACACTTTTGAATGGAGTTTCCTCAAACAATTACTTATTGATCTAGGATTCCCTGCTAAGTTTGTTAATTGGACAATGGCTTGTGTCTCTTCTGTGACTTACTCACTAGTGATGAATGGTGGTCTCACTACGCCTTTCACTGCTAGAAGGGGTATTCGACAAGGTGATCCCATGTCACCTTACTTGTTTGTCCTAGCTATGGAATACTTGAATAGGTTGTTGGCTCAGTTGCATAGAAATGGAGATTTCAACTTCCATCCAAGATGCAGGAAGCTGAATTGTGCCCATATTTGTTTTGCTGATGATCTACTACTATTCTGTCGAGCTGATATTATATCTATCCAGATTCTGCATGATGCTTTCCTTACATTCTCTGCAGCTTCTGGACTGTATGCAAACAACACTAAGAGTGCTGTTTATCTGGCTGGGGTTCATCAGACTGTCAAAGAGGCCATACTAGAGTCTTTGGGTTTCATTGAGGGTCAACTACCTTTCAAATATTTAGGGATACCTCTCCACTCTAAGAAGCTTGCCATCCACCATTATTTGCCACTGATAGAGAGGATAACTGAAAAAATCACCTGCTGGTCTGCCAAATTATTATCTTACGCAGGTAGGAGTCAATTGATCAAAACTATGATATTTGGAATCCAAACTTATTGGGCACAAATATTCATCTTACCAAAGAAAGTTCTGAAAAATATAGAAGCTGTCTGCAGATCTTATCTGTGGACTGGAAGTGCAACAATATCCAAAAGAGCTCTGGTAGCATGGGAAAGGATCTGTAGACCTATCACTGCTGGAGGCCTCAACATTATAGACATGCAGGTATGGAATAAGGCTGCAATCACCAAGCTACTGTGGGATTTGGCGAGGAAGAAAGATTTTTATGGATCAAGTGGATACACTACTATTATATAAAGAACTATGACATTGCTACAATGCCCATTCCCAAGGCAGCATCTTGAGTAGTTAGAAAAATAATAGAGAGCAGAATTCCTCTTATGAGTATTCAACAACTGCAAGGTGATCTCATGCTTATATTGGATGGATTGTGCAGGCTAGGAAAGTTCCATATTCAGAAACTGTACCATGTTATGCTCCCTATCTTTCCTAGAGTAGAAAGGAAGAATCTGCTGTTGACATCTAATGTTCTTCCTTGACACAAATTCACTACTTGGCTTGCTGCTCAAGGTCGACTCCCTACCATCGACAGATTACTGAAGATTGGAGTGAATGTGGATGAGAAATGTGTATTCTGTGATCATCATACAGAAGACTTTGCTCACCTGTTTTTTGAATGTCCAGTCACTAATCGACTGTGGCATAAAATATGTTGTTGCCTGGGCTATAACAGAACAATTGGTAGTTGGAATACTGAAATCCAATGGGTATGCTGCCTAGCTAGAAGTAAACTGTGGCATAAGGCTGTTGCTGCTACTGCCTTTGTTACCACAGTTGCACTCATTTGGAGAAATAGAAACTATATCAGATTTGAGGGGAAACCATTAGAGGAAAACCAGTTCTGTCGTGAGGTTGCATTGCTCATTCATATTCGTGGCAGAAACTGTAAGCGTTGGCAAACGGGACTACGACAACTTAACCATTACCCTTAGCCTTAGATGTAAATTCTTGTATTAGCATAGTATTGAACTGTAAAGTAGTAGTTAGTCCATACTACTACTATGAACTCTTCATTGTATTTTTTTTATATCAATGAAAGCTAAATGTTAAACTAAAAAAAAAGTTGGCTTCTTTTGGTTGATGTCTGTGGTTGTTTTTGTCGACTTGTATTCTGTCACTGTTATAACTATTAGTTCTCTGATTCTTCACTTTCAACATTCTATTTTTTTGCAGGGACAAGGCACTTAAACAGTGGTATCATTCAAGGATGGTGTCGGCAAGGAGCAGTTACAATGGTGTCAGACAAGGAGCAGTCACAAGGCACTTAATATTTTGTCATTTTTGGGATATGTATATGCGTAGAGTTATAATGCACAATGAAGTGTTGGGTAGTATATATGTAATTGACTTCTTAGTAATGATAATATTTATAATATTCGGCTTGATAAATTCTTTTGGTGTTTGTCAATCATTATTGGTTGCTTTAATATTGATAGTTAATTGATATTAATATCTCTATATGAAATTTTACAGAATTAGATCCCTAATGGCATGGATGTATATAATTTTGGTCGTTATAATTGTTGAGAAAATAACTTTTAGTGCCGACGTAGTTTTGTCAAAAAATTATAAACTGTTGCGATATATAAGTTGCCACAGAATGTCAATTGCTTTTGCGGCAACTTTAGTCGCTACAAAATATATTGTGTCTTTCATCGTTAAAACTTTTGTGGCCACTTTAGTCGCTACTAAATGATATTTATAGTGGCGACACAATCTTTCCACAAAACATAAATATTTTTGTGGCTACTTGAGTCGCTACTAAATGATATTTATAGTGGCAACATAATCTTGCCACTGAGCATAAACATTTTTTGTGGCAGGTTCAATCGCTACTAAAGGATATTTATAGTGGCGACAAAATCTTGCCTCTGAACATAAATATTATTTGTAGCAGGTTTAGTTGCTACTAAAGGACATTTATAGTGGCGACCCATCTAATATTTGTTCTTATGGAACGGATTTACAAGCTTTTTTTAATCTTCTGTGGCAACATAGTCGCCACAAAATATGATCTCTTAGTGGTGACCTCAAACATCACCACAAATAACCCAGTGACGATTTCCCTAGTGGCAATAAAAAGTCGCCACTAATACCCTTTAGCAGCGACGTCCATAGTTTTTGTGACGACTCTTTTCGCTGCAAAAGTGTGATTTCTTGTACTGACTCGTGGAATTAAAACAAATACAAAGTTGTATCAAGAACCAACATAAAATCTAAATTGAGAAGTTAGCTCTTGATGGGTTATCAATTCATACATGCCATAATCAGTGTTTATACAACCTAGATCTACAATGGTGATGAACCTGTGACTTCATACTTGAACTACAAACCCCAAAATTACGCAAATCTAGAACCGCATCATAGAAATCAGGACACAAAATAATAATGCAAGATAATCATGCTACATACTAATCCCAAAATTATCATGATACACTCTAATCGATCTAAACCAATAACACAGGGATGTTTTCACCCTTTACATGTTCAGATGCAAAGTCCATTGTCTTAATTACAGAGTAACATGAGGAACTAGATACCTAAAACATACTATTAAAACTGCAACACAAGAAAATCAATACAACAAATGAATGGCCTGTAAAGGAGCTTAAATTAATGCAAGGATAAAGAAGGAAATTATGTTTAAACACGGACAATTCATTATAGAAGGAATTCATTCTCAGATTTTCTACTTTAGTTACATAATTTCAAGCTTGAATCCCATATGTCACTTATAAAAGGCCAAGGAAATACATGGAACAAAAGAGATGAATAAAAGAGTGAGGTCAACAATCAACAACAACAAGGACGAGAACCAGCAGCAACTACAATCCAAGATGACCCAAATTATACTATAAGAGATTCAGATTGACACAAACTTTGTTCAAAAGTCCCTAAACCAGCCCTCAAGATCTCCGATATTCAAATTGTCTCACCCAAATCCAAACAAAAATTCCTCCAAGAATTGGAAAATAAGTAACCTCCAGAAAATTCAATAAAACAGCCTAAGCAATTGTATTTTTAAACGTCTATTTTTTCTCTCTTTTTTACGCTCTTTTTCCAAAAAAATCCCTCTGCCTTGCCAAGAAAGTTGAGGTGTCTTTATAGGCAAGAAAGTAGGGCAGTCCTAAGGGGTTCAATTATCATTTTAATCCATTTTTGATTTTTTTCGTTTTGCTACTTAGTCCTTCATTTTCTGACTTGCTAACCAAGCTAGTCTGATTTTGCAGCTTCTAGGAAGATTCCTAGGCTACTATTAAGAGATTCTCTAATTGAATTATCCCCAACTTACCCTTAAAGACCTTGAAAATTACCTATGCTACCAAACATACTTGGGCTCAAAACAGCTGGGCATCTTTGAATTGGGTCACAAATGATTCAAAGAGCCCAAGGCTGATTCCAAGTTAGCCCACATGAATATCCAAGACTCGAATTCTGACCCAAGCCTTACCACAAATTAATTATGTTTAAAAAATGCGAACATGCAACCAATATGATCCCTGCTGACTATTAATTCGACTCTGATAGAAATAAAAACCAAGAAGATAAAATTAAACAAAGCAGGATTGACCTTGTTTCGAATACTAACAAAGTCTTGCTAATCTAGTTTCACTACTGGTCGAATAAAATGAAACTAAGAAGAATGAGATAAAGCATGAAGGAGACGAGGAAAAGAAAACAAAGATAAAGAAATGAAAAGGATAAAAAATACCCTGGAGCAAAACAACCAGATGGCTGGGTTGAATAGGTCTCTGGTATTCTTCGATTTGAACCCAAATTGGTATTAATCGAATGTTCTTGTTAAGAACAAATGATTAATACAAATTTCAAGCCAAAATCACTCATGGACAGTAGGAGACTTTACTTTTTCTTTTCTCTTAGATCTGAAACTGTCCTTGCTTGGTGATGATTTGAAGAAATGTAGTGGTGAAATAGGGATAAAGAAAGGGTAACGGTTGCCTGGAAGAAAGTTGGGGTTGAATAGGGGTGGCGCCGCCACTAGAGAAGCTGTGGCGGCACTAGGGTTTGCAGCTTCTGAGTAAGATTTGAGAGGTTTGGGCGGGATTCGAGGGAAAAGGGGTGTGGATTTGGAAATAGGAGAATGAGAGGGAGCTATGGTGTCATTTGGTGACGATTAACCACCGGCCGTGGCCGTAGGAAATTTCCGGCGGGCGGCGGGCGGAAGAGACGGTGGCGTTACACGGGTTCTGAGAGATTTGTGAGATGGTGAGTAAGGGGGCGTAGTAGGCAACGTTTGGACATATAAATATTAAGTGATCTAAGCTTCTGAGTTGTTGGATCACTCAACCTGGATGGCCAAAATTGAATGAGGCAAAACGGCTTCGTTTGGTCATCTAGATGGGAGACCGGGTTAGGGCATGGATTTGGGTCGGTTCACGGGTGATTTTGGATGGGTTGGGGATTTAATTAATTGGGTTGGGTGAGTTTGGCCCAAATTTGGGTCTTTAATAAATAAGACCCAATTTTTAATTTCTTTTCTTTTATTTCTCTCTCTTTTTCTTCTTTTTTTTAAATCTTCTCTTCTTTTTCTTTCAAATTAAAACAAATCTAAAATTAATTCTAACAACTAGAGTAACTTACCAAACTATATTAAGCTCTAATTAATAGTTAACTCAAATGATTAAATACCAAATTAAAAGAAAACTAACAAAATTCAAAGCTAAAAAATAGACCAAGCAAAAATAAATCAAATTTTGTGATTTTTGTATTTTTTTAAAACCCTGATTACTAATTAATCTAAAAATATGCAAAATTAAATCTTAATTGCAAATGTAATACGTATTTTTGTATTTTCCATGAATTATGTAAATTAAAAGTGCACACATAAATACAAATAAACATGAAAATTATGCAATTAATCCTACAAATCAAGTAATTTAAAAGAAAAATCCTAATTTTGAGAATCGTATAAGAGTAAATCATGCGAGACAAAAATCACATGCTCACAGTTGCCCCTTTTTGCTCGGAGACAAAGGGTTTTTGGGCAAAGATAAATGAGCAATTATGAGGGATTTTTTCCTGTTTGGCACTCAATGAGAAGCATTTTTTTGAAAAAGTCTGACTGAACCTTGCTTCAAAGGTTTCCTACATATCCCTGGCTGTAAAGGAATCAAGTTAGTGTAGTTCTAGAAGTTTTGGTAGCTGGGACTATCGGGAGCTGTGATTTTACTGTTAATGCTGCTGCTGCTGCTTGTTGACCTCCTTATTACACCAAAAGGAAAATCAAAGCTAAGCTAGCTATGCCTATCAACTACGAATTACAAGATTCCTATCTATAAATCTCTTGAAGCTTGATCTTGAGTCTTAGCTGATTATGCTATGGAGCCCGATCTAAATCTTGATGCTCGCAAGTTGCAGGTGTTGATTCTTTCTTCAGCATTAGATCAGAGCAGGACATGCGAAGCTTGTGAGTTCGATCAAATTTTGAGCAGTCGCATCCTTCTCCACTTCAAACACTTTGAGTTCGCTTCTTTTTTATTCTTATCTTCTTTTCCTTTATTCTGGATTGAGACTCATTCTTTCGGTTATCTCGAATCATGTGCCTTGACGTAAAACCTATTCGGACACCAAAATAAACAAACAAACGAAATTTTGCTGCCCTAGTTTTCACTAGGAAAATCTTGTGAGTTATTTGCAACACAAATTTAAGCTACTTTTTCATTGAAAGCAAGAAAATCAGATTTGTGTATCCTTGGGAATGAATCCTTAAATTGGGAGGATCACCAGGTTATGTTGGAAAATGACCGGGTTATGCCAAAAAAGCAAAAGGTCATCGGGTTATGCCGGATAAATCCACGGGTTATGCCGGGATAAAAGAAAAAGGGTCCTTGAGTTATGCCAGGGAGGTACACGGGTTATGTCGTGATTAAAAAAAGCTCCTTAGTTTATGCCAAAGAGGTCCACGGTTTATGCCGGGATTAAAAAAAGATCCTTTGGTTATGCCAGGAAGGTCCACGGATTATGCCGAGATTAAAAGAAAAAGGCTACGTGGGTTATGCCAGGGAGGTCAACGGGTTATGCCGTGATTAAAAGAAAAAAGATCCATGGGTTATGCCAAGGAGGTCCACGGGTTATGCCGGGATTGAAAGAAAAAGGCTCCTTGGATTATGCCAGGGAGGTCCACGGGTTATGCCGGGAGAAAATGAAAAAGGCTCCTTGGGTTATGTCAGGGAGGTCCACGGGTTATGCCGGGAGAAAAGGAAAAAGGCTCATTGGGTTATGGCAGGGAGGTCCACGGTTATAGCGGGAGAAAAGGAAAAGGTCCTTGGGTTATGCCAAGGAGATCCACGGGTTATACCGGGATAAAAGAAAAAGGTTTTATATGTTATGCCAGGGAGGTCCACGGGTTATGCCTGGATAAAAGAAAAAGTCTCCTTGGGTTATGCCAAGGAGGTCCAAGGGTTATGTCGGGATAAAAAGAAAAAGGATCCTTGGGTTATGCCAGGGAGGCACGGGTTATGCCGGGAGAAAAGGAAAAAGGCTCCTTGGGTTATGCCGGGATAAAAGAAAAGGCCCTATGCTACCGTAATTTTGGATTTTCTTTTAGGAAATAATTATTTTAAACAAATTGCCCCAACACCTCTTTTTTTTTTAAATCGAGACATCCTTTTTTTAAAATTATCCTAGGAGAAAATTCGTCAGACTAGGTTTTCTATCTTAGGAGAAAGATTCATCATACTAAGATTTTGATCACAATAGGTTTTCTACCTTAGGAGAAAAATTCATCAGACTAAGATTTTGATTCTAGGAGAAAGTTCATCAGGCTAGGTCTTCTATCTTAGGAGAAAGATTCATCAGACAAAGATTTTGATCATAGGAGAAAGTTCATCAGACTAGGTGTTCTATCTTAGGAGAAATATTCATCAGACTAAGATTTTGATCCTAGGAGAAAGTTCATCAGACTAGGTCTTCTATATTAGGAGAAAGATTCATTAGACTAAGATTTTGATCCTAGGAGAAAGTTCATCAGACTATGTGTTCTTCTTAGGAGAAATATTCATCAGACTAAGATTTTGATCCTAGGAGAAAGTTCATCAGACTATGTCTTCTATCTTAGGAGAAAGATTCATTAGAATAAGATATTGATCCTAGGAGAAAGTTCATCAGACTACGTCTTCAATCTTAGAAGAAAGATTCATCAGACTAAGACTTTGATCCTAGGAGAAAGTTCATCATACTAGGTCACTTTTTTTTGTTTTCTTAGGAGAAAGATTCATCAGACTAAGATTTTGATTGGGAGGAAAATCCATCAGACCAGGACTTTGTCGTAGGAGGAACAATGTGAGGATCAATGAAAACAATAGCAAGAAGAATAAAGGCATAGATTCGAGAAACTTCCCTTTATCGGCTCTTCTCTTCTTCTTCTTCTTCTTTTTTTTTTGTCTGCTTTGTTTCTCTCTTTTTTCTTTTATTTTTTGTTTTTTTATCCACTTTCACTGCACTGCTATGTTCTTGTTTCACACAAAGAAAAACTTGTCAGTTTTGAAAATGATGGTCAGTTTGTGGCATTGGGTTTCGAGCAGCTTGGCTTCTGCTTCAATCGGCTTGAGTCAGTTTTAAGAGACCTTTGCTCTTGATCAACCCTAATTGTTTCACAGCCAGTATCATTTGTATTTGTGGCTTAATCGGCCTTGTCCCGATTGGAGATCTTGGCTCAGGTGACCTTTTCTGATATTTTTAATGACTTTCTGCTTTTTGAGCAATTTGTCTGTCAGAGAGAATCACAAGTTATCGTTGCTTGCGCCAAGCAGGATGACAAGAGTCTTTTGGGGAAGCCCTTGTATGAATCCTCAAGGCATGCTAACAGTAATAGCTGAATGCAATAGCCAAGTTTACTTTGTGCAACTGAAAAACTGGTAGAAGATTTTAAAATCTTTTCTTGCTTGTTTTGACAAGGATGAACTCAAAGTGAAGGACACAATGATGCAAAGAAACAAATATTAACAAGATATTCCCCCTGTATGAAGGACAGAAGGAATAGTTTTTTTTTCAATAACTAGCCTTAATAGTCATGACATGTATTTTGGATTCAACAGCTTGATCTATCAAAACTAATCCAATCTTCCCTTTTACCATTCTTATGACCTTTGAAGTCGGGCTTGTTCATGCCAATACTTTGCATCAGCTTCATGCCTCACGTTTGACTATTGGTGCCCGATGGGTTTTTACCAGCAAGTCCCTCTCATTTATTCATCTCTGCTTACCGTCGTCCTACAGTGCCCGTGAGGGTTTTCACTTATAAGACTCTAATTTTTTTCTTTTTCTTTTGCTTTTTCTTTTTCTTTCCCCTTCTTTTTTTTTTGCGAGCAACTTGGCAGTGTTTTATGTCGCGTGTCAACCATTGTTGATTGCCTAATTTTCTTGGCATTCGTGAAGGCTGATCATGAGGTCTTTATTTAGAAGGTTTTTGGATACGGGCAGGGAGAATATGTCAGCATGACCGCTCAAAGTTGACTCAAAGTGAGGGGTTGTGGACTTACAACTCTTGGAACCGACTCTTCAAAGGTGAAACAAAACCTTTGCCCCAGCTTCAACAATTGGGGATTTTTGGAACATTTATCTTTTTCTTGAATTCTTATTTGGTTGGACCGAACCGTGAGGTTGCCTACGTATCCTTTTTTCTTTTTAAAGCAATCGGGTCTAACATAGTTCAAACATCTGACCTAACTAATTTTTTCATCTTCTTTCTGTTTCTCTTTTTTCTTTTTTCTTTTTTTTTCTTCTTTTTTTTCTTTTTTTCTCTCTTTTTTATTTGCCCCAGCTTCTATTTTTGAGGGCATGAACCTTTGACAATTCTTTTCTTCTTCTTCTATTCTTCACTTGAAAATTGCCCCAGTTTGTACTCTTGGGACATGAACTTTTTTTTTTGTCTTTTTTTTCATTTTCTTTTTTTTCTTGACTCTAAACTTAATTCCAAAATAGGGTGTTCAAAGAAAATAACACAGGCTCAAAAGGGGTAACAAAGGGTGTGAAGTGTTTGGATAGCAGAAAAACGGCCTCCCAGCCTTGAGAATGCTAATTATAGTATCATGTCGCGATCACATCGTTGATGAACATGCATGTCTTCTTGGGTCTCTTCAGTGTAAAGTTGTATGAGCAATACTTTTCTCATTGTGAATGACCCTTGTCAATTTCGTGACTTTCTTGGATTTTGTATTGATGTAGAAGATGCATTTTGCCACTAACTGATCCATTACAAGTTGTCTGGAATGTACCTTTTATTGAAAAATACTTTCTAACTCTTAGTGCTAAATAGACTTCAACCCGTCTGATTATCCTTAAGCCCAATCTTCTCAAATGATTTAAAAGGTAGAGATTCTTAACTTCCATGAGCATGACCGCTTTGATTCCATGTAAATTTGGCCCATGCTTATTTTTCAATGGTTTCATGTATTTATTCTTCTTCAAAAATGTCTCTTTCTCACTTATGCAATTTAAGACTAAAGCAGTTTTCTAAGATCTGGCCAACAATTCCGCATGCATGTCATGTTACTGGAACTAGCGTGAAAAGAACTATGCACAATGTGGACACAAAATGACTGACTACTTTTTATTGAATAAAGGATAGCAAGGTCCAATCACAAAAAGAAGAAGAAAAGATGACAAAATAAGCTACCATGACTCCTCTCTGTCTAGAAAAGGAGAAACTCTCCAGTTGCTAAGCGACATCTAGCCACAAACTTACACATTAGCATTACTATGGTATTTGACCATTTTTATTGCTATGGATTTAGCACTCAAATTCTGACTTTTGATCAAATTGTTCTCCATATTGGCTATTGCATTTCAGGATTAAAAACATGGGAATTTCACAATACTTATATCTCCAAAAAGACTTGGACTAATTCTCATGTCTCCCTATCATCACGGATCATACAAGCAAAGCATGTCCTGTTGCTCAAACTGGTAGAAGTTGCCTTTATTTTTATCACCAACTTGCCTACTTGCCTTTTCGTGACCTTAGTTGGATCAACAACAGTGGTTCTTATTCCTTCGTTTGAGAAGATGCTTTTATTTTCGAGGGATCATGGATTGTTTTTGGTGACTCTCCATTACAAACCAACAAACCGACCATCTTTGACTAGCTTTTATTTCAAAATAACAACCATGTTAGAAAACACTCTTTCTTTTTTTTCTCTCTATTTTCTTTCTGTTTTTTTTTGCCTTTTCTTTCTTTTTTTCTTTTTCTTTTGTTTTTAACCATTCGATTGAATCTGATGTGGGTTGCCTACGTATCATGACCATACATGAATCAGATATTGCGTAGTTCGGTAAGATCGGGAATAAAGTAAATAAACTAACTTTTTCTATTTTGAATTTTGAAAGAAAAACTTATAAAGAAGAAAGAAAATATTTTTTGATTACTATTGTTTTGAAATTTTGAAAGAAAAACTTCCAAAGAAGAAAAAAAATATTTTTGCATTTGTGGATTCTTATTATGAAGTAAGGAAAAAAGTACTTTTAAAGAAAAAGAAAGTGTTTTTGAATCTTGAATTTTCTTTTCAATTTTCGAAAGAAGAATGAAAATATTTTTGAACTTTTAGATTTTTTTTTCGAAATTTTGAAAGGAAAAATTCTAAAAAAGAAAGAAAAATATATTATTTTTTTGGATTTTTTATTTTTTTATTTTTTAAAAGAAATACTTCTAACTAAAAGAGAAGATAGTTTTGAATCTTGATTTTTCCTTTGAATTTTCGAAAGAAGAATGAAAATATTTTGTATTTTTTTTTTTTTGAGAAGCAACTAAAACAAATATTTTTTTGTATTTTTTTTCTAAAAATTGGGATCTCAAAGAAAACTTTTCATAAACAAGGAAGTAAAAGAATTTTTTTTGGATTTTTAAAAATTGGGGACCGAAACCGATGAGATTTGCCTACGTATCTCACATCCGATGAGAATCAGACCCGCGTAGTTCTGGAAGATTAGGAAAACCAACTATTTTTGAAAACCTTTCTTTTTCTTTCATGTTCTAAAAAATCTGACAGAGTTTCAATACGATTTTGGTATTGGTTTTCCAAAACATATGATTACCCTCATTTACCCTAACATTGCTATTTTCTTTTCAACTCTCTCCTATTATTTACAAGCCAATCAACATGAAATTCGAAGCAAATAAATGCACAAGTAGCAAGTAGGATGCATCAGGATGGTCTTTTAAATTTAGGTACACCTGTCCTAAACGGATCCAACCCATGTGTTGAGTCCCGTAAGTCAAATGCACGTGATACAAACAAACTTTTCTACTAGTGATCCGGCATGACGCTTTGTTATACTAGGTTTAAAACCTTGGTTTATTATTCTAGACATGTTTACCCGAGCGGACAACTCGAGCCGGGGGGGGGGGGCAGCATACCGGGAATACAGAATCTTCGTCGCCTTAGTAACTTATCCAAACCTCGTTCTAAAATGGGATAACACCCTAAACAGAAGAGAAGTCAAACGAAGTGCACCCTTCTCCATGATGTAGAAGACTCAGAGAAAGAAAGGGTTTCGTAGCAGTTTATATATACATTTCACCGGTAAAAGCATTTAGCACATTAGGCTCAAACATGTCGAAAAATCACATAACATACAAAGCCAATCATAACAGCTATTCTAAGCTCGAATTCTTGAACCTTGAACCAAATATTCTGGGTTCTGGCCCGAGCGGAGTCGCCATAGCTGTCACACCTCCTTTTTACACACCACCCTGAAAAGATAGTATATAAGGGAGTCTTTCCAATCTAAGTGATATTATTCGAAATGAGATTATTTATTTAATTCAAAGTTTCCACTTTGGATGGTTTGTTTTATGGTGTCTCAAGTCACTGGTTAAAACAAGCCTATTTTTTATCAAAAATGAATTTCGAAAGATTTTAGAAACTTAGGCTTGAATTCGATGAGATTTGGTAGATTTGATGTTGTTTGAGGTGTTTGGGGTTATGGTTGTTCTTTTGGTTGAGGTCCCGGGGACCTCGGGGTAATTTCAGGTGGTTAGCAGAGAAGTTGGATGTTGGTGGAAGCTGTAAATTTTTCTGCTTCTGGTATTTCCATACCTGCGAAAATGGGATCACAGGCGCGATGCCGCAGGTGTGAGGGAGGAAGCCGCAGATGCGAGACTGGGGCTGGCGACCAGTTTTCACAGAAGCGTTCAAGATGGTCGCATTTGTGAAGCCGCAGATGCGAAAGTACTATCGCAAATGCGATTTTGGGCCTTAAATGAAAAATCGAAGAAGCGGTTTGGCTGCAAATGCGATACCGCAGAAGCGGGGCCTTGGGCGCATATGCGGAAAGGCCTGGGCAGAACATATATATTTCTTCCTTCGCGATTTTTGAAGGGTTTAACCATTTTAACTTTGACTTGAGAGGTTTTGGACGATTTAGAAGAGAGCTTTCAAGGGAACTTCATTAAGGCAAGGATTTTGGACCTAAAGAACAATTCTATGGTAATATTTCATATATTAAGACTAAAATTAAAGGGATTAAAAGGATAAAGGTGAAGGTTTAGGGCTTCATTTTAAGAGGGCTTAAATTGAAGATTTGGGGGGTCATTTGAACTCCGATTTTTGTGCTCTTGATATGAATGAACTCGTAGGGAGACGATATAAAATTTCTGAGGCTCGGGTTTTGCTAATTTTGGGACTTTTGGTATTTTTTGATTGTTTTCTCTTGGGCTTTATTCACTTAGAATATTGTGATATATTCGTTCCGATTTTGGATAGATTCGGTGCACGTGGAGGCCGATTCAAGGGGCAAAGGAATTGCGAGCTAAAGATTTAGCTGGTTTAAGGTGAGTAACTATTGTAAATGATGCTTTGAGGGCCTGAAACCCTGAATTGCACATCATAGAGCTATATTGAGGTAAAACACATGCTTGATAACGAGCGTGGGCTCGTGCACTATTGGGGATTGTGACTTGGTCCTTCCTGATTGATGATTTTACTGCGTATTTGATTTAAAACTACTTGCTATCATCATTTATTGGGCTGAATGCCGTATTTGGGATTCGTGTCAACTATTTGAACCCTTCGGGGATTTTATTTGACATTTCCTCACTATTTTGGCTTATTTCTTGAACTCAGTCACTTTATTTTCTACTGTTTTACTACTCAGCAATTTCTACTTAGTTTTGAGACTTAAATTTATTTTTAAATGATGTTTGGGCTGAGAAACACTATTTTACTATCGCTCGAGAGGCTTGTGATGATTTTTGACTGAGTAAGGCCGAGAGATTTTATTGTGAGGAAACATTGATATTGATTTAAGGTCGAGGGCTTGAGACATGTACGCCACGAGATGTATTGATTGATATAAGGCCAAGGGCCTAGATGTGATACCACAAGATGGCTTTTTATTGCGCTTGGGCCATAAGGGGCCCTCCAGGAGGCTACACACCCCCAGTGAGTGTGGGTACCTATTGTGATGTGAGATTGAGCCCGAGGGGCTGGTATTGTTTTGAGATTGAGCCCGAGGGGCTGGTATTGTTTCTTAGATTAAGTCCGAGGAGCTCGTACTATATTGAGATAGACCGAGGTGCGGATTTATGGATACTGAGCCCGAGGGGCGAACTTATTTTTGTATATTTTATAGTATTTACAGTTCAATTACCTATTTTTAACCTGTTGAAAGGTGATTTTACTAGAGTTTTCACTGATTTACTCTCTCAAATGATGTTTTACTGCTTTATTATGGAATGACTTATGCTTTATGTGTTTTCTCACCTTTAGTCATTATTTATATTTGTTTCTCACTGGGTCGGAGTACTCACATTATTCCCTGCACCATGTGTGCAAATTTGCTAGTTCTGCTCCTGAGTGCTGATTTTCTCCAGTTCCAGGCGGTATTCGAAGATTACGAGGTAGTTGTTGGCATCCGCAACCCTGTGTATCTACTCTATCATTTATGTCCCTTTTCAAACATTGTAGTAGTTTATTACTTTAGCAGACGTGTATTATAGCTATAGATGCCCGTGACTTGTGACACCCTGGTTAGGGCTGTGTTGAGTTAGATTTCCATATTTACTATCTGTATTTCCGATATTCATTATTATTAAACCATGTTTAGACCATTTTGCATTGTTTAACTACATAAAAACGAGAATTTGGTTCAATTGGTTTGCCTTGTCTTCACGAGAGGCGCCATCATGATCGGGTTTGGGGTTAAGGTCGTGACAAGTTGGTATCAGAGTCTAGGTTACATAAGTCTCACGATTCATAAGCAGGTTTAGTAGAGTCTCGCGAGTTTGTATGATGACGTCTGTATTTATCCTCGGGAGGCTACAGAACCTTTAGGAAAAACTTCATATTCATGAAATTCTTGTCGTGAGAACTTATTGGTCCGAGTACTAAACTTTTGTTATGCTATCTCTCATAAATGGGGAGGACACGAGCTATCAGACGGGGTGGACGACAACCAGTGCCACCAGTTGGGGCCACCAGAGGTCGTGGACGCGGTCATGGTCGTGGTAGAGGCAGAGAAGCAAGAGCAACACTTGTTGATCCACTGGCTGCACTAGCTCAAGGTCAGGCTCTAGCTACGGATCCTCCAGCGGAACCAGTTCAGGAACCACGTGTGCGTATTGTGATTCCAAGCCTTCAGGAGGCTTTAGCTCGGATCTTATCAGTGTGTGCTAGTTTGGCTCGGGCGACTTCAACTACTACAGCCATTGCTACTTCAAAGACCGATAGGGGATCAAGACCCCCGTTGCTCGCATACCTTATTAGGTTTTGTAGGGACTTTAGATGCCGGGGATACCCCCAGCCTAGCCGGATACACCAGCCCATGAGTTTGTAGTACCAGTTATGCTGGATGATGAGCAACATCGACTTTAGAGGTTTGGTAGACTCCAGCCTCTGACATGCAACGGTGCAGAGGGTAAGGATACCCAGGTTCCTTGGATAAGTGCTAGCGGATGCTTCGTACATCAGGGATTCATAAGGCTAGTGGTGTGGAATTTACCACCTTTCAATTTTCTAGGGTTGCCTTCACTTGATGGGAGGCGTATGAGAGGCATAGGCTTGTTGGTGTAGCACCCCTTACTTGGAAATAGTTCTTTGTTCTCTTCCTAGAGAAGTATCTGTCGCAGTCCTGCAGAGAAGAGCTGCTTAGACAATTTGAGTGGTTGCGACAGGGGTAGATGATTGTGTCACAATATGAGCCGAGGTTTTATGAGTTGGCTCATCATGGAATTTGGTTGGTTCCAACAGATCCAGAGAGGATTAGGACATTTGTTGATGGTATAGCTCTGTGTTCTTATGACCCGAGAGAGGGTATCTGGTGCTACATTCGATGAGGTGGTTGATATCGCCCGTGAGATTGAGTCGGTTCACCGACAGGAGCGAGATGAGAGGGAAGCAAAGAGGCCTCGAGGGTCAGTTATAGTGGCGCTCCTTCAAGGGGCCAGTTTCAGCATGGTAGAAGCCGTTCATCCAGACCTGCTCAGTCAGCTTGCCAAGGTTGTCGTGGCGCATCTTCGAGACATAGTTATCATGTATCTCAACAGGGCCAGTCATCACTCAACGCTCTTCCAACTTAGAGTTCATCTTGTGATCCATCAGCTCAGGGCGCTTCTATGCAGAGTGCATTTGCTAGTCAGCCTAGTGCGAGGGGTTACCTTCAGTCCCCTTCTTCAGGACCCAAGAGTTGTTATAAGTATGGCGAGATGGGCTACATGTGGAGGTAGCGTCCTCGTCGTGCTTCTAGTTCATCCCAGCAGAGGGGTTAGTCTTCGGCTTCAGTGCCAGTTGCTTCACCACCACATGTTCGGCCATCTAGGGGTACAGGTTAGTCAGCCAGGGGTCTCCCTAGAGGGAGAAGTCCATTAGAGGGCGGTCAGGCCCGTTTCTATGCTCTTCCAGGCATATCCGATGCTACTACTTATGATATTGTTATTACATGTATTATTTCAGTCTGCCACAGAGATGCTTCTGTGTTATTTGATTTCGGATCCACCTTTTATGGTGTGTCATCATACTTTGCTCATTATTTGGGTATGCACTGTGAGATTATTGCTTTACTTGTTCATGTATCTACCCCGGTGAGCGATACATTTATTGTAGACCGTGTGTTCCAGCCATGTGTGGTAACTATTGGGGGTCTGGAGACCGACTTGATCTTTTATTACTGATTATGGTGGATTTTGATGTCATTTTGGGCATGGATTAGTTATCTCCCTGTCATGCTATTCTGGACTATCATGCTAAGACAGTCACTTTGGCTATGCCGGTGTACTTCGGATCGAGTGGCGCGATGTGACTAATTATGTTCCTAGTAGAGTGATATCTTTCCTTGAAGGCCCGGCATATAGTTGGGAAGGGTTGTCTCTCGAATCTTGCCTTCGTGATGGACGTCGAAGCTAAGGCTCCCAATATTGATTCTGTTCCAATTGTGAGGAACTTATTTGATGTATTTTCTGCATACTTGTTGGGCATGCAACCAGATAGGGATATTGATTTTTGTATTGACCTGGTACTGGGCACTCAACCCATTTCTTTTTTGATGTATCGTATGGCACCAGAAGAGTTTAAAGAGTTAAAGGAGTAGCTTCAGGAGCTCTTATATAAGGGGTTCATCTGGCCTAGTGTGTCACCTTAGGGTGCACCGGTTCTATTCGTGAAGAAGAGTATGGCACAATGAGAATGTGCATTGATTATAGGTAATTGAAAAAGGTAACCATTAAGAACAAGTATCCCTTGTCTCGCATTAATGATTTATTCGACCAGCTTCAGGGAGCGAGGGTAATCTCCAAGATTGATCTCCGTTCAGGTTATCACCCGTTGAAAATCAGGGATTCAAATATTCTCAAGATGGCCTTTAGGACCAGATATGGTCATTATGAGTTCCTGGTTATGTCTTTTGGGTTGACCAATGCCCTAGCAGCGTTCATGCATTTGATGAACAACGTGTTTCGGCCTTATATTGACTCATTTTTTTATAGTTTTCATTGATCATATCCTGGTATATTCGCGTAGATGGGAGGAGCACACGGAGCATTTGAGGGTTGTATTTCAGATATTGAGGGAGGAAAAGCTTTATGCAAAGTTTTCCAAGTATGAGTTTTGACTCAGTTAAATGGCATTCTTGGGACACGTGGTATCCAGTGAGGCTATTCAGGTTGATCAAAGAAGAAAGAGGCAGTGCAGAGTTGGCCCAGAATGTTCTCAGCTATTGAGATTCATAGCTTTCTTGGTTTGGCAGGCTATTATCATCGATTTATTCAGGGATTCTCATATATTGCATCACCCTTGACCAAGTTGACTCGGAAGGGTGCTTCATTTGTATGGTCGACGAGTGTGAGGAGAGCCTTTAGAAGCTCAAAACAGCTTTGACCACAGCTCTAGGGTTGGTTTTGCCATCAGCTTCAGGTTCATATACTGTGTATTATGATGCTTCGAGAGTTGGGATTGGTTGTGCATTGATGCAGCAGGGTAGAGTTATTGCTTATGCTTCTCGCCAGTTCAAGCCCCATGAGAAGAACTACCCCTTTCATGATTTAGAGTTGGTTTCCATAGTTCACGCATTGAAGATTTGGAGGCATTACTTGTATGGCATATCTTGTGAGGTGTTCACTGATCATTGCAGTCTTCAGCATTTGTTCAAGCAGAAGGATCTTAATTTTAGGCAGCGGAGATGGCTAGAGTTGCCTAAGGATTATGATATCACTATATTGTACCATCCGGGAAAGGCCAATATGGTGGATGACGCTTTGAGCCGGAAGGAAGTGAGTATGGGAGTTTGGCATATATCCCAGTTGGGCAGAGACCCTTTGCAGTTAATGTTCAGGCCTTGGACAATCAGTTTGTGAGGTTTGATATTTCTAAGTGTAGTCGGATATTAGCGGGTGTGGTATCTTGGTCTTTTTTATATGATCGCATCAGAGAGTGCCAGTATGATGATCCGCATTTGCTTGTCCTTACGGACAGAGTTCAGTATGATGATGCTAGAGAGGTGACCATTGGTGATGATGGAGTGTTGAGGATGTAGGGCCAGATTTGTGTGCCCAATGTGGATGGGCTTCGGGAGTTAATTCTAGAAGAGGCCCATAGCTCGCGATATTCTATTCATCCGAGTGTCACGGAGATGTATTAGGATTTAAGGCAACACTACTGGTGGAGATGAATGAAGAAAGACATTGTGGGATTTGTAGCTCAGTGTTTCAATTGTCAGCAAGTGAAGTATAAGCATCAGAGACCGGGTAGCTTGCTTCAGTGGATGGTTATTCTTGAATGGAAGTGAGAGAGTATCACTATGCACTTTGTTGTTGGACCTCCTCGGACTTTGAAGAAGTTTTATTTTATGTGGGTGATTGTGGATCGGCTGACCAAGTCCGTGCACTTCATTCCTATTTGTACTACTTATTCTTCAGAGCGGTTGGTAGAGTTATATATTCGGGAGATTGTTCTGTTGCATGGTGTCCCGGTTTCCATCATTTTAGAATGGGGCATTCAGTTTACTTCCTAGTTTTGGAAGTCTATTCAGTGAGAGTTCGGTACTCAGGTGTAGTTGAGCACGACTTTTACCTCAGACGGACGAGCAGTCCGAGCGCACTATGCAGATATTGGAGGACATATTGCGCGCTTGTGTTGTTGATTTCAGAGGGTCATGGGATCAGTTTCTACCGCTTGCAGAGTTTTCTTATAACAACAACTACCAATCGAGTATTCAGATGGCTCCACATGAGGCTTTGTATGGGAGGTAGTGTAGATCTCTAGTTGGTTGGTTCAAGCCCGGTGAGGCTAGGTTGTTACTGATTTCCTACAGGATGTTTTGGATAAGGTGAAGGTGATTCAGGATAGTCTTCGTATAGAGTAGTTGAGGCAAAAAAGGTATGCTGATAGGAAGGTTTGAGATATGTCTTACATGGTTGGCGAGAAGGTTATGTTGAGGGTTTCACCCATGAAGGGTCTTATGACGTTTGGGAAGAAAGGGAAGTTGAGTTCACGGTTCGTCGGACCATTTGAGGTACTTCAGAGAATGGGGGAGGTGGCTTATGAGCTTTCTTTGCCACCCAGGTTGTCGAGTGTGCATCCGATATTTCATGTCTCTATGCTCCGAAAGTATATTGGGGATCCGTATGTTCTAGATTTTAGCACGGTTCAGTTGGAGGGTGATTTGACTTATGGTGTGGAGCCAGTAGCCATTTTGGGTCGTCAGACTCAAAAGTTAAGGTTAAAGGATATGGCATCAGTGAAAGTGCAGTGGAGAGGTCGGTCCGTGGAGGAGGCCACCTGGGAGACTGAGCGAGAGATGCACAGCAAATATCCTCACCTATTTGAGGCTTCATGTATGTTTCATGACTCGTTCAAGGATGAACGTTTGTTTAATTTGGAGAGGATGTGACGACTCAGCCGGTCTTCTCATGAGTTACCGCTTCGTGTCCCCCATTTCTGCTTCTTTGTGCTCTGTTATCCGTGTTTTATAGTATCGGGTTGGTCGGATCGAGTTCGAAATGATTTTGATAAGGTTTGAGACACTTAGTCTCTTTTAAGAAGGCTTAAGATGGAAAGGTCAATTGGATGTTGACTTAGGTGTTAGAGGGCTCGGATGTGAGTTCCAATGGTGTGGTTAGCTTCGAGAGGTGATTTGTGACTTAGGGGTATGATTGGAATAGATTTTAGAGGTCCTGGGTAGAATTAGGCTTGATTTTGCGAAGTTGATACTTTGGCGATTTCCGGTTGGTAGGTGAGATTTTGATCCAGGGGTCGGAATGGAATTTCGAGAGTTGTAGTAGCTGCGTTGTTTCATTTGGGATGTGTGTGCAAAATTTAAGGTCATTCGGACGTGATTTGGTTAGGTTTTTTATCAAAAGCATATTTTAGAAACTTAGGCTTGAATTCGATGAGATTTGGTAGATTTGACATTGTTTGAGGTGTTTTGATGATTGGAACTAGTTCGAATAAGGTTTTGGGTTATGGTTGCGCTTTTGGTTGAGTCCCGGGGGCCTCTGGGTGATTTTGGATGGTTAACGGAGAAGTTTGATGTTTGGGGAAGCTGTAGATTTTTCTGCTTCTGGTATTTTTTCACCTGCTGAAATGGGACCGCAGGCGCGTTGCCGTAGGTACAAGGGAGGAAGCCGCAAATACGAGATTGGGGTTGGCGAGCAGTTTCCGCAGAAGTGGTCAAGATGGCCGCATATGCAAAGCCGCAGATATGGAAGTACTATCGCATATGCAATGTTGGGCCTTAAGTGAAAAACCGCAGAAGCGGTGGTTTAGCCGCAAATGCGGTACTGCAAAAGCGGGCCCTTGGACCGCAGATGCGGAAAGGCCAGGGCAGAACATCTATATTTCTTCTTTCGCGATTTTTGATTGGTTTAACCATTTTTTACTTCGGGTTGAGAGCTTTTGGACGATTTGGAAGGGAGATTTCAAGGAAACTTTGTTAAGGTAAGAATTTTGGACCTAAAACACACTTATATGGTAATATTTCATAGATTAATACTGAAATTAAAGGGATTAAAGGGCTAAAAGTGGAGGTTTAGGGCTTGAGTTTAAGATGGCTTAAATTGAGGATTCGAGGAGCATTTAAACTCTTATTTTTGTGTTCTTGATATGAATGAACTCGTAGGGAGACGAGAAATCTATTGATGTAAAAAATTTTGAGTTTCGAGAAATGGGCACAGGGCTCGGGTTTTGCTAATTTCAGGATTTTTGGTATTTTTCGATTGTTTTGGCTTGGGCTTTATTCCCTTAGCATATTGTGACGTATTCGTTCTGATTTTAGATAGATTCGACACACGTGGAGACCGATTCGAGGGGCAACGATGTCGAGAGCTAGAGATTTAGCTGGTTCGAGATGAGTAATGATTGTAAATGATGCTCTGAGGGTCTAAAACCCCGAATTGCACATCGTAGTATTATATTGAGGCGAGACACATGCTTGATGACGAGCGTGGGGGTTGTGCACTATTGGAGATTGTGACTTGGTCCGTTTTGATTGATGATTTTACCGCGTATTTGATTTAAAACTATTTGCTATCCTTATTTATTGGGCTTCGTGCCATATTTGGGCTTTGTGCCAGCTATTTGAATCCTTCAGGGCTTTTATTTGACATTTCCTCACTGTTTTGGTTTATTTCTTGAACTCAATCACGTTATTTTCCACTGTTTTACTACTCAACCATTTTTTACTAAGTTTTGAGACTCAAATATTATTTTAAATAATGTTTGGGTTGAGAAACACTATTTTACTATTGCCCTAGGGGCTTATGATGAATTTTGACTGAGTAAGGCCGAGGACTTGTATTGTGAGGAAGCATTGATATTGATTTGAGGCCGATGGCTTGAGACATGTACGCTACGAGGTGGCTTGATTGATATGAGGCCTAGGGCCTAGATGTGATGCACGAGATGGCTTGTTTTTGCACTTGGGGCGTAAGGGGCCCCTCTCGGAGTCTACATACCCTAGTGAGCGCGAGTATAATTGTGATGTGAGATTGTTGAACTTTTATAGACAGTGATATATATGATTGTCCAGCACTGTATCTAGAGCATGTGACTTATATCTCACTAGGTTTTGGAGAGTTTTATATGGTGAGTTACCCAATCTTGTTATCATTCATGTAATCTCCATGAGTTAAAGGAATTGAGTTGTGATCCGTGTTAGATATCATATTTAGGTTATATGATGGTACTGTTGGGACCCACAGAGGTTTTTTCTGTTGTTGAATTATTGCTTAATGCAGTTATGTACTTATTCACATATATCATTTGCATATTATATCTAGTCTTTATTGCTATTTATTCTTACATCATGTTATCATTCTTTGCCTGATTGTCATGAGATTTGTGAGCCCAAGAGGCTGGAGAAATGGATTACTGAGTGAGGCCGAGGGCCTGATTGTGAGTGACATTTATGAGATTGTGCTAGACATCGCAACAATTTTTATTGGTTCATGATGGGATCAGGTCGCACGACGTAACAGGCTTTGTTGATTCATGATATGATCGAGTTGAAGGTCGTGCATACCATGTTGGCCTATATTAGCACTTGGACAAGATCTTCCCCTCCAAAGTCTGACAAACCATTAGTAAGTGCAGGTATCGTTGAGTGCTGAGTGTGAGTGTCTAGTGCTAGTTCGCAGTGATTAAGTATGCTGAGTGAGGTTTAATACTCTGAGGGCATGGTTTTATGAGTTCATCATTGTATTACGTTACAGGTGACATGCATATTTTACATGTATACATAGAGATGTAATATTCCTCGTGTTTGCTATACTTGGCATATTTTATCAATACTGAGCCTAAATTATTGAACTTGAGAGCATGTCTACTTTTCTGTACTATGCACAGCTGATTATGAGATTTTCTGTGACACATTACTGTAACTTTTTTGCCATATCTATACCATTATTATTTGTATTTAGACTATACCTATCTGAGCTCGTCGCTGCTTTTAGCCCAAGGTTAATCCTATTACGTATTGAGTACATTGTGTCATTTGTACTCAAACTACACTCAGCACTTTGGTACTTTTGGGCATGGTGGTAGCTAGACTTGTAGCACTTCCTGCTCGGAAACTATTTAGGTGGCCGCTTTGGCGTCTAGACCTCAGCTCTCCTTCCTTTTAGTTTATTTAACACTTTTCTATCTCTTTAGACACTTATTATGACGTTTTGAGTATATTGTCATTTAGTTGCTCATGTATTTAATGACACCTAGATTTTAGGGGATTTTGGTATTGGATTGTGGTATTTTCTTATCGGTTATTTAAGAGATTTTTCACTGTTAATTTTATTTTATCATGTTTCCAATTTACAAATGTGTGGTTATTTGTGATTGTTGGCTTGCCTAGTTCTGTGATAATGTCCATCACAACACCTTGAGTTTGGGTCATGATAGTGGTTCGTGCTAAGATCTCTTGCAATGAGCTTTGGTTTAGGATCTTAGTGTATTAGAAAGGAGAAGTGTTAATTTGAAGGCAAGTCGGGGAAGATTTGATGAAATGGGTCAGCTTGATATTGTGTTAGGATAGCAATAAAGGTAATTTGTTCCTATTGTGTGCTGATGCATTATCGGTGTTTTGTCGTAATACTATTTGGTTAGATGGCTTGCATGACTTGGCTGAGTTGGGGAAATTCAGTTCGGATGGATTGGTTATGTGAGGATGGGTTTCGAAGTGTTCTTGATACTGTCGACCACTACTTGAGCTGGATGTATGGCTGTTTGTAAGGAACATGTTGCGTGTTATGATCATTTCTCATGTATAGGGACACGAGTTCTAGATAGCAGAGATGATTTCAAATGCTTAGAATGATTATATCATTATTTGATACAATATGTTGGGGGTACGCACATCAGAAGGTGCATTATGTATCGACTTGCGGATCCATGATTGGATTATGGTAATCGCCTAGTTGATCAACCGCTAATGTTCGGATTTTGATGTATGGCATGAGTGAACTATGGAAGTATTGCTCAAGGACTAGTCATGTATCATAAATGTGTAAGTCATTTGAATAGTGCAGTAGGGATCATATATGGAGATTAAGGTATTCTAAGAATCTGAAGACTAAGAAGATTCTCAGAGGCAACTTCTTCCATGGTTGCGAACAATGAAGGTATGCTAAGTGGTTGGAGACTGGTGGGATGTGCAATAGATATGTAATTGTGGGGTTCTCTGAGGCTATCTTCCTATTTCATATGGATCAGAATTTGTTTGGAGGCCACTGGTAAGCCTAATGAGTATATGTATTCTACATCAGGTCGAATTTGTTTACTTGGAACAACTGATGTTGATAGTGGTGTCATCGATTCAAGTTGATACTATTCTTGTTCTGATGTGTTCCATGTATTACTCTCATATGCTAAGGTGATTTCTGAGACTATTGACTATATAAGATGCAGTATTGTTTGGGCATTGTTGCGGAATTTGAGCGAGAGAACTCCTAGGGTCTTGAATGGTTCATTGTGCCTAGGTTATGGTCTTCTAATTTTGTAATGTATATATTGCTATATCCATTTTTCCATGGTTTGGACATACATATCACGTGTTTGTTGAATATTATGCATATGGTTATTGATTGTGAGACTCATGCCTCGAGGTATTCCATGTGGACCAGTGTTTGGATTGAGCCACACATTGCAGCGGGTTTATATTGGGATATGCTCTATTGTGCTCATTTAGTGTGTTTTGTTTCTCCTTTGTTACATGGGCTCATAGCTTTGTGCTATATGGTTGTATTTGTTAAGCTGTCAGGTAGTTCTCTTATTTGATTCTATTTTGATCATTTGGGTACATTGGAGATGTTGCTTGTTTGGTGCATAAATTGCACCCTATGTGGCTCTAAATAGGATCGATGTTCCATATTAGTAGGAAAATGTGTACTAGACAGGGTGAGGTAATTTGACCTAGAATGAGTGTGTTTGGACTTGATTAAGGTATGTTGGTAGGATAATGCCATTAGCCGGCTTAGATTTTTTGCTATGGTTCTTGTCGGGCATGAGAGTTCCATGACTTGTTAATCTGATGTGTGGTTATGATTTTATGCTTGTTTCATTCATCATTGGCAGTGTACGAAGGTTTAGAATAAGCTTTTATTTAATATGAGGTTTGTTACCGGTACCATGCTTGTCATTGAGCAGGTATCATAGTTGGAAGCTACTGCTATGAGTATTCTAGTTATGTGGTATATCAAGTGATTACATTGTGGTTTACAGAGATGGGTTGTTCAGATTTATACAGTGTATAGATGTGATAATGGGGTTTTCTAATGGATTCCAAACATTAGAAATTTGATTCTAAGGTTATGGGCTAAGGTTGATGTAAATATCTTCATCTAGGTTGTGTTGTCAGGCTTTTATGAGTTGGGGTGATTTGGGATCACCCATTGGTATGTGAGAGAGGAGGTTATAAGGTTTTTTGATGGCTTTAGAATGACTCTTAACACGTTTGAGGATGATCATATGCTTAAAGGGGAGAATATAATGATCTGAGCAGCTGTTTTGAGATTTAGCATTTTACTCGGATGATTTTTATTATTTTGATAGGTTTGTATGATGATTTTGAACCTCTACGTATGTTTGGAATGGGTTTTGGAGGTTCCTAGAAGAATTCGATACTATTTGTCGAAAGTAGGCAAATTGAAGAACCTAAGAGTTCATAAGTTTGACCTAGAGTTGACTTTGATGTTATCGGATTCCAATAGATGTTCTGAGACTTTGGATAGGTCTATATAGTTGAATTAAACTTTTGTTCAAAATTTGAAAGTAAGCTGAAGTGTTTAAGTGTGATTCAGACACTCTTTTGAAAGAATGAAGATATAACAACTTAGGAGAAATTCTATTCGGTTTGAGCCTCGATTCTTTGTTGTGATGTTCCCGCGGGTGTTTTGAGGCTTTGGATAATGTCTTTGTAATTGATGGTATTATTGGATGAGGTCCCCAGAGGCTCGGGTGTGTTTTATATCATTGGTTGATAAACTAGTTAAGGATTTGAAGTTTCATCATGATCAATATCGGGTCAAGATGACCTCTTTTCAATGATTTTAGTGTGCGAGCATATTCATAGCTTGTTTAATGATTGAAATGCATATATGATTTGTGTACAGGAGGTTCTGTATGAGTTTTGGATGCTAAACAAAAATTTTCATATCGCGGTGTTTTTTCTAGTGTAAGTAATTACGAAAATCCCATTTATGTCCTTGAAATTTTCAGATTTCTAAAACTTCAAAACAGCATACCTCCCTCATTTTAAAGCTAAATTGGGTAATTCAAGAGGCTATCTTGGGTGTAATCTCACAAAGATCATGTTGGGCTTATCAAATGTGTATTTAGGAATCATGTAGAACATTATTTGAGCTGTGAAAGCTGCTGCATATTTTTTTTTCTTGATTTGGAATTTAGTTACTTTTTCTCAGAATGTTTAGGAGCTCTCTTTTGGGCGATTTTGGAGGAAAATTTTTACTGCATGGATTGGGGTAAGTATTTTTTGACTCTGAATTTTTATTATTCATGATCTCAACCTCGATTTTAGTGTGTTCATAATTTTAACAGGAGAAATTGGGGACTTGAGTAAAAACTTTCTAAAACACAAAAATAATGATTTGAAGGCGGATGTGATGTCGGAATTGGATAATTTTTATATGATTATACTCGTATCAGAATGAATGTTCAGCTTTTGTGAGCTTTACCAGGTTCTGAGGTCCGGGCTTGGAATTGAATTTTTAGGTTGATTTTTTGAATTTCATTAGAGATCAAAACTTTATTATCTGAAATTATTTCCTATTGATTTTATTTATGATATTATGTTACTTTGGCTAGATTCTAGTAGTCTGGAGTTGTTTAACACGGATTGTATTTTTAGAGTATTGATTCAGCTTCTTTGTGGTAAATATCTTGCCCAACTTTGTGTGGAGCAACTACCGCATAGGATTTGATTTAATTGCACTATTTGGATTAGGTGGAATGCGTGTACATGAGGTGACGAGTGTGTACACGGATTTATATGTAGAAATTGACCGGATTAGACCCTTAGGCTTCTTATATGCATTTAATTGAATTTCTCATTATATGTTCTACATTCCATTGTTAAATTTATCTGTACATGCTTTAATTGAAGTTGTTAGCACATGTTCTATCATTATTTGTCAAGTTTACTCTTATATGCTTTATTTGAAGTCATTACCTTTTATTGTTACATTACATTTTTCATTGTTAAATTATTCTTATTTGAAGTAGCTATTACATGTATACCTGTGTTGTCAAGTTATTCTCATTCATTTATACATAGTTCCTAGTTCGTTCCTTTATTTCATTGTTAGCTTATGTCATACACTAGAAATTTGAAGTTTTCATTTTATGAAATACCTTCATTAATGAGTATACTCTTAAGCTATTAATTAAAGTTGAAGGTATTGGAATCCATTAACCTTTTTCAGTTGAATTTGTTGTTTAATGAAGAATTTTTCATTGTTGAGTTACTTTCCCCATTTCATTTTCTTACTATTAGAGTCTTGTGCATATCGTAGTTGAACCTTGGCTATGTGTTGTGGTGATACTGGTACTGTTGTTTTTTAAAGTTTGTGGCATATGGGCCCTTATGCTAAGCGTTGATATGTCATGTTGTTGTAATATTAGCATAGGTGAATTTGTGTGTGGACTGATTGTTGTTATGTAGAGCATAAGGGTGACATCTCACTATTGTTGATTGTGCAGAGTGATACAGATGGCTATTGTGTTATGTGTGGGCGGAGTGATATGGCGGACTATTGTGTTTATTATTTAGGCAGAGCAATGAGGGTGGCTATTAAGTTGAGTGATACGAGTAGTTGTTGTGATTTATTGTCTGGCAGAGCAATAAGGGTGGTTATTATGCGGAGTGATACGGGTGGCTATTGTGATTTATTGTCTGGGCTGAGCAATGTTGATATTGTGATGCTTTTAATACGGAGAGATAAGGGTGTCTATGTCAGGGATTATATGTATCAGCCTGGGGACATAATGTTTATGATATTCGTGTGATAGTGTGATATTTCCTTATGTGTGTCGTATACCTTAAGTGACTTAGTGTGTTGTTTCCAATGAACTACCAGATGTCTTTGATATTACTTGCTGACTTGGATTGTAATAATACAATGCACATGCATACACAGTAGCATGCCACTTATACCAGTTTAAGAGTATGAAATTTGACCTTTGTTCATCTCGCATATGTATTCTTTTATATCTACTTTCATTGTTGTGTTGAGCCTGCGACCCTGCCAAGTGGATTGTAATATTGAGCATGTCACTGCGCCGGACGGATTGTGATAGTGAGCCTAAGACCATGCTAGACATATTGAGGTATTGGCATGTGAGCCGTCCATGGTTTGATTTATAATGTGGGCACGAGGTTCCATGAGCATATGATTGGTAATTTGGGACTAGTGGCTAGTGATTATGAGGTTAGGTATCTCAGAGTAATTTTGTTGTGAGACTTATGTTAGAACGACTTGATTATTTGGTTGACATTTTTTTTCCTGATTTAGTTTCAGATGCACTTTAATAGTGTTCTTTTATCTTCACTGTTTATATCACATATTATCCTTGTTGCCAATTTCTTATTCTTGTTTCCATTATTAGCTTTACTTACATACTACACATGTTTTATGACTAGTAGGTTTCTTGACTTGTACCTCGTCACTATTCCACCAAGGTTAGTCTTGATACTTTCTGAATACTAACCATGGTATATTCATACTACACTTTTACACAATTTTGTGCAGATCTTGGTATTGGAGATAACGGACTCAGGCAGAGTAGCTTCTTAATCTCGTGGATTGAAAGTAGAGTTGCTTGGTTGTCGCAATCCCTTGGAGTCCTTTTCTTTTTATTGTACTATTGAATCTGTATCCAGAAAGTATGTATTTTTTATGTTATGTATTTAGTAGAGTTTTTGACTCGGTATTACCTAATATTGGGAGGTTGTTGTGATTATTGCCACATATGCTTGTTTTGCCTTTATATCGATATATATATTAAATTATGCTTTAAAATATCATTGTTAAATGGCTTAACTGTTGTAAGTAATCAGTTCACCTAGTCTTAGAGACTAGCCTCCATCACAATTCCTAAGGCGAGATTTTGGGTCGTGACACTGGTGGGAAAACAAAGAGGATGACTGATGTATCATCTCCTTTATTTGGTTAGTTTACTAAGACTAGCATAGGGCCCGATGGTTCTTCCACAACAGTAGCAGGGCCACATGATCCTATTGTACTACTTTCTTTCGGAACTCCCACTATGCACCACCTTTCTGGTCAAATCTACAGCATTGATGCACACATTCGCTAACTTGTAGCTGGCATTCCTTCTGGTCCATCTAGGGAAGGCACTTCTACTAAGGCCAGTAACAAGCCATCTCAGGGTGATGTAGTTAAGGATCAAAACGCAATCGAAATCATGTTGGATGACATAAGACGGTGCAATGAAAGATTGAGAAGAAACAACTGAAGTTCAAGGAGCATGAGAAAGAGAAAAGAAAATTTCTGTCCAAAATGATGCACAAGCTGAGTTCATTTTGTTGCTCACATGAACCAAAGGAAAAAACTTAGTGCGGCCAAATGCACACGTAAATATACGCAGTCGCCAAGTAATAAATCGACTAAAAGCCGGGTGTCAGACGTAGGAGGAGTTTTGATTAACTATTAACTAACTTAGACTATCCCAATCATCAAAAAAAGGATTAAACCCAAAAGTAGTGATGCTAAAGTAATTAAACTAAAAGGAAATTAAATAATGAACTTTAAATAGAGGAAGACCAGATTTTTATATTATCAATGTAATGAAAACAATTTAGGATTATGGGCTATCTAAAATTCCTATTGTATTCTTCAATTGAATTGACTAACTAGTTTATTGGTTAATGTAACGACCCGACATATTGTTTTGAGAAATTAAGCTCTCTTCAGCAACATAAGGTCTGGAAAAGCTTCAAAATATAAATATCGACTTGCGTGCAGGGTAGAATTCAATTTTGGGATGGTATAGAGTCGAATTGAAAGAAGAAATCTAATTTGGAAGTTTGAACGGTGAAAGTTAACCGGAATTGGATTTTGCGTAAACGACCCCGGAATGGGTCATGGATAATCTCAACAGCTCCGTATGGTGATTTTAGACTTAGCCGCGCATCCGGATTCATATTTGGAGGTCTGTAGAGTGAATTAAGGCATTTCGGCGAAAGCTGAAGTTAGAAAATCAAGAAGTTTGACCCACAGTTGACTTCTGGGATATCGGGCTGGAATGTGATTCCAAGAGTTAGGGTAGCTCCATTTTATTTTTTTTGGACTTGTCTGCAAAATTTGGCATCATTCCGAGTTGAATTGATAGGTTTTTGGTATGAGATTCGATATTTGAAGATTTGGTAGTTCATAAGCTTGGTTTTGGATTGGTCCATCGTTTCGATGTTGTTTTATGTGATTTGAAACTATGAGCGAGTATATGTTAGGTTATATGACTTGTGTGTATGATTAGATGGGGTCTAGGGAGCCTCGGGTGTGTTTCAAATGGGCTACGGGTTATTTTTCCCTATGTTTGAACTGTTGTTCTAATATATGGTATTTCCTTCTATGTGATCGCATTGTTTGTTCTGCGGTCGCACAGCACAAATTTGGGCATCAATATTTTCCATCTATGTGATCGCATTGCTTGTCCCCCAATCGCATAGCACAAATTATGGGCAGCAGTTTTTCCTTCTATGCAATCGCATTGATTTGCCCGTGATTGCATAGCACAAATTTGGCAAAAATATTTTTCCTTCTATGTGATCGCATTGTTTTCCCCATGATCACATAGAACAAATCACTGGGCAGACAGAATTAAATCCCAAATTCGAGGGTTTGACCATTTTATCACATTTTGACTTCTAGAGCTCGATTCTTGACGATTGTTGAATAGATTTTCACCTAGGCGACTTGGGTATGTGTTACTCACCTGATCTATACCAATTTCCATTAATCTCCTCCTAATTTCGTCCTTTAATTTTAGATTTTTAATGAAAAATGGGTAGAGCTCGATAGATCGAATTATTGAGTTTTAAGGGGGTTTTTGACCTCCGATTTGAGAGGTTTTAATACGGTTAGACTCATGATATTACGAGGGTTCTAATACTGTTGAATTCATCTTGTTCCGAGACGTTGGATTGAGGGGCATTTTGGTCATTTTGCCTAATTTCGTGCATTAGCTTTAAATTAAGTAGTAGAGTCAGTTGCTTGAGATGTTATTTATAATGTGTGATTGAATTGCATAGATTTGGTCCATTTGGAGTCAAGTACTCGTGGCAAAATGCAGTTGCTAGTTGAACTTAGCCGGCTCGAGATAAGTATCTTGCCTAACCTTGTGTGGGAGAATTTCCCTTAGGATTTGAGTCTTCTTTGCTAATTTTATTCCTTGTACGTGAGGTGACAAGAGCATGCTCGGATTTAATTGTGGAAATTTGCCCCTTTTTAGGTTCTTAGATCATTGAAATCACCGAATATGAGGTTGTTCTTAATATTATTTAGTCCCTGTTATTAGTTTCACCTCTACATGTCTTCCTTGAAATTTATTTCCCCTACTTGGTGTATTCTTGTTGCCAAATTAATTTTTACTTGTTTAACTGTGGACATTTACCCTTTTATAGTCACATTATCATTCCTACATGTTTGTCTTTATTTGAAAAGCTTTGTTTCTATCTTTTGTGCAATTAATTGGTCTTAATTGGAAAGAAGTTAGACATATTGTGTTTCGGTAATATTTTCCTTAATTGTGATTATTCGTTTCATTTTAATTTCCTTGTTGTTGAACTGAGTATTATGGAATCCTTATCTCGTGTTATTTCTTCCTTATTGAGTTGTTCTTATTACGCTTAGTATTTCTCTGTTACGGTTATTCCTTGTAAGTTGGTTATACCATTTTTTTGTGAACGGAAACACCTGAGTTAATTCCCTTACTTTGTTTCTGTATATATTCTCATTTATTGTGTTGTAATTGAGACTATAATGCACGAGGTTTCTGCCGTGCGGTTGTTGATATTGTGATGCATGAGGTTTCTGCCGTGCAATTGTTGATACTGTGATGCACGAGGTTTCTGCGATACGATTGTTGATACTGTGATGCACGAGATTTATTCCGTGCGATTGTTGATAGTGTGATGCACGAGGTTTCTATGGTGCGGCTATTGGTACTTTGATGCACAAGGTCTCTGCCGTGTGGTTGTTGTTGAGGGGTTGCACGAGGTCCTTGTCGTCCTATTGTTTTTATTGATGTTTTGCACATGCTTCGTAATAAGCGAGATATATTATATCTTGGGAACATTATGATACACGTGTGGCAAAATAAGGCGGTGCTATTATATTATTATTGCACACGTGGCAAAATAAGGTGGGCTATGTCAGGGGTTGATTGTAATGAAATGTGACGGCCTGTGGCAGCATTTCTATTTTGTCATTATTGTGATTGTGGGTTGCTTACCTGTATGAGCTTTATTGCTCGGAAGTTGTGAGGAAACATCGTACGTGCGGTCCGTTCTCCTATTCATGTTTACTAGTTTATAGAATTCTTGTTAGAGCACTTGGACAAGCATACACGTAGTTGAATACTCCCATTAGAGGTAAATTGCTCCTATTTTTGCTAAGGAGGGAGGTACGCCCTCGTTTATCCATTATATATGTGAGAGTCGCCATAGTTAGTCGGTTAGTGATCAGTATGACTGATTGACTGTTGGGGCACAGGATGCCAAGTGTTAGATTTTAGATGCTGATTTTTCGTGAGTTGTGGTTTGTCCAAGACTTCGTGAAATTGTGGAAAGAGTGAATAAGACCTTATGTGAACATCCTTATAGGATATGAGTTTTTAAATTGTTTTTCCCTTGCTGTGTTGTGGCCTTGGGATTTGGATTGTTATTTGCCGTTGTTATGCATCATCATTTATTATTTTCTCATTGTTACTTGTTGTTCCTTTCCCTTAATGTGAATTGTACCATTATTGGTCATTTCGTGCAGTCATTACATATTTATATATCATTCCTGTTGTTCCTATGATTATATTGTTTATTGACCAGTAGGTGTCTTGACTGTTCCTCGTCACTACTCCACCGAGGTTATTCTTGATACTTACTAGGCACCGTCGTGGTGTGCTCATGCTATTCTTCTGAAAATTTTTGATGTGCAGATACAGGTACTCCCACTCAGTTCTGTCAGCCTTGGAAGAAGGCGTATCGGTAGAGACTTCGAGGTATATTTGCTACGTCTACAGAATGAGGAGTCCCTTTCCACCTTCTGTAATAAGTGTAGCTCTTTCAGTATTTCCCCTTTGTATAGATATTCTTGAGTCAGAGCCCCGTATATATCCCTTAGCTTGTGATTTGTGAGATTCCGGTTTTTGGGAATTTTTGTTAGCTTCGAAAGTTGTTATTGAATGTGCCAAGTGGCACCTTGAACACTAATTCATTTTACTAGTTCAGTTTTAAATTTCTTTCTTCCGCATATTGGTTTATATTCCTCAATGTTAGGCTTACCTAGTCGTAGGGGCTAGATACCATCACGACATGTTCACGGAGGGTGAACTGGGGTTGTGACTAGTTTGTATCAAAGCTCTAGGTTCATCAGAACATATCACAAGTCGGTTTATTAGAGTCTCGTGGATCGGTAGAAAGAGGTCTCTACTTATCTGCGAGAGGCTATATAACCGTTAGAAAAATTACACTTCATTTGATTTCCATGTCATGTGAGATCTTTGAAATCCACAATCCTAAACCTCTGTCTTCTACTCCCTCACAGATGGTGTGGACACGTACTACCCGTGGTGATCAGGCACCCGTGCCCCTTGCTGCAGCCATTGGAGGTCGAGGTCAGGGTAGAGTTTGAGGATGTGCACGTGGTACAGCGAGAGCACCTGCACGAATGGCCGCCGAGGTACCACCAACAGATCCAGCCAGAGTCCAGGCACCTGACACGTCTAGTGCTACTACTACTCCAGCCCTTCAGGAGACTTTGGCACAGTTCATGATTATGTACGCCACTTTGGCACAGGTAGGATTGCTTACCCTTGTTGCAGCCATATCCTAGGCCGGGGGGAGGAGCACAGACTCCCGCCACCCGCACTCCTGAGTAGCGAGCGTATGTTGAGCAGGTCTGTGAGATTATTCCTACGCTGCCTGTAGCACCAGTTCAGACAGAGGGCATGGCGGCGGCTTCCGAGAAGGAGCAGATGAGACTAGAAAGGTTCAAGAAGTATGATCCTCCTGTGTTCAATGGATCAGCATCAGACGATGCCTTGGGTTTTCTTGATGAGTGTTACTGCATTCTCCGTATCATGGGTATCTTAGGATCGAACGGAGTTTCTTTCACTACTTTTCAGCTTCGAGGGGCTACCTATGATTGGTGGCGCACCTATAACTTAGCCAGCCCAGACGAGGTGGCTTCACTAACTTGGACGCAGTTTTCAGATATGTTCCTGAGAGAGTTTATTCCTCATAGCCTCAGGGGTGAATGGCATGTGGAGTTTAAACATTTGCGCCAGGGTGTTAGGACAGTCTCGGAGTATGCTGTCTGTTACACCAGTTTGGCTAGACATAACCCAGCCTTAGTTTCTACTATTCGCGAGAAGGTTCGCTGGTTCATTGAGGGGCATATTCCCAGCATCAGGTCCAGTATAGCTCATGAGTTAGATATGGATATTCCATATTAGCAGGTGGTAAAAATTTCTAGGAGGATAGAGGGTATGCATGCTAGAGAGAGAGGGTAGACAGGGTCACGAGAGAGAGAAGACGAGATCAGGAGAGAGAGTTTGAGGAGAGGAGGAGGCCTCGTAGATCGGAGTGATACACTTGTCCGTATTTTGGAGGCAGGGTACGTCATGGTAGATGTTTTGTGGGTCAGCCAGTTCAGTTCACGCTTCAGGCTATGCATGGTGATTCAGGTGTTCGGGGGTCTCGGAGTACACGTATCGCACAGTTCCCACCGCCTTGATTTCAGGTGATTTGATATACTGAGACCGGGCTGTGTGCTGCGATGAGGGTTATATCAGTATAAGATCCTCGTGAGTCTTTTATATGCTTTCATTCTTTCTTGTTATATGTTGTTGTAGATTTGATTTTTAGAAGAATATGTGCTAGTTTTATTTGTTTGTTAGTTCCCATATACGTTTTCCTTTCCCATATTCATTCATTTTCGTTCTATGATTCTTGAATTTTAGCTTTTGTGGTATATAGCCATTGGTGTTGGCTAAGATTTTGTTATTTGGGTGTTTTATTATGTGGTTTTCGTGGTTATTATATCATCGCCAGTGCTGTAGACGTTTGAAAGAAGTTCCTATTGAATATGAGGCTTATGGTCGGTACGAATTTGATCTCAGGCAAGTATTACTATCAGAAATGTTGTTGTGGGCCTATGTATGTGTGTCATGTTGTGTAGTTGTACCATGTGTGTGTTGTCATGGATTGAAGCAGCTGGTTGAGACTGATACCAAATATGGATTTAGAATCGGGTCTTTTGGAAATGGATGGAAGGTGAAAATTATGGCTTGAAGGCTTATTGGTAATACCAGAAAGGCTAAATTTCAGTTGAGATGGTGTCGTCATGCTGAAGTGGATTGGGGCGACATAGGATCACTCGTGGGTGTATGTTGGAAGTACGAACTCAGTGACTTGAGGAATTTGAGGTGAATCTTAGCATGTTCGAGGACGAAAGTTGGTTTTAAGAGGGGAAGATGTTACAACCCGACCGGTCATTTTGAGAAATTAAGCTCCGTTCAGCGGCATAAGGTCTTGAACAACTTCGGAATATGAGTATCGCCTTGCATGCATGGTAGATTCAACTTTGGGATGGTTTAGAGTCAAATTAAAAGAACAAATATAGTTTGGAAGTTAGAACTGTGATAAGTTGAACGCAATTGACTTTTGGGTCAACGACACCGGAATGGGTCGTGGATGATCTCAACAGCTCCATATGGTGATTTTGGACTTAGGCGCACGTCCAGATTGTGATTTGGAGGTCCGTAGAGTGAATTAAGTCATTTCAGTGAAAGTTGAAGTTGGAAAATGAAGAAGTTTGACCCATAGTTTACTTTTGGGATATCGGGGTAAGAATGTGGTTCCAAAGTTATAGCAGCTCTGTTATGTTATTTGGACTTGTCTGCAAAATTTGGCGTCATTTTGAGTTGAATTGGTAGGTTTTTGGAATGAGATTCGGTATTTGAATATTTGTGAATTCATAAGCTTGGTTTTGGTTTGATCCATTGTTCCGATGTTGTCTTAAGTGATTTGAAACTTTGAGCGAGTCTGTGTTAGGTTATATGACTAGTGTGTGATTAGACAGGGTCCCGGGAGCCTTGGATATGTTTAGGATGGGCTACGGGTCATTTTTCCCTATGTTTGAATTGTTTTTCTGCTATCTGGTATTTCCTTCTATGTGATTTCATTGTTTGTTCCGCGATCGCGTAGCACAAATTTGGGCATCAATATTTTCCTTCTATGCGATCGCATTGCTTGTCCCGCGATCGCATAGCACAAATTTTGGGTAGCAGTATTTCCTTTTATGTGATCGCATTGATTTGCCCGTGACGCATAGCACAAATTTGGAAGCAATATTTTTCCTTCTATGCGATCGCATTGTTTGGCCCGCAATCGCATAGCACAAATCACTGGGCAGACAGAATTAAATCCCAAATTTGAGGGTTTCACCATTTTATTACATTTTGACTTCTAGAGCTCAGCTCTTGGTAATTTTTGAAGGGATTTTCACCTGGGCGATTTTGGTAAGTGTTCGTCACTCGATTTGAACCAATTTCCATGAATCCCCTCCTAATTTCGTCCTTTAATTTTAGATTTTTAATGAAAAAATGGTAGAACTTCATAGACAGAATTGTTGAGTTTTGAGAGGGTGTTTGACCTCCGATTTGAGAAGTTTTTATATGGTTAGACTCGTGAGAGTACGAGGGTTCTGAAAATATTATATTCATCCGGTTCCGAGATGTTGGTCTGAGAGGCATTTTGGTCATTTTGCCTAATTTCGTGCTTTAGCTTTGAACTAAATAGTAGAATCAGTTTCTTGAGATAATATTTATAATGTGTGATTGAATTGCATAGATTTGGGCCCTTTGGAGTCGAGTACTCATGGCAAGAACGCGATTAGTGGAATTTAACCGGCTCGAGGTAAGTATCTTGCCTAACCTAGGGTGGGGGGACTTCCCCTAAGGGTTTGAGTCTTCTTTGCTCATTGTATTCTTTGTACTCGAGCTGACGAGTGTGTGCTCGGATTTAATTGTAGAAAATTTCCCCTTTTTAGGTTCTTAGATCCTTGAAATCACCGAATATGAGGTTTTTCTTAATACGATTGAGTCCCTGTTATTAGTTTCACCTCTAAATGTCTTTCTTGGAATTTATTTGCCCTTCTTGGTGTATTCCTGTTGCCAAACTAATTTTTACTTGTTTAACTATGGACATTTACACTTCTATTGTCACATTATCATTCCTAAATACTTGTCTATATTTGGAAAATATTATTTATATCTTTCATGCAATTAATTGGTTTTAATTGGAAAGAAGTTAGATATCCTGTGTTTAGGTAATATTTTCTTTAATTTTCATTATTAGTTTCATATTAATTTCCATGTTGTTGAACTGAGTATTATGGAATCGTTGTTTCATATTATTTCTTCCTAGTTGAGTTGTTCTTATTGCTCTTAGTATTTCTATATTACAATTATTCCTTGTAAGTTAGTTGTACCATTTTTTGGTGAACGGAAACACCTAAGTTGATTCCCTTGCTTTGTTCCTGTAGATTGTGATGCACGAGGTTTTTGTCGTACGGTTGTTGATACTGTGTGCATGAGGTTTCTGCCGTGCGGTTGTTGATACTATAATGCACGAGGTTTCTGCCGTGCGGTTATTGATGGTGATATGTATGAGATTTCAGCCGTGTGGCTATTGGTATTGTGATGCACGAGGTCTCTGCCGTGCAGTTGCTCTTGAGGGGTTGCACGAGGTATTTGCTGTGCTATTTTTGTTATTGATGTTTTGCACGTGTGCGTAATAAGGTGGGATATGTTATATGCTTATATGTGGGTATGACTGAGGGACTGATGGGGCACATGATGCCAAGTGTTAGATTTCAGATGCTGGGTTATTGTGAGTTGTGGTTTTTCCGAGACTTGGTGAAATTTTTGAAAGAGCGAATAAGACCTTATATGAACATCCTTGTAGGATATGAGTCATGGAATTGTCTTTCCCTTGTTGTGTTGTGGCCTTAGGATTTTGATTGTGATTTGCCGTCATTATATATCATCATTTATTATTTTCTCGTTGTTACTTGTTGTTCCTTTCCCTTGTTTTAAAATGTAGCATTATTGGTCATTTCGTGCAGTCATTACATATTTATATATCATTCCCGTTATTCTTATGATTATACTATTTATTGACCGGTAGGTCTCTTGACTGTTCCTCGTCACTACTCCACCGAGGTTAGTCTTGATACTACTGGGCACCGCCATGGTGTGCTCATGCTACTCTTCTGTACATTTTTGTTGTGCAGATACAGGTACTCCCATTCAATTCTGTCAGCCTTCAAAGGAGGCGATTGATAGAGACTTTGAGGTATATCTGCTACGTCCACAAACCGAAGAGTCTCGTTCCAGCTTCTGTAATAAGTATAGCTCTTTCAGTATTTCTCATTTGTATAGATTCTTGAGTTAGAGCCTCGTATGTATCCCTTAGCTTGTGATTTACGAGATTCGGGATATTGGGAATTTTTGTTAGCTTCGAGAGTTGTTATTGAATGTGTCAAGCGAAACCTTAACCATTGATTCATTTTAAAAGTTTAGTTTTAAATTTCTTTCTTCCGCATTTTGGTTTATATTCCATAATGTTAGGCTTACCTAACAATAGGAATTAGGTTCCATCATGACATGTTCACGGGGGGCGAACTAGGGTCGTGACAATAATCATGGTTAATATTGCTCATAAGTATATATCGAGTTCTTACTCGCCTATCTAAGCAAACCTAACGCCTACATGTCTATGGAATTAGAACTAGCAAGAATGCCTTTATAATTCCTGTAAATCAACAAAGCAAGGTAATTAGGTATATGTCTATCCTAACTGGGAATTCATTACCCAATGCCAAGTTTAAGAACTTTCTCTACTCAATCCTATATGCAATATAGAATTTTCCACTTCGAGTTCAATTCTAGAATTATAGATAGTATTTAATTGGTGATCAAACAATCAAATATAAGTGCAAGATTGAATAAATAAATCAATATTATAAATCAAGAAATCAAAAAACATATTCGAATAACAATGGTCAGGAAAGAACCACAACCTTATAACTTCAAGTTTATCTCCACATAGACATGGTAGCAAACAACAAATCTTATAAAGAAACATAGAAATTACTAAGTTTGGTAGAAGAAAGATGGAACTTAATAAATTCCAGCCTCCGTTGTGTCTCTGTGTTTGTGTTTCTCTCCCAAAAACGTCCACCTTCCTCAAAATAAATTTAGGTTGGTTTTTATATGTGTTGGCAACATCTCGGGGTCGAAATAACCGAGTCACAATCGAAATAGAACATTTTCATGTTTTGAGCAACCAGGGTAGCGTGGGGCACTGGCCCTGGCGCTCAACTTTTTAGCATTATGTTTTGAGCGCCACAGGTAGCGCTTGTGGCCCTCAAATTCACACTTTATTCCTTTTCATCCAATGTTCACCCCACTTCGCGAACATTCACCCCAAATTATATCCAAATGATTCATACACATAGAAATATCACAAATGAGCACAAATTCTTATACTATACATCTCAAACTTGTGAGGCATAAGTAAAATGTAAGGCAATATACATCAAATATGCATTCATTAAACCAAACGTCAATGAGGATGATGAGGATTTTGAGCTTAAATTTTCCACCACCTCTATCTCCAAGTGATAGTGCTTTCAGGGAGCATCTCCCACCATTTTATCTTGTTTTGATTAGTTGCATTGAGGACAGTACAACACTTTAGGTCGGGGTGGCTTATTTATATGTTAATGATGTATATGGAGTAAGACTATTTTTTGAATTTGTGTAGATTGGTTAACGTTTGTAGTTTATTAATGATATTTTGTAGTTTATTTCAGCATGTTAGCATTAATTTTTATTTTCTTATTTTGATACTTTCATTACTTGCAATGCTATTAATTAAACTCCTTGATTTTCTTTATGCTACGGTTCATTTTCAAGGAAATAATTTATGTCTAACCAAGTAACATTTTCCGATGATGCATGGTGTGATAATTTTCTTAAGGGATTAGTCTTGTTTAGTTTTTCTCTTTTTAGGTAATTTTTTTTAGTTAAGTTAGTAGCTAGTAGTGAATAAATTGGTTATTGGTGTAATCATTTTTTCCATAAATTGACGTGTGGTTTGTTTGGCACCGACATGATTTAAAATTTGGCATATAAAATCTTGATCTTTAAAATAAAAAATGTTTGAAGTGATAATCCTTCTTTTGAATTTTAGCTTCTATTTTTGGCTCTTTGATTCATTAAATAGCTTTCTAGATTATATTTGATTTTCTTTGAGTTAATTTGCTTTAAATAGATTTCAAATTTATATTTCACTCGAGTTTACACGTGCTATGCATGGTGAGATTTGTTGCGAGTTCTTTTACATTATTTATAATCTAGAACTTGCACTAACTTGGTTGTAAAAATGATGTTAGACCTTCCTTGGATTGTTATTGTGCCTTAAATTTTCTACCCTTGCATATTTTTTCTAGTCAAAGCCTTTGGAGCCTTTAAGCTTTTTTTTTTTTGAAACCATGTTACAAGCTTTAACCATTCATTCTTTATTGATCTATCTTTTGGCATTCCACCTCCCTAAGTGCTTTGAATATGTAAACATAGTCTAAAAACCTAAGTTTTAGGGTGACAGTTGAAAAAGTTGTAATGTGGAAGTTGCTTATATAAATTAAAAAGAACAAAAATTAGTGGAGGATTCCTTGATTTTTGAAGAAAAAATATGAGTAAGAAGAAAAAGGAAGGAAAATACGGAATAAGTGATATCGACGCCATCTTTTTCTAAAAGTTGAAATCGGTTCACGATATTTGGGAGGACAGCTCTATTCTCTTTCAAGAATTGGGTTTTGGAATTGGAGAGTCACAACCTAATGATTATAGTGCATTAGGACACTTTCACAAGGGCTTGAGTTGAAGAAACCAGAGTTTGGGTAAGGCTAGAAATTATCTTGGGTGGGAGGTGTTAGGCACCCCTCAAGATCCACTAGTATGGTCCCGTCCATGTTACAATTGTGACTTTACAAATAAACAATCAAGGCTCAAATAAGGACTTGCAATTAAATTGAAACTTGTGAAAGTAAGTAGAGAGAGAGTGAAAATTTGAAAGGTCTAAACAATTCTAAAGAAAGCAAACAAAAATAAACAAAGGAAAAAGGTTTCTAGGTTTATGATTAATATGGATCACTTGAATGCAATACCCAGCAATCACTCCTCAAAAAGGGGTTGCACGTGATATTAGCGCATCGGTTATCATCTCCATATTCTACCCTTCCCACCCTGCACAGGTTATTTAAACGTGTGGATTGGTCATGAATGCTTATTGCATGCTATTACCCATCCCATTCTATAAGTCCTAGAGGGTATTTAGGACCACATTCCTACAAGGTAAGAACTAGGTTGAACCCTTAGGTTTAAAGTCAAAATGCTAGGCGCCACACGTAACTAGTAGGACTACACATAAGGGGAACATACAAAGCAAATAAGAGGTTCACAAATCCCTCCACAGGTAAACATGTAGTTAGCACGTCTTTCAAATTTAAGGTCTCAAAAATAGAAGTTTAAAAAAAGAATGACGGAAAGAGGTAAGATTCAGTGAAAAGTGGAAGGTTTAATTAAAACGGAGTGAAGAATTTCATAAGTGTAACTAAAGATGGCAGTAAGTATATAGTAGTTTAGGAATTAGTAAAAGTATAGCTAAACATGTTGAAACATACTTTGAAAATATAGTAATGACATTAAAGATGCAATAAAATAGTAAGATTCTGGACAAGCAAAACAATCTAGTAGAAGACATGATAAAACAGATGCCCGATTCCAAGATTATTACAAAATTGGGCGGGGGTTTTTAACAAAAAATAGAGTAAACTTCAGCGAAACATACAAGGAACGGAGTTCAGCAATTTAAAAGGAGGCTGAGTAGTCTGAAAACTGGCAAAACAAAATTAAATAATTTTATTAGGCCTAAAGCTTTCCTAGGCATCGTATGCATTGCCTACTTGAAAGGTGAACATGTATATTAATCCAATTTTAAGAAGCATATGCAGTTTAACCCTAAACTTGTATTATTATTAAACAATTGGCGAGGCATTCAGCAATTGCAATTTAAACGATATAAAGTCCTAAGTAACATGATGTCCAATGCACATAAGCTCCTAAAACATGGTCTATAAATTCTAGTCAAAGTGCAGCAGTAGTTCTAATAGTTATTCGTTAGTCTGTTGTGATTATGAAATGAGTATGACAACAAGCTGAAAGTGAAGAGTCTAAAACAGGATTACCACTATATGAGATTCATGTCCTATACATGATGTCTATTGTACAAACAGGTAAGTAAAGCCCTACAAATGTTTTCTACCCGTTAATCAAATTAAGCATGCATAATCCCAACCCATTTCACTATAGCCCCAATCATTCGTTTACAAAATTATTACAAACTAAGAAAGCTGAATTACAGGAATGAAGAATAAAACAAGAAGTTACTCGATAGGGAGCCTTTAACCAGGCCCAATCTTCCAACCTCACTTCTTTTGAGTTTCACAGCCATGGTCTGGGTGTGGCAAAGCTACTGTTGGCCTAAGATCAGTTGAAGTTTTGAAGAATGACAAATGAACTAAATGATGGACCAGGTCCATCATGGGAGACAAAGTGATTATCAACCTATGCATATGAGATGCACGTGAAGAAGATAAGTCTTAGGGATCAAGCAGCAATATCTTTTTAATATCTTATAAACTGATTGAAAAGATTACATATGGGATAAGGAGTTGAAGTCTCCTTATATAAAGAGAACAATATCCGGATCATGGATAAGGATTGGAGTTTGTATTGGTCTAGTACTCAAATTCGGTTAAGGATCAGCAATGGAATCTCAATCAAACTCTGATTACTAACTTAATAAATAGCTAAGTTTATTCTCTTTTACAGGTATGCACATTTCCTGTAAAATGAACTCAAGATGAACCAGGTCCATCACCCAGGTGCAAAAGAACTGGCAGATTTGAGCATGTGGGTTGCACGTGAAGGAGATAAGCTTAACTCTGTGTGTTATATATCTCCGTATCGGAAAGGTTGCATAATTGATAAGGAGAAGAAGTCCTTAAACAAGGAGAACACTATCCAATATAGGGAAGGAGTTAGAAGTTAAAATCAACTAGAACTCTTCCACCAAGGAAGAGTTGTATCAAAACTCTAGTTATTTCTTCATCTACTAACTCTATAAATTGCAGGATGTTCTCACATTAAAAGTGTTTCGCAAAAACGCAGAAGTTAAATGTGAATTGACAGCAAAATAGCAAGGCTTTTTGCAAGCAGTTCGTGTGTGATTCAAGTGTGCAAACCTGAAGCTACATGAACCAGATTGAAGAACCAGCTCCATAAAGAGTTTTCTGTGTCTTTCTTTATTTCTAGTTCAATTGTAGTAGGTATTTTTATTTGTATCTTTCAGCTTTCGTAAGAGCAATTGTAATAAGTACTTTGAGTATTCAAGTAAGAGTTAACTTGAAGTTGTCGCAACAGTTAGAGGCTAGTTGCTACAACGGGATTAGAGTTAATCCTTAGGTTTACAAGGAGGTTTTGTTAATGCTGTTTTGGCTCAGTGATTTTAGTGGAAGTTTGGAAAAATCCTACTGAGTAGTAGGTCCTGGTTTTTTTCCCTTTTGAGCTAGGTGTTTTCCACGTAAAATCTTTGTGTTCTTTATTTTTTATATTTATTATTCCGCAACAGTAGTAGTTGGAACACATAGAAGAACCAGGTCCTTCATAAGTAGTTTAAGCAAAATATTGGGTACCACACAAATCACCCCCTCCACTCTTCTGTGGTATTGACGTATAGAACAACAATTGGTATCAGAGTAGGTTATCCTTGAAGAGACTAACACCTCAGGAACAGATCAAGATGAGCACACAACTTGGAAAATGGGAAGGGCAATCCACTGATAGGCCTCCACTCTTTAATGGCCACTACTACTCTTGGTGGAAAAATAGAATGAGAGATCACATCATCGGAGAAGACTATGATCTATAGGACATTGTCACTGATGGTCCCCTAGCTACCATGAAGAAGAATGTTGAAGGAGTAAATATGCCAAAAACAAGAGCTGACTGCAATGCGAGGACTTGAGAAAATGGGAAAATAATGCTAAGGACAAAAAAATAGCTTGTGTGTGGACTTGGTCCGGACGAGTACAGTATAATTCAAAGCTACACCACTGCCAAGGATATATGGGACACTTTACAAGTGGCTCATGAAGGAACTCCTCAAGTAAAGAGATCAAGAGGAACATTTATATATTCTCAATATGAGAATTTTCACCATGGAGGAAAACCATCCAGGAGATGTATACAAGGTTCACCACATTGACAAATGAACTTAAGTCTCTTGGAAGGGTTATTCTTGAAGAGGACAAAGTTGAGAAAATTTTGACAAGGGTTCTGCCAGTCACTTGGGAAGCAAAATCACTGCCATTCAGGAATCAAAGAACATTGCCAACTCTTAAGTTGGATGAGCTAATTGGAAATCTCACAACCTATGAACATAGAAGGCAAACCATGGAGATGGATGCACCTAAGAAGGAAAGGATAGAGGTAACTTAGTAGCATTCACCTGTACAAAATATTTTGCGATTAATCTTACCGCTAACAAGATTGTTTTGCAGGGAAAAAGAGTAAATAATATATAGGATAAATAATATTATTTCCTCGAGCTGAGAAATAATCTCACATTAAGTTCAAGGAAGATAAAATTTGTAAGGCTTGTGCAAGGGGAAGCATTTAAGATCCTCTGTCAAAAGTAAGAAATGGTAAGCACTACCAGAACGATGGAACTGGTCCATGTGGATCTCTGTGGTCCAATGAGAACATTAACCAAATGTGGTAAAAGATATGTGATGGTGCTTGTTGATGATTACTCTAGGTTTACTTGGACATTATTTCTAACATCTAAAGTTGAAGCATTTGACATGTTTTACTTCTTGTGTTAGTAAAATAAAATAAAAATAAAATGAGAAACAACTAGGTAATCAACTTGCATCAATTAGGTCTGATCATGGAACTGAATTTGAAAATGCTAAGTTTGTTGAATTCTTGCATGCTACATCATATTTGCATGACTAGACCTCTTGTTAAGAACATTCCCTTTGAGTCACATAAAGGGAGAAACTAAATATATCCCATCTTACGGCATTTAGATGCAAGTACTTTGTGCACAATAATGGCAAAGACTCCCTATGTAAAGTTCGATTCAAGAAGTGATGAGGGAGTATTCTTGGGATATTCTTCACATAGAAAAGCATATGACGTGTTCAACAAAAGAACTATGTGTGTATAAGAAAGTATACATGTAGTTTTGATGAAACTAACATTCTTTCTGAGAGACATGAATATGAAGAGGAAGCTATTGGGCTGGAAAAAGTTTTATATGAAGTCACAGCTCAAGATGAAGCTGCACCAGAAGAAACAACAGGTGATGGAACAGGTTCTTCCACCCAGAGCAACATGACAGGGGAAACTGACTAGAGAATAACTGATCCTCAAACATCGAGGGAACCTGTCAATAAACCTATTCCTCAGTAACAAAACCAGGAAGGAACATCCAAAGAAATTGACACTCCTATTGCAACATCCACGAAGTTTGATATAGATGAACCTAGTTCATCTGTTGATCATAAGTTGTATAGGGGAATGAATGGTTCTCTTTTATATCTCACTACTAGCAGACCTGACATTGTATGTAGTGTAGGTCTTTGTGCTCGATTTCAAGAAAATCCAAAGGACTGCTACTTGACTAATGTAAAGAGAATATTGAGATACTTGAAAGGCACCACTAACCTTTACCTTTGGTATCCAAAAGTTAGTAACTTTAACCTAATGGGATATGTTGAAGCTAATTATGCAGGTTTCCTAGTGGGTAGGAAGAGAACTTCAGGTATAAACACTTCTTTGGTTCATGTCTTGTGTCATGGGATATTAAAAGGCAAAATTCAGTGGCCTTATCTACTGCTGAAGCTGAGTATGTTGTTGTTGCTTCATGATTGTGCTCAATTGTTATGGATCAAGCAACAGTTGATGTATTTTGTAATTGAAGTCAGTTTCATCCCTATTTTTGTGATAACACTAGTTCTATTAGTATGACTAAGAATATGGTTCATCATAAGAGAACTAAGCACATAGATGTTAAACACCATTTTTTGAGGGACAACTATGAGAAAGACTTAAGTAAATTGCTGATATCCTCACAAAAGGCTTAAGTAGAGATAACTTTGAGAGAAACAAGTTAGAATTAGGGATGATTAAGATCATCTAAACGGACCAATTCAAGGTTAAATTAAAAAAATGAAATATATATATATATATATATATATATATATATATATATATATATATATATATATATATATATATATATATATATATATATATATATATATATATATATAATATATCCTTAGAAAGTCTGTAAATTCTGTATAGTCAGATTAAATCTTGCTCAGTCTCATACTTTCCATAGTATACTCTTGTGCCATGGGTTAAAATGACTCATTAATCTATAATGATATTTTATCTATTTTGGCAAATTTAGACTTGCACAAGAGAATTATCAGTGAAGAAGTTGATTCATCAAGATAACACGGTATGTTTTCTACACTCTGCATAATTTGAAAAACTGTATCTGGATCATGAGCAGAGTCCTACCAAATACCACTCTTTTTAGACTTATCTGTTACAAGTGAACCAGTCTTATTCGAAAGAGTCCCAATCGCATGGAAGTACTTAGATTCTAGGAATACACTCCAACGCTGAATTTTAGTTTGATTAAACTTCTAAGTTTCTGAAAATTTGTAGTTATCCCATCAAGTATTCCATTGTATATTGGTCAGCTTTAGTGTATTCCTTACCCCATATCTCTCGAGCCGTCAAAAACCCTCATTCTTCTTTCATCTTCCAAACATAATCCAATTTTCTTCTCTCCCATACCCTAGCCCAGATATGTCAAACACTTTTGGAAGTCCTTCATCACTACCACAGAAAACCACTTCCACACCTTCTATAACACCAATCTCTAAGAAAGTAGAGTAAAGATGATGGCTCGTAAGATTGTCGCTGAAGGAGAGCAGACCAAGAAAATAAACAAGAAATTGAAAGCAACTAGGGAAGAAGAATTCCAAAAATCAAAATATTCATGTAAGTCTGCTAATAAGGGGGGAGAAAGTAGGTATTCCGTAACTAAACACTTATCTTCTGATTCTAGAGTTACTCTTGAGACAATTTCTGAAGTTGCTGCAAATTTGTACTGGTAGGATCTATTGAAGGTGTTGAGACTACAAAATCTAGAGAAGTTGGTGGTAAAAATAAAAAGGAAAAGAAAAAGAGAGCAAGGGTGCTAGGAGTACTGTGAGGGGAAAGGGTACAAGAGCGGTTGATTCTTCACCCACTCCTATGAGTTTAACCAAAGGCGCATGTGCAGTGGTTGTTTGGTGAGAGGAAGTTAGTAAAATAGAATAGAGTGTGAGTAAAATAAGGGGATGTGGGTTTGGTTCAACTTGAAAAAAAATATAGATGAACATGTTCCATCTGAACAGGAAACCCTCGCGGACTTACTGATAGGTTTATCAATAGCACCAAAACTCATGTCATTCCCGATGATTTCATTCTCATAACTGTGCTTGTACATTTCAAGGTACCTATGAAGAAGTTGGAGGTTAGTACAAGAAAGGATCATTTTGGGGTTAATACTCTGCTTGCTTGCAATTATGAACTCAATGTCATGCTTAATGAACCTGGTTCATCTAAGAAGACACATATCAATAGCAAAGTTAGAGTCTTGGTACAGGAGAGTAAGGCAAAGGATGTTGCGATACCAAGGCTGAAGACATGATTGGTTGAGGTAGAATCTAAGAGAGATGTTCTCAGAATTGAACTTGCAAGGGAAAAGGAGAAGAATGATGGAATTTTTCAAGACATGCTGAAATTTTTCCAAGCAAATAACTCAACCCTACCTCTTCCAAGCCTTAAGACTCCTAACCTGGTGTATATCAACCAGTGACCCCATTCAGGGCGTTTAGTATCTTTTGCTCATGGTTTCAGTATTTTTATTTCTTCTTATGCTTTATGGTAGAATCTTATCAATCATCAATGAAATTCACTATTTTTAGTCTAACTGTTTGTATATATTTCTTGATGGTTAAAATTATTAGCATGATCTATGATGATCAATCCATGATTGCATTTGAAGTAGCCCCAGCGGCCATGAGTAAGTTTTAAAATCTGGTTGTCTCACATTTTTTATGCAACTTTTCGATGATGCCAAAAGGGGGAAAAGGTTGTGCTTTAAACAAAAGATGTTTACACTTTGAATAGTGATGTTTATAACCTAATGTACCTAGTCATTGATGATAAGTGATAAAAAGGAAAAATGTTTCTAACATTGTGTTGATGTTGAGCTGAGTTGAAAGAGGTTCTCTTATCAGTAAAAGTACAGAGTTTATCATCATCAAAAAGGTGAAATTTGTTGGACCAAGATCAGTTGAAGTTTTGAAGAATGACAAATGAACTAAATGATGGACCAGGTCCATCATGGAAGACACAGTGATTATCAACCTATGCATATCAGCTGCACGTGAAGAAGATAAGTCTTAGGGATCAAGCAGCAATATCTTCTGAATATCTTCTGAACTGATCGAAAAGATTGCATACGGGATAAGGAGTTGAAGTCTCCTTATTTGAATAGAACTATATCCGGATCAAGGATAAGGATTGGAGTGTGTATTGCATAGGACTCAAATTCGATTAAGGATCAGCAATTGAGTCTCAATCAAACTCTGATTACTAACTTAATAAATAGCTAAATTTGTTCTCTTTTACAGTATGCACATTTCCTGTAAAAGGAACTCAAGATGAACCAAGTCCATCACCTAGGTGCACAAAAACGGGCAGATTTGAGCATGTGGGTTGCACGTGAAGGAGATAAGCTTAACTTGGTGTATTTTATGTCTCCTGATCGAAAAGGTTGCATAATTAATAAGGAGAAGGAGTCCTTAATCAAAGAGAACACTATTCAAGATAGGGAAGGATCTAGAAGTTGACACCAACTAGAACTCTTTCACCAAGGAAGAGTTGCATCAGAACTCTAGTTATTTCTTCATCTACTAACTCTATAAATTGCTGGATGTTCTCACATTAAAAGTGTTGCACAAAAACACAGAAGTTACTCGTGAATTGAGAGCAAAATAGCAAGGCTTTTTGCAAGCAGTTCGTGTGTGATTCAAGTGTGAAAACCTGAAGCTACATGAAACAGATTGAAGAACCAGCTCCATAACGAGTTTTATGTGTCTTTCGTTATTTCTAGTTCAATTGTAGTAGGTGTTTTTATTTGTACCTTTCAGCTTTCGTAGAAGTAGTTATAATAGGTACTTTGAGTATTCAAGTTAGAGTTAACTTGAAGTTGTCGCAATGGTTAGAGGCTGGTGGCTACAACGGGATTAGAGTTAATCATTAGGTTTACAAAGAGGTTTTGTAAATTCTGTTTTGGCTCAGTGATTTTAGTGGAAGTTTGGAAAAATCCTACTGAGTAGTAGGTCGTGGTTTTTTCCCCTTTTGAGCCAGGTGTTTTTCACGTAAAATCTATGTATTCTTTATTTTTTGTATTTATTACTCCGCAACAGTAGTAGTTGGAACACATAGAAGAATCAGGTCATTCATAAGCAGTTTAAGAAAAATATTGGGTACCACACAAATCACCCCCCCCCCCCCCCCGTTGTGTGGTACTGACGTATAAAACAACGGCTGCCTAGGGCCCTATTGGGTCCCTGGCCAATACCAGCACCCAAACATTTTACCAAAATGTTTAACAAGTGCAGTGTGGAATTACTAGCCTTGTGCATCAAAGTTCAATAAGCACTCAAAGGTACCCAAAGCAATGGTTACACTAAGAGGGTAGAACCTAATCTCTAAAAGTAGTGAGAGTGTGTGATAGAGTTTTAAAAGAAACTGAGTTGAGGGGAGAAAACAGTTTTTAAAAAATGATCCATATAGAAAAAGTTTTTGAAAGAAGAAAAAACAATAGAAGAGTGTGACAACTTTTGTAAGGAGGTGAGTAAGACAATCTAAGAACTAGAATATCACACATAGTTCAGGCTAGCAAAAACAAACATGTTACAGGGGATATGGGGAAAAGTAGTTCACATGTAAGAGCACAATTGCACATACATAGACATCAGAGAAAAAACATTTTAGAACTTAAGCAGTTTTTGCATGCTGATAATGTACTAGGGTTAGGGGTAGGGAAGAACATGCATTAAACAAATAAGGGAAGCAGTAAGCATGCCGAATTAAAATAAAGATAGACACATCAATGAACTAACACAAAGGCATGCTAATTGAAATGAGAACAACAGAACCATAAGTAGAAGCACAAAAGAAACAAGAGGAATTGCAATACACCTAAAAAACATGTTGTTTTGGAAATTGTAAATCAAATAGGAGACATACCAGTCAAGAGTAAGATAATATAGAATAGTGGTGTGCATAGAGCAGGAGTGTATGCATACCAATAAAGGCAATGTATAGAGAAATTCACCAATAGAGTAACAAATTACTCAGTCTTGGCTTCCAGCCAACTGGGTAACCAGTAGAAGTGAGAGAGGATGTGTAGAAAAATAAGAGAGAGAGAGAGAGAGAGAGAGAGAGAGAGCAATGAAGATACTTATGTGTGTAAGAGAGAGTTGAGAACATTGTTTGTTTCTTTTTCTATGCAAAAGAGAGGGTAGACTATTTATAGTTTTGAAAACAAGTAAAATAAGGTAACACGTATAGACTAATCATAGTTATGGAATTAGAATCAATTAAAGACTCGGACTCCCTTCAATTAGGGATTCATAGTTCAAACGGGTACAAATTGTATCAAATAAGGAAAATAATTGTTTGCAAGACTCGTATTTCCATAATAGGAATAGTAAAAGTATGATGCGTGTGATAAGGACTGAATACAGAATATTTCAAGTGAGGAAAGTACAATGATAGCTGTGCACACAAATTAGTTCAAAGAATCACGAATAAAATTGAAAATCACAGGGAATCAATACTAAGTAAGGAGAGCATTTCACCAATAAGGAAGTGTTTCAAAAAAAAATCAGTGTAAAACTTCTACGTAAAACATATACAAATCAGGGATTCGAAGATATGCACAAAATCAGCAGAATATTTTGGTAAATGATGAACAATTAGACCTATAAAACACAATAGGCATGAAAGACAAAGAAACCTAAGCAAGAAATCACAGAATTAGTAGAAGGCTGGAACCCTAATAGCAAAATTAAAGCATAGAACTCGGAGAGTAACTAGAAGATCACACAAACAAGCACATAACAAAAACATAAACACATAATACTCAAAAAAAATAAAAGATATAGTGATTTCGAAAGGGGTTCAGAAAACCCTAGTTTTTTTTTAAAAAAGAACAAAACGTTTAAACTTAAGCAATCGTGAAGATCAGTAGAAAGTAGTGTAAAAATATAAAGGTATAAAAGAAACACAAAGATTCAGGAGGTTGGGTAGAGATTAGGGTTTCGTAAGAAACCAGTGAGAGATAAGAGAAACCTGATTGTGAAACTCAACAATAATGGTGTCCACAGCACCATCGAACCAAAACCCATTGGAGAAAGGCCGGAAACAAACTAGACCAAGCCTTCAGTGACCATCTCGTATGGCGGAGGCTTCTGGGGTCTCACCGGTAGAGGGAATCAATGAGGTAAGGCTTCACGACAATTGGTGGTCAAAAAAGGTGATGCTGGAGGTGGTCGGAAAGGCCGTGAGTGCATCGGAGAAAAAGAGAGAACCAGAAGGTTCTAGAGAGAAGGGAGAGCAAACGTTAGCATAAAGAGAGAGAGAGAGAGAGGGAGAGAGAGAGAGAGAGACCGTCTCTGAAGTGAAGGGTTCGGAGGGGTCATTTAGATTTAATTAAGGAAATTGAGTCTGGACCGTTGATCTCTTTTGATCAACGGCTAAAATTCAATTGGAGCTGGGCCGGGTTAAAACAAAATTTGGGCTGGTCCAATCTGGGGGTTTCTATTGGGTAAATTGAGGGTTAGAATTGAAATCCGAATGGCATGTTGTAATGAAATGAGGCTAAAGTTTAAATAGCCAGTTTTTTCTTTTAATTTTATAAAAATAGTAAAAACAATTTTAAAAACAAATGAAAAGCATTGAAATAATTAATAATGTTTAAATCCTAATCTAAAAATATTGAAAATGATTTTCTAATTATAAAAATATAATTAATTGTAAAATAGGTTATAATTACAATTATATACAATTAGCTTTAAAAATACCAAATAAATGTGCAAAAATATGCAAAATTTATTTAAAAACTATATTTTAGTATAAATATAAGAGTAAAATAAATTATTTACCAAAATAATAATTTTAAGAATAATTATTAAATTTTGTAGTATTAAAATAGACAATAAATTAGTTTTAAATTTTTGTTATAATTTTGAAAAAATACCAAAATGTTTGGGTATGCTTATATATGTATATATATGTTATCTTGAAAGTATCTTATGCATAAAAAATATATAGATAAAAATTGTGTATCAACAAGTGAATAAAGGGAAGATTAGGTGGTGAAATGAAAAGTGAAGAAAGGATGGAAAAGTTTTTGAAGGAATTGTGCTTTAATGATTTCAAATTATACTGCTTAGGCAGGTTGTGAGTCACTATTACTAAAATTGTGTCATACATTAACCAAAAACCTATATTACAACCCTTTAAATCCTAATTGGTTTCGAATCAATTGTGTCTATATTAGTGAAAAGGTACATGAAGGTAAAGCATATGGAACTACTTTTATGCATTTGAATATCCTTGTGCATGTCTGTGTGCGCGTGTATGTGTGTGTGTGTGTGTGTGTGAGAGAGAGAGAGAGAGAGAGTAGATAGATAATTCTTTCCATTTGATATTCTATTTGTATTTTAAATTGCAATTTATAAGTCGGGATTCTCTCTTAAGTTTGAGGGAACATGAATCATTGAGTTTTGAATTTAATCCAATCGCCAATTTGGAGAAATTAACAAAAGCAAATTATTTGTGATAATAAGGTAAATTTTGAAGCTTTAGAGTCACGGTTTGGTTGCTACTTTGTTTTACGTGGTGTTTGAAAACATGAATTGAAATGAAATATATAAAAAGTTTGTGATTCATATGCTTTGGATGAATTGTTGGTATCAACTGAAGTAATAAGTAAATAGATTGTGTTTAAATTGAACATTCTTTACTTGAATGCTCTTTGGTATGCCATTGAGCTTAATTTTTAATTTTTTTGAAGGATTTTCTTAGTTGTTGAATATATTGAGGACAAGAAATAGTTTAAGTTTAAAGGTTTGATAAGTTGGTATTTTACCAACTTATCTCTTCTTGATACTGAGGTTTTTGTATGATTTTGTTAAGAAACTAAGGCATTTATTGAGGTATATTGGTATATTTCAGGTATCGAGTGATTTAGAGAAGAAACGGAAGAAAATGATTTAAAATGTGTTAAAAATAATTGCTACTATCGATTGCTCTTCGCGATCGCAGTGAGAACTAGGGGTGTACAAAGAAAATCGATAAACCGCACCAACCTGATAATCCGAGTCAAACCGAGAAAAAAAAACCCGACTATGGTTTGATTTGACTTGGTTTGGTGTTGGAAAAAAAAACCCGACCATAATTGGTTTGGTTTGGTTTTCTAAAGAAAGTCAAACTGAAACCAAACCAACCCGACATTACATATATAGCAATTTTAGTTATATAATATATAAATGTACTTATTGTAATGTAATTGATAAATATTTCTTACAAAATTTCATAATTTTATCTTTTAAGGTATTATTTCAAGGTTTGATTTAGAACTTTTGAATGCTCCAAGATGTTTTATAGCCATTAATATTAGTAAATTAAATAATGCTAGCAATCAATACTAATGCTAACAAAAGACGTTCAATTCAATATTACGAACGGGAATGTATTAAATGTCTATTTTTTATTTTTCAATAATTTAGATAAAAATACATAACCTATTTTTTATTTTTCTTTAGCTTTTAGGCATATAATTAATACTCCCTCATTAGTCTATCTAGTTTAGAATGAATTAGTGCTTTTAGATTATGTTTATTTTTATTATGACTTTTTAATTAGCAATATTTATGTATTACATAATTTTTTTTTATTGTTGAATATTTTAGGATAATGTCATGAGTCATGACATATCTTATATTTTGTATTATTTTCTTGAAAAATACTTTGTATAGTTGTATCTTACTAGGATTAAAGAAATATTTTGAGCATGCGTTATATATTTTGTTCTACGAAGATTTTATCGGAAAAAAATTCGAAAAAACCCGAATAAGCGGACAACCCGAAAAAAACCCGAGAAAAATCGATATTGGAAAACCCAAATTTATTGATTTGATTTTTAGATTTAATAACCCGACACAATTAATTTGACTTGATAATTATAAAATATGAAACAACCCGATCTATATATACTCTTAGTGAGAACAATGCGAACACGGAAGTTCAAAAGTTAAGTCATCGCTAATGCGATAGAAGTTATGAGAACGCAAAAAAGTAAAGCTGGTCAGTCACTGGTCAAACGTTCTACACAAACGCCTCTTGTTCAGCGATCGTGTAGCTTTGCAAAAGTTGGTCAACGCAATCGCAGTTCTTATTTTGCAATCGTGGGCCATTAATTGTGCAGAATCTGGACAAAATGAGCATTTCACATTTTTTACTCCCAAACCATTTAATATACGACCTAACTGATTGGAAACATATATTTTGCTTATTTTAATTCTCTTTACTAAGTGAAACAAGTCTTCGAGTTAGGGTTCTTGTACTTCCACTTGGGTCTTGAATATTTAAAACTTTTGGTTAAGATTTTGTTATCCATTTTTACTCATTTCTTTATTTTCTTGCTTTGTATTGAATATCTAAGTGTATAGAATTTATTTCAACCTTTGAATGTTGTTTATGGAAATATTTATTATTTAAGTGTTCATTAAATTCTTAGTTGTGCTTATGTATTGAATGATTTTTATTATTATGAAGTAATTTATTATTTATTTAATTATTCTTGTTGTTTAATAATTCCAAAAGATTAGCTAATCCTAGGACTATCCCATTAACTTCAAATTAATCTTGGAAAGGGTAATTTGGGGTTAGCAAAGATCTATTAACAAGAACTTGAGGCGTTAACCCTCACTTTATAAGTTCTGTCTATGGATAGGATTTAACTACTGTAGCCAAATCGGATGTATTAATCCTCTTAATTATTTTAGAAATAATTAAATTAGGGAGTGTTGTTAGTTTTCGAAAGAAGCTAATAAAGAATAATATCCAAGGCTAATTATTTTGCTCATATTTGTAAAATCGTGAAATACATTATATTGTTATTTGAGATCCTCATATATCCATACTTGTAAGCATTGATTATTTTACTCGCTTTTTAGGTCAGTTTATATTTTTGCATTTTAACATACTTGTAAGCATTGATTATTTTACTCGCTTTTTAGGTCAGTTTATATTTTTGCATTTTAACATAAATATTTTCACAAAATCCTTTTTAAGTGTTTGGCTTAGCATAATAAGTGATACTTCTCTTACATATTATTTTGTGTGGGATTTGACCGTGACTCATAATTAAATACTTCCTCGGTTTCAAATTAAATGAGTTAGTTTGACTCGGCACGGAGTTTAAGACAAAAAAAAATTGAAATTTGTGATTTTAAAAGCTTAAAAGGTTAAGCTTTGCGGGACCATGACTTTTGTGTGATTATAAAAAAGGCGCAAATCATCATACTGGTATACGGTTTTAAATTATGTACACAATATAAAATAATTTAAAATTATCAACACAATCTAAATATATTATAATAACTTTACATATTATTTATTTTAAGTTACCAACTAAATAAAGTTATTTACAATTACACTTTAAATGACCCGGTGATATGAATATACTAGATAATTTTGCCATGCTTTGCATGGGCCCAACAAATTATAGTATAAACTTATTTTTATTTGTTATAAAAAATTAGCAGATAATTTTGCTGATAGTGATCTTTATTTGTGCAGTAATACAAAAAAGATAAACATAAATCTACATGATGACCTGGAGTGCAATAAGTTCGTAGTAATGAATAAGGTCAAAGTTTGTGTACAAAATTCGTGTGCTAAAGCTTTTCTTTTTTTATTTATCCCGAATCAGCTTTAGGGATTAATGCTGGGGTTGATGCTTCGCGTCCGCCTCAGGTTGAATTTCTCAGCAACGGATACTATTGGTGGATGCTTCACGTCCACCCTCCGTTTCCTCATCCTTGCTGTGCCCAAGAGCGAATGCTAAGGTGGATTCCTTCTCCTGGCTTCACTAACCAACTAGCCTTTTTTGTAAGATTGGATACGACGCATCCATCCTTTTTTCCTATTGGTTAGAGCACATTCTTTTAAACTTTTTTGCACTCTAAACATTTTAAATCATCACACACAACATAATTAGTTATAAAACCAATAATTAACGGATGTTGGGCATCTTAAAGACAAAATAGCACCCCCAATATTGATTAAAATGTGAGTAAAGTAACATTAACACATATAAAAATATGTTCAACATCAGGTCCTAGATTTCTTAGTAAAATTTTATACTATTTTATTTCATGTTTATTCTTATAACTTCCTAAAATATAAGAAAGTTAATTATATTTAGGTAATTAATATTTTTCACTTAACAATATGGTTAGTACGTGTAAATCTTATGAGATATTGTTACTCTTAAGTTAGATATCATTGCTTTTAGTTTACAACTTTTTTCAATTGAGGGAACTATTAGAGAAAAAATAATGAATTATTCTATAAGAAGTAGAAAAATTATAAAAAATATAACTAAGACTTCATGTCCAAATTAAAGTGTCATCTATTATTTGTTCAATAGATGAGTATAATTTAAAAGATATTCAAGGTTAATAATTTGTTTGACAAAATCTTCTCCAAGGGCAAAGTGCTTTCTCCTCCGAAGTACCCTTTTTAAGAATAAGTTGATGTGTTTGATCAAATTTACGGAGGAAATAAGCTAAAACATATATTTTTTTATCTAATCATTTAATAATCTAGTTAGCTTTAGCTTGAAAATATTTAAAAATACATTCAAAGAATTGAAAAAAATCATACAACAACGAAGTTATAAGCAAGAATGATTTAAGTTCAAATGCATTACACATAATTTAAGATAGGAAGAACTACAAATTTAATTGATTACTATTTTCAACCATAATTACATGAAATATTTTTAAATAGTACATAGTATAAACTTTGAAAATATTGATGTAGTAGTTGAGTAAAATTAACAATATATGATCGACTTTCTTTTTACTAACAATAAATAAATAATTATCTGTATAATTAATCTTGTGGCTTTAATCTTTTGGGCCTAAAGCCACAGCTTTGATGGCTTTAGGGTTAAGCCGCCCCTCAATTTGAGTCAAATTCAATGAAATCTAGACAAACCTAAGTGGCTACATACATTCCCCTCTCTCCTCCTCCCGAAAGAAAACGAAAATAGTAATAAAGGAGAAAAATAAAAGAAACACGTTGGTGGAATGAATATAGTCCACAAAATTATTTTGAGAAAAAGGAAGTTTCAAAAGAATATATAAATACCATTACGGTTGGTGGCTTCTTAGATTGTTTGACTGACTACTATCAATCGTTGCTTCTAGAAATGGTGTTTTATCAGTTTCAACTTTCTCTCATAGGGCGGCTCCTCCGATTTCTGGCAATGGTAATTTTAGAAAGACTTTAGTGGGCGTTTGCACATAAGAATCGCAAAATTTCAAAACTTTTTTTGTGAAAATAGTATTTAAAAAAGTTAGAGTTATATTTGGGTATAAATATAATTTTAGTTGTTGTTGAATTTTAGTGAGTGATCTGAATGAAAATTTTAAAAAATAACGACTTGGAGTTTTTCAAAAATTTCAAAATACATTTTGAATGAAAATTAAAAATTTTATGACGAATTATTGATTTAATTTTCGAACGTTGATTTAAAAAAATAGTATAAAATTAAGAAAATAAATAATTTCTTATGTTCAAACGAGCTCTTATATGAGGCAACTTCAATCTTAAGATTTCTCTTACAAAGCAAACAATCGAACCAAGACAGAGAATAACAACGTAATTTGAAATACATTATATATCTTACAAATTTTTTAACGTTTAACATAAAAAAATTAATTTACTTTCGCATCAAATTTTAAGCGTCTAAGTGGTGGGTGTAGAGTAATTTTTTGAGCTCCAGATTTTAGTTTTCTCCGTTAGAGGTACTTTTGGTTTTTAGACTTCTTCAAATTATAAACACTTTTGCCTCCATTACACAACCTCTAATTCTATACAAAATTTGCTTTATATATATTGTTACTGTTTTCATGCTAAATATCTTATAATTTGGTTGATGCATGTACCTTCTTTTAATTGCAGCCTGTAAATCATGTACGAGTTTTGCATCCGCTTATAGTTTAAACATTTAAATTCAGAGTTGCTACTCCATAATTAAGTTCTTCTATATTTCTTCAATTCATTTTTCATTACTACCATTCTTTTTTAACGTCACATTCTAGAATTAAAGGTCTTTCGAGCACACGTGCTTTGACCAGGAAAAAGTTAAAAGGACTATAGATGGTTATTCACTTTTGATCAGCAAAAGATGTCATAAATTTTTGTACTCATGCATGGTGTCATCAAACACGTGATTTGTAAATGTTGAGATTAATCGATAAAATCACAGAGAAATTAGAGAGAGAAAGTAGAGAGAATGGAGAGAGTTTTGAGAGAACCGAAGAGTCGGTTATTGGGAAAAGAGAGAAATGAAAAGTGTGTCTCGAAGTTTCCTACCTACCCCTATACAAATATACATACTTTACAAAATATCAACCAACCGGACCGGGGCGAGTATTGGGTCAAATGACCCGGGCTCAGATATGACCCAATAAGCTCATGAGTGTTAGTGGCCCAACACATGAGCCCAAAGTATTTATCATCACTGCCCATTATACACGCTATATACATCAAATATACCAAACCAATATACAATTACATAACTATTGAAATGGCTTAGAAGCCTTGTAGTCTTGTAATTCAACATGATTCGCGCTTGAATAATCTACACCAGCGCACCAGAATTATATCAAAATGAAGTAGTTCAATATAATTCTTTAAGATTAGAAAAGAACCATTAATACCTAAAACAATTATACTTTAATTTCAGATCTTCTTTGTACAAAAATAAAAATCTTTTGGGAAATTTTGATATAAAATCAAAAAAGAATATAATGGGCTGTAAAACCCACTAACCCTAAAAATAGCATGGTTCAGAAAATAAAGAATAACTTTAGGGTAGCTCCCGCTATTAGCGTGATACTTTGAAAGTTCCACCATCCTCCATAGTAAAGAGAATATACTAAAAGAATGAATGGTATTAATTTCAATTTTAAACTAATAATGACATTATTACGTTTCATTTAGAAAATACAATAAGATAAAATATAGTGAACCTAGCTAGCCCACATAGCCGCCACGCTAGTCCAAATTCTTTAATGGTAAATTCGCCTTCAAAACCACATACACCACAGTTCCATTCCTTACAACTTCCTCTCTTAAAGTTCATTTACTTTGATGAAGAATTATCAACATATTTTTCCAAATTATTCTTCTTCGTCGTCTGATCATCAGTTGTCACTAATGAATATGATGAACAATAATTCTCAAGCAAAAGCAGCTGAATTAACCCAAGACAATAAGAAACCGAGGGGTTTTTTGGGGCTAATGGCAAGCATGGAAGCTCCAAGCTCCAGTCTTGTTACTGATCACACAAATAACATTCAGTATAACTCTAATGATCAGAACGAGGTGAGATCGGGTAAGAAGAATAAAGGTGAGAAGAAGATTAAAAACCCAAGATATGCTTTTCAAACAAGGAGTCAAGTGGATATTTTGGATGATGGTTATAGATGGAGGAAATATGGACAGAAGGCTGTCAAGAACAACAGATTCCCAAGGTCAGTTTTTATCTACTAGTAATTTTTTATTACTTACTCGCTACTAGTGTAATTTATTTACTAGCTTCTTCGAATGTTTAAAATCATTCAATATTTAGCAACTTTCTGAAGTGAGTTTATCTTTTAATTGTTTTTTTCAGACGATAACTTTGTTAATGGAACTCTTCTCTGTGTTTTAGTTCCGTTAAGGTCTAATGCATACGTAGTAATACTTAAACGACAAAAGAAGGCGGGGATCGTAACCTAACAAAGTATTTTCAACTAGGATGGAAATTTATCTTTTTGTTAAGCATTTAGGTGTATTTCTCAAGTCAAGTTTCCGTACACCTTAAAAGTTTCACAGCAACCTAGTCAAGCTTAATTAAAATATCTTTTCAGATATTCACAAAATTAAAAAAAAAATTACTCAAATATACATTTACATTATGGTTTAGCAGTGCTATTGGTATTTCAATGAGTATTGTGATCGAAAGTACCGATACTGAAAGTTTTGGCGTAAAAACAAGAAAAATGAAATGATAAGAAATTGTAGGAAATTTAATAAATTGGATTCTCTCACTTAATCAAAGGCAAACCTAAAATTTTAATATAACAGGAATATCTGCTCAATTAATTAATGTTTCTAAAGACTTTAGTATTCAGAATGCCAAACTATTTATATAATCATTTTCAACTTATACATATATAATATTTCTATCAAAATTTACGGGTCTGATAACCCCTCGGTACTACACATAGGTCCCCTTAATACTACACATAGGTCTGTCTCTGCACTTAGCCATGATATATACATCTGGGGATAAATTCATATTTTTAATGCAAAATATATAAATTACACCCTGAACTATGGATCAAATTCTTGATACACACTTTTTGCGAACGAAACTAACTTTACACACTCAACCTTTTTAGATCGTTCCTAATACATACCACCTTTTTTTACTAGTTTTTCATAACATGTGTAATACTACGCTCCAATGAGATAGTGACACATGTTATTAACATATTAAAAAAAGAAAAAAACTTTAAATTATAATTAAACCCATCTTCTTCATCAAATATATCACCATGGCTGTCATCTGGCGACTCCCATTTAGATTTCTCTACATCTACTAATTCTATTTTAACCTCATTTTCTTCATTATCTTTCTTACTTTCTTTTTCTTCGTTATTTTCTTTTCGAGCAGGTGATTCCCAAAATTAATTGTTAAAATCCACCATCTTCATAGGATTAGATCAATATTTCATTAGAAACAAATCAATTTTAGGCGGAATAAAAATGCTTACTCTGGCTTTCTCTTCTTTCGTTACTTTTAATTCTTTCATTTCAAGAGTATTCTCAATATCCCAAAAAAATCTCAAAATAATTTAGACAAACTCAAAAAATTCCTCTTTAAATATTATCTCTCTATACCTTTAAAATTCCAAAGACCATCAAGCTTTATTAATAAATTCTTCTTAATTTTTAGGGAGGTGATTCAGGAAAACAAATAGAAATATAGGGACGATGGAGAAAAAAAAGGAAGGTCTTCTGATGGTTGAGAAAGAACAAACAAAGTAAAAGAAACGAAATAAAAGCAAGAAAAAAAAAAGAAGAAACATTTAAAATCGTTGGATCAATTTTATTTGATTTGAATCATTAAAATGAAGAATCAGATAAAATTTTTGTTTCTTCACGAGCCTCATTTTTATTGGTAAATTACATACTAGCCATGTAGATATAGCAGTGTATATTAGATATAATCTGCTACAATTGAATGTATTAAATTATTTTTGTACGTAAAATATATGTAACAAAATTTGATCCATGATTCAAAGATAATCTATATATTTTGCCTATTTTTTTTAACTTTATACGAAACTGATCTAACTAGCTAGGTCGATCTAAATAAAGTAAAAAATTTACTATTTTAAATAGATAATTTGCTATTATTTCCCTAGGAGTACCACTTTCAAGAACCTAAATATGGGAAAAGTTGGGTAGAACTAAATCCAAATTCTGCCAAGTGTCAAAAGGACAGCTTCTATCAAGCAGTCAAACAACTCATTACAGCTGTCAAAGAGATAGAGATAAATCATTTGAGTGAATGGGAATTCGTTATTTAAATATTTATTTCCTTCTTTTCTGTTATGAAATCTCCTATTTAAGGTGAATGTCTATAATTAGAGAGATTCTAGAGTTCTATTTTTGATAGATAAATCATCCCCCTCCCTATAAATAAAGGGGTCTTCTACCATTGTAAATAACTCCTAACATTCTCTAAGTATCAATAAGAAGAACTCTCTCTACTCTTCTCTCTATTGCTCTTGTTCTTGAGTTATTGTTCTTGTTCTTATATTATTTCATAACACGTTATCAGCACGAGACTCTACCGTCTCAAGAACCATTCTAGAGAAATCTAAGGTATTTCCCTCTTCCTAATTTAAATTTCGATTATGTCTGACATTACGAAAAGAAAGTTCGTTGCCCTTGAAATTTCGGGCAAGAACTATATGACATGGGTGTTGGATGCTGAAATTCACTTAGATGCTATGGGTCTCGGAGACACCATCAAAGATAGAGAAAAAGCATCCACCCAAGAATGTGCGAAGGCCTTGATTTTCTTGCGCCATCACCTTGATGAAGGTTTGAAGATTGAATATCTCACCGTCAAGGATCCACTCGTCTTGTGGAACGGCTTAAAGGAGAGATATGACAACCTGAAGTTGGTCACTCTGCCACAAGCACGATATGATTGGGCTCATCTGAGGCTCCAGGACTTTAAGTCCGTTTCTGAATATAATTCTGCAATGTTCAGAATTACTTCTAAATTGAAGCTATGCGGGGATAATATCTCCGATTATGATATGCTTGAGAGAACGTTTACAACGTTTCATGCCTCCAATATAGTACTGCAACAACAGTACAGAGAGAAAGGCTTTACAAAGTACTCTGAACTGATTTCTCTTCTACTAGTGGCTGAGCGAAATAATGACCTGCTCATGAGAAATCATGAAAATCGACCCACTGGGTCTACACCACTGCCTGAAGCAGATAAGGTGCACTCTCATTATGCCTAACATGAAAAGGACCATGGTCATGGTCGTAAACGGGGTCATAGCCAGGGACGTAGACAAGGAAGAAATTCCAAAGAAGTCCGTCAACCCCCAAGGAGAGATAACCGCCGAAAGCAGAAACGGGGTCATGAAGATCCTAAGGCAAATGGTTCAGAAACTATATGTTATCGTTGCGGTGGGAAAGGGCACTGGTCAAAGACTTGCCGTATACCAAGACACTTGGTTGACCTTTATCAAGCATCTCGAAAGAGAAAAGGCCCTGAAACAAATTTTGTCTATGACGACAATGAGGACATCACCCACCTGGATGTGGCAGACTTCTTTGAGCAACCCGAAGGGAAAATAGACCACCTAATCGGCGATGGGTCCGTGATGAAAGAAGACGGAGTTATTTGATTTTGTTCTACTTCTTTGTATTAGTTAGTGAATAAACTAATAGTCATTAGTATTAGCTCGTATTAGTTAGTTCATGATGCAATGTTAGCAGTAGTTCTTTAGAATATCTTCAATATGCTCAAATATCAATAAAACTTTTATTTTCCAGTAGGGATAATCGACTAGCCTGAAAAACTAGTCGATTATCTACTATTTTCGCATTAAAACTGAAAAATAATTGATCAACAATCGATTGTCTTTGTCTAACAATCGATTGTCGTTGAGACAGTGTAATCTGGAATTTTTCAAAAATCATCCACAATCAATTGTCTTTGTCTAACAATCGATTGTCGTTAAGACAGTGTAATCTGGAATTTTTCAAAAATCATCCACAATCGATTGTCTATGCATAACAATCGATTGTCTTAAAATAGTGTGTTCTGGAATTTTTCAAAATAGCCAACAATCGATTGTCTATACTTAACAATCGATTGTCTTAAAACAGTGTGCTCTGGAATTTTTCAAAATAGCCAACAATCGATTGTCTATACTTAACAATCGATTGTCTTAAAACAGTGTGCTCTGGAATTTTTCAAAATAGCCAACAATCGATTGTCTATGCATAACAATCGATTGTCTTAAGACAGTGTGATCTGAAGTTTTTCAAAATAGCAAATAATCGATTGTGTGTGTTTAACAATCGATTGTCAATGTTCAACAATCGATTGTTTGTAAGTAACAATCGATTGTTTGAAGAAAACGTTTAAACTGAAATTTTCAAGCTGCAAAGTAATGGATAACATATCTGATTTTGTTAGTCAACTGTTAGCAGCAGATTTTGAAAATATTATGTGACACAAAAGAATTGAACTTGTTTATTCTTATGTTCTTGTATCTCTTTTGTATGTCAAACTATGGGATAGCAAATATGGATATCTCACAAAGCGAACTTGGATCAACATCCAACTGTAAAAGTATTTGCCTAGTTGATTCATGTACTACACATACAATACTCAAAGAAAGGAAGTATTTCTCTCAACTAAATATGTGTAAGGCAAACGTTACTACAATCTCTGGAAGTAGTAAATTGATTGAAGGCTCCGGAAGAGCAATTGTAACTCTGCCCAAGGGCACGACGTTAATCATAGAGAATGCAATATTCTCCTCCAAGTCTAAGAGAAACTTGTTGAGTTTTAAAGATGTACGCCGGAATGGCTATCATATTGAGACAATGGATGAAGATAATATTGAATATCTCATCATCACAAAGAATGTCGAGGGTTATTGAGAAATTCCCGTCTTTATCTTGTGGCCTGTATTGGACAAGAATTAGTGCAATTGAGGCACATTCAACAGTAAACCAAAGGGTTACTGATTCCAATACCTTTGTACTTTGGCATAATCGATTGGGACATCCAGGATCGGTCATGATGAGACGGATTATAGAAAGCTCATATGGGCATCCGTTAAAGAATTTCAAAAATCTTTCGAATAATGAATATCCTTGCACTTCGTGTTATCAAGGCAAGTTGATTATCAGGCCATCACCAACAAAGGTTGGGACTGAGTCACCCACGTTTCTGGGACGTATACAAGGGGACATTTGTGGACCTATTCACCCACCTAGTGGGTCGTTTAGGTATTTCATGGTCTTGATAGATGCATCCTGTAGATGGTCTCATGTGTGCCTGTTGTCATCACGCAACCTTGCGTTTGCGAAATTAATGGCACAAATAATTCGACTACGAGCACAATTTCCAGATAATCCAATCAAGTCCATTAGACTGGATAATGCTGCTGAGTTTACATCCCAAGCATTTAATGATTATTGCTTATCAATCGGGATAAAAGTTGAACATTCTGTAGCTCATGTTCACACTCAAAACGGTCTTGCAGAATCGTTAATTAAACGCCTGCAGTTGATTGCAAGGCCATTACTTATGAGAACGAGGCTGCCCACTTCGGTATGTGGTCACGCCATCTTACATGCAGTAATGCTAATTCGTCTCAGACCGACGAATTACCACAAGTATTCCCCGTTGCAATTGGTTTTGGGTCATGAACCCAATATATCCCATTTAAGAATTTTTGGATGCGCAGTATATGTGCCTATAGCACTGCCATCCCGCACCAAAATGGGTCCGCAAAGAAGGTTAGGAATATATGTTGGGTTTGAATCGCCCTCCATCATTCGCTACCTCGAAACATTGACAGGCGACTTGTTTACTGCATGATTTGCAGACTGTCGATTTGATGAGACACTTTTCCCAAAATTAGGGGGAGAAGTTGGTGAAACCAAACGGGAAATTTTGTGGAAAAATGCATCATTATCTCATCTTGATCCACATACCTCTATTTGTGAAAGAGAGGTACAAAAGATTATCCATTTGCAAAGAATAGCAAATCAAATGCCTGACGCATTTACGGACTTGAAAAGGATAACGAAATCCCACATTCCCGCGGAAAATGTTCCAATCCGTATTGATGTCCCTATTGGACAATCATCTAGTGTCATATCCAATGAGTCGAATGCACGCCTGAAGCGTGGCAGACCATTAGGTTCCAAAGATCGAAATCCTAGAAAGAGGAAAAAGAACGATCAAAATGACACCACGAAAGAATCTCATGATTTAACAAATTCTGAGATTCATGAAGAATCCATTGAGCCCGAGACTCTGGAAAATACGGAACTATCCCTAAATCCAATTAATATTGAGGCAAATATTAATCGAGTGGATATTGTGGTGGATAATGCCTTTGCTTATAATGTAGCATCTAGCATTATGCAAGAATGTGAGAATCTCGAACCTCAATCTGTTGAAGAATGTCGAAAAAGACAGGATTGGCCAAAGTGGCAAGAAGCAATTCAATCAGAGTTGAATTCGCTGGCAAAACGTGAAGTTTTTGGCCCTATAGTTGAAACACCTAATGGTGTTAAGCCTATCGGCTATAAATAGGTCTTTGTACGCAAAAGAAATGAGAAAAATGAGGTACAAAGATATAAGGCACGCCTTGTTGCACAAGGTTTTTCTCAAAGGCCTGGTGTCGATTATGAAGAGACATATTCGCCTGTAATGGATGCGATAACCTTTCGTTATCTCATAAGTTTTGCTGTCCATGAAAAGCTTGACATGCACTTAATGGATGTAGTTACTGCCTATCTTTATGGCTCACTCGATAATGAGATATACATGAAAATTCCCGATGGACTCAAGGTGCCAATCGCGCACAACTCAAAATCTCGGGAAATGTTCTCAATTAAATTGCAAAGGTCCTTGTATGGTCTAAAGCAATCTGGACGAATATGGTATAATCGTCTTAGTGAGTACTTGTTAAAAGAAGGCTATATAAATGACGCCATTTGCCCGTGTGTTTTTATAAAGAAAACAACATCGGAATTTGTTGTACTTGCCGTATATGTTGATGACATAAACCTTATTGGAACCCCTATAGAACTCCAAAAGGCAATTGATTATCTAAAGGATGAATTCGAGATGAAAGATCTCGGAAAGACTAAACTATGTCTTGGTTTGCAAATTGAATATTTGGCAAACGGAATTTTTGTTCATCAATCTACCTATACAGAAAAGGTACTGAAACGGTTTTACATGGATGAAGCACATCCTTTAAGTACACCGATGGTTGTTCGATCACTTGATGTGAACAAAGATCCATTCCGACCACAAGAAAGGAATGAAGAGCTACTTGGTCCTGAAGTACCATATCTTAGCGCAATTGGCGCACTAATGTATCTTGCAAATACTACAAGACCTGACATATCCTTTTCAGTTAATGTCTTAGCAAGATTTAGCTCGGCTCCTACGAGGAGACATTGGAATGGGATCAAACACATATTGCGGTACCTAAAGGGAACTACCGATATGGGCTTATTTTATGGCAAGAATTGCAGCCCGGATCTTGTTGGTTATGCTGATGCTGGATATTTGTCCGACCCACACAAGGCTCGATCTCAAACGGGTTATGTGTTTACCTGTGGAGAAACCGCCATATCTTGGCGATCGACTAAGCAATCAATTGTGGCTACTTCATCTAATCATGCCGAGATAATTGCTATTCATGAAGCAAGTCGGGAGTGTGTGTGGTTAAGGTCGATAATACATCATATCCAAGACAAATGTGGTTTGAAGTGTGATAAACTACCCACAACTTTGTATGAAGACAATGCAGCATGTATAGCTCAATTGAAGGGAGGATTCATAAAAGGAGATAGAACGAAGCATATTTCACCAAAGTTATTCTTCACACATGATCTTCAAAAGAATGGTGATATCAATGTTCAACAGATACGTTCAAGCGACAATATTGCTGATTTGTTCACAAAATCTCTACCAAAGTCAACCATCAAGAAGCTAGTTCACAAGATCGGGATGCGAAGACTTAAGGACATAAATTGATGTTCTTATCAGGGGGAGTTAAGGCGCGTTGCACTCTTTTTCCCTTACAAGGTTTTGTCCCACCGGGTTTTTCTTGCGAGGTTTTTAACGAGGCAACCAATAGGCGCATATTCAAACATGTGTACTCTTTTTCCTTTCTTTAATTTTTTCCATTGGGTTTTGGTTTTAAGGTTTTAACGAGGCACATTGTTGAATAGACATTCAAGGGGGAGTGTTATGAAATCTCCTATTTAAGGTGAATGTCTATAATTAGAGAGATTCTAGAGTTCTATTCTTGGTAGATAAATCATCCCCCTCCCTATAAATAAAGGGGTCTTCTACCATTGTAAATAACTCCTAACATTCTCTAAGTATCAATAAGAAGAACTCTCTCTACTCTTCTCTCTATTGCTCTTGTTCTTGAGTTATTGTTCTTGTTCTTATATTATTTCATAACATTTTCTACTTATTTATCTTTTATTTGCTCTATTTATATGGAGGATTAATTGAACGGCCTTCAGAAAGAACGTAAAATAATTTATGTTTTACATTTAAGCATAAATTTTCTCTAATTATTAATGCTTGTGTTGCTCATCAGAAGCTACTACCGATGCACGCATGAAGGATGTAACGTGAAGAAACAAGTACAAAGGCTGTCAAAGGATGAAGGAGTAGTAGTAACTACTTATGAAGGCATGCATTCACATCCCATTGAGAAATCCACAGATAACTTTCAGCACATTTTGACTCAGATGCAAATCTATGCTTCCTTTTGACACTCAATTAGTCACTTGTAAAATAGTACTACACTATATTGTGTACATACGTTTTGAACCTAACTGATATTTTGAAATAAAAAGCAACTTCATTAGGGAATTTAATTTGATCAATGTACAACTAAAAGTAATGTTGTTATTTTTTGTTTTTATCACTTTGTATTTGCCGGAGCCATGCTGTCTCCTTCATTTTAACTCTTTTCTTTTAGAATTAACAAATAATTTCATGTGGGAGAAACATACGTGCTAGTGTTGATGTGCTTTTCCTCATTATTTATGTTTTAAGTTGTTTTTACTCAATTTTATATTTACGGCTTGTGAATTTTGTCGGTGATGCGTGATTATGAATACAAAGAAAAAGAAAATTGAAAAGGATTAAATATATTTCTCTACTATCAAATATTCTTTAAACATGCCTTTCGTTTCGCTAACTAGTGGTCTGAGCCCCCACATTGCAGTTTGATTCAAAAATACCTCTAATTTGAACAGAATAACATGTGGCACCGCGGGGTTAAAGTGACCTATCCTAAATTTTGTTTACCCGAATCCTATAGGATGAGTCAATTGGGAAAAATAGGCGAACGGTAAAAAATAAGGGTTGGGTCGGGTAATAAAAATTAGGATGAGTCACTCAAATCTGGAGGTGCTATATGGCATTTCATCTAAATTAAGGGTTGTTACGACCCAAAACTTAATCTGTCGTGATGACGCCTAACATGATACTAGGCAAACCGACAATTCATACATTACCAACACTTTCAAATTAAAATTGTATTAAAACAGGTTTAAATAATTAAAACTCTCATAAACTGGATAAAGATCATATCTTAATACGGAAGCCCCCAAAAATCAGGGTGCCATGGAATACATGAGCATCTGTACAACACAAGTCTAAAATATTGTATAAGAAAATTGAAGCTGAATAAATAAAGCTTAAGGATAGGAGAGGAGAGTCAAGGTCTGCAGGCACCAAGGCAGCTACCTCGAAATCTCTGAATGACTGAGCTACTCTAATAGTCAGCACCCACCGTGTCCGAAAACACCTGGATCTGCACATAAAGTGCAGGGTGTAGCATGAGTATAACCAATTCAGTAACTAACAAGTCTAACAATTGGGCTGAAAGTAATCACGAGCTTTGCAGATGCAGTTCAATTATAGGATTATAGTACATATATGTAGGCATGCTTTCAAGTTTAACAGTTAAAGCACAAACCGGTAAATCACGTCAAGTTCAATTGAAACAAGATATGGCGCATCTCGGTATCTATATGGCAGATATATGCTAAATGAAGTACAAAATAGTAATGAAATCATATGCATACTCTTGAGTATCATTCAGTCAGCTCTCAGTCACTCAACTTCCTCACTCACTCCATCTTCACAGTCACTCTATCCTCACAACAACTCAATCCTTCCAATCGCTCCGCACTCACACTCGCACTCAATAGGCACCGATACTCATTGTGGATGTACAGACTCTGGAGGGGAAATTCCAGCTCGAGCGCTATAATAAGCCAATCATAACATAAATCAAATAAACATGTTGCAGAGTGCAACTCGGTCCCATAAATATCCTCATAATCAGGCCCTCAGCCTCATTTAGTCATCAATTTCTCCAAGCTCTCGAGCTCACAAAAATCATGATAATCATCCCAACCAATGATGATATAATGTATCAATAAAGGACAGCGGAGACTGAGATATAATATGCAAATACTAGCAATGAAATAATTTAACATGTAACAAGACATGTGTGGGTCCCAATAATACCAACACATAGCCTAAGCATGATTTCTATTATGACTGGCAGCTAAATTTCTCTAACACATGAAGATAATACAGGTAATGACAAGATTAATCAGCTATACGATTTCATTGAATCGACCAAGTCATAGTTCTTACTGTACATACTCACACGTCCATCACCTAGCATGTGCATCACCTCAATACAAATCACATAACACGTAATTCAGGGTTTCATACTCTTAGAACAAAGTCTAGAAGTGTTACTTACCTAAAAGTGTCCAAATCTATACTCCAATAATCCATCGCCCCGCAAAACAATTTCTGAATGCCTCGAATCTAGCCACAAACTATTCGATACAATCAACTAAAGTATTCCATATAAAAATGTTAAGTTCGTAATCGAAAGTTGAAAAGTCAACTCAAAATTCAATCCCCGATCCCATATCTCTAATTCCGATAAAAATCGCAAAATTCGAACACCAATTCAACCATGAGTCTAACCATACACAAATTGTTGGAAATCATGTATATCTATGATATGTGCGCTTTGGTTGTATGAGCTATAGGTTTTGATGAATGACAAACAATGAAGTCAAGTGTCAAACAACGATATAATATGACAATCAATCAAATGGCGAGAAGCATACTGATGACGGAATTGCATGAACGAGCCAAAGAGTTCAAGACCGAAGACCCAAGACGTAGGTCGTTTGGTAGAACCAATGTAAGGACAACGTTTAAGTTATCTTATCCTTTGGCTCAACATTAGGTCATCATAAACATGCATAAAATATTTTATTAAATCATATTTATCATAAACATGAATCTTTGTGTTAAACCAAAATGATTTGTATTTTAGTCAAAATGGTTTTTAAACATGTCTTTTAAATCTAGACCTAAACAATCGATTATATGCTCCTTACAATCGATTGTGTTTTTTCAAAATAACAAACAATCGATTATACAGTTTTAACAATCGATTGTATTAAGACAGTGTGATCTGAAGTTTTTCAAAATAGCAAACAATCGATTATATACTTCTAACAATCGATTGTATTGAGACAGTACTTAAACTGAATTTTTCTATCAGCTAAATAATCGACTATATGTTTTTAACAATCGATTGTAATCAGAATAATCGATTATGGTTTTTATACAATCGATTATATTCAGACCGTTCCCACAGAATCTTAAATTGATTTTTGAACGTTGAAGAACAATCGATTATACAGGTCTTACAATCGATTGTTTCCCTTAAAATCAGGAGTCTGTTTTTTTGAACAGTCCTCAAACAATCGATTGTGTAGGTCAGACAATCGATTGTATGAGCAAAAATTCAGGGATTTTATTTGTCAATTAAGCAACGGTCAGCACCACTTTTTCACCTATAAAAAGAGGTCTTTTGAGCTGATTTTAAACACACAATTCCTCCATACATTGTTATACATATTGATCATTTTCAAGCATCATTTTAGAGCTTTTGTTGAGCCATTTGATAGACAACTTTGTGTTGTTCATAGAGCTTATTGTGTATCTCTTTATCCACTCTATTGAGAGAGTATTTGTTGTAAAAGAGAGTTGTTTGAGAAGAACATATCTTCTCATTTATCGGGTTTGCTAAGTACCCAAAGTCTTAGTGGTTGAAGTCTTAAGGTGTGGTATCCTTGAGCAACTGTAACGGTTTGTTAAGCACCCGTAAGCTTGACGAAGATAGTGGAAATCTCGAGAGAGTCTCTCGGGGACTGGACTAGCCACAGGTTATGGTGAACCAGGATACATCGGTGCGTTCGTTCCTTATTATTTACTTATTGCACTTATTTCATTCCTGCAATTTTTAAATTCCGCAAGTTTACGCTGTTTTTATTAGAACGCTATTCACCCCCCTCTAGCGTTTAGTGTATTTTCTAACAATTGGTATTAGAGCCTAACTCTCTGAAAGCCTTAACCGGTTGAGAGCAATATATATTTTTTCTGTTGAGATTATTGAACGCAGGAACGATGAATGAAGGACAATCCACCACTTTCCCTCCATTTTTCGATGGAACGAATTACTCATATTGGAAGGAGCGAATGATAATCTTCGTCAAATCAAACAACTTTCGTATATGGCAAATCATCATGCATGGTGAACAAATGACGACAAAAGTTGGGAAAGCCATGGTAAGTGAATACAACACCAAGGCAATCAATATGTTGTATAGAGCTTTGAATCAGGAAGACTATCGGAAAATTTCCCACTGCAAAACTGCCAAAGAGATGTGGGATAAGCTTGAGTAACGTATGAAAGCACGTCTCAAAAAGCGGACAGCTCATGTGATGAATAGACTGCCCGATGCCTCATGGCCAACAAAGAAGAAGAGGTAAGTACTTCCAACTCTCACTCATTTGAAGAAATGCAAAATGCTTATAATGAATTATACAGTAAGTTTGTTAATGTTTCCAAAACTATTAAAGATTTGCAGAAAACACTTTCTTTGCAAGAAACAGATTTTCAGAAAACACTTTCTTTGCAAGAAAAAGAGTTTGAAAAATTGACCTGTGAAAATGAGAAGCTGAAAGAAGAAAATAAGTGTTTTAAAAATGACAATGGTTTTCTGAAAAATAAGATTGAAGTTTTGGAAAAAGAAAATAAATTTTTGAAAAATGACATTATTGATTTCAAAATTAAAATCAAGGAATTGAATGAAGTCTCTTCAATTGATAAATATTCCAGTTGTTCTTCTTGTAGTTCTTTAAAATTAGAGAACATAGAAATTAGGAACGCACTAGAAAAACGTAGTGTTGATAGTCCTAAAATTGAAGTTATCAAAAAGGATGATAGTAATGAGGTCGGACCACCTAGAAAGAATTCTAGGAACCTCGCTAATGAGTCTAAGATTAATTATTTTAGACCACCTAGAAACGACTCTAGGAATTTTGTTAATAAGTCTAAAACTAATCATTTTAGACCACCTAGACACAATTCTAGGAATTTTGTAAATGAGTCTAGAATGAATAATTTTAGACCACCTAGACATGACTATAGGAAATTCAACGGTTCTAGGGGGAACAACTTTAGATCACATAGAACGCATTTGGCTCAACCTAGACATATGCATAATCCTAATGTTATATGTCACTATTGTAATCGGGTAGGACACATTGCACCCGTTTGTTTTGCTAAACATAGAGATTTATGTGTTGATTATAATTGTTATTATCCTAACCCCCAAGGGCCCAAAAGAAGTTGGGTACCAAAAACCTATTTTTAGGTTCTCTTTGCCGGTGTGCTTGAAGACTACAATATTGAAGTGGATGCACCAAGCACGAAACCTTAATGCATTAAGGGGGAACGTCGGTTAGTTATCGTATTTTAAATAAAAACGCAATGAGTTGATATGTGCAAATAATCTATATCAGTTTTGGTTGATACATGCTTTAACAAGTTTTATTTTTGAATAACAATTATTATTAATTGGTTTTATAATAAATGATTGATTCATGTTTTGATGAATATTTTTAGTTTAAATAACAATTGGCATAGTTGAGAAAAATGATCGTTGTTATTAGTATGCCATTTACTAACTTTTTATATGATCTTGTCTATAACGATTGGTATCGTCAATGGTTTAAATAACTTTTGGTATACTCTTTTTGCTAATGCCAAAAGGGGGAAGAATATGGGCGATATGCATGCTTTAATTGAGGGGGAATATTCAATTAAGGGGGAATTATATTGAATTGAATTGGTTGCATAATTTGTATGTTGAGATATAGCATCTATTTAGGGGGAATTCAATATGCATATCTTCCGTTGTTTGTCATTATCAAAAAGGGGGAAATTGTTGGAAATCATGTATATCTATGATATGTGCGCTTTGGTTGTATGAGCATGATTTTCAGGTATAGGTTTTGATGAATGACAAACAATGAAGTCAAGTGTCAAACAACGATATAATATGACAATCAATCAAATGGCGAGAAGCATACTGATGACGGAATTGCATGAACGAGCCAAAGAGTTCAAGACCGAAGACCCAAGACGTAGGTCGTTTGGTAGAACCAATGTAAGGACAACGTTTAAGTTATCTTATCCTTTGGCTCAACATTAGGTCATCATAAACATGCATAAAATATTTTATTAAATCATATTTATCATAAACATGCATCTTTGTGTTAAACCAAAATGATTTGTATTTTAGTCAAAATGGTTTTTAAACATGTCTTTTAAATCTAGACCTAAACAATTGATTATATGCTCCTTACAATCGATTGTGTTTTTTCAAAATAACAAACAATCGATTATACAGTTTTTACAATCGATTGTATTAAGACAGTGTGATCTGAAGTTTTTCAGAATAGCAAACAATCGATTATATACTTCTAACAATCGATTGTATTGAGACAGTACTTAAACTGAATTTTTCAATCAGCTAAATAATCGACTATATGTTTTTAACAATCGATTATAATTAGAATAATCGATTATGGTTTTTATACAATCGATTATATTCAGACCGTTCCCACAGAATCTTTAATTGATTTTTGAATGTTGAAGAACAATCGATTATACAGGTCTTACAATCGATTGTTTCCCTTAAAATCAGGAGTCTGTTTTTTTGAACAGTCCTCAAACAATCGATTGTGTAGGTCAGACAATCGATTGTATGAGCAAAAATTCAGGGATTTTATTTGTCAATTAAGCAACGGTCAGCACCACCTTTTCACCTATAAAAAGAGGTCTTTTGAGCTTATTTTAAACACACAACTCCTCTATACATTGTTATACATATTGATCATTTTCAAGCATCATTTTAGAGCTTTTGTTGAGCCATTTGATAGACAACTTTGTGTTGTTCATAGAGCTTATTGTGTATCTCTTTATCCACTCTATTGAGAGAGTATTTATTGTAAAAGAGAGTTGTTTGAGAAGAACATATTTTCTCATTTGTCGGGTTTGCTAAGTACCCAAAGTCTTAGTGGTTGAAGTCTTAAGGTATGGTATCCTTGAGCAACTGTAACGGTTTGTTAAGCACCCGTAAGCTTGACGAAGATAGTGGAAATCTTGAGAGAGTCTCTCGGGGACTGGACTAGCCACGGGTTGTGGTGAACCAGGATACATCGGTGCGTTCGTTCCTTATTATTTACTTATCGCACTTATTTCATTCCTGCAATTTTTAAATTCCGCAAGTTTACGCTGTTTTTATTATAACGCTATTCACCCCACCCCCCTCTAGCGTTAAGCGCATTTTCTAACAAAAATTACTCAAATCCTATACAAAAATGTCGCTCAAATCCCCAAAATTTGGCCTAAGGAGTTTTTCCCATTTTCTCCCAATGTTTCAACACAATCGTGGAATTTAACCAAAACTAAGTAGGAATCACTTATCCCAATCACTCTCTTGATAATCTCTCCAAGAATCGCCTCCAACCAGGCTCCAAAAATAAAGTTTGTGAAATAAACTCAAACCCCCATTTTTGAAATATTTAGGTATTCCCAGATATTCTTAATCGCAATCGCAGAAATTGCTTCACGATCGCGGATCACAAAATATACTGTCCACAAGTTAACCCTACGCGATCGCGAAAAACGTCATGCGAAGACGATGGGCTGATTCATCAAACCTACATGATCGCATACCTTTTTATGCAATCGCAAAGAACAAATGCATGATCTTAGCTACTGTCTCCTACACTCTACGCAAACACGACCTTAGCCACGCGTTCGCGATTCACTGCATCCCACCCCGTCTCATAAACACGTAGAACAAAGACCTCCACTGCACAATTAAGCCTACGCGATCGCCGACCTTTCAACACGATTGCGTATAAGGAAACCAGATCAGTGCACCAAAAAATTTCAGCAAATCTCCAAGTCCAAAATTTAACCCGTTAACCATCATAAATCCACTTATGCCCCCACTCGAAATCTCAACCAAACAGATCCACAAGTCTTAAAATGTAATACGAACTTAGTCGAGGCTTCAAATAACATCAAACAACTCTAAAATTATGAATCACACATCGATTCAAGCCTAATAAAATTTGTGAACTTTTAACTTATACACTCGATGCTGAAAACCTATCAAATCATGTCCGATTGACCTAAAATTTTGTAACAAGTCACAAATGATACAAGATACCTACTTCAACTGACAGAAACCCAATCCGAGCTCGGTAACCAATAAGTTAACTCTCGGTCATACTTCTAAATTTCTAGCATTTTCTATTTCAATCCTAATTCAACTACGAACCTCCAAATCATTATCCGGACGCGCTCCTAAGTCCAAAATCATCCAACAGAGCTAACGGAACCATCAAATCTCCATTTCAGAGCCATTTACACACAAGTCAATATCCGATCAATCTTTTTAACATAAACTTCCAACCTTGAGACTATGTGTTTAAACTCATTCTGAAATTTTTCCGGAACCAAACCAACTACCTCGTCAAGTCACACACGAACTATTAAGCACATAATAAGCGGTAAATAGGAGAACAAGACTACAAATCTTAAAACTGACAGCCGGGGCTTGTATCTTTTAATCAAACTTTAATTGTAAGCACTTAAACAACCAGATAATGAAACAGAGGGTATGTATAAATAATATTTTAAAGTTGAAGGTTTGGACCTCTTCTGAAAAGAAAAAGAGGAAAATAAGTTTCTTTACTGTATTTTCTTGCATTATTATAAATCAATATCAATAGAAGTGATTAATTCTCCATGAACAGTGTCCTAATCAAATAAAAGTAAAACTAAACGATAAAAACAACAACAACAATAGTAACAAACCCAATGTAATCCTCTCCATTAATGACTATATCTCACTGCTAACATTTATCTTTCTGATGCATACGCGAATGAGTATCTCTATTAACCTCTTCGGGCCTCCCCTTATCAGAACCCCACATCCCACAAATCCAATTACAACCACTGAGCAAGGAAAAATTACATCCTATTTCACTAGAATACCATAAAATAACGACAATAGTAGTTGCCTGAAAAACTATTGTAGTAGAGCTACTGGAACGGTTTAGGAACTGTTACACCAGGTCGTGTGGTAATAGATCTACTATAACAGATCTTGCAATGGGTTGTATTACTGTTGTTATATCAGTATCTATTGGAACGGATTTTTCTTTCTTCAAGTACAACGAACCTGGAAGAGAAAGGGCTAACCTTATTTATTTGTAGAAAATGAAGCACGAAATCCCCAGGTTCAACATGGTCCATGTCATGACCCAAAATTCACTAAGGGTCCTCGTGGCGCCGGACAACGCTGTCAGACAAGCAAACCAAAATACTTGATTAAATTCCAACTTTAGTACTTGTTTAAAATCATTTTTCTTTATATTAATAAATAATGAACAATGAAATTTATAGGAATAACCATGAAGTCTTCTACAAACTAAATATTGAATAATCCGAAAATCATCCCAGAACTTGGTGTCACAAGTGCGCGAGTAATTTCTATGAAATAATAAAGTACAACAATCGTCCGGAGTACACTATTGGACAGAAATAAATACAGAAAAATGAAAGAGACTCTGCTGGCTGCGTGTCATCTCGAGAAGAGCAGCTCACCTAAGTCTCCATATCAACCATGCTGCTATGTCCAGTTGGCCACTAGAGATACATGTGCTTGTGCAACAAAAATAAAACAGAAGTGTAGTATGAGTACGAAAATAACATGTACCAAATGAGTATCCCGTCTAATCTAGAAGAAGTAGAGATGACATAGTCGACTTTGACACTTACTAGAGGTCCAATAATGATATATTATTAATGCGATGATTCAAAAATTTATTAACAACAGTATATTCAAATAAGCATGAAACATATAAAAGTTCATTTTCATTAAAAGCCTCCGGATTCGTAATCCATTACGTGAAAATTATCTCAAGTTAGGGAGAGCAGATATCAACCTCAAATAATCTCAAGACAAGCAATATAAGCATGCGCAAATAATCACCGTGAGACGTACGACCCGATCTAACATAAATATAAACTGTGCGTTGCCGAGGTCGAACCCCTCGAATCATAGATGCATTTATTACCCTGCTCGCGAATCATCTATGCGACGCGGTCAAATATAAATATACAATACCCCGCTCGCGACTCATCCATGCAACATAGTCAAATAGAAATGAACAAGCACCCCGCTCTTGAATCATCCATGCGACACAGGTACACATAGAAGCATGCATTCAAATTACTTGCGCAATATAAGCATGCGCAAATAATCATTGTGGGACGTACGACCCGATCCAACATAAAAGTAAATTGTGCATTGCCGAGGGTCGAACCGCTCGAACCATAGATGCATTTATTACCCTGCTCGCGAATCATCCATGCGACACGGTCAAATATAAATAAACGACATCCCGCTCGCGAATCATCCATGTGACATAGTCAAATAGAAATGAACAAGCACCCCGCTCGTGAATCATCCATGCAACACAGGTACACATAGAAGCATGCATTCAAACATTCAATCAAGACTTCATCACGGAAAAATAATTACCCAAAGAAATAGCAATTCTCTTTAACGGTCAAGAAAATTATGTTTAATCCTTTTGCAATTCATTTACTGATTCGATGTGATTTAAGCAATTCAAGCTGTCAATAAGTTTACAAATAATCCAAGTACAACATGCTTTTGGATCCTAGATTACCCAAAACAATAGAATAATAGTAGCTACACAAGGACTCTCGTCACCTCGTCCATATGTAGCCCCCACAAATAGGAGCACATAACCAATTAACTCACCTATGGGGAAAATTCTCTCTTACAAGGTTAGAAAAGAGACTCACCTCACTCCGAAGATCTATAACTAGCATTCCACACCCTTTTGAAGACTCAAATTGATGCAAGATGCTCTGAAACTTATGATAAATAATGGAACCCCCTCTTAACAAGCTCCAACAACCGCACAAGCCAAGAGAAAAATGGGTGAAATAAACTCAAACCCCGATTTTAAATATTTTGCCCAGCCTGGGTCTGCCCTTCTTCGCATTCGCGGCCCGTTTCTAGCATTCACAAAGGCCATTTACCCAGTCCCTTCACATTCCCGTACAAGCCTCGCATTCGTGTAGGCCAAAGATCCTAGGCCCAGCTTTTCCTTCTATGCTTTTGCTATCACCTCCCTATGTTCGCGTAGCACCTCAGCCCACCCCTTCTCGTTCGTAACTTCCTCTTCGCGCTAGAGAAGGCCAACTCTAGCGGCCTCCCACTTTATTCTTTGCATTCGTGAGAGTCCCTTCATATTCGCAAAGAAGGAAACCAGATACTAGCAACCAGCATCAGCTTTTTACCCAAATTCGATCCGTTAATTACCCATAATATCCACCCGAGGCCCCGGGGACCCCAATCAATCATATCAACCAGTCCCAAAACATCTTACGGACTTGCTTGAAGCTTCAATCACATAAAAAATTCTAAAACCACGAATCGACCTCTAATCCAAGCTTTAGGAACTTTAGAATTTCAAACTTCTATTTTCGATGTTTAAACCTATCTAATCACATTCGATTGACTTTAAATTTTGCAGCCAATTCATATTCGACATTACGGACCTATCCCAACATTCGAAATCAGATTTTGACTCCGATATCAAAAAGTCCACTTCCAATCAAACTTCTGAAAAACCTTCAAATTTTTATCTTTAGCCAAATAGCTCAAAAATGACATAGGCACCTCCGAATTCACTTTCGATCACACTCCCAGCTCCAGAATCACCATACGAAGCTATACCTAGGCTCGAAATCCCAAATGGACATCGATAACACAACCTCCTTGGTAATTTACCATCCTTGCTAGACATCTAACCTAATAGAGCATTGATTGAGGCCACCACTATATTTTGGGATGAGAAAAGGGTCGTATTCCACTTTGATAACATAGAAATGACTCATTTCCTAGAATAAATAGGAGGCTTTACTAAGCTACCATGGGATAGTGCAGGTTTATTAATGCTAGAGAATCGCACCCCTCGCGGTTTTCTGACAATGATAGGTTTCAAGATTAATTATGAGATGCTTTGTTTGAAAAAGTCATACATCCTATTTGAAGTCCTTTATGAACGTTATAGGCACAACAAGTCAAACCAAATTCATCATGATAAACTTGCCATTACTTTCTTGGGTTGGAAGCACCATCGAGTTTATGTGCTTCCTGTTTGCATCTTGGGGTTGTTGATATATCCAATTAAAGGAGGAAGAATTCATACTCGCCTAGCTATGGTCGCCAGAAATTTGATGGAAGGCATCAAGGGACAGACTTATACCATCATCCTCATGGTCTTAGCTATAATGTATCGCGCTCTAGACTGTCAAGCAGGGATTTAGGCATTTCAAGGGTTGTAATCTGTTGCTGCAAGTTTGGTTATTGGAACATTTTCATAAGGGAGAATATCGCCAAGAGATTATGTGTTAACCATTGAACGAATACATAGCCTACCATCACCCAAAGAAAATGATAATTTTCCCAGAAAGGTTGCACAACCAGGAAATAATGTAAGTTGGGTGCATTTCTTCAGCAATTTGAGAGATGAATAGGTACATTGGATGTTCAAACGGGTTCTAGCAGCGAGTTCATCATCAGGACAAGAGAGACTATCCATTTGGTACTAATCAGATTGAGAGGAATCTATTATTATGCTTCAATAAGGGTAATGAGACAAGCGGGAAGAAATCAAGTTATACCTTAGGTTTCAAACATGGTCTAGTACAAAACAAATTTTAATGGGGATGTTATTCCATTCAAGTTAGAGGCATATCATATGTGGAATTAGAAGGTCATTGTGGAAAGGAAACTGTTGAGACAGACAGGTATCATGCCGGTCATGTGTACCTATACCCATCATGGCTGGTAGACGACATAGCAGGAGATGTCAAGCGGGGAATCAATTTGAAAAAGAGGATCATAGCTGATGATGCTGAAATACATGTCAAGCATAGTAGGTTATGCAAAAAGGTCTTCGAGTCTGAAGCCAAGCATCTGGAACAACACAAAGTGGATATGGAAGAAATCAACGAATGGAATGAAATTGTCACTAAGTCAACATAGAGATAGGAATATTTGGAGCAAGAGTTGATGGACCTTGAAGGAAAGATGAGGAAGAGGCTTTCAGATTGTTAAAACACGGACATCAATGAAGGAGGGAATCTAACAAAGGCTTACCTATTGCTGGATACGCACAACCTGGGGAACCTGATTGATGGAGTCAAGAGAACCAAGGTCCTTCTGGGATCAAGTAGATTAGGAAATGATGTTCTTTACTGCTTTCTAGCTTAGTTTTTGATTTTGATTGTAATAAGACAAATGAAATTAGTAAATTTCCTATTATTGTCGTTTTAGTGAGGATTTGATTTATTTCACATTAATGAAATGACACAATTATTGACATCAATTTTCCCCAAGTCTATGTGTTAGGCCTACCTCGGGAAAAACGAGGTCCCCCAAAGTAGGACGCATATTTATTACTTAATTTTGCAAAGCATATTAAATATTGCAAGCATTCTTTCAATATCCTTTACTGACTTGGTTATCTTTTGTTTTTCTTTCTTTTGATTATTCCCATTCCCCAAGGTTGGTTCGTACATACTTGCATCGTCCGCACATCACACTAGATCCGGAAGTCCTCCACCTACTCCTCCACCAAGTGACCCTAAAGGCAAAAGAAAAGGAAAAGGAAAGATGGACTATTTAAGTTGTATATAAAATGACAATACAAAAAATGTTGAAACTTTGGATGGTCGAATTACTCTAGCATAGAATGAATTGGTCCTACATCTGGAACAGAAAGTACTGGAGATACAAGGAGCACTCAAGCAGGTCTGGAACTTGGCATACCTTTCCCTCACCTTAAAATTCCCTAATATCAGCCAACAAAACCCAAACTCCAAAAATACGGCACCTCCCAAAAACACACAGAAACAAATTTCACCGCCGAACAGTCCCGCACAACATCAATACACCACACCTCCTCAGAACCATAACCCTTCACCAGTACCTATTCCTCCAGAACACCATAACCATCCAACTCAATACCTACAAACTACCACTTACACAAATCCTCAGAGTGTACCATATTATACTCATATTCCCTAAAACTCAACAAACGACCACCATTATACCCAGATTCTTGGAGTCCACTAATGTAATCCCATATATGTGGAAACTTTACCACACACCCCATAACAAACCCTGTATATACTAGAATCCATTGAGAAGGACCTGCTCATCAAGAACATAGCAGAAGAACTCAAGAAGCTCACTGGAAGAGCTCAGAGTGTCGAAGGTGGCAAGGGCATTGAAGGTTCGAATTATGAGGATTTGTGAATTCAACCAGATGTAGAATTGTCGTAGGGTTACAAACCTCCCAAGTTCGAAATTTTTGATGGAACTAGTGATTAGAAAGTGCATCTAGTAACATATTTGTGACAAACTTGTAGGAGTTGGCAAATATGAACAAATTCATATGAAGTCATTCACGAGGAGCCTCACATGAGATGCATTGACTTGGTACATCAGTCAGAACCCGGAGAAATGGTTTAATTGGGTGAGCATGGAGTCAGACTTCATGGATCGATCAAGTTCAACAAAAACAATGCACCAGACATTTTCCACATTCAAAATCACAAGAATAAATCAACAAAAACCTTTTGTGAATATGCTACTCGGTGGAGATATAACGTAGCGAAAGTAAGGTCGACACTTGAAGAAGAATAGATGAATAAGTTCTTCGTCAGAGCTCAAGACCCGCAAAACTATGAAAGGTCGATAGTTATTGAAACCATAAATTCTCTAACATCATCAAGATGGGAGAAAGAATAGAAGAAAGGATCAAGAGAGGAATGGTGACAAATTTCAAAAGCACTCCAAGCAACAAATAAAGCTTTGTTGTCATGAGGCATCTCTAAGAAAAAAGAAGTGGTTGCTGTAATGGTAGCCCAAGGTCCAAAGTCCCCTCTCCCATACCAAACACCTTCACCCACATACCAGCACTCACCCCAAGATACCAACAACCTACTACCACCTACAACGCTTATAACACCAAACCCGTATATTGACCTTCTCCAATGTATCCTGAACCAATTCTGTGCCCAATAGCCTGGCCTCACCCGGCTCAAACCAACCCACCGGAGACCTGCACCTCCTACCATATAAAGCCTCATACGGCACCATCCAAATGCTAGACTGATAACTGTTTAGTACGTAAACTCTGCCAATGGCAAGAACTGATCCCATGACCCTCCAAACTCAATCACACTCGCATATAGCATATCCTCAAGTATCTGTATAGTACGCTCGGACTGTCCGTCCATTTAGGGGTGAAATATTATGCTCAGATCCACTCAAGTACCCAACTCCTACTGAATGGCTCTCCAGAATCGTGATCGTACCTCTGTCCTAAATAATAGAAACTGGACTAACATGCAGACGAACACTCTCCCAGATATAAATCTCTGCTAATTGCTCCGATGAATAAGTAGTACACACAGGGATAAACGAGCAGACTTGGTCAGCTGGTCCACAATGACCCAAATGGTATCAAACTTCTTCGCAGCCCGAGGGAATCCAACTACAAAATCCATGGTGATCCTCTCCCATTTCTACTTCAGAATCTCTATTTGATGAAGCAACCCATCTGATCTCTGGTGCTCATACTTCACCTGCTGACAGTTGAGGCATCTAGCTACATATCAAACAATATCTTTCTTCATCCGCCTATACCAATAGTGCTGTCTCAAGTCTTGATACATCTTCGCAACACCCGTCTGGATGGAATACTGTGAGCCATGAGCCTTTGATAAAATCGACTCCCAAAGCCCATCAACATTGGGCACAAAAATGCAGCCATGCATTCTAATACACCGTCATCTCCAATGGTCACCTCTTTGGAATCGCCGTGTTGAAACGTGTCCCTGAGGACAAGTAAATGAGGGTCATCATACTGCCGTTCCCTGATACTATCAAAAAATGAAGACCGAGAGACTACACAGGCTAGAACCCGACTGCTCTCCAAAAGATCCAATCTCAGAAACTCGCTGGCTAAGGCCTGAACATCCATCGCCATCGCTCTCTCAGAAGCTAATAAATAAGCCAAACTCACCAAACTCTCGCTCGGCGACTCAAGTCTACTACACATTAGCCTTGCCTGGGTGATACAGAATAGTAATATCATAATTTTTCAGCAACTCTTTCACCTCCTCTGGCACAAATTTATATCTGTTTTCTTGAATAAGTGTTGTAAACTCCGATGGTCAGTATAAATCTCACAAGGCACACCGTGAAAATAATGACTCCAAATCTTCAATGCATGAAAAGTAGCAGCTAACTCAAGGTCATGAACATGGTAGTTCTTCTCATGTATCTTCAACTGTCTAGACGCGTAGGCAATCACCCTACCATCCCGCATCAACACCGTTCCAAGGCTAACTCTCAAGGCATCACAATAGACAGTATAAGACCCCGAACAAGTAGGAAATATAAAAATAGAGGTTGTAGTCAAAGCTATCTTGAGCTTATGAAATCTTGCCTCACACTCCTCTGTCCACTGAAATGGGGCACCCATCAGGGTCAATCTAGTCATAGGGGCTGCAATCGATTAAAACGTCTCTACAAAACAAGGTAATAACCCGCCAAGCCAAGAAAATTGCGAATCTCTGTAGCTAAGGATGGCTTGGGCCAACTCTGTACGGCCTCTATCTTCCTCGGATCTACCCAAATTCCCTCGCTCGAAATCATGTGGCCTAAGAATGCAACTGAATCCAACCAAAACTCACATATTGTGAACATCGCATATAACTTCTTCTCTCTCAAGATCTGAAGCACGGTCCTCGGGTGCTACTCGTAGTCTTCTCGACTCCGGGAATGCACCAGAATATCATTAATAAAAACAATAACAAATAAGTCGAGATATTGCCTGAACACACTGTGCCTCAAATGCATAAAAGCTGCAGGGTCATTGGTCAGCCTAAATGACATAATAAGGAACTCGTAATGACCATACCGAGTCTTGAAGGCGACTTTCGGGATATCTGGTTCTCGAATCTTCAACTGATGGTAACCCGAGCGTAAGTCAATCTTAGAAAACACGTGTGCACCCTTAAGCTGGTCAAACAGTTCATCAATACGAGGTAAAGGATAACGGTTCTTCATGGTAACCTTGTTCAACTAGCGATAATCAATACACATATGCATAGGACCATCATTTTTCTTAACAAACAAGACAGGAGAACCCCACGATAAAACACTGGGTCGGATAAAACCCTTATCAAGCGATTCCTGTAACTGATCCTTCAATTCCTTCAACTTAGGAGGAGCCATACGATACAGAGAAATGGAAATGGGATGAGTTCCCGGCAACAGGTCAATGCCAAAATCAATGTCTCTATCGAGCAGCATGCCCGGAAGATCAGCTGGAAACACATTGGGATAATCTCGTACCACATGAACCGAATCAACAGAAGGGGTATCAACACTAACATCTCTCACATAATCTAAATATGCAGCACACACCTTCTCAACCATACGCCGGGATTTAAGAAAAGAGATAACTCTACTGGGAGTGTGAGCTAAAGTACCACTCCACTAAATACACGGAATACCAGCCAGCGTCACGGTCTCGGCATGATAATCAAGAATAGCAAAATGGTGCGACAACAGTCCATGCCCAAAATAATATCAAAATCAACCATACCGAGTAATAATAAATCTTCTCTAGTCTCAAAACCACGAATAGTAACCAAACGGGACCAATAAACGCAGTCTACAACAAGAGAATCTCTCACAGGAGTAGAAACATAAACGCAACCACTCAAAGAATCCCGAGGCATACCCAAATATGGAGCAAAGTAAGAAGACACATAAGAATAAGTAGAGCCCAGATCGAATAGAACCGATGCCTCTCTATTACAAACCAATATAATACCTATGATAACATAATCAGAGGCAACAACCTCGACACGAGCAGGAAGGGCATAATATCTGGCCTGACCTCCCTCTCGAGGGTGACCTCTACCTCCGCATCCACCACCTCTAGCTGGCTGAGCAGGTGGGGTGGCAACTGGTGCTATAACCATAGCCTGAGAGGTCTACAGGGAATGTTATGTGTGAGAAGTCTGTGAAGATGCACCGCTACAAAGTATGGGGCGGTCCCTAACCATATGGCGTGTATCACCACACTCGAAACAAGATATGGGAGGGCGCGGTGTTTGTGACTGACTAGGTCCAAGTCTGTTGGACTGACCTCTGAAAGTACCCCGCGCACGAGACGTGCTAGAAACTGGATGTGCATAATAAGGCTCCTGAGGTATAGGAGGGGCTGGAGAAGTGCTGGCTGCTGGAAGAGCTGAATGAACGGGGATACCTACAAAACCCCTACAAAGTCGACATGTACGGGCACTAGAGTAGTGGCGGACACTCGAGACCTTTTGGCCTCCCTCTCCCCTTATTCCTTGGCAAGCATACCCTCGATCCTCCTAGCAATGCTCACTACCTGCTGATAAGAATGTCTATCTCCAACTCTCGAGCCATACTAGATCTGATAGGTGGGATAAGACCCTCGATGAACCTGCAAACTCTTTCGTTGATGGTAGAAACTAAGGCGGGTGCATGCCTGGCCAATCTGGTATAACGGATAACATACTCCGAAACGGTCATAGCACCCTAGTGCTAAAACTCTGCGTACCATGCATTTTTGAGACTCTAGGGGACAAACTCCCTCATAAACATCTCCGAGAACTAGGTCCAAATCAGTGAAACAGCCTCGACTGGAGTGTCTATCTCATAAGTGCGCCACCAAGCATAGGCGTCTCTGCGAAGCTGAAAAGTAGTAAAGGAAACCATGTTGGACTCTACTATGCCTATAGTGCAAAGAACACAGTGTCACTCCTCTAGAAATCCCCAGCAATCGTCTGTCTCTAATCCACTGAAAATTAGAGGGTCATACTTCTTAAACCTCTCCAACCTCTGTTGCTCGTCCTGAGAAGCAGTTTCCCAATCCACGAGCTAAACTGGTACTGTAGGTGGAACAAGAATGGTCTGTGGGACCTGATCAACATGCACTTGCTGCTCGGGAGCACGGACGGCAGGAGTCTCTGCTCCTCCACCGTCCTGAGATTTGGCGGCAACAAGGGGATGCAACCCTGCCTGAGCCAATGTGGTGTACATACTCATGAATTGAGCCAACGTCTCCTGGAGAGCTGGAGTAGTAGTGGTAGTAATAGGCGTGCCATGTTCCTAGGCTCTGGCTGGATCTGGTGGTGCCTCTATGGCAGCTCGCGTACGAGCTCTGGCTGCACCACGTGCACGTCCTCGACCTCTATTCCGGCCCTGGCCTCTAACGGCTACAGTAGGGGGCGCGGGTGCCTGATCATCCCGAGTAGTGCGTGTCCTTACCATCTGTGAGAGAATAAAAGATAAAAGTTTAGAATTTTGTGATGTCAAAATATAGACGACAAGGAAATCAAATGAAGTAGAAATTTTCCTAATAGTTACATAGCCGCTCATAGATAAGTACAAATATCTCCATATCGATCAGCGAGACTCTAATAAACTAGCCTATGTCCCGTGACTCCTATGAACCTAGAGCTCTGATACCAACTTGTCATGACCTCAGTCACCCTCCGTGAATATCTCGTGATGGCACCTAGTCCTTATAACTAGGTAAGCCTAACAATGCAGAAAACAACACAACTTGCGGAATAATTAATAAAACTGAACAAGTAAAAGAGAAATTGTATATAAATGCCGTTCGGCACATACAACTCAATAATGCGGATATCTACAATATCACCCTAATACCCAGAAACTCGCGAGAACACAAGCTAACGAAGAGTAATACACTGCCCTAACTCCAGAATATCCAATGCAAAAGTACGGAAGAAGACTAAATACTATAGATAGAGTAAAGAAGGAGACTCTTCAGTCCGCGGACGCGGCATATGTACCTCAAAGTCTCTGTAGCTCCACTGCCTCAAGGATAGTGAGCCTGAGTGGAGGTACCTGGATCTGCACATGAAAATCATGTGCAGAAGGGGCATGAGTACACCACAACGGTACTTAGTAAGTGCATGCCTAACCTTGGTTGGGTAGTGACTAGGAAGGTCTGGGCTCTACTGAGATTAAATATAATAATAAGGCTAACAACAGTATGAAATAAGCAGAAATAATGGAAATACATCTGTGAAGTAAGTCAGGTTACACAAATAAAAATTAACACACAGAGGATAAGATAACACAGAGTAAAACAACTCAATATCAGTACCAATAACGAGGATCTACCAGGTTACCGTCCTATAGTCAGTTACATCAATCTTTACGATGAGCTTCGGGGATACCGTCCTGTAGTCCATTATATGAGTATATCCGAAGGATCTCTCGGGATACCGTCCCGTAGTCCAGCTATCAATGTGCAGGGAAATCTACGAGGAATCTAACCCATAGTCCCAAAATAAAATTCAGGGGTATCTACCAGAAATCTAACCCGTAGTCCCAAATTAAGGTGCAGGGGGATCTACCGGGAATCTAACCCGTAGTCCAAAAGTAAACAAAGGGGGGGGGGGTAGCTACCAGAATGCCATATCCGTAGACCCAATGTAAATGCGCAACCAAACTAGAAGATATTCAGAGAGGAAGTACAAAAGGACAAGCAACAGGTAGTACTAATATAAAATACTTCATGTAATACAGCCAAGACAACTTAAGCAAGTAAGCAAGTTAAATAAACTAGAATGCTTTTCTAATCTTAACACAGGTTATAATTACAAGCAAAATAAAGCAAATACAAAAGAAAACTCAGTCTCAACATCTTAAGCAAAAACCAGATTTTTAACGATTAGCTCAAGTACGCGCTCGTCACCTCATGTACAAGGCACTCAATTACCAAATAACATATACTAAGGGGAAAGGTCCCCCAAACAAGGTTACATAAGCCACTTACCTCGAATCGGCTCCAAAATCAACTCGAAATCACACTATTACCACGAGTATCCGACTCTAAATGGACCAAATCTATTCTATTTAATTACATATCATAAATAACATCTAAAGCAACTGATTCTACTATTTAATTCAAAGATAAAACGCAAAATTAGGTAAAATAACCAAAATGTCCCTCAAGCCAACGTCTCAGAATCAAATAATTTTCACATTTTCAGAACCATCGCACCCTCACGGGTCTAACCAGATAAAAATCTCCCAAATCGGAGGTCATACACCCACTCAAAACTCTATAGTTTGGTCTATGAAGTTTTACCCATTTTTCATTCAAAAATCCGAATTTAAAGATGAATTAGTCATTAGATTAGTGGGTTTTAAGCATAAGAGAGTAGAATTGTTACCCAGTAGTTTCCCTCCAAAAACCTTCGAAACTTCTCCCAAATCTAAGCTCCCAAACTTATATTTTAGATAAAGTGGCTAACCCTTGTTTTTGAATGATTTAATATTGTCTAGGTACTTAAAGCATCACTAACAGGGAGGAAGTCTCACGTTCGCAAAGAAGAAAAATGAATTATGCTAAAATTGCCCCTTAGCGAATGCAAGGAAGGAACTGCGAACGCGACGGCCCGGAACCACGAAGCTACACGAACGCGACAGGCGGAACGCGAACGCGATGAAGGGAGACATGAAGATTTACGAACACGAAGGACTAGATGCGAAGCCGATGAAGAGATTGGTCAAAGCTATGTGAACACGGGAGGGAAGTCGCGAACGCGAACAAGGATTTGGACCTGCAACTCCTGAAGCATTTTCTGCAACTTCCCAAAACCCCAAAATGCTCCGTTGAGCATCCGAAACACACCCGAGGCCCCCGGGACCTCAACCAAACCTACGAACGTATCCTATAACATCATTATAATTTGTACCAATTCTCAAACCACCTAAAACAATGACGGAAAGTCAAATTAATCTATGATTCAAGCCTAAGAACTTCAACTTCTCTTAAAACACGCTTTAGATGAAAAAACGTAACCAAAACACGCCCGAATGACCTAAAATTTTGCACACACATCCCACATGACATGATGGAACTACTGCGACTTCTAAAATTTCATTCTGACACTTGGATCAAAAACTCACTATTGGACCAGAACTTCAATATTCATACTTCTGCATGTCAAGCCTAAATGAGCTACGGGCTTCCGAAATACATTTCGAATACGCTCCGAACCCTAATTTCCCTAACAGAGCTAATAGAATCATCGAATTTTTATTTCGAGGTCGTCTTCACACTGTTCCAACTACGGGCCTCTTTCCAACACTTAAGCTCTCATTTAGGGACTAAGTGTCTCAAAACTCTCCGAAACCCAAAACCGAACGTCCCAACAACTAAAATAGAAGAAAATAACCTTAGGGGAAGCAGTTAATGGGGGATCAGTGCGTAAATTCCAAAAATAACCGGCCGGGCTGTCACACATGGACTCCGGTGGCTTTAGGTTGGAAGTGGTGGGAGACAACTAAGGTTTGAGAAGCTTCAAGAGAGTTTAAGAATGGGGAGGATTTTCATAGACGGTTGGGTAGGTGGAAAATTATTTAGGTTTAGGGGGTATTGGTAAAAATAAAAAGGAAAGGGGGAAGTGTGGCCATTGATCATTTCGATCAATGGCCTAGATTAAACGTGTAGCCAGGCAGGTCGTTTAGACGGGCTATGAGTCAGGTAGTTTTAGGAGTTGGGCTGAATAATGGAGTTTGAAATTGGGTCTAACTAGAGGTGCCAAATCTGGCCAAATCGAATTAAAAATAGGCTAGCATTTAAATAGCCATTTTTCGCTATTTATTTTATGAAAAATAGTAAAATAATTTCTGGAAATAAATTAAAGGTAACAAATTAATTAATTATATATAGATATTAGATTTAAATACTGGAGAAAGTTTTGTAATTATAAATATAATTAAATCTTAAAAATAGGCTAATATTGCAATTATACGCAATTTAGCTTTTAAAAATACTAAATAAATTTATAAAAATATGCAAAAATTATATATTTTTGTGAATATGAGAATCCAATAAATCAATTATTAAAAATGTCAATTTTGGAAATACTTATTGGGTTTTCTTGATATAATAGTGCAAATAACATTGATTTCAAAATCTTTTAGAAAAAATAAAGAAAAATAATAATCCTTGAAATATATATATATATATGTATATATATATATGTATATATATATATATATATATATCTATGTATATATATATGTATATATATATATATGTATATGTATATGCTATTTTGAAAGGTATTTTGCATATGAAGATACTAGTGATGTTATGACCGAACTATGCTCGGGCCCAATGGCTATGTGAACAATTTAAGACTGATTATATATATCTTAAATTAATTGTTTCTCCATTAATTATTAATGGTAACGCCATCGTAGTACCATTTATTTATTTATTTTGGATATTTTAAAATGACTTAAAATTTGGCTACATTCACCTAATAGTATGAGATAATTTAAGTGATAGAACATTTTTAGCTCAAGCCTTCGGCAATTTTCTATGTTATATCCCATTTTCAATTTTTTGTGCCAAAGTAATGATTGTTGTCAGCTCTTGAACTGGTGAATATTTAACATGTTGGGATTTTGCTTAAAAATGAGAATGGTCATTGTCCCACATTGGAAAAATGTTGAAGAGTAGCTTGGAGGCTTGCCTATATAAGGGGGGTTTAAGTTATGTTTTCAAATTTACCAAATCAAATGTATTTCTAACACTTTTTGTTAGGAGTAAGTACTAATGTTTATGTGATTGTAAGAATTTTTCAAATAGTGGTCGGTTGTTGTCTTTTGACAACAGTTGTGATTTTTCCCGGTTTTGGGTTTTCACGTTTAATTCTTGTGTTGTTTTATTTCTCATTTTTTTCTCTTTACAAAAGGGGCGGAGATTTCGGGATTTACGGGAAAAGGTCATTTATTTTTTCCCAACAAGTGGTATCAGAGCGAGGTCGCCTAGCTTGAGGGGGGAATCTTAGTATGCTCTGTGGCCGCAGCTTTGGCTGATCTTTCACATCAGAAAAGATTTTCTGGTTCAAGAAGCTTGTAGGAGGGGAAGTTGGTGCAATTGGAGTATCAAGGCTTGTGGTGAATTCTGGCGGTTAGATCTGGTAGTGTGGAGGTGCATGTCTAGGTAAGCTCTGGCTAGGAAAGACTTGGTAATTAAGTGGTCACGCTGGACCTACCTCTCTTTCTTAGGAACTTATTTGGTGTGCTGTTCACGAGCTACAGACGAGGTTCTAAGCAAGTGTTTTTCATTCACAGATATTGGTCAGCGATACGGTTACAATGGGAAGCATCAAGTTTGATATTGAGAAATTTGATGGAAGAATCAATTTTGGCTTGTGGCAAGTTCAAGTCAGGGATATATTGATTCAATCAAGTCTACACAAGGCCCTGAAGGGAAAACCAGAAGTAGGTGGAGCAGGTTCGGCTACAGGCTCCAAGTCAAGTGATGCTGTTAATATGGTCTTTGATAGGGACCCATATGACGTTATATGACCCAAAGACATGTACATCCTTATGGCATACCACTATTTGCCATGGTGAAGGATGTGAGATTAATAGCGGAATTACACACGGGCATTGGTTTGGCAGGAATGCAAGGTGTGTGATGAAATAGTTATGTCGATAGCTGCTGGACTTCCAAGGAGAGCCAATAGTGGAGGTTGCACCATAATAATCAGCAAGGTGTTTTTTCGACATGAGCCGAAGTGGAAATTCTTAGAATGGTTTATTCTAAGTGGCGATACTCTTTATGGTGGAGTATGACGGATAGCTGCTGCTATGATCATTTTTAATCAAGGTGGAGTTTGTTGGGATTTTGCTTAAAAATGAGAATGGTCATTGTCCCACATTGGAAAAATATTGAAGAGTAGCTTGGAGGCTTGCCTATATAAAGGGGCTTAAGTTATGTTTTCAAATGTACCAAACCAAATGTATTTCTAACAATTTTTGTTAGGAGTAAGTACAAAGGTTTATGTGATTGTAAGAATTTTTCACATAGTAGTCCGTTGTTGTCTTTTGACAATGGTTGTGGTTTTTCCCGGTTTTGGGTTTTCACGTTAAATTCTTGTGTTGTTTTATTTCTCATTTTTTCTCTTTACAAAAGGGGCGGAGATCTCGAGGTTTACGGGAAAAAGTCATTTCTTTTTTCCCAACACAACAACACCTGAGTAGAAAGCTCGAATATTATGGAGTAAATTATTTTGTTTACACCAATCATTTGATCCGTATGAAGTAGTATATGAACGACAATATAATATTAAATTTATATGACATGTGTTGAAAAGTAAGTTGGAGAGAGCATGTCACCTTCACGTGACATCAGCATCTATGTGACCGTTTTGGGCTTTGAATGAAGGCTCATCTGTTGGTTGCATTTACGATGGTGTAGAAGCATATTTATTGTAAAAAAGTTCAAAAGCAGGGGTAAAATGACTTGCAAAAAGGATTGCAAATCTCCATCACTGGTACAAGGACGCGATTGGAATAGAGGAAATAATCCTGGCCTTTTCGTGGACAGAGCTAAAAATCAACTCTTTAGACCACACAATGCAATACAGCTCACCAAAAAGAACTCTAAATTTCAAAAATACCCTCAGAATAGATGTTAATTCAAGGAGTCACACACGACGACCATGAGCTCCTTTGCTTTCTTTTATTTATCGAAGTAATATAGATAAAAAACCAACATCCTGCCACAACCTACCATAAATATAATACCCAACCTGCTTATTACCACTCACCTACTCCTGCCCGCCAAAACTACCCAAGGTCACGGCCAAACTTTCACTGTTGAGCTCCCAAACAATACACCCCAATTTCTGAATCCATAGACCAATTGCATTAGAGACTATAGGCTATTGGTTATGTCACCTTCATTCTTGTTGGTGTTGAGAAACCTTTCAAGTGGGTTAACCCAAATAAAACTTGTGCCTACCATTCAGGCATGAAGGGTTATACCATTGAGGAATGTCTCATGTTGATGGACAAGATTGAGACACTGATTGACACCTAAGTGGTACAAGAAAAAAGTCACGCCAAATGTCTGTATTAACCCTCTTCCTGATCATAGAGCCGAGGGAGTGAAATTAATGAAGAATGAGATTAGGAGGGATCTATCAGACTTATTTGAGATGGGGATGCTCCTAAAACATCTCTTGTCACCCTCTCGTCGATTATGGTGAAAACCCGAGCACATTTTAAGGTCGGGTAGCTATGCCTTTAACTGTGATGGGAGCTCTAATACCAACTTATAAGTTTGATGTTGTCCCATGGAATTATGTGCCAAGAAGAAAAGGAAATGACAATATGGAAGAGACAAGTTTTACACAACGTATTACTAGAACTGGAGAGTTTATACATTTGAGAATCTTGGAGGAGCAAGCAATGAGATCCTATATACGATACATGCACTGATAATCTTTGAGGAAATTATAGGTGAGGGAATCCTTAGTTGTCAATCACCCGAAAAAATCTCCCGCCCAGATATCCATCTTATCATTGTTGCAAAATTCAGAGGAGCACAAAAATATCTTAACGAAAGTACTAAGTGAAGCCTATGTGCCCATCTATATCACTTGTGGGGAGATGATTATCATGGTAGGGAAAGTACTGCAGTGTAAGAAGGGCTAAGTCACAAAGAAGCGTTGCACATCGCTATACCATTTGAAGACAAGTTCATTGCCAAGGGTTATGATAGATAAGGGTTTAAGTCTGAACAAATACCTATTGACTACTTTGAAAAGACTAGGTAAAGGTCTGTATGAGATAAAGATGGGAAGCATGAATGTGAAGAAATGCAATGGATCTCTGAGAGCCAATACTAGAGAAATCAACCTTTGATCTACAGATTGGCCCGACCTAGTTAGTTGTCATATTCTAAGTGCTAGAAATTTCCATCGCCTACAACTTGTGATTGGTATGGCCATGAATACATGCTGTTGGGGCAGACACTTCTCCTCCACACTAGGCTGTGAAGTGAGAGTGGAATCAAGAGGTGATTATTCACGAAGATGAAAGCAACCTTATCTATACCAACCAGACTTTGTCAGTTATTGAGAACATGAGGAAATTAGGAAGAGAAACATATTATCGCGTTGAGAGAGTAAATGCAATTTAGCAGGACGAATGGTGGAGAAATAAGATAGAAAGCATACTGATGTGGTTGAGGTATGAACCAGACAAGGGTCTTGGCCGAATGATTCAAGGGATCAAAGAACCAATTGGACCATAATATTATGGGACAACCTTTGGTCTTTGGTTTGAATATACTGTGCAAGAATATGAGGATTAGATAACACTGTGGCAAGCTAATTACTATCTTTTGGAATAAATCGTACCACCATTGCCTCAGACATTCTACCAGACTGATGTAATTTAGGAATTCGAAGAAGATAAGGTTTTAGTCGGCATGTGGAATTTGTTTTTTAATGAGACAGATATGGACTGCAGTGCAAGCATAGAGGAAGAGGAGAAGGAGGATGAATGAGCCACCAAATTAATTCTGCACTTCTAGCTACTAGTGGTGCTCCGGCTATTCTGGGGTCTTAGGTTGCTCATTTTGCTCAGCCACTATCTAGTGCTTCTCCTGCATGGGGTCCCTTTAGCGGTCTGTCTAGCCAACTAGGCCAGGATCAGCTTCAATAGCCATGCCACCGAGAGCCTATTTTTTAGTGCGGTAATATTAGACGTATAGTGAAGGACACCCCAAGACCTGGGAGGGGTGCACCTCCATAGACTACATATGCTCCATGGATTCCATATGGTCCACCGGGTTCACAAGCCATGGTTGCCGCTCAACATACACTCCCAACTAGGGGTGGAGGTCAGGTGGGTAGAGGCTGCCCTAAAAGGGAAGGTCATGCTAATTTCTATGCTTTTACTAGTAGGATTAAGGCAATTGCATCAGATGTTGTCATCATAGATATGGTTATGGTCTATCATTAGTATGCATTGGTCTTATTTGACCCGAGATCCACTTATTCATATGTATTATCTTACTTTGCTCCCTATCTAAATATATCATGTTATTCTTTGAGTGTTCATGTATATGTTTCCACGCTTGTGGGAGATTCTATTGTTGTGGATGGTGTTTATCATCTTTGTTTATTTGTTGTTGGTGGTTATGAGACTAGAGTTGATCTATTGTTACTCAATATGGTATACTTTGATGTGATTTTGACATAGGCTAGTTGCCAACCTATCATGCTATTTTGGAATGTCGCGCCAAGACCTTGACCTTGGCTATGCCAGGTCTAGCTTGGTTTGAATGGCGGGGTACATTGAATTATATTCCTAGTAGGGTGGTTTCCCTTTGTTAAGGAACATCGCATGGTTGAGAAGGGGTGTGAAGCATATCTAGCCTTTTTGAGGGATGTCAGTGTTGATTCTCCTACTATTGCGTTAGCTTTGGTAGTGATAGATTTTCCTGATGTGTTCCTAGTAGACCTTCAAGGCATGCCGCTTGATAGGCACATCGATTTTGGTATTAACCTTGTGCGGGATACTTAAACCATCTCTATTCCACCATAGCGTATGGAACCAATGGAGTTGACGAATTAAAAAGAATAGCTACAGGAATTTCTTTATAAAGGTTTCATCCAACCACATAACAATTTATGTCGCATAATCATCACGGAGTTTAGCATAAAATAGGTGAATTTTGAATATATTCTGCGGTCCATTATACGATAGCTTAGTCATTTCGTAGTCCGCACTTCCATCGCAGATTTGCCACCGAGATTTTTGGAGGGGGTTCTGCGGTCCATTTTGCAGTCGCACACCGGCCTAAGCAAGCCTAGTTGTTGAAGTTAATTTTGCGGTCCCTTATGCTGACCACATACTTTTCTGTGGTCCATTATACAACCACAGAACTGAGTTCGGAGGGTCCATTTTTCTATTTTTACAACCCGACCCCATTTTGACTAATAGCCTTTGGGACTCATTTTGGAGCAAATATCTAATGATTATAGAGAGAATTGAGAGTATGTTAGAGAGGTAAGGGGAATACCTAGCAGTTCTAATCACCCATTCTTGCACCAATCTTCAAAAATCACAGAAACCACTCCCTAGACTACCATCTATCCAGGTAAGTTCTTGTCCTACATCACCCATGCAAGTTCTTTTCAGGTATAAGTAGATTGTAGGGTCGGAAATAGTCCATGCATGTGACAATAGATTTGTAGTATGTGGAGTTGTTGAACTATTTTTGGGTATTTTCTTGCTGAAATTTTTTGAGGGATGAAGGGATTACCATTGTAGAGCTTTATAATCTATTTTTCATCCTAGGTGCTTGACAAAATTCCTAAGAGGGTTATATCATCAAAATCCTTCTAATTATTATTTGATATTTGCCATCTTTCTATATATTGTTAATGCTAGAAGTGTTGGGATGTTGTAGTAATCTAAAGAAAGGAAGAAATGTATGTTGGCTAAACTTTTCTCTTAGAATCGAATTCCATGATGTTCCAAGTACGTTTTATGTATGGTTGGCCCAAGTTCCTAATTCCCACGTTCCAAATTTGGCTATTTCAAATACGGTTGTGTTGAAAGATATATACTAGAAATATGTGCCGAATGATCCAATCATATTGTGTTCCCCTTCAAGAATGTGTTCAAACGTGATGAAGGTGTTGAAATATTATGATTTCAATCATTTTTTTTGCACGTTATTATGCGATGTTATGTAAGAAAATCCAATGTGCTTAAGACTCATATTGTTCATATATATATATATATATATATATATCAAACCTCGATGTCCAAATGACTTTATTGTTGATAAATTATGACTAAGTTCATTAGTGAAAGAAGTAAGAGTGACATATAAAATGTTGCCATGGTTGTTGCAACTAGTGCACTTGAATTGAATTTATGTATTAATCGTAAATCACCATGCTCTCCATTATAAGTATTTCCAATGTGATTCGAGTTCTTACGTAATCATGATATGAAATTGTGTAATGCCCTTTTGGTAAAAAGTATATCAAGAATAAAAAGGTGTATTACTTGTTTATGATTTTAACTTGTGCTTCAATTGCTAGTCAGTTTGCCCCATTCTTTGGTGGAGAAACCTATTGTTTTTAAAGCTTCCATCACTGATGAAATTGAAGCTATAATTTTCGAATATTTTATACGTTGTTGTTTAGATGATGATCTCTAAAAGTAAAGAAATGAAAGTGTGAAATATGAGTTAGGACCATTATGCTTTGAATGGAGAATCATATGAATATGGTTGAAAGTATTAATAAAACCTATAGGATGTGTGAAATTTCATGAGGTGAATGTATATGTACTTCTATTTTCCTTGTGTTCAAAATAAAATATTTTTGGGAGTATCATCAACGAACTTAGGAAGGGTGGATTGTAATGGCCCACACTCGAAACTACACGTGCTGGTGTAAGAGCAGACTATGATTATTCCCCTTATTGGGATGAGATTGAATTATTGATGTGATGAGATTATTCCCCTTAAATGGGGGATGATATTGTTGATAGCTCTATGTTGTATGTGACAAAGTCGACCCGCATGACATTTATGGGAAGGTGGTCTAGACGATTGGGTGGAGATTGGACTCCATGTTGCGTGCACGGTTTTTCCTACTCTTGGTAACACCTTTTTGTTTGGCATCACTTGTCAATCCGCATTGTTCATGGAGATATGACCTAGGCGATTGGGCGGAGATCTAACTACGTGCTAAAAACACAGTGGTATTAGTTCTAATGATCCCCCGAACAAAAATAAATATTATTTCCATATTTTTAACGGGTTTTGATGAGCCCTATTCTGTTCCCGACCATATGTTACTTGATGTTGTACTTTATATTTTGACGTTTGGCTAGGGACTTGTCACAGGAACTTCCATACTACTCTTCTGTTGTATCGAGAGGCTCCGTAGACAAGTTGTGGATAGTGTTTGCTGTTGCAACTTAAACTAAAAGTATTGGAATTTGGAAAATATATTTTTGCATCATATCTATGAACTTGTGGTATTTTGGAAACAATAAATGAATATCTTTTGAGTAATGGAAAAAAATGTGCACTCTTATCAAGGATATCTCTTGTTACTGATTTTATTTTGCTCATGGGTAAGGTTGGATAGAAGGCATCAAGCGGGCTTCCTTGACCGGGGTATCTCAGTTAAGCGTCGGTTGCGCTCCTCGAGGTCTGGATGCGACAGCCATGAAACGATTTAACAATTTCACACCAAAGACCTTATGCCATCTCCCCGATAAATCCACCCAATATGTCCACATATACTACATTTACAATGATGAAAGACAAGAAATTATCATCACGAGGCATTTCCTCAAAACTCATCAAAATAGTTCACAAGAACGTAATAACAACACACAATGCAGATGTGGTTCAACGTATAAACATGACTAGAGCTAAATCAATTATAGAAACCAAGTTGAAGTAGTCATACAAAGGATAACATATATGTCACATATTGCACTCGTACTAAGCAAGGCACAATACCAGAAAAAATATAGATGTATGTTGATAACATACGTGCACGTACATTGGAATAAATCATAGTATAAATCTAAATATTCGTTCACCATTTTCAAACCAAGGCAGTAATAGCCATGTTAGCTCTACCATAGTTTATTGTGCCCACATAGTCAATCAATTGATTATACATAGAACAACTAGAACACACAAACAAACAAGACATAGAGTAATCTGAAATATACCCAAGCATGAAAACCCATGACACACTTATATATATGTTACGCCCGGTAGTATTATATCGATATTACACCATGCTGTATTATGTTACGATGATGTCACGCCCTGCAATAAATAATACAGTGATGTTACTCTCTACAATATTATGTTACGACGATGATACACCTTGTAGTATTACACGTGAAATTGTCGTAAGATAATTGGCCTCAGTACAAGGACAAGATTATTTGAATATTATAGGCATTATTCTATTTTATACAAGTGATGAGTAAATTCGTGAATGTGAGAGGGTAAGAAAATCGATGAAACTGAATTTTTCGTCAAAAATTGACATTTTAGGATAAAATACGACTCAAGGTAAGGTACGTATGTATTAGTACCATAAAAGGTACTACATAACCATAATAATAAGGTGTATAAGGTATGTCAAAAATGAATACTATTTTAAGTAATTGAAAATAGTTCTTAATTATATAAATTATTTGATAATTGGAGAATTAATAATTAGTGGATGATAAGTTAAAGTCATTGGATAAAGACTAAGGCATTAACGTGGCAGCCACATACAAGAGTCATTAACTGACTATTGAACAACTTTGCAAGGTAGCAATTTTTAACGGAAAGATTGAAAGTTGACTTCTTAAATTCAAGATTGTATTTATCACAAAGAGATGGAATGTTGGATATGCATGACATTATAATATTAAATGATTCACAAAGCTTTTCAGATATTCATGTTGAATTTTTTACTCAATATTTGTTTTATGTCTATTGTTTATTGATTTTAGTTCCTTACATACTCGGTATATTATCTATATCGATGTCCCTTTTGCCTGGGGACACTGCGTTTTATGCCCGCAAGTTCCGATAGACAGTTTGAGAGTCCTTATATGATTTAGACATGTATTGCTTTGTACGTCGGGGGCCCTGTGTTGGCCCTATGACATTAATGTACTCTTAGAGGCCGTTAAATGTATGTCATGTATATGAAAGGTTGTATGGAACTTTCGGCCTACGATTAGTGTGCGGGTGATTATTTTTGACTTATAGGCTCGTACGTCATATGTACAAGTTTGGATTACATGTTGTGTCATCCAGTGTCAAGTATTTCTTCATATTTTGTATTTATCTCAATACATCCTATTTGGCTTATTTACCTATGATAATATGATAAGAAGGATATGCTACATATGTACTCGGTTAACTAAGGTACCGGGTGCCCTTCGCGGCCCATTTGTTTATGTCGTGACAAAAGTGGTATCACAGCAGTTCTGTCCTAGGGAGTCTACAAGCTGTGTCTTGTAGAGTCTTGTTCATGTGTGCATTGTGCACCATACTTATAAGCAGGAGGCTACATGATAGTTAGGATTATAACTCTTTCTTCTACTCTAGATTGTGCGGTAGAGCTCAGTCGTAGAAATACGAATTCCTAAATTCAATTATATTCGTAATAATATGATACCTACATCCGCAAAGATGGTTGGTAAGAGATATAGCTATGGAAGAGTTGAGTCAGAAGAACTCGATTTTACGTGGTGCTTATGATGGTGTAAGGTCCTTGGCAGATCATGTGTGCACTAAGACGTGTAAGCTTCTGGATAAGGAGCCTTAAGGCATGAATATCTATCCACCCTTATAGAGAAAGACATAAAAAACTAAGAAAATCATAAGGTAGATATAAGTTTCATTGGGCCTAACGGGTTGGGCCCAAAATGGCCCTAAAGGGCCTGGGCTTTGGTGGCTGGGCTCTGGCGTTCTCGGGCCAAACTATCCCGGGTTAAACGATCCAAAGGATGGAACCAGCCTGCTGTGGGCCTAAGCCAACATGTTCCCAGGCTTAATAGGCCAGGCCCACGGGGCCTTAACAGGCCTAAGTGGTCCGAACTTCTTTTTTTGAAATTTTTTTATCTAAGTAATTTTCTTGTAAATTATATATATATATATCTATATCTATATATATATTATATACTATATCTATATCTATAATATATAAATACAATTATATATGTAGCCTTATATTATTTCTTGTAAATTATATTATATAATTGTGACTTAAATCTTCTGATTCAAATTTAAACACATAAAAACAAATTGCAAATAGATATTCAAGTGAATGCCTTATAACTCTTATTATTACGACATTAACAAAAAATGGCAATACCTTTCTTAGTCTTCCTTCCCACAGTAGAATGAGCACAACAAGGTGCTAATACGACCATTAAAAGGAAAAAAGAACTAACGAAGATATGCCAAAATACAAGTTACATATTAGTCTACATATTATCTCTAACAAATTTCATAAATACTTCAAGGTTCAGAGGAATTTCTGTTGGTAGTGGCGGAAAATAAGCTTGTTCATTACCGCTTCCGGGGAAAGCAACATCATTCGCAAGTTCTACTAGCATTTCTTCATAAGCTTCGTCTATCTCTGATTATGATTCATCAAGTCCCAAATTTCTTATTTTCAAACGGATCCAATCTCTCAAAAGTACTGATTTTTCGAAGCGCTCCTTCATAGGCGCTTTATGTTCAACGATTTAAAGTCTAGCTTAACTGAGTTGGAACGAGTTTACTGAACTGACGAACAACTTCTTGAAAATTAAATATCGTTGAAGACTTGAATACTTCCATTCACCAACTTCACAATTTTTAAAAAAATTGCAATAATAAAGTAAGCAATTATAGAAGAAAATTAGAGAGAGATTGATGAATTTGTGAGTAAAAATGAAGGAATGATGGGGTATTATTAGTTGAGAATAGGTAAAAACATATAATTATAAAAAGTTTCGATTTAAAACAATGTTTGGGGGCCAAATGGCTATTTTTAAAAATCCAAACGGCTAAAATTGCAGGCCAATGGCTAGTTTTAGAACTTCCTAAGCGTTGGTCTTTTTTTATCTAAAAAAACAATTTTTTTGAAAAAAAGTTGTTGGGCCCATTTGGCTCGGTGGAACCGGCCAAGGCCCGCCTACCGATCCCGGGAAAAATGGTCCTGGGCTTGCAGTCTATTTGGGGAGGAATGGCGCACAATGGGTCTTAAAGACCATTTGAGAGCGGCCCGTTTGAACCGGCCCGTTAGGCCCATTTGGCCCGTGGTCTCGCGGGCCCAGGGCAGTCCCAGGCTAGGACCGACCCACAATACACCCTTAGGTGCCCAATTAATGAAGATTATCAGTATTTACAATTCAAGAAGAGAATTGCAAGCCTTTTGATTTATCTTCAATAGTAACAAAGGTATGTACAATCGGCCACACCCATCTAAGTTATGCCCTATGTGAGCTAACATATATGGTTTGAGAGAATGACGGGATATCACGATCCGACTGGGTATGAGTAACCCAAAAGGATGGATCAATTTTTTTGTAGTTGATATTTCCGAAGGGTAATGCAAATGTTCTAATGAATCTTTTTGTAATACACCTTGATGTGGCACTCTACAATATACAGCTAGATATGAATACTAGAGTGTTAAAAAAAGGTTTACAAAGATAAGAACTTGAATCCTGGAAGGGATAAATGTTATCTTAGTATGGCTCTCCTCCCTTGTAGAGAGAGAATGTTAGGAAACCCGAAGAGCCAACGGATGAAGCAAGGGGTGCTAAAAACAAAAGAATGTCTTGTTCGAGTTTCTAAAATAAAGTGATAGACACAAATATTAGCGGGACATAAGAAGAGAGTTAATGAAGCATCAGGAGAAAGATATAACACATGGATGACAACTGTAGATAAGAAAATGATAGTATTACAGAGTCTATAGTCAAATGAAGGAAAAGACCATAGGTGACAGGCCTTGAGCCAACAAAAGCGTATAGGCCATAAAGACATATCCTCATTTTGAGAAATAAGTCTGTGACTCCAACGCGACTATCAGAAGGAAAAGTTAGACCCCCGGTAATGAGAATATTAGATTTCATTTCCGAAATAATAGAATGGACATTAGGAAATTCATGAGAAATTAAGAGAATAGTCATTAAGGAAGCTGCTTCCCTAAAGAAACACATTTGAGCAAAGTTAAGCTTAAGGGACTATATGTGCTAGTTATACTAAGTGTCACCGTCACGAGTAAGGAAAGTTGCTATCCTTGGTACAGAAGGATCACCGCAAGGCGAGTAAGGGTCATCAATGATGTGTCAAGATACCAAAGATTAAGAGGTAAAACATTTATAGGCAGATCGTTGTAGCACTAAATATTAGTACTCCTCTAAAGGGTGGAATACGGAGTTATGTGGCATTAATTAAATGATTTGTAGTAATTATGGAATGGTAAAGGAAGAATGCAATAAAATTAAAAAGTGATAAGATTGAATTTATTCAAAGCCTAATGATATGATAAGATTCGAGAGCATTATGTAAATACGACGTCCAGGAGAGGAAGTAAGGGTTCTTTCCTGAGAAGTTATTTATTAATAAGGAACTAGTTCGAGAGGTATGTTATGACAAAAGAAATAACCCAAAAGAGATTACCCGAAATATTGCTACAAGAATGGGTTAACGAGTAGTTAGTAGTTAATCCAGGAAGAGCCGAACTATGGCTAGACAAGAGGATACAAACATATCAACAGATTGTGCAAGATCAACATAGGGAACCCCAACATGGGGATTTTAGGTTCCTAGCTATGACACTGTTATCCTTGAGAAATATTTGGATAGGATTTTGGGTAGATAGTGATACCGTATGAGTGTTAAGGAAATAAAAGAGAGTACCATCGGAAAGTCTATCAAAATTTCAGTTCAGAAGCAACCCTAAGTACAAGGGCATGGATATAAGTAACTATGTAAGCATAGTGACCTAAAGAGGAAATGGTTGTGTAATAACAATCTCACTATAAAATTGTAAGTACTCCAACAGAAAGTGGAATCCACCATAGCTAATGAGCGATAAGTACAACCAAAAGTAATATTCAAGACCATATGAGCTGCAAAAAATTTTGGCATGCATGAGAAATCAGATAAACTAAGTATGCATGCAAGAAGGGACAAAAGGACCAGAAAAAGGCATCATTTATGTTTGAGTAAAGCTAAAGTGGAACAAAAGGAATTTTTTGATTATTAATCAGTTGTTGAAGACTTCAGTATATGTTAAATTAAGGAATTGGGTACAGGTCATAGACAAAGTATTGAATCATTAGAAAATTGTGTCATGGTTTTCCATGGAATCCATGTAAGGCTAAAGTAATAACTGAAGGCCATGAGCCACAGATCGGAAGACAACTTAAGCCTACATATAGGCTGGTCAGAAATAAAAGGAAACTAAGAACTTACATCTACCAAACAATTTAGGAGTCTGATTCTTGGTCCTAGAAAATTACGGAAATCATGATTAAGAATATGGAAGAATAACTCCTAATATCAGAGGTACAAGAGAAATAGTCCACAACCACATTATATAATAATTTTACAAGAAAGCCAATTAGGAGAGTACCATCCTCATAAAACGTCAGTATGGAGCTATCACTAGATTGTGTATGCACCCGAGGTTCAAATATTATAAGAGAACTTCTAGTTGTGGATGTGAACTATACCTATAAGAAAGGGAGTTATGAAAGAGATATAAGATTGTATATAGTAGAAATCTATTATTTGATTTCACAATCATCGAGGCATCTCGAAGATTTTCAGCGATCGACTTCGAGGGTTCCTTGGGGTAGTGTAAGTGATCACTGGCCTCGAAGCAATGTAAATTAGTGGTCTTGGTTTATCAAGGTTAATTTACCAAGGCGCGTACATATAGCTGGCAAAGCCTAGTGGACTAGTCCAAAAAAATGAATCAAGTCATTAAATGGTTGTACCAGCTCCATGTCCCTATAGTTAATGCATTTGTACTAATCAAGACATTTGATGCTCAATACTAAATATACAAGAACATTCTCTCTGATCTCTAAAACATTCTCTTGATCTCATCACTTCCATTTATTTCTTATTGTTCTTGTGTTCTACTTATTGTTCTTCATTTATTACTTATCATTGGCCATAAAGAGCCATCACTTATTTTATCATAACTGTTAGGCCCTCCATCATCTTCCCCCCGTAGGGTATCGGACTCAACCTCGAGGCCCTGAACAAGCAAGCTCTAGGCCCCCATGATAAGCCATTTGGTTTGATTATCGCTTATTCTCTAGCTATTATCTTATTTCTAAATCCTTTACTTAGCATCTATTACCTAAACAACTGGCATATAAATAGGTCACATATTTTTAGAACCACATAAACAAATTTCATTTTTATTACCATTTTTACAATATATGGTTTGACGCCCACCGTGGGGCTAAAAATAATAATGATTATTTTCTTATTGGTTTTACTATATAACGCAAGTTATCTTTCCCAAGATATTTGATTTCAGGTCGAAATGTCTAACTCATAAAACAATAGCCTTGAGAACCATGGAGAGAATGGTATGGATGTTCCAAGTGTTGGTGTACCATTCCGAAACAATAGAATGCACTAGGACCAATTTCCGTGGGCACGGTCTCACACGATGCCCAACATGTCGATATAAGCTCCCACTCTAACATGAGTGTACATCAAGGAGAGCTACAAAAGTCCAAAAAATCCCAGCTCGGTAAAAACAAGAGGTTATCCTTCACATTATTTTTTAAATGTTGTAGGGACAATAGCTGGCAATCATTTAGCTACAGAGTCACAAAAAAAACCCCAAGTACAGCGGCCCTGGGAACAACCCCTCGGACCGAACAGGCACTAGAAAGAACAAGCAACAACAAGTAGGCTGCTAACCCCGCCATTGTAATGATGCTCGAGGACATCACGAGGAGGATAAATTCGGGAGAGAAGAAGATAGAGTCCAAGGAGAAGAAAGTTGAGACCCACAACTCTATGGTCGACCAAATTCCGGGTGCACCCCCGATCCTGAAAGGTGTAGATTTAAAAAAGTTCATGCAGAAACTATTGCCATATGAAGCTACTCCGAAACCAATCCCTAAGAAGATTAGAATGCCCGACCTTTTGAAGTACAACAAAACTTTAGATCCCAATGAGCACATCACTACTTACACTTGCACTGTGAAAGGAAAACTGAGGGACGATGCAATCGAGTTCGTCCTACTAAAATTTTGGAGAGATGCTCTCAAAAGGAGACATGATGTGGTATTAAAACCTAGCTCCTAACTCCATAGACTCATTTGCCTTGCTGGCAGATTCTTTCATAAACGCAGACGCCGGTGCCATCTAGGTAGCTACAGGGAAATCCAAAATTTTTGAAATCAAGCAAAGGGAGAATGAGATGCTGCGAGTGTTTTTATCTATATTTCAAATGGAACGAATGGAAATTCCACTGGTCTTCGATGACTGGGTGATGCACGCCTTCACCCAGAGTTTGGATGAGCAAAACTCAGTAGCTTTAAAGCAACTAAATCAGAACCTGGTTAAGTATACTACTGTGACTTGAGTGGACGTACACAACCGATGCCAATTAAAGATTAGGGTCGAAGACGACTAACTAGGAGCCCTCTCGAGCTCGGTATATCTTAACAGGATTCCAATAAAGGAGTCAAAGCCGAATAAAGAGAGATACCAACATACCGCCAGTGATCGAAGAATAGATCGAGAGGCCAGAAACCTCGGGGACTTGTCAGTAGGGATGGCTTCGATGGTTACACAGGTTCGATTAAGGCCATTCGCTTATTAGAATATCATATCAACGTCGACGTATAATACATCATGTTAGCCATCAGTAAAATCACAGACACTAGGTGGCCTAGGCATGTACAATCAAATACTTCACAAAGGAACCATAACTTAGTGTGTGAATTTCACAACACGCACGGTCATAGGTCTTACAATTGCCGGAAACTCTGGGAATTCCTCAGCGACCAAGCCAAAAATTAGTTTTGGGAAAGTGAGGTGAACAAAAAGAACGAAGCAAATGAGCCACAATATGCCACCCATATGATCTTTTAAGGAGGTGGTGCCTTTGTAGGAACCCACAGAAGAACGAAAATACCCTTCATCGGGAAAAAGAGAACTCGAGGCTCTATCTCATCCCCATAATGACGCACTGGTAACATCTTTTATTGTGAATATATTTGAAATTGAATATATGCTTGTGGATTTAGGTAGCTTGGTCAGGTCGAGGGTAATAGAGTAGCTTGAACTTTTGGACCAAACTATGCCCGCCTCTCGAGTCATCAATGGATTCAACCGACAAACAAAATAATAAAAGGGGAAACTAGCCGACCAGTCAACGCGAACGGCACAAGCTAAAGTGCCAATACCTCCACCATAAAGGAAACTGAAGAATAAGAAATCAGTGAAATATTAACCATGTCGCATGTTCTCGGCGCTAACCAATTGAACAAAATGAAGTACCACACTGAGTCCTCATAACAAGAAGTTAAATGATATCGAGTCCCCAAGAGCCGTCAAAACTAAGGTATGGTTATATCCCTTTGTCAATTACACCTTATGCTAACTCAAGTGCAGGTATCTAATGAAAATGATCAAAGCGCTTAACAACTCAAAGGTCATACGTTTCAAAAGCATGTGTGGCACTCTATTTATTCGATCGAGTTTTTATCCCAAAAAGGGTTTTACCGTCAAGGTTTTACTGAGGAAACACATATATGATACCTAATGAAGACTTAACAAGTATTCAAGGTTTCCTTTCAATCAACCTCATATACTGGGTGGCATCCCTCGGAAGATCACCTCATTGGAGAATCCAAGATGTGCAGAACATTGTCTCGATAGGAAAATAATGTACAAGGCCAAATTGTCGAACGAACTGTGTCTGTATAGAATAATCGAGTTCCTAACAGATAAAATATGTATACGTGAACCATGTAATCAAAGAATACTCTCCACAAAATTTCACATTTCTAAGAAGCTCAGTAGTTTTGCTAATAAGAAACAGCTCTAGAGCCAAAAACATCCCGAACACTCGGGGAGTGGCATCGAAAACTCAAGGCCACATGACCTCCACGTTGGAATCTCCGAAATCGTTAGCCCTCAATAAGGCAATACCAAGTTTACAAGTAATGGCTCCCGAGACGAGAAATCTTTGATGACTCGAGGACTGCCGTCAATCACCATCTTCATCGAATTATCAAAAATCCGAGGCCATAAGACCCCAAATGTTCATAATCGGTCTTATAAGACCTATATATGGTGATTATAATACGTGTAGGACCTCAAGCAAGGCATGAACCACACTTGTACCAAGTGACAATATCTGTAAGACCTCAAGTAAGGTAGGAACCATACTTGCACCAAGTAGCCAAAATTGTAAGACCTCAAAGGCATGTAAAACTTGTAAGACCTTACTAAAAGCATAATCATGATCTTAACGTTAATTCTGTATATCAAACTTGTAAGACCCCTAAAAAGGCGTACCCTCGATATAGATGCTGAAACTACTTCACTTACGGACTGAAAATCTCCGGCCAAGACACAAAAGACAATGGTCATAAGGCTGTATTAGCCAAACTAACAAGACTCGATGGCACCCGATCGTCTCTATAAAATCACAGGACTTCAATTACTTCGAACAAATTTCGAAAATAACCAGTTAAACAGGCTACTTTTGATGTAGGCAAAAGAGCTTCGACCATGCCAGCTCCTAACTACAGGCCACGAGACTCTCAGATATCGAGCCAAACCTCCCAAGGTGCTCAATCATCACCATATAACGGCTCACAATCAAGGTTTTATCAAACCGTCGGAGAGTCGGGAAAATACAACATCAAAAGTCTTTAACAAGGGAAAAATAAATCTTGTTTTAGAGGTCGCATCGACCCAATGCATAAGAGCCACTATCGCCAGCCCATATAGAAGGTCGCACCTACCTAAAAGCGTAAGAGACACTAACCTCAGCTTACACTAAAAGGTGGTACCGACTCAATACGTAAGAGACATTGTCGCCAACCCATATAAAAATCGTAACTACCCAATGTGTAAGATCCTAAGGGCCAGCTTGAAATGCAAAAACTCAAGGTTCAAATGAGCTCTAGTTAAAACTCGACTCAGAGACTGAACCTGAAACAGTTAACTAAATATGCTTAATGGCAAAAGGATAATAGCCTAAGACACTAGCTTATATTAAAAGGTTATACCTACCAAAGCACGTAAGAGCCTACGGGCCAGTTGAGTAAGCCCCATGGCCATACTATGAATCTAAGGATTCCTTCTAACTCGAAGACCAGTTCTTCTTCATGAAAAAAAACATCGAAAGCTACATGAAAAACAAAGTTAGTAGATTTCTTTCTGTACACACTGTAAAAGGATACAAGCTCCGCTTACTACTTTAAAAGTCTTGTATACAAAATAAGAAAAGGAAATCTACATCCCCCTTGGGGATTATGGCCCGACAGCCCCATCCTCGATATCCTCGGCAAAAGACAGAAGTAACTTAGCACCATATTCATCCACCTTTGCCCGCTTTACCTCTTCCGAGAGGTCAAAAACCCTAGCATGGATGTCATTGAGGGGTTCCCTTTGAGATTACAAGAATATCCCTTGACCTTGCTCTCACGATCAAGAGCCCCTCTCAGCTTAGCTTGAGCTACTGCAACGTCTTTCAAATAGACCGCCACTTTCTTGTCATCCTTGGTTCGGCTAATTACGGCATAAGCCCAGGAATCCACAACCTTGGTCTTAATCACTAAAAGCTCATATTCGAGCTTCATAATCATATCCGTTTGAACCAAGCTATTATCACGAGCTAATCAAAGTTGAACCTCAAAGGCAGAAGCCTTAGCCAGAGCACCCTTCTCCACTGAAGCGTGAACGTTCACCCGAGCTTTCAACTCATCACACTCACGCTTGGCTGAGCCAAATTCTACCCAAACGCGCTCTAGCTCCTCCATTTTGTTCTTGAACTAATATATCATAATATTAATCTTTAAAAGTGGAAGAGGGCACATATCGACACCTAAGTGTAGGTTACTTGACTTTCGAGATGGCTTTCGTAGTTCCGACTTCGATCTGCCTCATACCTTAGGAATACCAGCTCTTCATCCTTTTTCGTGCAAATAAGACAAAGAGACTTCTCCCCATCCAAAGCTCTCCACCACTTGGCCTCACGGCAAAGCAGCTCGGGCTTAAGTTAGTGAAAAGCCTGCAAAATAAAGCTCAATAAGAAAAACGTGAAACTAAAATGAGCTTATACCAACTACCAAATCTTACCGTAGAGCTAAGCTTCTCAACCTTACCAAAGGTCGAGCATACATCAAATGACTTATTTCCCAAAATTCCTTCGATAGGAGAAGAAGGAGTCGTCGGATGACCCTTCTCCCTCGAAGTACGTTCGACAAAAACGGGAAATGTTTTTTTGAAAGTAGAGGCTTCTGAAGTCGGAAGATCGGCCAATTCGTCTCGTTTGAGCCTCAGAGAAGGACTCGGCCGCCACGAGTATCCTCACACCTCGAAGACTCTTTTTGTTTATTATCGATCCTCAACCCTGAGGTTGACGATCTCTTCTCCTCCCACAGGGAACACGACCTCAACTTAGAAAAACCTCCAACACATGCGGCAACTAGGTTAGTACGCATAAAGGAAAGTACCATTCTAAGGAAACAAGCCACTAAGAACCTACCATGATCATTTGCCTCCCACTCCCCTTTGATAGGTCTCGCCATTTGTGCTCATCATAGGTCGAGCAAGCTGTCAACTTATGAGACCATTACCTCCGGTTAGGAACCTCGTTCGCCAACCAAGTAATCACTTAAGAGAATGAAATAAGGAAAAATAATAAATGTATGTCTATACGGAGGCCACCTCACTATGTACAAAGCGATAAAATTACAAGTATACCATGAACGTGTGAAATTCCATTTCCCAAGAATGGAAGAAACACTCCAGGGATAATATCGACTGTCCATGCTTGGAAAAAACCAGCTCATCGACCCTCGGTCCGCGTCCTCTTTTTCATCAAAGGTGACAGTGGGGGGGGGGGGGGTGAGGGTCCATATCGCAGAGTAATCTAGACCTTTTAGTGTAGAGGCTGATATAGCCTAATAAGCTGACGGAGGGTGAATTCGAACCCGGCTTTATTTGAAAAGTACCTTATTATCAGCACTTTCTTCTAGAGGGATGGGTGAGCCTGCGCTAGGGTAGCCTTATACCTCCTAGAGAAATCAAGCATGACCCTGTCACCGTAACCTATCATAAAAAGGATACATATACACGTTCAAAAATTCCTCGACATGGGTCATGATGCTCTCCTCCGGGGAAGGTACGTATAGTACCACTACTTCTCCCCATCCACAGTATATCCTAATTATCTCAAGATGTTTTTCCCCTATTAAGGAGATGAACCTCGATGTAAGCTCCCGATGCCCTTGAACGCTGGGAGGTCCTTCTAATGAAAATTCTCTCATCAAGACAAAGTACCTCAAGGTTGGCTCACCATATACCCGTGGTGTTCCACTTACCGGACGTGGAATTGGGGCAGAACTTTCCTCTCCTTGATGAATGGATTTTGATGTGGCAGCCATGGCTACGGTGAAATAGGAAGAGGGGGATGAAGATTTGGGGGAAGGATTTGAGTTGAAATGAAGAGGGAACTAGCACAAAGAACAAAATTTCTATGAGGAGAATAATTATACCGAGCAGCAAAATCCCAAATTAAGAAATGATTAGATGCATATATAGGCAAACGACTACTGTTCGTCTATCTAGAAGACTAATTAGGTGTCTCCAGGACATCACCACTTTTAGGAAAATGTACTAGTGGGACCACCTCGGGGCCCCCACTACTATGCCGCACGAATAACGCAATCACGTGGTGCTCGGGAAATAATTGAGACCCTAAGGAATTCTGCTATTATATGCACCAGCTCGGAAGGGCTACCGACCTAATTTTGAAGTGGTGCCTCATCTCGAAGGTCCCAATTGCTGCCAAATAGAGACTCCTAAGAATCGACATCAAAATTCGAAGATTGAATTCCGCATGATGACTAAAAAATAGGGAATGTAAGGGTGGGAACAAAAATCTTTTTTCTATTACAAAAAATATGTTTGTAAGGGGCACATCTAAAAGACTTGTTTCCCTGGGAGTTTGTAAAAAAAAATATAAGCAAAGACGACGCATGCCTACTCTTTATTGCTGCTGCCTTCTGAACTATCTCTAGGATCCTCATCCAAAGTGACTAAAAATGCTAAATCTTCCTCTAAATCCCGTGCCTCCTCAATCTTAGCTTAGAAATTGGTATCTACAACATTGGCTTCCACTAAGGCTTGCCTCCGTGCCGTTGCGCTAGGGTGAGCAACAGTCCGAGATAGCTTTTGCTCGGCCTCTACAAATAGATCTCAAGCTATTTGATTCGTAGTGGCGGCGTCTCTCTATTAAGTAGCGAATATTTATTCGACCTCGGACTTGGCCGCAAATAGTATAACAATCTCTTCTCAAGCATTTTGGAGGAGACCCCGGGTCATTGTCAATTCCGAGGTCACGAACTCGTTTTGCCTCCTAAGCTCGAGGATCTCCACATTCTTCTGCCTGATCTATAAAGGAAAAGATAAGTTAGTAGACATCGAACTGTGAGATCAATATGCAGATTTATAAATAATAAGATACCTCCCCAGCAAAGACAACCTTTTCTCAGAGAGCTCCCTCCAAAGTCTCCAGAAGCTCGTTTAACCCCTCCTTCTTCCGGGTAGAAGAGGCCTCCAACTACTGCAACCCCGAGGTAAGCTTTTCAAGATCCTTTCCACGCAATAATAACTTGTCTTGGAACCTAGAGAAGCCTTTATCATATCTTCTTAGCTTATAACGAAATAGAAGAGTCAGGAAAATGAGGAAAGGACTTGAGACTAGAAAGGTTTACATAAAAATCTATGACCTTTCGCTTGAACCTTTCCGCTTCCTCGATAACATTCGGAGCATCGAGAACAATGTCCTCACTAATATCACCAAAGAAGTTGCCAAGCTCATTTCCTTCTTTGGGAGGACCCTCCACATCAGTAGCCTTTGGGTTCTGAGCGTCCCTGTATTCCCCGAGCGAGAATTGAGGACCCAAATTAAGGCCACTCTGGGCTTTGATATTGCCAAAGAGAAAATCCTATCCCTGAAAAGCTCCAGACGTAGGCCCTTTGGAACTAACAATAGTGGTCTCCTCGATAAGAATTGCATTGTGTCCGACCATGGGCTTAGGGCCCGCATTCACACCCTTCTCGAGGGTCTCCACCACATGGGACTGACCTGAATCGACCTGCTCCTGATTCAGCATCCTCAGCGCAGGATGCCTGCGGGACATCTGTGCTCGATCTTGTACTCGGTGCCAAACGATAGTCATCCTCATCATCTTCATCCCCAATACTAGGACTTGCTTCGGAAGCTGAAGTCGAGAACCTGGCAATAGCTCGAAACATATATGATTTTGTTTTCATTGCCAAAGGAGAATCAGCAGCCGCCTTTTTCTTTATCATCTTGCCCTTATCGGGCTTCGAGCCACCACCTCGCCATCGGGAATGGGTCTTATCTGCACTCCATCACCAAGATCTGCACAAACATAATAGTAAAAATTATCGACACCAGGGATATGGGGAAGAGATATAGAGATATGATATTGGCGGTAAGAGGGATTTTACCATGATTCTTGTCCACCCCCAACATATTATCCAGGTCGGTCCAAGACCGCCTGAGAAATGGGAAGGAAACATCCAATTACCTAATCCTTCTCGACAGATCCTGGACCGCTTCATGATGCCGAACGGTAGTTGCGTAAAAGAAATGGAGATAATTTTTTAGAAGAAAGGCAAGAAGAAAATAAACCATGTTCAAAGGAGAGATACTTACGCTGTGCATTGCACTCCTCCAGGAATGGCCTCCTTTTGGTCGGGATGATGCCCGAGGTTCTCACTCAAACAAACCTTCTCATCTACCCCTGATCCTTGTCATCATCAATACTCGAGAAAAATGTCTTCTTGGACTGCTGATGAAGCTTAATTGAACCTCAGTAAAGTTTACGGCTATACAATCTAATCAAACGGTCGAGGGTAAAGGTCATACCCTTGATCTTGTTGGAGAAGTAACGGGGCATAGACTATCCTCCAGAAAGATGGCTAGATTTGGTCGAGTGTCAGTTGGTAGTTGTCACATGGGCAGAGAATCACTGGATCTATCGCAGGGGAAAAGGGGTTTGAAGAATCGACGGGAACAAATGTGAACGGGTATGTATATACATAAAGGAAGCCAGCATTGTGCCTGTTATGCTTTCATCAGAACGAGGGATCTGAACCAGCACCGCCTACTCCCATCGGTAGTCCTCCTTCACTTTTCCTATATTGGTCACAACACTAATGTACTAGGACACGTGTTTGCATTGGCTTGGTGTAGATGGGGGTCTATCAATGGATGAATCACTCGTCGTTTTAAACTCGGTAGGGTTCACTGTTCAACGGTGGGTATCACTTTGGGTTTGCATTTGGATGTTTGGAATAAAAAGGCATTATACTCTTTTCAAGGCACTGTTTTGGAGCTTCTAGCCATGGTAGGGGAAGGGCATTTTCTGAGAAAGAAAGTAAAGAAGAAAGAAATGAAGCAGGAAAAATGTGAAAGAGAATGGCTTTGGCTCTAAAAGATTGAAGATTTTGAAAAAATGTGAATCGTCAAACACGACTGATGCATTTATAGCAGCCATATGGGTGGAGGAAAGGACGAACCAACAGCGGTTTGTGGGCTTCTCAATAGTCATGATTGATGGTGACCCTTGTGCGGCTTTTGTTTCATGGAATTTAATGCTCTGATAGGCTGACGTTATAATGATGATGCTTAAAGAGTAGGAGCTCAATATCATTTCTTATCACTTTGTTCTAGGAAACACGGGGACTATCTGTATATGGTAGAAATCGAAGGTTCAAAATTGCAATCATTGAGGCATCTCAAGAATTTCTGTAATCCACATCATGGATTCTTGGAGATCGACTTCGGGGTAGTGTAAGTAAAGACATGCCTCAAAGAAATGGAAATTAGGGTCTTAGTATATCAAGGTGATGTTCCCAAGGCACGTACATATAGCTTGCAATGCCTAGTCGACTAGTCTAAAAAAGCTAATCAAGGCATTAAATAGGTGTACAACCCAATATCATTGTAATCAATGCATATGTACTATGTTAAGATTTTCCTTCATATATAAAAGGGATCCTTATTATTTGGTAGACATCTGATGCTCAATACTAAATATACAATGACATTCTCTATGATCTCTAACACATTATCTTGATCTCATCACTTCCATTTATTACTTATTTTCATTATGTTCTACCTATTGTTATTCATTTATTTCTTATCATTGGCCATAAAGAGCCATCACTGATTTTATCATAACTGTTAGGCCCTCCATCCCGTGCTCCCTGCAGTGTATTAGACTCAACCTCGAGGCCCTGAATAAGCAAGCTTTGGCCCCTAATTATCAGCCCATTTGGTTTGATCATCGCTTATTCTCCGGATATCATCTTGTTTCAAACACTTCACTTATCATCCATTAATAACTAATATAAAAATAGATAACGTGTTTTTAAAACCACATAATCAAATTTAATTGTTATTACCATTTTTATGGTAAACAAAGACATAAATGAGACTTTAAGATGTGCAAGGTACAGTTGGACAACATACAAGACACTCAAATGCAGAAGGTAGTGAACAATCCATACTTCAGATAAAAGGCTAGAAGCGCGGGAATTCAGTATCTAGGAATTATTGTAGCATTGTCAGTAGCATATCTTCCTGCCTATGGTTTGGGTATCCAGAATCCTGATTAAGAGAATAAAGAAGAGTTAGAGATGATGTGATGTCTCGCTTGATATTCCATAATGACATATGAAAATCAATGATGCAAGCAAGTTGAAAGGTTGCGAGTAATATAAATAGATATTTATAGGTTGCAAGCTATTATATGGTGAAGCGACAAGGTTCTAGAAGGCAGGAATAAGGATAATAGAGGGCCAGTGAGAAGGTTAGAAAAATGGATATGCCCTCGGGATTAGGCCCATGAAAAAAAGAAGAGCATATGCTTTCTCTAAGTTATAGAACGTTCATTATAGCCTGGATGAACTCAAAGAAGTCTAATACTAAGAGCATCAAGAAGAAGTGGAATGCTGCCCTAGTATTGGAATGAGGGTGTGATTATGATAGATAAAGGATGGCATTTGGGCCTTCAATTGACTAATAACTTAAAGAGGATTTCATGAATTGTACAAGATTAAAATACCCATGTAAGGTGAGTCATATTGGGATGTTATGAAATGCGATTATGGAAGTATAGCATCGTATCGCCCCCAGACAAACCAAGACAATCACTTCAAATATTCCACGATGAGACATGAGCCTTAGGGGCAGTAATACATAAGAGATCGAGTTATCAGTTACAGATGATAGATCAACATTGAGGAGAATTGACAATACATGGACAAAAGTCACAAAGTATGAGGTGATATTAGGCTGTCATTCTTAAGATAACAATAATGAAGAAGCATTAAAGGACATAGATTTACATATATATGATAAGTAACGAGAGTAACTTGGAGTTTGGTAGGAGATCTCAGTAATGATAAATAAAAGTAAGAGTTATGGAAGTAAAGTCATACAGATGGATAAATAGATCTATGAATAAGGTATAATATTCCTAAGTTCAACAAAATACCTAGTGAAGAACTTCGGTATTCCCATAAATGCCTATAAGGACACCTTACAAATCTATGTATATATTTATGAAGAGAGGCCGATAGATTTGAAAAAAGACGGAGGAGAAAGGAGAGAAGAGTCCCATAGGCGTACTTACAAGGTCAGACTCGTACAGGCTGCGTGACAGAAGGTAGCAAAAATTATAATATTGGAAGGATTCCGACCACAAGATATGGTCAGAGAAAAAGGCGTAAAGGGGGAATGCCGTGGACTTTAAATTTATTAACTGAACAATTTCCTATATGGGAAGGGATGTACTATGGTATTCTCAAAAGCTATAGATTATGATAATAATAAGTGCATCAGTAAATATTCGAGGACGAATATTCCAAATATGGGAATGATGTTACTCCCTGCAGCATTACATCGATATTATGCCTCGTAGTATAATACTTTGACGATATCACACTCTATATTATAACATTACGATGATGTTACACTCTACAGTATTATATTACGGTGATGTTGCACCTAATAGTATTATACGTGAAATTGTCGTAAGATGACTGATGTCAGTACAAGGACAAGAGTATTTGGAGATTATAGGCACTATGCTATCTCAAACAAGTAATGAGTAAATTCATAAAGGTGAGAGGCTAAGTAAATCGAAGAAAATGAATTTCATCGAAGATTGACATTTGGGGATAAAATACACCCGAGCTAAAGTACCTGGTACTTATGGACTAGTATCATACAAGGTAGCACATGACCATGATAGTGATGCGTATAAGGTACGTTAAAAGTAAATAGTAGTTTAAGTAATTTGAGATAATCCATCATTTTGTTAAATTATTGAATAATGGGGGGAATTAATAAGTTAATTAATAACTAGTGGATGATTAATTAAAGTCTTTCGATAAAGACTAAGGCATTAATGTGGAAGCCACATACAAGAGTCACTAAGTGACTCTTGAACAACTTTGCAAGGTGGAAATCTTTAAAGAAAGGATTGAAGGATGACTTCTTAAATTCAAGATTTGTATTACTCACAAAGATATTGAATTCAACAAAAGCCATAAAAGGCTCTAATGTTAACTTCAGTAACTATCTTACAAGGTTGTGATCAAATTTACAAAGTGATCATACAGAATTTTCTTCAAAAATTCAAATGTTTGAAACAAAATTTTGCTATTCTAAGTAATAGCAAACAATGTTAATTATTATGAAAAATACATTTAGTCAAAGTTAGGCAAGACACTTAACTCAAACAAGCTAAATCAATACTCAAAAAATGCCTTCCCGTGCAAATCGACCTTTGTACAACTCAAATCTTGCAAAATAATACTCAATAACATCAACTAATGCCATAGGAATCAAATTCAAATGATAATGGTAGAATATTTAATCAAATACTCAAAGTCAACAAAACATTCAACCAACCTTGCACCCCCGAACAAAATAAACGCACCAATTCCAAAGTCCCATTTGAATATGAGTCCAAATATACAAGTTTCATAAAAAATCTACTCCAAATAGGGGTTAAAATATCCATTTTTCACTCTCCAAAATCATAGTCAAAATCCCCAATTTCTCTTGTTAAGTACCATGCTTTTATGTAAAATTTAGAGATGCATTCATATAATTCTCTTAGATATATGTCAGAATCACTTACCCCAAGCTTGTAGATGAAGGTCTAGGTTGAAACCATTAAAAATATGGCTCCCAAGACTCTAATAACCCACAGTGTTGACGGGACTTTTTCTATTGCCTCCGCACTTGGGGGTTTGTTGACGCACTTGAGGCTTCACCTAAATTTTCCAAAAATGCTCTTGGCATTCCAAAATTACCATCCGTACTTCAATACTCCAAGACATCACCAATGATCTGAAATGCACAAACTTGTTCAAAACGCAAATAAACAACTCGGGACCCCGTGCTATCATCCTACCAAGTCCATAAAAACTATCTAGACTTATTCAAGGTATTAAAAAACATACAGAAAAATCAAAGACCAAAGTACGTGTTAAACTCTCTTAAGTTAATAAACTTCTAAACATCCGACCAAGTGTCTGATTCATTCCTAGCGACCTCGGATCAAAACCAAACTTTGCACAAAAGTCCCAAATGATGAATGGGACCTATTAATATTACCGGAAAACAATCCAATTTTGATAACTTCAAAGTCAACTACTGATTAAATTGTGAACCTTTCAAACCTTCAGCTTTCTAGTTCCTGCCAAATAGAGCTAAATCAACCTAAGATCCTCCAAGTCCAAATCCGGGCATACGCCTATGTCCAAAATCAACATACAAACTTATTGGAACCATCAAAACATCATTCTAAGGTCATTTACACAAAATTCAAACCTCAATAAAATTTTCCAACATAAAGATTCTGAATTGAGATTTATTATATACGAAAGTAATAATACATAATGTGAAGCTACTCAAGTTCACAAATCCTTAAGCAAAGTTCTAAAACTAAAATGATCAGTCGGGTCATTACATTCTCCCCCACATAAATGTATATTCGGCCTCAAACATGCAAAGAATCTTTCCAAAGTTACCAAATCATTGAATAAATTATCATACATATACTCATGGTCGATCTGCTGACACCTCAAATAACATATACAGTTACATAATGTGCACAGAAATTTCGTCCTTCAACCTTAGCTTAAGAATCCATAGGGTTGATTTCTATCTTTCAGATCACTCTCTAAGATCTTATTCTTAAATGTATACATTGTATCAATCTCAACAAGTTATATCAAAACATAATTATACTCCCAAGATGTAACTATACTATGTACCACAAGCTCAACTCCTCAAAGAAATAACTACTCATTACCAAAATCTCCACCAACAACGCACCTCACATCATATATATTCCAAGCCATTACAACAAAACTAATGATAAAAGGAACACATACTGTGAAGATCAAAATGTACCTCAATACATACTATACACACGAGTGGTAATGCATAATATGAAGCTACTCAAGGACTCAAATTCCCAAAAAGGTACTCAAACTCAAAATGATAGATCGGGTTGTTACAATTAAACTTATAATTCACATAAAGCAATAATTGTCCCAAGAAGCCTTGCGCAATATCGCTAGGCCCTTAATTGAAATAAGAGAGGACAAAGTCTTTGAAACCTCTCCATCCTCTTCTGCTCCTTAGTAGTCAAGGTTCACCCTTCCTTGGGCTGAACTACAATAACTGGTTACACCTACAGAATACCCAGGGTCTGATAAACATGAGCTAACTGCTTTGGCATATATTCAGTGGGAGTCTAGGCTCCTACCCATCATATGAAGTAGCTGGTGTAACTAGAATCCATCCTGCCTAAGTCAAGATCACAACAAACCCATAACGTGAGCCATATAATTGTATCAATAGGTCCTTCATGGTCCTAAGCTGCTCCCACAGGATCAACATAATCATGAACCAGATCTTCAGCTAGAGCTTTCAGATGCTCCATGGTGGCTACTCTAGAAGGACGTCTAGCTACAACGTATTCCCTACATTGGAATCACTAAATGCACTTGCCTATCAAGGCTCTGACAGATGGTGTTGGCCGCTCCTCAAGTGCTCTCATAGAATGTGTTCTCACCACCTATGAGAGAATAAAAGGTAAAGGTTCAAACTTTGCAATAAACAAATCCGCATTATAAGAAATGAAAGAAAGTGATGTTTCTTAACAACCCGACATCCTCTCAAAGATAACTACAAACCTCTACGTATTGATCCACAATAATCTACTAGACTTGCTCATGAATTGTAGAATCTGTGAACCTAAGACTTCTATGCAAAATTATCATGACCCTAAAAATTTACTAATGGTTGTTATGGAACCTAACCTTTAGGACTAGCTAAGTGTAAGGCCTCATGAAATTTCTACTCAAAACCTGAATCCTGTGGTGCCAATTTATTATCATGTGTTAGAAATTCATAAAATTCCTCAAGGCCTTTTGGATCGATCTGTGCAATAAAAAGTTAAGAAATTATGTTTTCCAGAAAAGTGCATTTTTAGGGGTCCATTGTGCGGTCGCATAATAGGTATGCGGACCGAAAAGTCACCGTAGAGTCAGTCAGTGTGATGGTTAATTTGAGGTCAACTATGCGCCCAATTATGCAATCAGATAATCAATATGCATGACACATAGTCATCACACAATTCCCTTGAAATTTTTTTGAAGGGCAGTTCTACAACCGTAGAACAAGCATGCAGACCGCATTTCCGTCCCATACCCAGACAGTTTGTATAGATTTTGGGACCATTTTTGTGGTCCATTGTGCGGCCACGTGTCTATTATGCGATCACAAACTATGCCAGGGATTCTATTTTCTAAATTTTATAATCTGACCCCATCCTGTTGAAAAACATCCCATTAGACCATTTTTCTGTTGTTTCATTGCATTTAGAGTGAGAGAGGAAGCTATAGAGAGAAAAGGAGTGATCTTCATCAAGTCCCTACTTAATTCTTTTCCCAAATCTTTGAAGATTGTCAAGTAAAATTGCCAGGTCTTCACGCTATGAGGTAAGAACGTGTACCCTCATCTACAATTTTGAAATTTCCACTAAAAATAAATAATTAGTAAGTGGGTTCATGGGTATAAGGGCTGATAATCTTGCATACATAAAAGATAATGGGGTATGGGGAGGTTGTGAACCAAAAGAGATAACAATTGTGGTATAGAATGATGAAAATCTCTCACAAAAAGGTCCTAAAATCGTTGTGCACACTTAGTGCTTGCTTAGTTGGGTTCTCTCGATTGAGCATCGATCGCGCTTCCCGAGGTTTGGGCATGAAAAACATTGTATTAGACCCTATGGTTTTGAAGTGTCCTAGGATTTCTCAGAGCCGTGTCTGGTAGAGTCCTTATCGGTATGTAGTCGACCACATCTATAAGTTGGAGGCTACTCGGGCATTAGGAATAACATCCCTTCTTTGATATTCTGGATCGTGTGGAAAATGTGAAACTATTTTCCTCTAACTGGTGCAATGTTCTATCTTTCAGTAAATGGCACCGAAGAAGAAAGCAAGAATTTGTTAAGAAGCCAATGCCACATCAGGAGTGGCTGATGATTCATTGCTTGATACTGCGAGTGATGGTAGTCCCCCTACTATCACCCTGCCGGGTTCTCTTATTCCAGAGTAGACTACCACAGTTCTTACACTTGCGGAGGGTACCACTATCTCTCCCATTGATACTCCTATTCCGCCTCTTACCCCAGTTCCTGGTTCTTATATTTCTTATAGGACCATAGGGGAGCTATTCAGATGTTAACTTTGCTAGTGGTCTCTCAGGCTCAAAGGTCAAACGCTTTACCCAATTCATCTAGCCAGCAAAGGGATTCCACCAGTTCCAGGGTGAAGAGATTTCTTCAGTTAGACTCGCTAGTGTTTACGGGTGCCAACACCGAAGAAGAACCTCAGGATTCTATTGATGAGATAGACAAGACTCTTAGGATTATGCATGCAACTAAGACAAAGGGAGTAGAGTTGGTTGCCTACCGTTTGAAAGGGCTGTCCTATGTGTGGTTTAAGTTATGGGAAGATTCCCACAAGGAGGGGAGCCATCCAGCAAGGTGGAACGAGGTTGCTAATGCCTTTATTGATCATTTCCTGCCTACTGAGGCATGGGAAACTCGTGCAGCATAATTTGAAAATATGAAGCAGGGTAGCAAAAGTGTGTGGGAGTACCATATGGAGTTTTCTCGTTTATCCAAGTATTCTATTCACATGTTGCCCACAATGGAGGCTAGGGTTCGCCGTTTTGTTTAGGGTCTTAATCCTTTAACTATTAATAAGGCTTCTACAGATGCATTGAATTGTGACATGAATTATGGGAAGATGGTGGCATTTGCCCAGGCAACAGAAAACCATAAATTGAAGAACAAATTGAGAGTGAGGATAACAGAATGACCCAGTCTATGGGTAAAATGGGTGAGTCACTAGGTGGTGGAAGATCAGCTTTTCGAGGAGGGATATCAAGGCTGTCTCAGTCTGTTGCACAATCATTAGCTAGCGCACCCCATCAAAGCCCAACAATCAGCAGTAATGGAGTCATTTCAGGCCTAGTAAGGGCGGCAAAGGATCCCATTAGCAGGGTCGGTCAGGAGAGAGATCCCATGAGCAGCAGAGGTCCCTGTGCCCCAAGTGCAGGAAGATGCACTCATAGGTTTGCTACTTGGAATTACCTGTATGCTATTGATGTAGGATGAGGGTCCACATTCAAAGGAATTATCATACATCCCGTCTTGGAGGGGGTAGAGGCACAACAAATTTATCTAATCCATCAGTTGCAACATATTTAGTCCCCTCTCTAGCTCGAGGAACCCCAGCACCTGCAGGGCAAGGTGCTGCTAGTGGTGGTATGCAGAGTTCAGGAGAACCCAGCCAGTCCTATGCTATGAGTGGTCACCATTCTGCAGAGGCTTCTCCAAATATTGTTACAAGTATTCTGACTGTCCAATATCCAGATGTGTATGCACTTGTTGACCCTAGTTCCACACTTATTGTTGCTATTGAATTCATGATAGAAAAAGAACAACTTCATGAACCATTCTCAGTATCTACTTCGGTTGGTGAGACAATTTTGGCTACTCGATTTTATGGAAGATGTGTTATCACAGTGCGTAGTAGGGATACCATGGCCGATCTTATTGAATTGCGGATGGTTGATTTTGATATAATAATGGAAATGGATTGGCTTTCTTCCTGTTTTTCCAAGCTTGATTATCCAAGTAGAACTATGAGACTTGAGTTTCCTAATGAGCCCGCGTTTGAATAGAAGGGAGATAATGTAATGCCGAAAGGTCGGTTTATTTCTTACCATAAGGCCGCAAAGATGATCAAGAAGGGGTGTATCTATGATTTAGTCCATGTTATGGAGACCATGCTGAGGCAACTAGCCTTGAGTCCGTACCTTTTTTGAATAAATTTCTATATGAGCTCCCTAGGAATCCACTAGATAGGGAGATTGACTTTGGGATCGATATGATTCCAGGTATGCATTCTATATCAATTCCACCTTACAGAATGGCACTGGTAGAATTAAGAGATCTAATGTAACATCCGGCCGAGTGTGTTACTGTGGGACGCACTGGTCTTGTTTATAACGAAGAAAGATGGGTCACTATGGATGTGTATTCACTACTTGCAACTCAACAAAGTCATAATAAAAAATAAATACCCCTTACCTAGAGTAGATGACTTGTTTGATCACTTGTAAGGTACTATGTGTTTTTCATTGATTGACTTGAGGTCCGGGTATAATTAATTGAAGATAAGGGAGCAGGATATTTCAAAACAACTTTCAGGACTCGTTATTGGCAATTTGAATTTCTGGTAATATATATTGGGCTAACAAATCCCCCAACATCTTTTATGTATCTTATGAATCGAGTCTTTAAGCCTTTTCTAGAGTATTTTGTGATTGTATGCATTGACGATATTATTGTGTATTCCTAAACTTGGGAGGATCATGCAGACCATCTCAGGGCAGTTCTGCAGACTTTTCTGCAATAACAACTATATGTAAAATTTTCTAAATGTGAATTTTGGCTTGAATCCGTCATGTTCTTGGTTCATGTCGTCTCCGGAGAAGGAAATATGGTTGATCCTAAAAAGATTACAGTAGTGAAGAATTGGCCTAGACCTATAAGTCCAATGAAGATTCGCAGTTTCTTGGGTTTGGTTGGGTACTACAGATGGTTTGTGGAATGATTTTCTAATCTTGCCTCCCCATTGACTAAATTGACACAGAAAGCAGTTAAATTTCAATTGTCCGATGCTTGTGAATGAAGTTTCCAAGAATTGATGTCAAGATTGACCACAACACCGTTGTTAACCGTGCCAGAGGGTACAAAGGGATTTGTTAACTCCAAATTTCACGCTAACCATCTGAAATCAACCCGAGGCCACGGGACCTCAATCTAAAAGCACGAACAAGTCATATACCACTATCCAAACTTATACCAATCCTATAAACACCTAAAACTACATCGAAACATCGAATTAACTATGGATTCAAACCTAAGAACTCCAAAAACTCTCAATTTGTGGTTTCGATCAAAAACTGTACCAACCACGTCTGAATGACCTGAAATTTTTCACAAACGTCACACTCAACACTATAGAGCTACTCCAAATTCCCTAATTCAATTCCGACCCTTAGATAAAAATCTCACTATCGAACCAGAAACTTAAAAAGTTCAACTTTCAGCATTTCAAGCCTATATTAGTTATGGACCTCCAATATACAATTCAAATATTCCTGTAATCCTGAAATCACCCAAAGGAGTTAATGGAACCGATGAAATTTTTCTTTGAGGCCCTCTTCACACTGCTACGACGACAGTCCATATTCTAAAGCTTTAGCTCTCTTTTTGGGACTAAGTATCCAAAACACTCCGAAACTCAAAACCAAATATCCCGGCAAATCAAAATAGCAAAAGCAAACACGAGAAAAGCAGTTCATAGGGGATCGGGACGTTAATTCTTAAAACGACCGGCCGGGTCGTTACAGGAAGGTCAGTGTAATTCGTCCCTTCTTCCCTTTAAATTGCTTAAGTTTAAATCATGTTTACTTTGTTATTCTTTGTTAGTTGTTTCTGCATGATGTATTATTATTGGTTTCTGTTCGATAATCATGCTTTGACACTATACATATAAACCAACTGTTTTTCCTTAATACTCTGAAACTAAGCCAATGTGAATCGACAACCTTTGTAAACATAATGAATGTTTCCGTAAGTCGAATAATATATGTGGTATTGAACTTCTGTAATTAAAAAGAACTTTAATGATTCTTTACACTCTTTTGACACTATATTTCATGATATTTTGCTAAGACTTTCATGTCCACTCTAATACTTCTTCCTTAATGTTATCTATTGATTTGTGTCATTTATTTGAGTTAGTTTTTTGATAAAACTAATACTAAAGTAGTTATGTACACTTAAGGGTTGATTACAAGGTTGTCATATATTAGCTTAGGTTTTTGAGTTGCCCTCTTTTTTCCAATGTGCTTATGCTGTATTGTAACTTTTGAAATATAATAATTTTTGTTAACCTTCATGCCAGTTTGATCATATCTTTGAGCTTCACTATATAATATGTTTTAAAGTAATTGGACAAAGTCCTAATGAATTTCTGCAATTAGTCTTGTATGTATCCTATCAGCTGTTGTCTACCTAGTTTAAGTTACAACCTATGAACTAGACTAAAGTTGCATCTGCTATAATTGAGCATCATCTGTTGTGCTGATATATTGAACTGGACTTCACCATGACTATGTTATCACCCTTAACGTGTATAATTTGTCTGATCCCGTGCTATTTGATGCTCAACCATGTTTGTAATGTTGCAATCCTGTAATAATGTCTAATGTATATATCAAAGTTCCCTCCCTTTGGTTTTGGGCAGTTAGTTTGTTCTAAAACAAACTTCCTATTTATCCTTCATACATATGTATGTACTCTCAAGCTGCATTATCATATAAAAGGAAACTGAACCTTGCTAAGCCTATACAGGTTAATGTGACGCACCTATAGACTTAAGAGGAACTTTCTAATGTTTACTATCCCTGCTTTGAGTATAATTCCTTAACTCTTAATGATATGGGCACGAATATGAGATTATGAAGTCTTAAAGGGAAACTGATTATGCCTTTTCTTAGGTTAAGATTACAAGTGTACATGTTTGAACCCGTCTTATTGTTTCTGTAAGAGTGCAGGCCTCATTGACATCTAAACCTATAGGGAAGAGTAAGTGTGAGTGATTAAGGTTATTTAGGAGTAAGATTTAGTTTGTGGTTAAGACACCTCCCGTGACACAAGCACTGCCCAGAATCCCTAAGACCTTTGTGAACTCTTATGTGCCAAGGATCCAAAGGTTGCCTTGGACATGAATGGGATTTTACTTTAAGCTCTTAATCATTGACAATTATCAATCTCCTTTGGTTTGATGTTAAGTGAACGAAAGGCTTCACTGTGAATTTGTTTACTCTCTTTGACCTTACATCAATTTTACTGTATTCTTAATTGCCAGCAGTTGTACAGTCCTATTTGGGCCTTATATTGGTCTTATTTGAATTTAAGCGTTATAGTGGGCCTTATCGCTGATTTCTTTTCCACTTTTTTGCACATGTCATCAAACTAGGCCTGCTAAGTTCTCAAGAACTCAAGTACAAGTTCCAACCCTGAGTCTCAAGTTATTGAAGCTGTTGCTACTGTTCGTTGTCCGTTGGGCCTAACATTCTTCAGGCCCAAACCATAAGTCAAATTCCTTTTCCTTTATAGCTTAATATAAGGTTTTTTGTTTCTTTTATGTATATATAACACTGATGGCATTGACTGAATGCTCTCTCTTTATTATCTTTGAATTACTTTAGAAACCTAGGCAAACCAAAAAAAAGTCCATTGGTAAAATTTAAAGCAATTGATGTCTCTTACATTAGTTAAATAACTTCTACTTGTTTAATTACTTCTACTATACAATTTTGCTTTCACTTATACAAATTGTTTTCATAAAGCTCTTTGAAGATTAAGGCAGATTTTTAAAAGCAAGCAACCTCCCCCCACCCCCCCCCCCCCCCAAAAAAAAAAGACCTATTGTATGTGCTATAGAGCTATCTTAGGTAAATTCCAGGAGGTTGCCTAATACTTTTTCCTTAGAAGAACAAGAACCCTTACCATGATCTCACTAGTTAGCATACTAATAGGATAGTGATCTAATAACATAATATGTACCCTCGTATACCTTTAAATATTAGTTGGCGGCTGTTTTTCATCATTGATAAAGAAACCACTAGTTGAATGTTACTTTAACTCGTTAAAAATAGGGCGCAACAATTGTAGTTTTGTATTTTATTTTTCAATTTTAAATTTCTAAAAAATGATTTTTAATTTGCTAATGTTGGCTTTTCTATGAAGTGGATGTTCGGCGCATCACGGCCCTAGGGATGGGATTTCAGGTTGTGACAAGTTGCTATCAGAGCACTAGGTTTCCCTAGGTCTCACTAGTCATGAGCAGACTTAGTAAATTCCGGAGGATCGGTTTGGAGACGTCTGTACTCATCTTCTATAGGCTATAGAGCTTTAGGAAATGTCACTTCTTTCTCTCTCTATCGTGCAACTTTATTCTATCACTGAAGTTTGCACCATTCCACTCTTGTTCTCTCGCAGATGGTGAGGACATGCACATCATCTATAATTGTGCAGGAGTTAGAGCCTAGGTTGCATTCACTACCAGGAGTAGGGGCCGAGGTCGGGGACGAGGTACAGACAAAGCTCAGCCTAGAGCATGTGTAACAACAGCTACCACAGAGAAGGAGATCCTTGTTTAGACTGCATAAGTTAGACCAGTTCAGGTCGCGAAAAGGTTCGTAGCGACTTTGTACTTCAAGACGACCTATCCGCTTAGTAGACCTCATAGAGAGTGTGGCCTACGCTGGTGTATTTCCTGTAGCACCAGTCATCTCTCAAGCTGGGGAGGAGCCAAGAATCCCGCTATGCACACTTCGGAGTAGATAGCTCCCATATATTAGACTTTGACAGTTTCGTTAGTTGGAGTAGCTTAGCCTATTTGATAAGTTCACTGGTGTCTTTCCTATTTATTTTGGTGTTACACCTTCTAAGGACCTATATGATTATTTTGATTGTTTCCATGAGGTGTTGTGCAACACGAGTATCGTGGAGTCCAATGGAGTTGACTTCAAAGTATATTATTTGACTAGCTCTGCTAACTGATGGTGGGGTTTTAAAGAAGACCAGCAAGTTCACCTCAACTCACTTGGGACCAGTTCTCAAAGCTATTTTTGGATAATTACATTCCTTTCTCTTTGAGAGAGGAATATCGTATTCAGTTTGAGCATCTACAATAGGGTAGCACGACTAGTATCCAGTACGAGACCATGTGTACCTATCTCGTCATGTACTTATTTTGTTCCATATTAAGAGGGATAGGGTAACGAGAATTTATATATGGCTTTACTTATGGTATCAGGCTATATATGTCCATAGAGACTAGGGATTATATTTCTTTCCAACGGGTTGTAGAGCTCACTAAATAGAAGAATCATGGTCAGGGCAAAGAGGCAGTATCTGAGAAAATGCCTTATCATTTTTGTTGTTTCAGTGGTGCCTCATTTAGAGGAAGAGGATCATTTGGTAGAGGCAATCAACAGAGGCCCATTCTGTTAGTGCTTCATGTAGCATATGGTGCTTCAGGCAATCGTAGTTGTTATGGGTCTCATCCTGAGCAGCCAATATTTAGGCAATCATAGTTTTTTGGGTCTCATCCTAAAAAGCCAATATTCAGTATTATGGTGGTCACCATTTAGGTTACCAAGGATCATCCTAGACTCAAGAAGTAGGCCTACCATGAGGTTGCTTTGAGTGCAACGATGTATATCATACTAGTAAGTATTGTCCTAGACTAAGGAGAGCAGATAACAATAGGCTACTCATGCCATAATTCTAACATTGGTTACACTACATCCAGCTCCGCCAACTAGAGGTGAGGGACAAATGGCTAGAGGTGGTGGTCTGGCTATAGAGGTAGAGGGTAGCCAAATAGAGGTTGTCTTAGAGGGAGAGATCATAGTGGTGGGCCTCAACCTATTTTTATGCATTCCCCGCCAGAATTGAGGTAGAGTCATTAGATGCAATCATTAGTGTATTATTCCAATTTTCTATAGAGATGCTACAATTCTATTTGATATGGGTTCCATTTATTAATATGTGTCATACTATTTTGCTTCATATTTGGATATCTCACGTGATTCTTTAACTACTCCTCTTTATTTGTACGACTGCCAGAGATTCAATTGTGGTAGACTGGATATATTGTGCTTGTTTGGTCACTATTGAGACCTATGATACTAGGGTAGACCTTCTACCTTTTGATATGCTGGATTTTGACGCGATCTTAGTCATGGATTGGTTGTCACCTTATCACGCTATTTTGGCCTATCACACCAAGACTGTGGTGTTAGCCATGTCGGGGTTATCTTGATTAGAGTTGTGACGAACTCCTTCCATTCTACTAGTAGGGCCATTTCATAGGTGAAGGCTCGGCGTATGGTCAAGAATGGGTGTCTAGTATATTTGGCCAATATTTGTGATCCTAGTATGGAGGTTCTTTCCATGGATTGAGTACTATAGTGCGCAAGTTGCAAGAGGTGTTTCATAAATATTTTCTAGGGATGACACACGATAGAGATATCGACTTTTGCATTGATTTGGTTCTTCGCACTCAGCACATTTCTACCGTATTATACATTATGGAACTAGTTAAGTTGAATGAGTTGAAAGAGCAGTTGTAGGATTTGATTGATAATGGATTCATTAGAACGAGTATCTCACTTTAGGTGCGCTGGTGTTCTTTGTAAAGAAGAAATATGGAATGATAAGGATGTGTATAGACTATCGGCAGTTGAAGAAATTCACTATCAAAAATAATTATCTACCCACTTTGGGGTGCACTAGTCTTGAGAATTGATGACTTAGTTGACCAACTTAAGGGTGCCAAGGTGTTTTCAAAGATTGAGTTGAGACCTAACTACTATAAGTTGAAGATCAGAGCATCATATGTCCCTACGATAGCTATTCAGACTCAGTATTCTCACTACGTGTTCTTAGTTATGTCATTTGGGTTGACTAATGCCCCAATAGCCTTTATGGATTTAATGAACCAGGTATTCAAGGACTATATGGATTCTTTTGTGATCGTTTTCATTAATGATTTTTTTGTTTACTCCCACAGTCGAAAGGAGCATAAGCAGTATCTTTAGATCGCACATCAAACTTTAACAGATTATCAGTTATGTGAAAACTTTCAAAGTGTCAGTTCTAGTTGGAATAAATTAAGTTTTTATGCCATATTGTATCTTGCAATAGAACTGTAGTGGATCCTAAGAAGAATGAGGACGTTCAAAACTAGCCTAGATATACTTTTGCTGTAAAGATTCAGAGCTTCTTTGGTTTTACGGTATATTATCGCCAGTATATGAAAGGATTTTCATCTATCTCACCCCTATTAACATAGTTTACCCAAATGGGTTATCTTTTCAGATTGTCAGTTGAGTATGAGTTGGGCTTTTAGAAGCTCAAGTTTGCATTGAATATAGCCCTAGTGTTGGTGTTTCCTACATGTTCAAGATGTCGTGTATTATGTTACATTGCGTATTGGGATTAGCGTGGTGTTGATACAGGATGGTAGGATGATTGGCTATGAATCTCCGTATTTGATGGTTCGTGAGAAGAATTAACCGGTGCATGGCTTAGAGTTTATAACCATTGTTCACTTGCTGATGATTTTGAGGCCATATATATACAGTGTTTCATGTAAGGTATATGCCAACAATCAAAGCCTCCAGCGCCTGTTCAAGCACAAAGACCTTAATTTGCAGCAGCATATATTATTAAAGTTGTTGAAATACTATGATATCAACATAGTAAATCATTTTAAAGACTCATGTAGTGGCTGATGCATCAACTAGAAGGCGGAGACCATGGATAGTTTGACATATTTCCCGGTAGTAGAGAGGCCACTAGTTCTGGATCTTCAAGCCTTGGACAATCCATTTGTGAGAATGGATGCTTTCAACCTTAGTCCGATTCTTGCTTGTGTTGTTGAACAGTCTTTGTTGTTAGAGTGTATCAAGGATCACCAGTTTGATGATCCTCATTTGTTGGTATTGAAGGATACGATGCATCGAGGTAGTGCTAATGAGGTTCTGATTTGTTATGATTATGTGACTTTAGAGTCGGATTTGTATTACAAATGTTGATGGTTTGAGAGAGTTGATCCTTGAAAAATCTCATAGTTTGCGCTATTCCATTCAACCAGGTGTCTTGAAGATGTTCCATGACTTGAAACATTATGATTTGTGGCGAAGACTAAAGAAATACATTGCTGCTTATGTATCTCGGTATTTGAATTGTCAAAAAGTGAAGTATTAACATTAGAAACTAGGTGGATTGACTAAGAGATTGGAGATACCAGAGTGGAAGTGAGAAAACATCACTATGGATTTTATGGGGCTTACAATGGATCTGGAGGATATATGACGAAGTCATGGTTATTATGGACAGGATGACTATGTATGCACACTTTATTCTAGTTACGACTTCCTATTCATCAGAGCAGGTGGATCAAATTATATCCAGGAGATTATCTGCTTGTACAGTGTGCCCACTTCTATAATTTCTGACTGAGGCACGTAAATCACATTGCATTTTTGGAGAGATGTACAACGTTAATTGGGCACACGGGTTGAGCTGAGTACCATATTTCATCCTTTGATGGATGGGTAGTCAGAGAGCATCATTTAGATCTTATAGGACATATTGCGCGCCTGTGTTGTTGATTTCAGAGGTTCATAGAACCAAATTTCATGTTTAGTAGAGTTCACCTACAAAAACAACTATTGGTCGAGCATCTAGTTGGCCCCGTAATAGGTATTATATATGGGAGGAGATGTTGTTCACGGATTAGTTGGTTTGAGCCCAGAGAGGATAGATTGTTGGGCACTGACTTTGTTCTTGATGCCATGGAAAAGGTTAACCATACAGCTCCTTCCACGTAGAAGAGATATACAGACAGAAGGGTTCGTGTCACGACCTAAATCTATGGGCCGCGACGGGCACTGGGTACCTTACTCACCCGACTACCGATGTAACATATCTTTCATGTCATACTATTATTGGTAAATGAGCCTGAGAGGCTGTCGTGAGATAAGTAGAATAAATTGAGAGAATACATTATATGGAATGATCCAACCCGATTTAGAAACTTACATATGTGGTATATAAGGCTAACACGATCGTTCATAAACTCAAAACACAGGACGACAAGGCAATAAAAGTATCCATATACATGATATCTGTCTACAAGCTTGTAAGAGTACTCAATATCATAAAGGTCGGGACATAGCCCCACCATACCAATAAATGCATGTACTAATCATACTGACAAAATAAGAAACTCTGGAGCAAATAGAGCTCCCCAACACCTTATGGTGAGCTGACAACCTACTTGGAGGACTCTCAATCTGTCTATTGGGACATGCGGGCATGAAATACAGCGTTCCCAAGAAAATGGACGTTAGTACAAATAATTTACCGAGTATGTAAGGAATTAAAATCAGTAAATAATAGACATGAGAGAAAGATGGAGTAAAAGACTCGACATATAAGTCGGAATAACTCTTTGAATCCTTTAACATTTAAAATGCCATGCATATGCATATAAATACTATACCATGCATGGGTACATGGGCTCATAATATCATCAAGCCTTTGAGAACATCCCATCATATCATCTCAGCCACTTTAAGCAAATCATCAATGTATAGCAGCTTATCAGACGGTGGTATGTATATAACACCGTCAATGTACTTGTATAAATAAATACAATGCATGAGAAGTATGTCAATACAATCTCTCAGAACATCATAAGACCATTATGTCTCTGATTAATAACATAAAAAAATCTTTATCAAGTTACGTATTTTATGAAACCCATGAACAAACGATAGAGTAATGGAACACGTGGAGAATCAAGAACATCAGCATCTCTAGAATTTCTATGAATAGAGTTATATGGAAGTTGTGTATTTGATCAATTCGTTTGTGTCATATAGATAATGCCAAAAGGAAAGAAAAAATAAACTTAACATACCTAAATAAATTTTTCTTACAATCCCCCTAACACACATCAATTACGATAAAATGTAACGGTAGATTAAAGTAGAAAAATTTCATATGATATTATTGAGAAATATTATACAGTATTCCATTAGAACATGAAAATCCCGCTGCTATTACATGGTAAAACTTCGCACAAAATTCTTGAAGCAATTTCCGTTGCTATCATCTAATTATGTCTTCTTGTTCTTGGACATTCTTTTGTATAAGTTTGCTGGCGATAATTCAAGTTTCCATAAGCTTTATAAATCTATTTGTTGCTTTTTAGTGAACATCTCTATAATTTAATTTAGAGTAGCTTTATATATTGGGGATTATTTTATACAAAACTTCTCCTAACGTGCCACCAACTAATAAAGACCAATGAGTCACTATATGGGCATTGGGCTGCCACATTTGTTAAGTCTTATACAATAATTGTCCCATTTCCATAATAAATTAGTAATCCCCCACTAATCCAAGAATTAACTAATTAATCATATAATTAAGACTTCTTTTAATTTTCTTAATCTACTACTCTCTTTTAACATACTTTATACACTTTACTTATATGGTCATGTGGTATTTTGTATAGCAATAATCGATGAATACCTAATATTATAGTTCGAACCGTATTTTATCCCCAAAATTGTCAAACTTTGACGGAACTCATTTTCTTTCTTTCCCTTACCCTCTCACCTTAACTCAATAACATATCACTTGTTTGAAAATAGCTTAATACTTATAATCCCAAAATAAATCTCATTCCGGCACTTACATCGATTAACTTATGTCGAAACTGTAATGTACAAAAATGTAAAATGTAAAATCTCATTTTCGAACTTATATCAGTTTACTTATGGCATAGTATCACGTACAAAAATATGGATTATAATATTATTTCTACCTTTGAAACATTCTTCCATAAATATGGACTAATGCACTTATTATTTTCGTAATATATGTCTTCTGAATACTTTAGTACTCTTCTTACCAGGCAGGGAACTGTCAAGTGAATAATCCAAAGGCCCTTCACGTTGCCATAAGCTTTAAAAATCTATTTATTGCTTTGTAATAAACATCTCTACAATGTAATTGAGAGTAGCTTTATATATTGGGGATTATCTTTTACAGAACTTCTCCTATCATGCCACCAACTAATAAAGACCAGTGAGTCACTATATGGGCATTGGGCTACCATATTTGTTATCAACTCTTATCCAATAATTCTCCCATTTCCATAATAAATTAGTAATCCACCACTAATAAAAGAATTAACTAATTAATCATATAATTAAGAATTCTTCCAATTTGCTTAAAATACTACTCGCTTTTAACATACTTTATATACTTTACTATCATGGTCATGTGGTATTTTGTATAGCAGTAATCGATTAATACGAGGTATTATAGCTTTGACCGTATTTCATTCCGAAATTGCCAAACTTTGACAGAACTCATTTTCTTTCTTTTTTCTTACCCTCCCACCTTCACTAAATAACATATCACTTGTTTAAAAATAGCTTCATACTTATAACCCCAAAATAAATCTTATTTTGTAGCTTACATCGATTAACTTATGACGAAACTTTAATGTACAATAATGATAAATGTAAAATTTCATTTCCGAGCTTACATCAATTTACTTATGGCATACTGTCACGTACAAAAATATGGGGTGTAACATCATTCGCACCTTTGGAACATTCGTCCTTGAATATGGGCTGATGCACTTATTATTTTCGTAACATATATCTTCTGAATACTTTAGTACTCTTCTAACCATCTAGGCAATTGTTCTGTGAATAATCTAAAGGCCCTCCTCTCCTTTTAGGCATCTTTCTCATATAATAACCTATGGTCGGAATCCTTCCAATCTCATAACTGTTGCTACCTTATGTCATGCAGCCTATATGACTCTGACCTGGTAAGTGCTCCTTATGCGACTATTCTATCCTTTTTCTTTTTTTTTTTTCCAATCTCTAGGCATTACTTTGTGAACATATACAAAGCTTGATAAACTTTCCCTCTCGGCATCTATGGGTATGCTGAAGTTCTTCGCTCGTACTTTGTCGAACACATGACAATATATCAAGTTTCAGACACCCAATTATCTATCCATATGACTTTACTGCATCTAGGTAGGTCATACTATACCATAACTCTTACTTAGATTTATTGTTGTTGAGGTTTGCTACCAAACTGCAGGTCATTCTCGTTGCCTATCCTATATGTATAAATCTATATCCTTTAATGCTTCTTCATTATTCTTCATCTTTATAATGATGACCAAATCACATAATACTGTTGAACTTTTATCCATCTATTGTTCTTTAACCTTAATTTTGGTGTATAATCTCCCACTTGATAACTTGACCTCTTATGTAACACTGTCACTAGGGCTTACGTCTCATCATAGAACATCTGAAATGATTAGACTGATCTGCCTGAGGGCGATACTGTACCTTCATAATCATATTTCTTAGCATCCAATGTCATTTACTTTATGTAGGTATTTTAGTTCCGTATAATTCCAGAAATTCGCCCCCCTATTTTTTCCTCAAATCAGTACTCAATTGAAGGTCCAAATGTCATCCTTTATTTGTCACAATTACACCCTTATTCTATTATCAAGGCAGCATTCCCTCTCTTCTAAATGATTATAGTATTAGACTCCTTTGAGTTCATTCAGGCTATAGTGAGTTTTCTACAACATAGAGAAACCATCAACTCTCTGGCTTACATGGGTCACAATTACACCCTTATTCTATTATCAAGGCAGCATTCCCTTTCTTCTAAATGATTCTAGTATTAGACTCATTTGAGTTCATTCAGGCTATAGTGAGTTTTATACAACATAGAGAAACCATCAACTCTCTGGCTTTCATAGGCTTAATTCTTTGGACTTATCCATTCTCATAACCTTTTCAGTCTCCCTTTCTTACCCTCAGTTCTGTTATAAAACCTTGTCGATTGACTATACGTTATCTTGCAACCAATACATCTATATTTATACTACTAATAACCTCCTTTCAACACTGTTACAACATAGATTTCCTTATGTTATTCTGGAACATCAAGCGAGACATCACATCGTCTCTAACTCTTCTTTACTCTCTTAGCTAGATCTCTCGGTACCTAGAACCATAAATTGTAAGATATGACACTAACGACTCTGCTATCATTCCTGGATACCGAATCGAAGCACTTCTAGCCTTTTGTCCGAAGTATGGACAATCCAATACCTTCTACATTTGAGTATATCGTATGTTGTTCACCATACCTTACTTACCTTAAACTGTCGCATCATATCTTCTATTGCTTTCACAACCTCCCTTCCACACAGGTATAATTCAAATCCACAACTTGAACTTCTATTGTAATAGTTGCACCTTTTTACATGATTCGATGAGAGCTTCATACTAACTTTTTACAAGGCTGGTACTGTTTTAACTTGCTTTATCATAGAACCATTATAAAATATTTCCACTATCCTGTCGTGCCCCTTTTTTTCTCCGTAAAATCAGGTTTATGACATTTAGCCGGGGCAACTCTTTCCTTTTGTGAAAGGGGTTTTGCAATTTTGAATAGTCGCCACCTAACGATTATAAGGTGTTTTAAGGAACCTATGAGGTTCAACTAAAACTATATTATTAACCAAAGATAGGGTAAGAGCTTGAAATTATCCCAGGGAAAGGTGTTAGGCATCCCTTAGGATCCACTAGTGTAGTTCCCAGCCACATAGATTACGTGAATTTGTGCAATTAACAAGTGAGAAAATAAGGCTCAAGTAGTAGGGGATTTTGTATTTAATTCCACATGTCTTTATAAAAAAAATTAAAAAACCAAGGTTTTGAAAAGAGTTACAATCTAAGCATGTTGATCAATGAAAAGAGATCATAGGGTTATTTGTAATCTATATAATATCAATGCAATACCCGGTAATCACTCCTCAAAAGTGGGGCTACACCTGATATTACCGCATCGTTGATCATATCCATATCTACCCCTCCCACCCCGTGAAGGTATTAAATGTGAGGATTTGTCTTGCTGCTATTGCATGCTATTACCCATCTCATTCCTATCAGTCCCAGAGGAATTTAGGACTAATATTCCTATAAGAGGGAGGTTTTAGGCAGACTCTTATCTTTAAAGGTAAAAAGGCTAAGACGATATACAAAAACATGTAGGACTACATTTAAAGACAAACATGTAAGCAGTTAGAAGGCTCATGCATACCTCCACAAATACTGCATATAAACAACATGGCATAAAACACAATTAAGGTCTAAATTTTAAAAATCCTACAGCGGGGTGCTTGACTCAGGACCAGATTTATCACATAACTCAGAAAAAGAAGTCCAAATTGTTGAAACACGTTCTCAAGTCGCTAAACTAAACGTGTGTTCATATTTGTAGGTTTTGATAAATGACAAACCAACGTGAACGGAACATTGATATATGCCGAAGTTCAAGCACAAGAGAAACAAAGATCAAGATTTAGTAAAGCAACAAAGTTATACATGAGTCTTTCTATAATTGTGATCTTGATCCGACAATTGACTCAAGACTTGGCTTCTCTCGTAAAATCATTTTTATCAAATCATGCATCTTTATTTTAAATCAAAATGATTTTAAAACATTTCTTTTTAACCAAAATGAATTTTAAACATGTCTTTCAAATCTGGACAAAGATAATCGATTATGTACTTTATGATAATCGATTATGTTAAAGCAGTGTACACCAGATTTTACAAAGCTGTAAGATAATCGATTATGTACCTTATGATAATCGATTATGTTAAGGCAGTGTACACCAGAATTTACAAAGCTGCAAGATAATCGATTATGTACCTTATGATAATCGATTATGTTGAGGCAGTGTTCACCATATTTTTCAAAGCTACAAGATAATCGATTATGTGCCTTAGACTAATCGATTATGTTGAGATAGTGAGCATCAGATTTTACAAAGTAGCAAAATAATCGATTATGGCCTTCTGGTAATCGATTATATTAAGGACCGTTGCCAAAGTATTTTCAAACACTGAAAAATAATCGATTATGTACAATCAGACAATCGATTATGTTAAGCATAAAATCGGGAATTGATTTTTGAACGTTGTCAGGTAATCGATTATACGATTTGGATAATCGATTATTCTGCTTAAAATTTGGGATTGATTTTTGAACGTTGGCAGATAATCGATTATGCAGAATGAGATAATCGATTATCCTAGCACAAAATCAGCAATTTGTGATTGGCAATTAAGCAACGGTATTGGGTGTTTTGAGCACTATAAATACAACTCAAAATCACTCTTCCAAGCACAACAACTAATTACATTCTTGCTAAAGCTTACATACTCTCTTTGCAATCATTTTATATTCATTTCATAAGTTTTTGAGAGCCAAACTCTTGACGAAATTGTTGTGTTCTTGAGCGTATTGTTTTTACTCATATCTACTCTATTAAGAGAGTCTTGTCTTGAGTGCTAAGTGTTTGTACACACTTGAAGGGATAGTCTAATCCCTTGTTGTAAGAAGGAAAAGTAGTTCCTTGGTTTGAAGTCTTGAGGTGCGGTATCCTCGAGCAGGTTGAAGTCTTGTAGAGTGTATATCTACGAGCAAGTGTAACGGTTTGTTAAGCACCCGTAAGCTTAACGAAGTTAGTGTAAAACTCGAGAGAGTCTCTCGGGGACTGGACTAACCACGTGTTGTGGTGAACAAGGATAAAATTCGGTGTGTTCTCTCCTTATCTCTTTAATTACTGCACTTACGTTATTCCTGCAATTTTTAATTTCACAAATTTACATTGTTTTTTATTATAACGCTATTCACCCCCCCCCTCTAGCGTTAAGCGTATATTCTAACAATTGGTATCAGAGCCATACTCTCTGAAAGACTTAACAGTTTGAGAGAAACTTTCCATGGCTTCTACTCGTAGTGTTTATGCAGGACTAGGTGAAGGACAATGCTTCACAAGGCCACCACTTTTTGATGGCACCAACTACACTTACTGGAAGGAGAGAATGAGGATTTTTATACAATCAAACAACTTCCAACTGTGGAAAATTATCAAAAATGGAGAACTACAACCTACCAAAAGGTTGGAGAAGAACTCGTTTCAAAAACGGAAGACGAATACGATGCCGATGATATCAGAAAAATAGAGAACAACGCAAAGGCAATCAACATGATGTATTGTGCAGTGAACCCCGATGACTATCAAAAAATATCATGTTGCACCACTGCCAAGCAAATGTGGGACAAATTAGAAATCACCTACGAAGGTACGGACCAGGTAAGGGAAGCTAATATTGATTTCCTAACCCATGAATATGAACTGTTTCGCATGAAGGAAAACGAGAAGATAGATGACATGTTCGAACGATTCTCAAAAATCGTCAATGACCTACACGCCCTCAAAAAGACATTCACGGATAAGGAGCTTGTCCGAAAAATTCTAAGAAGCCTCACTCCGAAATGGCGTTCCAAAGCCGATGCTATCCAAGAATCAATCGGCATCACAAACGTCACCATCGACGGACTACGAGGTAATCTTAAAACTTATGAACCAACTATTCTTAACTCTCCTTTGGATGATCAAAGGAAAAGAAAAATTGCGCTCAAAGCATCAACTGCTCAACCTCAAAACGATGAGGAGTCAAGTGATGAAGATGTCGAGCTTGGACTCGTTATTAACAAATTACACAAGTTCATGCAAAAGAAGTATGAACGAAAAGGTAAGCAACAAGGCGACCAATTGAAGTGCTATGGATGCAGAGAAATCGGGCATATCAAATCAAATTGTCCAAACATCAAAAAGGAGAAGAAACCATTCAAGAAACAAAGAGCATACATCTCGTGGGGAGGCGACTCCGGAGGCGAATCAAGTGATGGAGAAGGAAACGAGACCGCAAACTTGTGTCTTATGGCACACGAAGAAAATCAAAATGAGGTATGTACTTCTTCTAAGAACTATTTCACTTTAGAAGAAATGCAAGATGGTTTGATGAGTTGTATAAAGAGTTTATTAGCGCTTCTAAATCTATAAAAGATTTAAGAAAACAACTTTCTTCAAAAGAAAAGAATTTTGAAAAACTCACTCTTGAGAATGAGAAATTAAAAGAGGAAAACAAGTTTTATGGCAAAAGAAGCGCCGATAAACCCGAAAGCTCAAATAAGGATTGTACTTATTGCAAATCTCTAAAGGAAGAAGTATAAAGTCTTAGAAGCACTTTGCACAAATTCAATTCTTCACACAAAAATCTCAATGAAGTGCTTGTAAATTTGAAATCCACTAAGCACGGTATAGGCTTCAAACACGAGCCAAAAGAAAAAGTTGAGTCCATTCCTAAACCACCTAAGACTCAACTTAGGCCAAACAAAATAAATGTCATCACTCAACCTAGAAATTTTAATCCTAGAATTGCATCTCATTCTAGAACAAATGCTAGGAGAAATATTGGAATGTATAGACCACCTAGACAAGATTTTCGAAAACTACATCAAAACTATGTTCCTAAAAATAGAGTGAATAATTTTAGAACCCCAAATTATTATCATCCTAGAAGAATGCACAATCCAAATGTCATTTGTCATTATTGCAATAAAATTGGACATATTGCTCCCGCATGCTTCACTAGACATAGACATTTCACTGCAGGGCAATCACACCAATATGTTGCACCTAACGCATAAGGACCCAAAATGGCTTGGGTACCAAAATCTCATTAATTTGTTTTGTAGGTGTGTTTGAAGGGATCAAGTGTACTTTGGTACCTTGATAGTGGATGCTCCAAACATATGACCGGGGATGCATCAAAATTCCTTCAACTAAAACCCAAGGAAGGAGGAAATGTTATTTTTGGAGACAATAACAAAGGAAAAATTATCGGCATTGGATCGGTCGGTAAGGACGAATCCTCCTCCATTTAGCATATTTTGCTTGTTAAAGGTCTCAAACATAATCTCTTGAGCATAAGCCAATTATGTGACAAGGGAAATCTTGTATTGTTTGACTCCGAAGAATGCTTAGTTATCCGTCGTAGCGATTTTTAAATTATTCTTCGTGGTTTTAGAATGGATAATATCTATATGGTTGATCTTGAAAATTCTTCATCAAGTTATGTGAATTGTCTTTTGAGTAAAGAAGACGACATGTGGTGATGGCATCGTAGAGTAGCTCATGTAAATATGAATCTTTTAAACAAACTAGTCTCACAAGATTTAGTACTTGGTCTGCCAAACATGAAATTTGAAAAAGACTCTGTTTGTGATTCATGTCAAAAAGGGAAACAAACAAAGGCTTCTTTTAAATCCAAAAATGTTGTTTCAACCATTAGACCTTTACAACTTCTACACATGGACCTTTTCGGACCTTCTAGAATTAAAAGTCATGGTGGTAATCTTTATGCTTTTGTTATTGTTGATGACTATTCTAGATTTACATGGACGTTATTTCTTGCTCATAAAAGTGATGCCTTTCATGCTTTCAAAAGTTTTCTTAAACGTGTTCAAAATGAAAAGAACACAACCATCACTTCTTATCTGCTCATAAAAGTGATGCCTTTCATGCTTTCAAAAGTTTTCTTAAACGTGTTCAAAATGAAAAGAACACAACCATCACTTCCATAAGAAGTGATCATGGGGGGGAGTTCGATCACAATCTCTTCGCGGATTTTTGTGACGAACTCGGTTTTAACATACCTTTTCGGCTCCACGTACACCACAACAAAATGGAGTGGTAGAACATAAAAATCGATGTCTCGAAGAGATGGCTAGAACTATGCTCAATGAGGCCGAAATTCCCAAATAATTTTGGGCGGATGCCGTGAGTACCGCAAGCTATGTTTTATACAGAGCTATCATTAGACCGATACTCATGAAAACTCCCTATGAACTCTATAAGGGAAGAAAACCAAATCTTTCCCATCTTAGAGTCTTCGGTTGTAAATGTTTTATTCACAACAACGGAAAAGATAACTTGGGAAAATTTGATGCGAAATCTGATGGAGGAATTTTTCTTGGTTACTTATCACGTAGCAAAGCATACAGAGTGTTTAATAATCGAACCAAAGCTGCTGAGGAATCTCCTCATGTAGTATTTTGTGAAAATGATGCTCGCTTGGCGAGAAAGGATTCTTGTGTTGGTCTTGCAGATGCTTTAAAAAAAATCAATCTTCAAGACGAGGTACAAAAGGAGGATCCAAAGGAAGTTCAAGATGAAGTCATGGAACAACCTTCGAAAGAAGTACAACCACAAGAAGAAGAATCGATGATGCCTAAGGCTTGGAGGACGTCTAAAGACCATCCTCTTGACAAGGTAATTGGCAACATCGAGAAAGGGGTAAGTACACGAAACCTTCTTAAAGATACTGTAGGACATATGGCTTTTGTTTCACAAATAGAACCTAATACCATTTCTGAAGCAATTGGGGATGAGCATTGGACCTTGGCAATGCAAGAGGAGCTTAACCAATTCAAACGTAATGATGTTTGGGAATTGGTGCCAAGACCCGATAATCACACCATAATTGGTACGAAATGGGTTTTTCGGAATAAATTAGATGAAAATGGTATAATCACTAGAAACAAAGCTAGGCTAGTTGCAAAGGGATATAATCAAGAAGAAGGCATTGACTTTGAAGAAACCTATGCACCCGTTGCACGCCTAGAAGCTATTCGTTTATTACTTGCTTTTTCATCATCTATGAATTTCAAATTATTTCAAATGGATGTCAAAAGTGCCTTCCTCAATGGGTTTATTCAAGAGGAAGTGTATGTTGAAGAACCCCCGAGTTTTGAAGATTTTGCATCTCCCGACCATGTCTTCAAGCTTAAGAAAGCTTTATATGGTCTTAAACAAGCTCCTCGAGCTTGGTATGAACATCTAAGTAAATTTCTCTTAGACAATGGGTTTGAAAGGGGGAAAGTTGACACCACACTTTTTATCAAAAATAAAAACAATGACATTCTATTAGTTCAAATTTATGTCGATGATATTATTTTTGGTGCTACTAATGATTTTCTATGCGAGGAATTCTCTAAGTTAATGGCTAGCGAATTCGAAATGTCAATGATGGGTGAGCTAAACTTCTTCTTGGGGCTACAAGTGAAACAAATGAAAGAGGGAACTTTCATTTGCCAATCCAAATATTGCAAGGAGTTGCTAAATCGATTTGAAATGAGCAACGCCAAAGCAATGGCCACCCCAATGAGTACATCCGACCATCTTGACAAAGATGAGAAAGGTAAGGAAGTAGACACCAAAAAGTATCGAGGTATGATCAGATCTCTTCTCTATCTTACTGCTAGTAGACCGGACATCATGTTTAGCGTGTGTTTATGCGCTCGATATCAATCATGTCTGAAGGAGTCACATTTAACTGCGGTAAAACGGATTATGAAGTATCTTGTTGGAACAATAAATGTGGGACTATGGTATTCCAAAGATTCTTCATGCCAACTTGTTGGCTATTTCGATTCCGATTTTGCAGGTTGCAAATTGGACCGCAAGAGCACTAGTGGCACTTGCCATTTGCTCGGTAGCTCCTTAGTTTCTTGGTTTAGCAAGAAGCAAGTTAGTGTTGCGTTGTCCACAACCGAGGCTGAATATGTAGCCGCGGGGAGTTGTTTCACTCAAATTCTTTGGATGAAACAACAACTCTCGGACTATGGCCTTAGTATCGATCATGTTCCTCTTCGATGTGACAATACTAGCGCCATAAGCTTGACGAAGAATCCTATTCTTCACTCAAGAATGAAACACATAGAAATTAGACATCACTTTATAAGAGATCACGTTCTCAAGGGCGATGTCGAAATTGAATTTGTTAAAACCAAAAATCATATGGCGGACATCTTTACAAAGCATTTAGAGAAAGAGTCCTTCTTCCGAATTCGTAGTGAACTCGGAATTCTTGACTCCACGTTGATCTAATTCATGCATTGCATTTTTATGTTTTAACGATTACTAACTTGAGCGTCGGAGGCGCCTAATTCTTTTTTGCAGGTATCGCCCCAAAGACAGGGGGAATTATCAGACACTGGTACAAAATAATCGATTTCTCTAAAGTCAATAATCGATTATTCCCCATTTACGTTTTATGTTTATTATGCTGGAAAATTGACATAATCGATTATACCACACTACAATCGATTATCTAACAGTTTTGGCTTTGCAGGATTATAGCTGTTAAATATAAAAATCGATTATCACATATCCCTAATCGATTATGTTGACATTTATGTTCAGGTGTTATGTCACTGTGTGAAAATAATCGATTATTTAAAACAGTGTAATCGATTTTTGTATTACCATCTCGGATGTCCGTTACTACATTTCCTGAAATAATCGATTATCTCAAAAGCACAATCGATTATTCCCCGAGTCAATGAATAATATCTTGTCTCTTTGTCTTTCTAGTTTGCATAATATTCTGTCTTTTATTTTCATGTATTTGCAATATTGTTTAATCAATAAAGGGTTAGTTATTTTTTGCTAATGTCAAAAGGGGGAAGATATGGGCTATGCACACTAATACACATTGGCATAAATTGAGGGGGAATTCATAACTTGAGGGGGAACTCGTTGCATATCTATATACTTGTCTTGGATCGTCATTATGAATTAATTAATATGCATATCCCGATATTGGTTTGCCATTATCAAAAAGGGGGAAATTGTTGAAACACGTTCTCAAGTCGCTAAACTAAACGTGTGTTCATATTTGTAGGTTTTGATAAATGACAAACCGACGTGAATGGAACATTGACATATGCCGAAGTCCAAGCACAAGAGAAACAAAGATCAAGATTTAGTAAAGCAACAAAGTTATACATGAGTCGTTCTATAATTGTGATCTTGATCCGACAATTGACTCAAGACTTGGCTTCTCTCGAAAAAACATTTTTATCAAATCATGCATCTTTATTTTAAATCAAAATGATTTTCAAACATTTCTTTTTAACCAAAATGAATTTTAAACATGTCTTTCAAATCTGGACAAAGATAATCGATTATGTACTTTATGATAATCGATTATGTTAAAGCAGTGTACACCAGATTTTACAAAGCTGTAAGATAATCGATTATGTACCTTATGATAATCGATTATGTTAAGGCAGTGTACACCAGATTTACAAAGCTGCAAGATAATCGACTATGTACCTTATGATAATCGATTATGTTGAGGCAGTGTTCACCAGATTTTTCAAAGCTACAAGATAATCGATTATGTGCCTTAGACTAATCGATTATGTTGAGACAGTAAGCATCAGATTTTACAAAGTAGCAAAATAATCGATTATGGCTTTCTGGTAATCAACTATATTAAGGACCGTTGCCAAAGTATTTTCAAACACTGAAAAATAATCGATTATGTACAATCAGACAATCGATTATGTTAAGCATAAAATCGGGAATTGATTTTTGAACGTTGTCAGGTAATCGATTATACGATTTGGATAATCGATTATTCTGCTTAAAATCTGGGATTGATTTTTGAACGTTGGCAGATAATCGATTATGCAGAATGAGATAATCGATTATCCTAGCACAAAATCAGCAATTTGTGATTGGCAATTAAGCAACGGTCTTGGGTGTTTTGAGCACTATAAATACAACTCAAAATCACTCTTCTAAGCACAACAACTAATTACATTCTTGCTAAAGCTTACATACTCTCTTTGCAATCATTTTATATTCATTTCATAAGTTTTTGAGAGCCAGACTCTTGACGAAATTGTTGTGTTCTTGAGCGTATTATTTTTACTCATATCTACTCTATTAAGAGAGTCTTGTCTTGAGTGCTAAGTGTTTGTACACACTTGAAGGGATAGTCTAATCCCTTGTTGTAAGAAGGAAAAGTAGTTCCTTGGTTTGAAGTCTTGAGGTGCGGTATCCTCGAGCAGGTTGAAGTCTTGTAGAGCGCATATCTACGAGCAAGTGTAACGGTTTGTTAAGCACCCGTAAGCTTAACGAAGTTAGTGTAAAACTCGAGAGAGTTTCTCGGGACTGGACTAACCACGTGTTGTGGTGAACCAGGATAAAATTCGGTGTGTTCTCTCCTTATCTCTTTAATTACTGCACTTACGTTATTCCTGCAATTTTTAATTCCGCAAATTTACATTGTTTTTTATTATAACGCTATTCACCCTCCTCTAGCGTTAAGCGTATATTCTAACACAAATCAGGTTGCTTGTTGGTTATAGTAGTTGATAATTAAATAGAGCCAGTTCCAGTTTTATTTAAGTAATTACCTAAGGCTTGTCTAGGCGTGAACAAGATTCAGAAGTTATTCAGGAGTACTGACAGTGGATGACTATTGTTATTACTTAAACATGTTGTTCAAGGTGCCCAACACATAGAAATTATGGCCAATTATTTGTAAAGACTGAATGAAATTATTTTTATTCCTTTTCATGCAATCATAATTAGCCTAAGTGTGCTTATGCGACTATAAGTTAGATCCTAAAGACATGGTAACTAAATGAAAAGAGATGCACAATGATGCATTTATGGAGAACCCTAAAAAGGATTTCTATATGCACAAGTATTACAACGTTTAGAATAGTAATTACTAGGATATGTAGAGATGTTATATTTGCTAATTTTGTTTAGCCTAAAACAGGATCTCTAAGTGTAAATGGTAGAAGGAACATGATTGCAGAAATACTAGATAACATTACATTTAACGCAAGAATTTCTAAGTGATGTGATAGCAAAAAATGGGCATGCTGAAAACAATAAGTGTAAATCTTAAGGAATATGATTTCTAATGTATGAATTGGGTCCTAATAATGGAATTCTATTGCACAAGTAGGAATGTAAACCTAGTAACATGCTTTCTACCATTTTAATAACTGGAGCATACATATTACCTAGCCCTTTTAACTAGCCAGCCCTGTACTTTTTTACAAATTATTACAGATAAAATGATTGAATTAGAAAAAAAAAAGAAAGAAGTAACCACCATAGGAAGACTCATCTTGACTTCCTCTCAGAGATATGCAAGAACGATATCAATGCTTACGTTATTCCAAAGCCTTTCTCATACCTGGGTGTGTCAAAGTTCCCTAAGGGCCTCAAGGGATCCAGGGCATTGCTCACACTCAGATTTGTGTAACCAAATAGACTGAGTAAATTATGGAAGGGCTAGCACTTATGTGTCCAAGTTTAGAGGGAGCTCAAGGGTCCCAAGGCAAGGCTCACATAACAGGCGCAAAACATATATTCTAAGAAGATAGTGGAAGTGTAGAAAACATGTTGAAAGGGATTTTGTTAAAAAATCTTGACTGATAGTCCATTTTTGAAAGCAATTAGTAATAGAGGTGATGGAAACCAGTTGTAGTAGTAAAACCCAAAACTACACCGAACCAATAGTCATAGGAAGGGTCAAGGGAATTTGAGGATATATTTGTAAGCACATGACCCTAGAAAGGGTCTGGTCTGGACATGTACAACAATAGTAGATGCTGGAATGGCCACAAACCAACCAAAGGAACAAAAAAATATAGAGGGGATATGAGGGTTTGGGCTTCATAAGATAGCATATACACAACAAGTGACTAACAGGGTATGCTCAAATATAGCGGAAGCATTAATCTAAAAGGGGGAACATGTTACAGAATGCTAGTAAAGGGTAACTTGACTGCAGGACCATAACAAGAGTAGACAGGAATAAGGAAAAAATTAGTATTTATAAGGGAACCCTTTGCAATCATTCGCAACATTGAGGAAATCAGAATCGATCAAGATAGAATCATAATTTTGCAACGTGATATATAAATAGAACGAACATAATGCTAGGCCAAACCCATTGGAAAAAGAAATAACTGGATCATAAAAACATGTAGCAATAACAAGAGTAGGCTAAGGCTTAGTACATTCAAACAGTCACACGTATAGCCCCAAATGAAGAAACAAGTCCAACAGGTAAAGAGAGTCAGAAACAAGTAATGGTCTCACAGTAACAAGTGAGGAAAACCTTTTTAAGAACTTAGGGTTTCAACATTAGTCGATATTGAAAGATTGGAAAAAACTCTGAATCAAATAAGTCAAACAAAACAAAAAATACAAATGCAAGAAACTTAACTAAACCAAACATTCATATAAAATAAATCAAGTGAGTTTCAGAAACCAAGGTAAAGCCAAAATACTTAGGTCTTTTAGCACGATGAATTAGGTAGAAACAAACATGGACAAACATAGTAAAAACCATAAAACACGCTGAAAATCAGAGAAGAGTTTAGGAAACCCTAATTTGAAAAATGAAGAGTTACTTTGAAAGAAAATCGGAGAACCTTTGACAAAACATCAAGAAGTCCATAACATGCATAGATCTAAGATAGATCTGAAAGAAAAATTGAACAGCTCTCATAGCTAGGGTTTCAAAGAACCCAGAGAAAGTGAGAAAGGCTTTTAAAAAAGTACCAATTTAGTCGTAAAAGTCAAGGATTTGACTTGAACAACCATGGACGGACGGAACAAGACTGAAGATCAAAGTCGAGCAAGGACTGGACAAAATCTCCTCAAGTTTTGCCCATAAAATTAGACAAACGAGCCACCAAAAGATGTAGGAGGCTGGTACACATTTAGCATGGCCATGGGAGACCATGGTTTAGGCGGGGGTTTAGGTGGATTAGGGTGAAATGGGATGGAAGTGGCTAGGGTTTATGTGGGGCTGCAAAAGTGTGAAAGAAGTTGTTGGACAATCTCAAAAGTGTGAATTTTTTAGTATGATTGGCAAGGTCTGGATACTCTCCCTTTGCCAAGTATTCTTTAATATCATAGAACCAATGTTTTTCGTCTAGTTCCTTTTCAACAAATACACAGTAAGCTGGCTGATTATGGATTTTACTGGAATGTGATCAATGAAATTCTTGTCTGGATGTTGTATCATATATGATAAGGTAGCCAATGCATCGACGAACTCATTCTGGACTCTGAGGACATGTTAGAATTCCGTCTTTGTGAAGTACTTCCTCAATTCCTGTACATGATCTAGATACAGGAGTATCTTGGAGTTCTTGGTTGCCCATTCTTCTCGTACCTGATGTATAAGTAAGTTTGAATCTCCAATCACTAGCAGCTCTTGAATATTCATATCAATGGCCATTTTGAGCCCTAAGATGCAGGCTTTATACTCCGCCATATTTTTGGTACAGGGGAACGTGAGCTTGGAAGACACTGGATAATGCTGACCAGTTTTTGATACGAAGACTGCTCCTATGCCAACTCCTTTGATGTTTGCTGCTCCATCAAAGAATATTCTCCAACCGCCATATGCTATGCAATGTCTTCTACTATGAATGATACCTCTTCATCAAAAGAATACTTTTTCAGAGGTTCGTACTCTCCATCTATAGGATTTTTGGCAAGGTTGTCTACCAATGCCTGTCTCGAGACTGCCTTTTGAGTCACGTAAACAATGTCGAATTCACTCAACATGATCTACCACTTGGCTAGATTACCAATGGGCATGGTCTTCTGAAAGATTTATTTCAAAGGATCTATCCTTGATATGAGGTACATAGTATAAGCACATAAGTAATGTTTCAGTTTCTGGGCTACCCAAGTCAAAGCACAATAGCTGCGCTCATAAAGAATGTCGGGCCTTGTATGGAGTGAACTAATTGTTGAGATAATAAATGGCTTGTTCCTTTCTCTCCGATTCATTATGATGCCCCAAAACATAGCCGAAAGCTCCATCTAATATCGAGTTTGAAATTTCTGAGCTTTTGCGTTATCGGTGGTCACATTGGATCGGTTGATAGTTTGTGAGCCACAATAGATGTACTCAGACCGGTCATGTCATTATACGACCAGGCGGATATGTCCTCATACTCCTTTACAAACTCTATGTATTCTTTCTTTTATGATGGCGATAGGTGAATGATGATTTGTGTTTCCTTGACATTTCTTGCATCTCCCAGGTTAACAATTTTGGTTTTTTCTAGGTTGTACTTAGGTGTATTCTCAATGTTCTCCACTTCTTTGACAATCTCGTCAGGTGTGTCATCTTATTCTGAATCAATATCTGTTTGTTGTGTTGTCTTATTGTACACACAGTCATTGGTTCATCAAAATAATTAATAGTAATGTTTTATTGGTAAAGTAAGGAGGAAAATGGTAGCAATACATATTAATTCATAAGAAAAATCAAACATTCTTTGATAAGTTGAATAATTGTTTCGAACAATGAAGATCTTATTGTGAGAATTGAGAAATGCGGAAAGAAAATAATTAAATAAAAAAACAGTGAATAATGTTTGTTTTAGCCTTGCTACCCCGAGGCTCGTCGGGCTCTGGTTGTCTTGATAGTACAATTCTTGAGATGTGCCCCTCTTCTTATGATGATTATGCCAGAGTGCATGAAGAAGCCTCTAGGAGGGTAATAATAAAATAAAAAATAAAATAAAAATTAATCAAGTTAGTGAAGATTATAAAAAGTATTGCAATTTTTAAACACATAGTGCAGGAATGTAAAGTGTGTCCTAATTTAGGAATCTTATTGTGCCTAGAGAAAAATTGATTTGGAGAACTTGGTATGCTAAATGACTCATTTTATTGATAAAATAGATGAATCTCAAAACCACACTAAATAAGCATGAAATAAAAATCACTAATGGCCTTATTACATTCATAAAGCCAAAAAAAATTAAATTCCTATCTACTTGGTCCCGGAAGGACCTTTAGTAAGTTGAATGCTCTCGTTGATCAAATCCTCTAGTTAGTGTATTTCACCCGTAAAAATCCATTCACCAGGTGTTCCCATTCGTCTCCCTCACCGTTTTGGCAGTCGGTGACTCTCTTCCTCACTTTTCCTTCCAATTCCACTAGACTGTGTTCAAGGTATTCCAACTTTTTGCTAGCTTTGGTGGAGTTCTCTTTCTACTCATTTGAGTTGGTCATTTGATGGAAATCTCCTCAACCAGTCTAGCAAGAGGTGGGGCGGGCTATTCATACCGAAACTAGGGACCTTATGCCTCATGTAAAACAGATGGGTTGGGCCCTACCACCACAAGACTCGACTATTTAACATTAACACTTAGCATGAAGCATTTAGTTCTCAAAATAAATGCGTAGAACATGATGGCGTCAATTAGATTTTAGGGAACCCCAATGGTCTTTGGACAAGACTATCTTAAAGGATTATTATGTCGAATACATAACTGATCTGGCTAGGTTTGACCATGATACATACAAAATTTAAACAGAGTAAGGTTTCTATGGGGTTTTAGACTGGTACCCTTGAGCGTATAACTCAAGGGGAAAGGCTCGGAACTATCGACTGCACCGCTGATCAACTAGTTTTACCGCACATATGCCTTTCCGAATTTAGGGGGTACTAATATAGAAAGAGCGCAACCACTCATTATAAGCGTTGCAATTATATTTATTTTGCATGAGTGGACTATGATGTTTAGCATGATTATGCAACAACTAAAAGCATGTTGACATGTGTTTGCACATTAAGAAAGCGATAAATACAACAATTCTATAATTTAAAGCAATAAAGGAAAGAAAACAAGGAAGATATGTCAATTTTTCTTCTAAAGGAGAAATTAAATGACCAAAGGAATTAAACAAATTATAAATGCTTAAAAAAATCCCCAGTAGAGTCTCCATGCTATCGCGCCCTCTTTTTCTTCAAAATCGAGTTTATGACATTCGGTTGAGACAAATTTTTCCTTTTGGGAAAAGGGGTTTTGAAATTTTGAAGAGTCGCGACCTAACCATTTTAATGTGCGTTGAGGAACCTATGGGGTTCAGCTACAACTATATTGGTAACCAGAGATAGGTTAAGAACTTAAAATTATTCCAAGGGGAAAGTGTTAGACACCTCTCAGGATCCACTAGTGTGGTTCCTAGCCATATAGTTTTTGTGAATTTGTGCAATTAACAAGTAATCAAATAATGCTCAAGTAACATGGTATTATGAATTTAAATACACATGCATTTATCTAAAAAAATAGAAAATCAAGGTTTTGAGAAGAGTTACAGTCTAAGCATTTTGATGAATGAAAGGGATCCTAGGTTGGTTTGTAATATGGATCACAACAATGTAATACCTGATTATCACTCCTCAAAAGAGGGTCTACACATGATATTGGTGCACTGGTCATCATATCCATATATACCCTTCCTACCCCATGAAAGTATTAAAAGTGAGGATTGGTCTCGACCTCTATTGCATGTTGTTACCCGTCCCATTCCTATCAGTCATGAAGGAATTTAGGACTACTATTCCTATAAGAGAGAGGTTTTACGCAGACTCTTAGGTTTAAAGGTAAAAAGGCTAAGGATACATACAAAAACACATAGGATTGCATTTAACGGGAAAACATGTAAGCAATTAGAAGGCTCATGCATACCTCCACAAATAATGCATATAAACATCATGACTTAAACAATTAAAGTCTAAATTTTCAAAATCCTAAAGTAGGGTGCTTGAGTGAGGAACAAATTTATTACATAACTCGGAAAAAGATGTCAATATCAAGCCTACCTGCTGGTTATAGCAGTATATAATTAAACATAGGCAGTTCAATTTTTATTTAAGTAACTACCTAAAGCTTGCCTATGCGTGAATAGGATTCGAAAGTTTTTCAGGATTACTCATAGTTGAAGATTGTTGTTATTACCTAAACGTGATGTTTTTGGTGTCCAAAACATAGAAATTATAGCCAGTTAGTTGTAAAGACTGAATGAAATTATTTTTATTACTTTTCATGCCTTCGTACTTAACCTAAGTATGCTTAGGCGACTAAAGTGGGAATCTAAAGATATGGTATCTAAATGAAAATTGGTGCAGAATGATGCATATATGCAGAACCGTAAACAAGATTTCTATATGAACAAGTATTATAGTGTTTAGAATAGTAATTACTAGGAGATGTAGATATGGTATATTTGTTAATGTTGTGTAGCCTAAAACAGGATCTCTAAGTGTACATGGCAGTAGTAATATGATTTCAAAAATACTGGAGATCTATACGTTTAATGCATGGATTTCTAAGTGATGTGATTGTAAAAAATAGGCTTGCTGAAAATAATAAGTGTAATCCTAAGAAACATGATTTCTAATGCATGAAATGAGTCCTAAGTATGGATTTGATTGCTCAAGTAGGAATGTAAACCTAGTAACATGCTTTCTACCCTTTTAATAACTAAAGCATGCATATTTCCTAGACCTTTTCACTAGCCAGCCCCGTACTTGGTTATAAATTATTACAGAACAACTGATTGAATTACAAAAAAATAAGAAGTTACAACCATAGGAAGTCTGATATTGACTTCCTCTCTGAGATATACAATGAACCATATCAACGCCAAGTTTATTCTAAATTCTTTCTCACACCTGGGTGTGACAAATTTCCCTAAGGACCTCATGGGATCCCGGGAAGCACGCACACCAAGATTTTCATAACCAAATATAATGAGTGTAGTGTTGAAGGGCCAACCCTTATGTGTTGATGTTTAGAGGGAGCTCAAGGGTCCCAAGGCAAGGCTCACATGAGAGGGGCAGAATGTGAATTCTAGAATATAGTGGAAGAGAAAAACATATGTTGAAAGAGAGTATGTGTTACAAAGCTGGTCTGATAGTCCTGTTTTTAAAGGAATTAGTAACAGAGATGATGGAAACTATTTACAGTAGTAAAACTCAAAACTACACAGAATTAGTAGGTATACAAAGGGTCAAGGGTTTTTGGGGATACATTTGTAAGAATATGACCCTAGCAGGGGTCTGGTCTGGTCATTTACATGAATAGCTGATGCTCACATGACCATAAACCAACCAAAGGAACATGAACACACAGAGGGGACATGGGGGTTTGGGCTTCATATGACGGCAAGTACACAACAAGTGACTGGCATGGTATACTTAAAAACACACATAAGGGAAGCATTAATCTAAATGGGGCGGGGGGAGGGGGGGAGGGGGCATGTGACAGCATGCTAGTAAAGGTAACTTGACTGCGGGAAAATAAAAGGAGTAGACAGGAATAAGGGAAATTAAAACAATTAAAGAAAGATGTTGTCGTTGAGGCCAAAAAAGTTAACTAGGATATACTAGTAGAGAAGCAAAGTGCAAAAAGAAGATTAAGAAGGATTTCATAGTCTAGCCTGGCTTTTAGCAGGCTAGACAAAGCAATAGCATAAGTAGTAGTAAAGAAAAAGAGAGTTTTTGAGTGTAAGTGTGTGTTCGGAACTCAGATTGTTCATTTCTTTGAAACAAGAGAGGGTAGAGTATTTATGGTTGTGAAAACAAGTGAAAAATATGGTAACCAGTAAAGTTTCCACTCAAACATTGAAATAACTACAATAAGAATTATTTAGCACAACTACTCCCCTTTAATTAAGGGATTACTTCTCAAACGGATACTAACGGGGTTAATTAAGGAAAGAAGTCAGTTTGAGACTAATTGATTCTTGCCATATAAGGGGCAGTAAAAGTATGAAGTAAATAGTTGAGTCTAAGTACAAAATATGATTAGTTTTGGAAAAGAATTCAGCAAGATAAAACATCATTGTAATTAAAGGAGGGGAATCAATTGATTTTAAACTAAAGGAGTAAAAAATTAGGGCTTAACAGGAAACTCTTTGCAATCAATAGCAACATTGAGGGAATCAAAATCAATCAAAAAAGAGTCATGATTATGCACCTTGATATATAAATAGAACGAACAGAAATATCAGCCAAGCAAGGCAAAACACATTGGCAAAAGAAATTACTGGATACAGACAAACATGTAGCAATAAAAAGAGTAGGCTAAGGCTCAGTAAAGTCAAATAGTTAGGGCTCGTACGTATAGCCCAAAAGGAAAAAACAAGTCGAACAAGTAAAGAGAGTAAAAAAAAAGTACAGGTATCACAGTAACAGATGAAGAAAATCTTTTTAAGAAATTAGGATTTCAATAATAGTCGAGTTAAAAAGTTGGCAAAACCTCATAATCAAATAATTCAAACAAAACAAGAAGATTCAAACACAAAGAAACCTAATCAAACCAAACATGCGTATAAAATAAACAAAGAATGTTTCAGAAATGCAGGTAGATCCAAAACATTTAGGGCTTTTAGAACGACGAATCAGGTAGCAACAAAATGGAAAAAACATAGTAAAAATCATAAAACACACTGAAAATCGTAGAGGAGTTTAGGAAACTCTAATTTGAAAAATGAAGAGTTACCTTGAAGGAAAATCGGAGAACCTTTGAGAAAATATCAAGAAATTTATAACATGTACAGATCTAATACAAATCTGAAAGAAAAATCAAACAGCTCTTAGGGCTAGGGTTTCAAAAAACTCGGAGAAAGTGAGAAAGGTTTTAAAAAATGATCTAGCCGTAAAAGTCAAGGATGTAACTTGAAAAACCATGGATGGCCGAAATAAAACTAGAGATCAAAGTTGAGCAATGACTGGACCAAATCACTTCGTGATTTGTCCATGAAATCACACAAGCGAGCAACTAGAAGATGTAAAAGGCAGATATACATTTTGCACGGCCATGAGAGACCATGGATTAGGCGGGTATTGAGGTGGATTAGGGTGGAATGGGGTGGTGGCGGCTAGGGTTTATGTGAGGGTGAAGAGAGAATTGAGAGGAGAGGGATTAAAGGGCGGGATGTGGTAACAAATGAAAGGATTTGGGGGTTAGTTCAGGATTAATGAAGGTAAGGTATAATAGTAGTCGATGATCTGAATGATCAACGACCTAGATTAGAAGGGTTAGGTGGGTCGGTTTTTGACATTGGGTTCGTGTTGAGTTTAATTGAAACTGGGTTGAGGAAACTGGGTTTGGTTTGGGGTTACATTTATATTGAAAATTAAACACAAATGGGTTGTTATTGAAATCGCAAATTCTTTCCCTTTTAAATTATAAAAATTGTAAATATAATTTTTAAAATAAATTGAAAGTACTAGAATGATTCAAATCATGTAAATAAATATTTAAAGATGTAGGGCTTAATTTTATGAATATAAAACATAATTACATTTTAAAAGGCTAATATTACAATTATTTGCTATTAGCTTTAAGAATACTAAATAAAATTGTAAAAATATGTAAAAATTACCTTTCCCATACTTTGCCTTAAATATAAAGATCCATCAAATGAATCATCAAAAAAATAAAATTTTGGACAAATTATTTGGATTTTATGGATGATAAAGGGAAATAAATCGATTTAAAAATATTTAAAAATTATGAAAAAATAATATAAATATTTGGGCATGCTTATGTATGCATATATGCTGTTTTGAAAGCATTTTGCATATTAAAAATATATAGGGAATAATTAGGTGTCAACATGTACTGTCTTTCTTGAACCTTTGATATTAAAAGTGATTCTGCAATGTTCTCAGTCACGATTCTTATAATTTTCTGGATCCAATAATCCGACGCCTGATTTACTTCATTGATGTAACTCTTTAGTTTCTTCTTCCTTCTGATTAGTATTTATGTAGGCTTAAGCTTTCTTCCGATCTACGACTCATGATATTAGTTATTACCTTTGCCTTTCATGGATGCTATAGAATATTCATGATACAATCTTCTAACAGTTTATTCCTTTGTCTATGAGCTAGACTGAGTTCTTTATTTTAACTTATATCAAAGTCTTCTACCACTATATGATTGTAAACATTTATATTGCATGTATAATACTCCAAACTATTAAGTGTGTTCATAACGTAACAAACTCTGGATCATTGATCGAATAACTCCTTTCGTTCCTTCTCAGCTTTCTTTAAATGTAAGCTATTACTTTTTACGGTCTTCCTGCCCCCATGTTGCATGTATACTTAACTTACATTAGTTACCACATATATTAGAATTCCATACAACTCATATGATCTTGAACATCACTTTTGAATTTACTCCCCGTACGTTAGCGACAGTAAGTGCCACTTTCTTATGGAGTGCATGGAATGTTATTCTGAGACTGCAAACTCTTACCCATATCTTACCATTTCTTCGAAATTGTCCGAGGCAAGAGTCGATCGACAGGGTGTCAATGCCCTAAGAGATATTGGGGACAAATCAATTTGCATGATTATTCCCTCTTTGGGTCACTGAGCTTAGGTTGAAGCCTTTTTCCTTACTTCCTCAGCTAGTTTTTCATTGTATTACTTAGGGAGGATCCTATGACCCTTGAAAAGATGTGAGCTTACAATATTGTATACTCGACTTACCTTTTGATGCCCTTCATTGCCTATAACTATCCATTGTTACTTACCTCCATGCCCTTCTAAACTGATATTTTGATTATTTTCAGTGTGTCACTCTCTTTTTTCTTTCCGTAACACTCAGACGGTACCTTTAACTACCCCGACTTCTTATTTGAATGTTTCTCAAGTATTACAATGTCATAACTGCGTGGTTGAATAACAAAATTCTTTACTGGGGAGGGTAACACTAGTGTAATTGGCACATCCATACTTACTTACTTCTATACCCTTCTAAACTGATATTTGGACTATATTCCTAGTGTCACTCTCTTTTTTCTTTCCGTAACACTCAGATGGTACCTTTAGCTACCCTGACTTCTTATCTGAATGTTTCCCAAGTATTACAATGTCATAACTGCGTGGTTGAATTCATTATATTGGGTTTAACTATATTTATCTTGCACGACTTGATGATTGTTGTGCATCCTCTTTAATTATCCGTAGCTACTATACTCTGACACAACTCTTCCACAATTATACCTCTTACCAGCCGTCTTTTCGGTTGTAGGTATCCTCTTGTTACGAATAAAGTACAATTTAAGAGTCTGAATTCTTTCAAGTGTGCTCTACCACACGATCTTGATTTAGAAGAAAGAGCGACAGTCCTAAATTCCACGTAGCTTCCTGCTTATAAGTGTGGTGCACAACATACCATAAATAATGCTCTACTAAACATGTCTTGTGGACTCCCTAGGACAGAACTGCTTTGATACCACTTTTGTCATGATCCAAATCGATAGGCCGTGATGGGAACCTGGTGCCTTACTCAACTAAGTACCGATATAAGATATCTTTCGTGTCATACGGTCATAGATAAATGAGTCGGAGAGGTTGTCGTGAGATAAGTAGAATAAACATAAGAGAATACGCGACATGGAATAGCCCAACCTGAAATTGAAACATACATATGTGACATACTGGCCTATAAGGCTAACATGATCATTCATAAAGTAAAAAACATATGCCGAAAAGACCATAGAAGTATCCATTTACATGTCATCTTTCTTACAATCCCCTAAGAGTACACAATATCATAAAGTTTGGGATAGAGCCCTACAATACCAATCAATGCATGTACTAATCATATTGACCAAATAAGCAACTCTAGAGAACATGGAGTGCAATACTACCTTCTGCTGAGCTGACAACCTACTCGGAGGACTCGCAACCATCTATTACAACCTGTGGGAATGAAACACAGCATACCTACGGAAAAAGGGACATCGGTACAAATAATGTACACAGTATATAAGGATTGAGAATCAGTAAATAATAGATATAAGAGAAAGATGGAGTAAAAGACTCGATATGTAAGTCAGAATAGCTCTGTGAATCCTTTAATATTTAAAATGTCATGCATATGCGTTTAAATGCAATACCATGCATGGCTATATGTGTTCATAACATCATCAAGCTTGTGAGGGTATCCCATCATATCATCTCAGCCACTGTGCGCAAATCATCAACATATTCCAAATTAACTGGTGGTGGTGCATATATAATGCCGTAACCTTTTTCCATATCCTATATACATATAATATATACATATATATATATATACATATATATATATACATATACATATATATATATATATACATATATATATATATACATATATATATATATATATATATATATATATATATATATATATATATATATATATATATATATATATATATATATATATGCGTACATAATGTCATCTTGTCATATGTCAATCTACATGTATAGATGAATGAAATTCATGAGAAGTGCATAAATACGATCTCTTGGAATATCATAAGGCACTTATTCCTCTGATTTATAATATGAAATAAACTTTATCAACTTATATTTTTTACGAGACCCATGAACGGACGATAAAATAATAGGGCACATGGGAAATCAACTATATAAGCATCCTTGGCATTTCAATGAATAGAGTCACTTATGGAAGTCGTGTATTTGCTCGTTTTGTTTGCGTTGTATAGATCATGCCAAAAGGAAAGAAGTGATACCCTCAACATACTTGAACTAATTTTCTCGACAATCCCTCCATCACACATCAATTGCAATAACATGTAATAACATATTAAAGTCGGAAATATCTGTATGATATTCTTGAGAAAACATTTATCGTACTCCATTAGAACTTGAAAATCCTACTGGTAATACACGGTATAACTTAGTACAAAATTCTAGAAGCAATTTATGTTGCTATCATCTAATCATGTACGAATCTTGTCGCGTGTTGTTGCTTGTCTTGGACATTCTTTTGTATAAGTTTGCTGGAGAGAATTCATGTTTCCATAAGTTTTATAAATCAATTTGTTGTTTATTAGTAAACATCTCCGTTGTTATGAAATAATATAAAGACAAGAACAATAACTCAAGAACAAGAGCAAATAGAGAGAGAATAGGGAGAGAGAGAAGTATTCTTATTAATACTTGGGGTGATTTACAATGGTAGAGAGCACCTCTATTTATAGGGAGAGGGATGATTTATCTACCAAGAATAGAACTCTAGAATCTCTCTAATTATAGACATTCACCTTAAATAGGAGATTTCATAACACTCCCCCTTGAATGTCTATTCAACAATGTGCCTCGTTAAAACCTTAAAACCAAAACCCATTGGGAAAAATTAAAGAAAGGAAAAAGAGTACACATGTTTGAATATGCGCCTATTGGTTGCCTCGTTAAAAACCTCGCAAGGAAAACCCAGTGGGACAAAACCTTGTAAGGGAAAAAGAGTGCAACGCGCATTAACTCCCCCTAATGAGTACATCAATTTATATCCTTGAGCATTTGCATTCCAATCTTGTGCATCATCTTCAAAACGATCTTTGATAGAGATTTGATAAACCAACCATATTGACTTGAGTAAATATTCCGCACCTTGAAATCATCATTCTTGATAGATATGAACATCTTCATATAATGTCGTGGAATAACTCTTCAATATCTTCATAGATGCATTCTTAATGCCATCATGCTTATAATAGCAAGATACATATGTACACAAATTGTACTAAGGATGTGGTACTTCAGGACCAAGAATTGCATATGCTTCAAGAAACTTAAATCTTTCAAGTTAAGTTATATAAGCCATATAATAGACTTTAGATGCATATCAAGTTTTCCATGTCATGCTAGACAAATAAGATATCGAAAACTGACTATACATACCTTTGACTTTATACTTTCAAGCATTTGAACTATAGGTTCAAAACTACATGTCTTTCATATGGAATCAATTCTTCTTGAATTGTATCTCTCCCATTTAGTTACTTTCTTTGGGTCAGCAAATGCGTATAGCATGCTTTGCAATATGTTGCAATTGAATTATCCTTTTATGAACTTCAGGTTCATATCATGATATTCGGGGATATACATATACAAATGATAATTCATCCCATGTAACCTTTTCTCAAGTGTTTATCATGTCTCCCCCTCATGTTAGTAAAGCTAACTTGTTTCCTCAACTTTGGGAAATCATCTTTGTGCATTATCATGTCAATATACACGGCACATTAATAATAAGATGAAATTATTTGGTTCCTGACCCTGAACCACTTGTGAGGGGAGAATATAATATACTCTCGTATACAACGTATATCAAACTGATATATATAACTTTGTTCTCATAAGAAACAGTTTAGCTATTAAGTGGAAGCACTCAATAATTATCTTGCTAAACCGACTTTGATATAAACCAACTTATCAAGATGAACTATCTTGAGTAGAAAATCTGGAAATTATGCTCGAAGTTATATTACTGAGCAATTTACCTCGCAAGCACCGGCCAGGCTGCGGGTTAATAACAATTGCGCATGTAACCATATCATAGATGCATCATATGTGGTATACATGGCCGGTGAATGGGCCCATATTCACCTTTGATATTTCCAGAATTTATGGGCTTCAACCCGAACTCTTTAGTTGGTCAGTTCATTAATGAGAACAAGTGATACAAGAGAATTCGTAAAGAACTTTCTAGTTCTTTGATATTCACCTATGTGAATTTGCACATCATACTTAAAATGAGATGGCTAACACGAATGCCAACTGAATTAATTATCAATATTGGTAAACTTCAAATTTACACCATGACATGTGCACTTATCAATAAACTTCAGGTTTATTATGACATGGGTTTTATACCAATAGATATCCACTTTATTGTGGCATTCTTTCGTTTGTGTAGTACAAACTGGAGAACAAAGCGGGTAGCTTTTCATATGCAAATTATCCCGCTACAAGTTGTAGTAATAGGAGATATCAAAGCCTTCCTTTATTTATAGTCTCAATATAATCAATCGCTTTCGCGTGTACTTTGGAAACTGAATAAGTTTCTTTGAGACTTACTACAGCACAATACTCAATTGTGTTTCTCCAACATAGTAATAATTGGCTCTTCTAGAGCTCTCAATTAATTTTGTACTACCACAGATTCATCAACATTCATGTGATGAATATCTCTTTTAAAGAGAAAGTTATACCATTATGGTCATGTCAAACTTATATGCAAGATATGTTTCTTGCATTATCGTTGTCCTTTAATAGTCATATTTCCAAAATACTTTGGCGTACAATAGGTACGTGACCAACGATCATTCATGCCATATATCATCTCAAACCTCCTTCTAGGGGTGAGTGTGGTATCATCTCAAACCTCCATCTAGGGGTGAGTGTGGTATATTTAATACCAATTTCATCTTCATATTCTTCCAATAATGAATATGTATTCGTGAATCAAATGTTGTCACATTCACTTCGAGGATATGTGATTTTGTTATCCTTTTCAAATCTATAAATGCGTCAGGCATTTGATTTGCTATTCTTTGCAAATGGATAATCTTTTGTGCCTCTTTCTCACAAATAGAGGTATGTGGATCAAGATGAGATAATGATGCATTTTTCCACAAAATTTCCCGTTTGGTTTCACCAACTTCTCCCCCTAATTTTGGGAAAAGTGTCTCATCAAATTGACAGTCTGCAAATCATGCAGTGAACAAATCTCCTGTCAATGTTTCGAGGTAGCGAATAATGGAGGGCGACTCAACCTCAACATATATTCCTAACCTTCTTTGCAGACCCATTTTGGTGCGGGATGGCGGTGCTAAAGGCACATATACTGCGCATCCAAAAATTCTTAAATGGGATATATTGGGTCCATGACCCAAAACCAATTGCAACGGGGAATATTTGTGTCAATTCGTTAGTAAGAGACGAACTAGCATTGCTGTACGCAAAATGGCGTGACCCCAAACCGAAGTGGGCAGCTGACGAACTAGTATTGCTGCATGCAGAATGGCGTGAACCCAAACCAAAGTGGGCAGCCGACGAACTAGCATTGCTGCATGCAAAATGGCGTGAACCCAAACCGAAATGGGCAGCCTCGTTTTCATGAAGAATTCAAGATTATTCTCATCTATTGTCTCAATATGATATCTTTAAAACTCAACAAGTTCTTCTTAGACTTGGAGGAGAATATTGCATTCTCTAAGATAAACGTCATGCCTTTGGGCAGAGTTACAGTTGCTCTTCCGGAGCCTTCAATCAATTTACTTCCCATGGTTTGACATATAAAAGAAAATATACGAACATGAGAATAAACAACTTCAATTCGTTTGTGTCACATAATATTTTCAAAATCTGCTGCTAACAGTTGACTAACAAAATCAGATATGTTATCCATTACTTTGCAGTTTGAAAATTTCAGTTTAAACGTTTTCTTCAAACAATCGATTGTTACTTACAAACAATCGATTGTTGAACATTGACAATCGATTGTTAAACACACACAATCGATTATTTGCTATTTTGAAAAAACTTCAGATCACTGTCTTAAGACAATCGATTGTTATGCATAGACAATCGATTGTTGGCTATTTTTGAAAAATTCCAGAGCACTGTTTCAAGACAATCGATTGTTAGACAAAGACAATCGATTGTGGATAATTTTTGAAAAATTCCAGACCTCTGTTTCAAGACAATCGATTGTTAGACAAAGACAATCGATTGTGGATAATTTTTGAAAATTTCCAGACCTCACTGTTTCAAGACAATCGATTGTTAGTCAACGACAATCGATTGTGGATGATTTTTGAAAATTTCCAGACCTCACTGTTTCAAGACAATCGATTGTTAGTCAACGACAATCGATTGTTGATCAATTGTTTTTCAACTTTAATGCGAAAATAGTTGATAATCGACTAGTTTTTCAGGCTAGTCGATTACCCCCACTGGAAAATAAAAGTTTTATTGATATTTGAGCATATTGGAGATATTCTAAAGAACTACTGCTAACATTGCATCATGAACTAGCTAATACGAGCTAATACTAATGACTATTAGATTATTCACTAACTGATACAAATAAGTAGAACAAAATCAAATAACTCCATCTTCTTTCATCATGGTCCCATCGCCGATTAGGTGGTCTATTTTCCCCTCGGGTTGCTCAAAGAAGTCTGCCACATCCAGGTGGGTGATGTCCTCATTGTCGTCATAGACAAAATTTGTTTCAGGGTCTTTTCTCTTTCGAGATGCTTGATAAAGGTCAACCAAGTGTCTTGGTATACGGCAAATCTTTGACCAGTGCCCTTTCCCACCGCAACGATAACATATCATTTCTGAACCATTTTCCTTAGGATCTTCATGACCCCGTTTCTGCTTTCGGTGGTTATCTCTCTTCGGGGGGTGATGGACTTCATTGGAATTTCTTCCTTGTCTACGTCCCTGGCTATGACCCCGTTTACGACCATGACCATGGTCCTTTTCATGTTTGGCATAATGAGAGTGCACCTTATCTGCTTCAGGCAGTGGTGTAGACCCAGTGGGTCGATTTTCATGATTTCTCATGAGCAGGTCATTATTTCGCTCAGCCACTAGTAGAAGAGAAATCAGTTCAGAGTACTTCGTTAAGCCTTTCTCTCTGTACTGTTGTTGCAGTACTATATTGGAGGCATGAAACGTTGTAAACGTTTTCTCAAGCATATCATAATCGGAGATATTATCCCCGCATAGCTTCAATTTAGAAGTAATTCTGAACATAGCAGAATTATATTCAGAAACGGACTTAAAGTCCTGGAGCCTCAGATGAGCCCAATCATATCGTGCTTGTGGCAGAGTGACCAACTTCAGGTTGTCATATCTCTCCTTTAAGCCGTTCCACAAGACGAGTGGATCCTTGACGGTGAGATATTCAATCTTCAAACCTTCATCAAGGTGGTGGCGCAAGAAAATCAAGGACTTCGCACATTCTTGGGTGGATGCTTTTTCTTTATCTTTGATGGTGTCTCCGAGACCCATAGCATCTAAGTGGATTTCAGCATCCAACACCCAAGTCATATAGTTCTTGCCCGAAATTTCAAGGGCAACGAACTTTCTTTTCATAATGTCAGACATAAACCAAAATTATATCAAGAGCGTGTTCATACTTACGGGCTCTATTACAATTATCACATTCACTTCAGGGAATGGATCATAATCGTGTGCTATACACAATCTCATGTCAAATTTTACTTTCATAAAGTGAAAGATTATTTTGAGAATATTTATTATTCTCATCATCACAATAATGACGATTATAACTTCGTCTATTGCCATGTCCACATCCATTGATACCTTTACGGTAATTAGTCTTCTTTCAGACTTATCACATACTGCTACCACATTCTCTAAAGGGAATGGAGCAAATTCAATGGGACGGATTTTCAATTATTTGCCCACAATCATACATGAATTTAATCATGGCAGGACACAGAGATTTAACCACTTCATGTGGTTATAATTTCTTACAAACTCCATTAGAGTTATAATCAAACTTTGTTTGTATATTCAATCAAATCGTATAATTTCAAGAATTTGAAAGGGAAAAGTAAATTACTTACCTTTTAGATATACCAATTATATTTTCAATGTTTTCTTCCTTTTCTCTTTGTTTTTCGTTTCTTTTCCTCCTTTTTTTTTCGTTTCTTTTCCTTCTTTCTTCATTCTTTCTTTGAAGCAAAACCTTGCACAAACAAAAGTTAAGACAATCGAAAATTAAATTAGGAAGAGGGAAATACCTCAGATTTCTCGAGAATGGTTCTTGAGACGGTAGAGTCTCGTGCTGATAACGTGTTATGAAATAATATAAAGACAAGAACAATAACTCAAGAACAAGAGCAAATAGAGAGAGAATAGGGAGAGAGAGAAGTATTCTTATTAATACTTGGGGTGATTTACAATGGTAGAGAGCACCTCTATTTATAGGGAGAGGGATGATTTATCTACCAAGAATAGAACTCTAGAATCTCTCTAATTATAGACATTCACCTTAAATAGGAGATTTCATAACATCCGTAATGTATTTTCGATAAGCTTCATATATTGGGGATTGTTTAATACAAAACATCTCCTAACATGCCACCAACTCATAAAGACCAATAAGTCATTATATGGGCATTAGTGGGCTGCTTCGTTTGTTATCAAGTCTTATGCAATAAATCCCCCATTTCCATAACAAATTATTAATTCCTCACTAATTCAATAATTAATAAATTATTTATATAATTAAGAGTTATCTTAAATTACTCAAAACACTACTTGCTTTTGACATACTTTATACACTTTATTATCATGGTCATGTGGTACTTTATATGACACAATTTCTTGAATACGGGGTATTAGAGTTTGGACCGTGTTTTATCCCGAAAGTGCCAAAATTCGATGTAACTCATTTTATTCTATTCCTTTATCCTCTGACCTTCACGAATTAACTTATCACTTGTTTGAAAATAGCATAATTCTTATAATCCCAAAATAAATCTCATTCCCGAACTTATGTCGATTAACTTATGATGAAATTTTAACATATGAAAATGCGGAATATAACATCTCATTTTCAAGCATACATCAATTTACTTATGGTTTACTTTCATGTATGAAAATATGGGTTATAACCATTCAAGATGTAGCTTACATAGTGGGTGAGAAGGCTCTTCTACGAGTATTGCCTTCGAATGGCATGATGCAGTTTGGGGAAGAGGGCAAGTTGAGCCCAAGTTTTATTGACCCATTTGAGATCTTAAGCAGGGTTCTGGAGGATGCTTATAGGTATACTTTGCCTCCTAGCCTAGTAAGAGTACATCTGATATTTCACGTTTTAACACTTCGGAAGTATCACGAAGGCAACTCGGATGTTTTTGACTTTAGCATGGTGCATCTTGATTAAAATCTGGCCTATTGAGGAGACGGTGGAAGTTTTAGACTGGCAGGTACATAAGTTCAAATCTAAGAATTTACTTCTGTGAAAGTGTAACGGAGGGGTCCTCCAATTAAGGAGGGCACGTGGGAGTCCGAGTTCGATATGCAGAGTAGTTACCCCTACCTTCTTACAGGTCCAAGTGCTCTTTTTTTATGTTCGATCCGAGATTGTTGTTCTGGCGATTCCAATATGTCCGTATGAAATTTTTGGACATAGTCACATTTGGTTGGGGACCAGAGTGATCCGAGCGTATTTCGGTATGTGAAAAATTATAAAAATAAATTTTAAATTAAAAATCATGAGTTTTGATAGTTGATTCTTATTATTTATTTTTTTTTCAAATGATTTGAGGAAGCAAGTAAGTTTGTATAATATTATTACACTTATATGCATGTTTTCTTTGGAGCATGAGAGGCTTGGGTGACTTTCGAATGTGTTACAGATGAGTTTTGATGATATTTAATTCTTGGTGTAATTCTAGTTGCTGATGTTTATTCCAGATCTCGCAATGGTGACGTTTTGCTGACAATTATGAGCTTAGCTTTTACAGTGACACAATGGCATTTGTGAGTATGGCTGGAGGACTGTAACATCACTTTTGCGAAGAATAGCTTTGATTTATGAACAAATTTGAGACTACATTGGCGATCTCAATTTCAGATATGTGACACAGTGTCCTAGAAATGACCTTCGCATTTGCGATGTTTTTGTACATAATTGCGATGGGGAATGTTTGCATTTGCAAACTAAATGTCGCATTTGCGACTATGTTGGGCCTAATGCACTGATCCTATTTGTAATTAGTATATGTCATATATGGTGTTCCAAAATGGAAACAAGAGTTTGGAATTGCGATACCTGCATCTATGTAAAAGAGGAGGAAACCCGGACATAGCTCATTTTACACTATTTCTTAGCCCTAAACATTTTAGAGATGATTTTCATAAGAGCTTTACTTCCTAAAATTATTAGCAAGAAACTTTAATCTACTTTTTTTAGTTTCATTACTTTTCATGTGTAAACTAACATCAAATCTATGATTTTTATTTGTAGAAATTAGTTATTTGGATAAAATTTACGGATTTTGTAAAATTGAGATTTTAACCTCAAATTGAGATCAGATATCGAAATAAATTACACAAACCGGGGCCGGGGTGAATGGATAAAGGGATTTTTGTCTAAAACTCGAATTTTGACCAAACAAGCCCTAAGACTGACTTTTATTGACATTTTCAATTTCATCAAAGGTTGAACTTTTTTTTATTCGTGGATAGTTTCTAAAGCTTATTTTGAATGTTGTAAATAATTGGCTAGATTTGGCTGGTTTGGAGACTTGTTCGAAAGGAAATTCCGTGGTTGATTCTTGATTTTCTTGTGCAAAGCGGTATGTTTCGTGTCTACATATGATTTGAGGGAGTTAGCAATTTTTCATCTATTTGTTTTATGAATTATGTAAGAGAATGACGTATGTCACACCTCCTTTTTACACGGCTACCCCGAAAGATAAACATATAATGGATATTATTCAATTAAAGTGAAATTACTCGAAATAGGATTATTTATTTATTTATAGTCGCCACTTGGGATAGGCTTGGCTTTTGGTGTCCCAAGTCACTGGATCGTTTTGAATCCCAAATCGAGGAAAATTTCCACTTCCCAAATGATGTATGCGAACAAAAAATTCTAAGTAAGGAATTTTGTTGACCCGAGGGAAGGTGTTAGGCACCATCGGATCCTGTGGTTCTAGCATGGTCGCTTAGACCATAATAATTGTCTTAATTTCTGATTTGTTTATGGTCACCCTATAGTGCAATTTTAAATTGCTTACCGCTTTTAATTGAATTTTTAAGAATGTGAACATCGTTTAATACATGTCTTTGGATCGAGTCACATGAAATGCACCTGGATCCGAAACAAATTTTATCCAACATTTTGGGATTTGGATCTGGGTCACATGAAATGAACACCCGTATTTAAGAAGGTAATATTATTAAAAAGACGCACCTAAAGAGACTAATGTATTATTTTCATCGCGGGAAGCCGTGAAGTTCGATAAATGGTATGTCCTGAATTTCTAAGTATTGTAATAGAACCCATTAAAGAGGGCCACACAATTTATGGATTTTATTTGGTGCGGCACACCTTGTTTTATTATGTAAAAGACGATCTAAAGGAAACTAGGATTTTCTATAGTGTTTGTCTCTAAAGGACCTAGTTAATCAATATTGGAAAACTTGGGCTTCAAGTTTAAGTCCGGGTTCAAACAAGAGGGAAAGACCTCTTAATTTGAATTCGCTACTTAATGTAATGCCCACATTTAAATAAATATTTTTAAACTTTAATTTGGCAGCTTGACTGGTGAGGGTAAAGTTTTCAGCAACTTGGGCTAAGCCCCAAATAAATTCGATTTCTGAGATTGAGCTTCAACATCAGCCCAACAATGCTATATCACTCCTAGAATTAACAAAATCCCAAAATTGTCTAACATGTAATCAGACCAGGAAATTGGTCTAATTTCACAACCCAAATGCCATGGGCCCAATTGAAACTGATACCAGCAACCCACGAGTTTAATAATTCCTTATTTCCAGACTTAATCACATTTTAATTCGAGTTAAGATGAGCTTTATTTGCAATGCAATTTAAACACGAATGGGGGACTAATACTTGATCGAAACCACTGATAGTTATTTAGATTTCATTCATGCACATCATAAATGATTTAAATTCAATTTATCTATAGCTAGCATATGACTCACAATGTTTGTATAGGTCTGAAAGTAATCGTCCATACACTCCAACAAGTTATAATGCTAATTAATTAGTTCCTAGTATAATAATTACATGTTCCAATTCTACATCAACTACTAGATGAAGAAGAGGAATGAGAAAAATGCATCAAACTAATTAAAACAAAGCTGAATAGGAGAAGTCATGGACAGTCTTCATTAAATTCTTAAATCGTGTTATATAGCATAGAATGAGCAGCATAAGTTCCTGAGTTAATTCAAAATAATGCACCAATGAGTCGGTAATCAGGAAACAATAACAATAACAAATCTACCCAGCAAATGCAGCAATGAAATCAAACTCGAAACCCGTGAACAAACAAAGAGTTTTTCTTAAAATATACCAGGATCCATGCAACTTTAACACAAATGATTCAATGATAAGTTCAAAAGTGGTTGATTCTAATGGAACAATAGTTTTTTCCCATTTTTCTTTTTGTGTTTTCAAGTTTTCATCAGATTTCCTGGAATCAGATCTAGTATTTTGATTTTTTCTCTTGTATTTGGGACTGATTCAGAAGGATTTTTAGAGGGTTTTTTCCATGCCTTTTCGGTCAAGATATTTATGCCTTTATAGGCAAGTAATCTAGGGCAAAGTTTCAGCTTTTATTTCACCTTTAATACTTTCAATTTTCCATTTTAAGCAATCAGCCCATCTTTATTTTTTGCTTTTAGTTTAGGTCACCTTAAACTTCTGACTTGTTTGCCAAGTTTTACCACTCAAACCACTGAAATTTCACTACAGATCCTCACTAGAAGCTTCTTAACTTGTTATAAAAGATTCTCTAGCACTCAAATGCCTAAACTACCCTTATTTCAATCTGAATTTACGAAGAATGAGCAGTAAAATGACCCCTAAAACCTCCTTTAACCCTAGTTAGAAGTTACTATAGGTAACTAAACACTCAACTATATCCAGCCAATCCTGAAATTTAATAAAAAATTCTATAGCCTGTGCTGGACCTAATTTAAATCTGATTGATAATAGTTCTAAGGCTAAGTGTATCAATAAAACAATAGACAATTAATTAAACCAAAATGACATGCCATATGAAAACAGTAATATCCTAAATTAATCCTCAACCATTCAATTTAAACCACTCAAACATGATCTTCATGAATGAACACAGAACGACTCAAGAAAACAACAATCAAGCTTGACTAATCATAACTCAAATATCTAGAAGTCCAGTTACTCAAAGCGAAGCAAGGAACCACTCATAGCAGGTAATCTGTGATGACCTAGAATTGAAATTAAATAGAGGAGCCAGAATCTTAGTAAACCTACCCCAAAATTCTAAATGAAAATTTAAAAAGGGTAACTAAGACCACTAACAACACATACAAGAACAAATAATAAAAAAACAAATAAAACACCAAGAAGAAGGAACAAGAAATTGAAGAAGGAGACTTAGCTTAATGATAGTCATGCAATCGGCATTTAGGACAAAACAGACTAGAACTGTCCTTAATTGTGTGTTTCCTTGAGAAGATACCAGATTAAGGATAGTCGTAGTCCAACACCCATGAACCCCTGAGCTTCTAAGGTTTTCGGCCAACCTTCGATTTAAAATTTGTGGAGATCCATTGAAATTCGAGGGAGAGTGATTAGGAGTTTAGGAAGAGAAGGGTGAGAACCTTACAAGGTGTGAGTTTGTTTTGATTTGGAAGGGTTGGGTTTTTGACCGGTGTATTTGATTTGATATTCGACAAAATCCACTAATATTTGAGGGTTATAGGCTATGGATTCATGGGGAGGGAGATGAGGGGGTTGTGTGGTATAATTTTTGTGGCCATCGGAGCCGGCGCTGTCGTGGACGGCAGAACAACCTTGAATTTAAATGGATAATCAAAGTGATCGGTTGGGATTTGGAGGCTGGGACTTGGGGCATTGGAAAGAGGAGGAGAAGGGGATTGTATTATTGTAGTTGATTGGAGACCGGCCGCAGGCGGTGGCGATTTCCGGCCGGCTGTGGTGAGGCGGAGGGTGGCAGAGAATAAGTACGAGAAGAGTGGCACATGGTCTTTAGGGTTGGCAATATATATTCAGACAATTTTATTTAAATTGAGGTCGAATCTTAGGCCGTTGGATGATAATGAGGGACAGTCGAGATTGATAAAAGCTTAAAACTCTCAAAACAATTTAGTATGTGCATGATACTATGTCGTTTAAGCGTTTATAGGACTGGCGATTGGACCTGGTAAAAGGGTGCATTTGGGCTTTTTTTAGCCGGGTTTGGAGAGGGATTTTGGAGTTTGGACTGGGATTATGAAAGACTGGCGCAATTCGAGTCTCCTAATAGGGAGAGTAAGTTATTTTCAATTTCTTTCTTTTCTTTTTTTATTAATTAATTCCTTTTTTGTTTTTCATTTTTTCAGATTTATTAGGTATGAAAATAAAATAAACACGACCAATTTTAAATTCAATTAAAACTAATTAATTTTTAGAATAGCCTAAATCCTATTTTTTAAAACAAAAAAAAGCAAATGTAAATGTGACTATTTTGTTATTTTTTCCTTATTTATTATAATTTCAAATGCTAATAAACCTAAGAAATTCTAAAATTGGGTCTTAAATTCAAATATACTATTTTTGTATTTTTTATGAATTATATCAATTTAAAATGCAAAAAAATTTTAAAAAACACAAAATCATGCAATTAATTCCTAAAACTACAAATAATAAAAGAAAAATCCTAATTTTAATGAATTCTAGAGGAATATCTCAAGTGAGGCAAAAATCACACGCTCATAGCTGCCCCTTTTTGTTCAGAGAAACGAAGGGTTTCCGGGAAAAGATAAATGAGCAATTGAGAGATTTTTTTTTCTTGCTCGGCATTCCATGAGAAGCATTTTGAAAACTGTCTGACCGAACCTTGCTTCAACGGTTGCATACATATCCTTGTCTACAAAGGAATCAGGTCAGTGTAGTTCTGGAAGTTTTGGTAGCTGGGACTACCAGGAGTAGTAATTTAACTATTGATGCTGCTAATACTACTTGCTGACCTCCATTATACCAATGGAAAATTAAAAGCTGAGCTAGCTATGCCTATCAACTATGAGTTACAAGATTCCTATCTATAAATTTATTGAAGTTTAATCTTGAGCCTTAGCTGATTTTTCTATGGACACCGATCTGAATCTTGATGCTCGTAAGCTATAGGTGCCAGTTCTTTATTCAGCATTTTAGCGGATTTGGCCATGCCGAACTTGTGATTTTGAGTCAAACTTGAATAGTACGCACCTTTCTTTTTCAATCACTTTGAGTTCACTTCTTTTGCTCTTTTCTTTTGGATTAAGATTCACTTTTCCAGTCACCTCGAATTATGCGCCTTGAGGTAAAACCTGTTTGGACAAACAAATGAACGAAATTTTCTACCCTAGGTTTCACTAGGAAAATTTTCTGAGTTATTTTCAACACAAAGCTAAGCTAAAACAATAAAAAGTCAGGATTATTATTCTTTTGGAAAGATTGCCAGGTTATGATGACAGATTGCTAGGTTATGCTGCGAAAAGATGGGTCCCTGTTGGGGATAAGAGTAGGATCTGTTATGCTGGGAATCGAATAAAGAGTCCCCTCTTGGGATGAAAAGGAAAATCCACGGTTTATGCGGGGATAAAATGAAAAAGACTTCTGGGCTATATCGGAGGAATCCACATGTTATACCAGAATAGGAAGAAAAGCTCCTAGGTTATGTCAGGGTTATAGGGAAAAGGCTCATGGGTTATACTAGGGATAGGAAGAAAAGGCTCATGGGTTATACTAGGGAATCCACGAGTTATGCCGGAATAGGGAGAAAACGTCTCCTGGGTTATGCCAGAGGATCCACGGTTTATGCCGGGATAGGAAGAAAAGATCCTGGGTTGTGGTAGGGGATCCATGGGTTATGCTGGGATAGGAAGAAAACGGCTCCTAGTTTATGCCAGGGGAATCCACGGGTTATGCCTGGATGGGAGAAAATGACTTCTGGGTTATGCTAGAGGAATCCACGGGTTATGCCAGGATAGGAAGAAAAGACCCATGGGTTATGCCAGGGAGATCCGCGGGTTATGCCAGATGGGAGGAACTGGGTTATGCCATGGATCCACGGGTTATGCCGGGATGGGAGGAAAAAGGCTCCTGGGTTATGCCACGGGATCCACGGGTTATGCCGGGGAAAGAAGAAAAAAGGTCCTCAGATAATACTGGGGAAAAAAAGAAATAAAAGACCCTTATGTTATGCGGGGATGGGGAGAAAAGAACCCTCAGGTTATGCCGGGAAATGAGAGAAAGGAGTCCTCAGGTTATGCTGGGGAATGAAGGAAAGTACCCTCATGTTATGCTGGGGATAGAAGGAAACTGATCCTCGGGTTATGCAGGGGAGAAAGGAAAAGTACCCTTAGGTTATGCTGGGGAGAAAGGAAAATGACCCTTGGGTTATGTCGGGGAGGTACACAGGTTATAATGGGGACAGCTAAGGAATATGGTCCTAGATTTGGAGGGATGTAGTTAAGGATTGGGGGTCCTATGCTACCATGATTTGTGTGATTCTTCTTTTCTTCTCTTCTTTTATTAAAACAGCAAGAAAGGATGCGAATGAACTTTACCTTTAGTTGATCCTTGTTGCAAAGCTCTTCCTAGCTCCTACGCTTTTCCTTTGGCTGCGTCTGCTATTTGTCCTATTGCTTTGGATTACACCTGTTATAGATTTTAAAACAAAGCACGATTGTTAGTTTGAAATGGTTGTTGGTTTTGTGGCATTGATTGCTTAATCCCGGCCTCGTTTCTACCAGGCTTTGCCTTGTGGGTGGGTCGGAAGAACTCATCCTTCAATTTATTTCTCTTTCGTAGGCCTTAGTTGTTATTACTTTGCCCCAACTTCCATTTTCAGAATCGTTGTGTACCCTGGCTTTTGAAACTTTGTCGAGATAGTTATCCTTTTGGGGCTTGACCTTTCTAACATTATTTTGCCCACGGGGGCATTTGACTATGATTTTCTTTCTTTTAATCCCTTTCTGCTTCCGAATCATCGGCCATCATGGCCAGCCGGGATCGGCTAGATGCGCCCGCTGAGACTGGGTATTTTCTTTAGTCGTTGTCAGGCGAACCCTGTGAAACCAGTCTTTCCATCTTTTCTTTTAGAATAGTCATAGAATTATAGATAAACCAAAAGGGATTTAAGGAAGCAGTATACAAAAACGATTATACGGGTGTAAAGAGAAGCATCCCTTTCGGGGAAGAGAGAAGGACTTACCTAGGGGTGCATGTTGACTTCAAAAATGGACATGACATGCTTCTCGGACTGGATGCATGACCCCTACAACATTTCCAGCTCCCCTCGAACCGTATTTCAACATTTCGATACCAGTGAACTTTGCCCGAACCTTTTGATAGTGATACATCTCCTTTTTGGCCGACAACTCCCTTTGCTAGTTTTTGCCAATCGACCACTCTCATTTCTCTTCCCACCGTCACCCGATAGTGCTCTTTGCGAGTTTTCACTAAACAGACTCTCCCATTTCAATTTCTCTATGTACCAATGCCTTATGGTGCCCGAAGGTTTTTACCGATAAGACTATCTCATATTATTTCTCTCAATTTGAATAGTATCAAATCTCAACAAGGGCGTTTGTCGCTCCCCTGGCTTTGTCAGCCGATTAGAAGGACTTGGGCTAGGTTTTTGGGTAAAAAGGAGTTTGGATGGAACTACAATTTTTGAAATATTTTGGCGGGTTCATGGCCGAACCATTACATCATCTAACCCAGTTTTCAATTTTTGTGGGATTCGGATTTTTGTTTTGGTGTGACTAAACCTCAGGGAGAGGCAGCCTACTTATCCTTTAGGAATCAAGTTAGAAGTAGTTCAGGTATGTTTTCCTAAAGTAATATTGTTTTTTTTTCATTTTCCATCATCTTTTCTCGTTTTCATTTCTTAGGAGAGACTTCCGGGTTCTAAAGAAGGTGATCAAAAAAACGTTACCGGCTCAAAGGGTTTGCGAAGGATTGATAGTCTTTGGGATAGCAGTGAAGAAAGGCCTTCGTCATTTTGACCAGACTGAATCATTGCTGCTGGGTTTCTAGACGTAGTACCTTTTTACTTCATATACATTCACTATTGCCTCAGGATCGTCTCTTCGATGTCACTCGGATATAATGCTCCTTTAGGCAGTATCTTTCTGATAATGTATGGGCCCTTCCAGTTAGGAGCAAAATTTCCTTTAGCTTCCTGATAGTGTGGGAGAATGCGCGTCAGTACCAGTTGTCCAACCTCAAAATTCCCTTGGGCACACTTTCTTGTTGTAAGCAGGGGCCAGTCGTTGTTGGTACAACTTCCCATGACAAACCGCGGCCCTTCATTTTTCTTCGATTAGCGACAATTGTTCCAGCCGAGTCTTGACCCACTCACTATCCTCGATTTCTGCTTCAACAATTATTCGGAGTGAAAGAACTTCTACCTCTGCGGGTATAACAGCTTGAGTTCCATAGACCAATAAGTATGGGGTTGCTCCTAACGATGTGTGCACTGTGGTGCTATATACAAGAAATGCAAAAGGCATCTCTTCATGCCATTGTGTTTAGCTTTGAATCATTTTTCTCAGAATCTTCTTGATGTTCTTTTTAGCTGCTTCGACGGCACCATTGCATTTGGGCTGACAGGTAGTGAAGTTTCTGTGTGTTATCTTGAATTGTTCACATATTTATCCCATCAAATGACTATTCAGTTTGGCCGCATTGTCTGTAATAATAATTGCAGGAATACCGAAGCGGAAAATGAGCTTGGTATGCATAAAGTCTACCACAACTTTCTTGGTGAGTGACTTAAGCGTGATGGCTTCAACCCACTTCGTAAAGTAGTCAATAGCAACCAATACGAATCTATGTCCATTTAAGGCTTTTGGATCGATTGGTCCACTGACGTCCATACCCAGGCAGTGAATGGCCATGGTGCTTACATATGATGTAATTCAGTTGGTGGTGAATCAAATCACCATGCTCCTGACATTGATGATATATCCGAACGAAGCTGAAGTAGTCCTTCTTCATGGTTATCCAGTAGTACACTACTCGAAGTATTTTCTTCGCAGACAAGTACCCGTTCATATGGGGTATGCACACTCCCACGTGTATTTCATGCAAAAAATTTTCGGCTTCCTCGGCTTCATCACATCTTGGCAAGTTGTGGTCCGGGGTCCTATTATACAAGACATCACCGCTCAGAAAGAAACCACTCGCATGTCGTCTGATGGTTCTCTTTTGATCCCCAGTTGCATGCTCGGGAATATTTTTTGTTTTTAGAAATCTCTGTATATCATAATACCATGGCTGAGCGCTGGGTTCTACCTCAGTTGCATTACAGTACCCTTGCCTTTCCCTGATTTGGATCGCCAAGGGATCGATGTCGGCATTTCTGGGGTAAGGCAACATGGAGGCCAAAGTAGCGAGTGCGTCGGCTAACTCATTGTGACAATGAGAAATTTACTTGAACTATATTAACTTGAATCGTTTGCTAAGATCTTCCACATTTTGCCAATAAGTGGTGAGTTTGACATCTCGAGTTTCCCACTCCCCTTGGGCTTTCCTGATAATTAGATCAGAATGCCCCGTGATCAGTTGTTCCTCGACGTCTTGGTCGACAGCCATATTCATGCCCACGATACAAGCTTTGTATTTAGCTGTGTTGTTTGTGCAGAAAAATCGGAGCTGAGCCGTGGCTGGGTATTGTTGACCGATGGGTGAAATTAAGATGGCACCAATTGCTACACTTTTTTCATTTACCGCTCCATCAAATAACATTTTCCAAGCAGTAATGTCTTCAGCTGTTACCTCCACAGCATTCACCTCTTCGTCTGGGAAATAGGTATTCAGTGGTTGGTATTCATCATCATCTGGATTCTTTGCTAAATGACCTACTAATGATTGGGCCTTCATTGCCGTGTGAGTGACGTAGAATATGTCGAACTCGGTGAACAGGATTTGACATTTTTCCAATCTCCCAGTAGGCATAGGTTTTTGGAATATGTACTTCAAAGGATCCAGCCTAGTTATGAGGTAGGTGGTGTGGGCTTGCAGGTAATTCCTCAGTTTCTGAGCCAGCCAAGTTAAGGCACAACAAGTTCTTTCTAACAAGGTGTATTTGGCCTCGTAACTGGTAAACTTCTTGCTCAGGTAGAAGATGGCCTCTTTCTTCTTACCAGTGATATCATGCTGCCCTAGAATGCAACCAAAAGAGTTTTCCAGGACCGTCAGATATAGAAATAATCGCCTTCTTGGTTCCGGCGGGAGCAAGACTGGTGGATTAGACAGATAATCCTTAATCTTATCAAAAGCCTCTTGACACTCATTAGTCCATTTGATTGCTGCATCCTTTTTTTAGCAACTTAAGTATGGGTTCACATGTAAAAGTCAACTGGGCGATGAATCGGCTAATGTATTTCAGTCTCCCCAGCAAGCTCATTACATACTTATTGGGTTTTGGAGGTGGTAGATCTCAAATGGATTTTATCTTTGTTGTATCTAGATCAATGCCCCTCCGGCTAATTATGAACCCCAGAAGTTTTCCCGATGGGACTCAAAATGCCCATTTGGTTGGGTGTAATTTTAAATCGTACTTGCGCAGCCTTTCGAAGAACATTTAGGTCCCGTACATTATCATCTTGAGTCTTGGACTTAATAATCACGTTGTCCACATATACTTCTACCTTCCGATGCATCATGTTATGGAAGATAGTGGTCATAGCTCTCATATACGTTGACCCAACATTCTTTAAACCGAAAGGCATAACCCTGTAGCCATAAGTACCCCAAGGTGTGGTAATGGCAGTTTTCTCGTATCCTCCCCATCAATCAACACCAGGTGATATCCTTCATAGCAATCTACGAAAGACTGTATCTCGTGCTTGTCGTAGTTATCAACAAAGATGTGGATATTGGGTAAAGGGAAGTTATTTTTGGAACTTGCCTTGTTCAAATCTCTGTAATACACACACACTCGGGTTTTCCCATCTTTCTTCGGCACTAGGACTACGTTGTCCAGCCATGTGGAGTACCGGACCACTCGGATTATCACCCGCCTAACTGCTTTGTGATCTTATCTTTGATCTTATCGTTGTTGTTAGGCTTGAACTTTCTCTATTTTTGTTGGACTGGAGGGCATTCGAGGTAAGTAGGCAACTTGTGAACCTCCAAGTCAACATTCAGCCCTGGCATATCGTGGTATGACCAAGAAAACACATCCTTGAATTCAAATAGGAGTTGGATCAGTGCGTCCCGGGTTTTCTCACTCGCGCAGAAGCTCATTTTTATTTCCCTAATTTAATCAGGACCACCCATGTTAACCGGTTTGGTATCGTTTAGATTTGACTTAGGTTTATTTTGAAATGTTCCAGTTCTCGATTGATTTCCCTAAAATCCTCTTCTTCGTCATACTTCGGTTCTTGGTTCATGATTTAACAATTAGGCGGCATGTTTGGATCGGGGCATGAAGTCCACGAGCATGTCATGTTATTTATAGCCGCATTATTAGAATTGAAAGAAATGAATAAAAGAAAATTGCAAGAATCAGAAAGAATAAAAGAATATAGACAATGAAATATTGATTTCATTTCTTTGGAATTGTAAGGTAACAAGGTTTACATTTGGAAAAATTAAAAGGACAAAATACTAAAGGGAAAACATCCGAGTTACACCCTGAGATAACTCGTGATGTAGAAAAGATGGCAAGACAGGACTACAGGGCCTCCCGCCTGATTTGAAATGGCATAGCCTTCCAATTTTGCAATTTGACATCAGGTCCCATGTAAAGCACATCAGCGGTGCTCGAGCCATCTTCAAGATGAACCATGTTGGTTTCATATAGTAGTTTTTTCATAACCCTACATATTTCCTCAATTTCTTCTGCTGTGAGGGTTTCATCTTCATCCTTCTCGCTTTACTTGGGCTTCACAAATGTTTCATACAAGTGTGGCAATGGTCGAGGCAAAGCGCACACATCACGCTTTCTATGATACGCCCATGTTATATCCTATGGTATTGGGTGAAAGCCTAACCTGAAAAACTTTTCTATAGTTGGCAAAGTAATCGGCTCAGCTATCCCTTGTAAAGACCTTTTATTCCCTTCCTCGGCTTGAATCCATATCATATCATTTCTCTTGCCACCATGATTGAGGCATCGGAGAGGAAAGGTTGGAGACAGGGTTTGCCTTGTTCATGCTGATCAACCACCACAAATTCGAAAGCCTGATAGACTATATGCTCACTACCTTCTTTAGCTTCGAGGCAAGGGACGGAGGGATCGCGATAAATTGACTGTTCATCTTCACCATGGACCACGATTTCTTGGTTCTCATGTTCAAATTTCAACATCTGGTGACGAGTAGAAGGCACAGCTCCTACCACATGAATCCATGGCCTTCCCAGGAGGTACTTGTAAGACGTTTCCATATCTAACACTTGAAAGGTTACCTCAAAATCAACTATGCCAATGGTCAAGACCACATCAATCTCTCCAATTGTGTCTCTTTTGATTCCATCGAAAGCTCGAACACATATATTATTCGGGAGAATCCTCTCTGTCCCGATTTCCATTCTCTATAATGTTGAAAGTGTGCATATGGCCACCTAGACCCTCCATCTACCATTACCCATTTGACATAGTAGCCTTCGCATTAGACAGTTAGATGCAGGGATTTGTTGTAGGTGGCTCCTTCAGGAGGCAAGTCATTATTACTAATTGTGATATGATTGACAGCGAAGAATTTTTTCACCATCCTCTCCAATTGTTCCACAGAGGTCTGAGCTTGAACGTAGGCCTCATTGAGAGTTTTGGCTAGTACCTTTTGGTGCTCAGGAGATTCCATCAGCAAGGATAGTAAGGAGACTTGTTCAGGGGACTTCTGAAGCTGGTCCACTATTTCATAGTTCGGCATTTTCATGATTTGAAAGAAAACATCCGCCTCCTCGGAGCTTACTAGCTTCTTGGGTAGGAATCGTCCCTTGGTGGCACTATTTACTTCCTCCATGTCAGAGTATTTCTTCACAGGGTAGCTTTCTTGAGTTTCACCAGAGATTTCTTGGCCTTTATATGTCACCACCATTTCCTGATAGTTCCAAGGGACTGCAGAGGGGTCTGTCATAAGCCTCTGAGGTGCGTGACCAACCACCACGGGCTCACTCAGCCTTGGCGGATTCGTTGGCCCCCGAACCACATAGGTTCATTTGGGCATGTACATGGTCCTGTTCAACTCAAATCTCTTTGGGGGACTCAAAGTCCACTGCTTTTCCCGACGACCCCGTGGGAGATAAAGGATAGTTTCTTTGACAAGTGTAGCCTCAATTTTAGCCTCAATCTTCTTTTTAGTTTTAGGATGCGTGGTTCTATTCTTCCTTTCCTCTTCAACATTATTGGAGGCAACTTTTGGCTTTTTATCTGCGTCGGAAATGACGATTATGGCTTTCAAAGCCGGGTCAAATTGTTTGTCCTCGCAGATCATCCGTATTAGCAGTCTGTTTTTGTGGGCCGGAAACGGGTTGTTAGTCACATTTGGTACATATTCATCCCTTAAATTATTTTCATTTCCTCTATTAGATCTTCTATGGCTTGCTTCAGAGTCCAACAATATATTTTGTGCCATGTACTTCAGCCCTCGAATGATAAGCACACTGGACACCCCATTGGTAGGAAGGCGATTCAGGGTTTTGTCTGTTCGGAGGCATAGGCTGCAATATACCCAACTGGACCAAGTTTTGGTACAAGCTAGAATAGGACTCCCTGATTATCTTAAAGTTTTTCCTTCTGGGTGGCTCCCTGGACGGAAATTATTTTGAGGGGGGCGAAGGTTATAGTGGTTTTGATGGTGAGGCTCGTTTCTCGGAGCCTGGTCCCTGTTGGCTTGCTGCTGCGGTCGTGAAAATGGTTGAGCATTTATAACCGGTAAGGCTGCGGATCATAAGGCATGTCTTAGTGAGGATAATAGTGTTGAGGGAATCTTCCCGAGAACATGGGCCTAGAAGCATGATGCCTTCTCATACCTGATGCTGCCATCGAGGTTTCTTCTTTCTTTTTATTCCTTATGACTCCCCCGCCCCGGCTTGGATGGCCTGGGAGGTTGTGGCTGACTGACTCAAAATCCTTCTCATTTTTAAACCATTTTCTTCCAATTATCAAATCTTGATTGCTTCTGCTAAAGGCTTGCGCATGGCCGACATCATGTTTTGAAAGTAATCAGCTTCTACGGCCTGAAGGAAAACAGTAACCATTTCTATTTAATTCATGGGAGGCTTCACCCTCGATGCATGTTCGCGCCACTTAATAGCATATTCTCCAAAACTCTCTGAAGACTTCTTCTTCTATTTTGCCGAGGAATTCATGTCTGTTGTGATGTCGATATTGTATTGAAATTGCCTTTCAAAATCCCTAACAACATCGTCCTGAATGCTCCATCGCGAGACGTCTTGGTCCATATACAACTTTGAAGTAATGCCTACTAATCTTGCTCCTGAATATTCCATCAACAACTCTTCTATTGCATCAGCTCCACGCAATTGGTTACAATACTTCTGTAGGTTAGAAATAGGGTCGCCATGACCATCATACTTTTCTAACTTTGGAATTTTAAATCCCACGGTTAGGTGCCCATGTGGGAATATGCACAGATCTGTATAAGAAACACTTTTTAGCCAAATCAAGCCCTGCATATTCTTTAATCTCCGTTTGAGGCTCCTCATTCATTTCACAATCTCATCTTGTTCAGGGACTTTGGGAATTTTATCTTGTACTGGTGTAAGCTCGTAGGGTGGTTGAGGATACGTGTCAGTAAGGTATGGAGAAGGCTCAGTTTGGTATGAAGGGGATTGGAATGTAAAGGCCGACAGACCAAACGTGGGTCTTGGCACTCCGGGCTGTGTGGTCGCTCCACATAGGGGAGCCTTAAAGATATTGGGGACTGTGCCAGATGTGAACACCTGAGGTCGGACATTAGATGGTGCTCCAACAAAATTGGCCGGTATGGTGGATTGTCCCAATAAGATGTTTGGATGGCTAATGGAAATAGTTGAAGTACCCCCTAATCATGGGAAAAGATCACGTAATCCAGGGATGGAACTCAGAGGCTCTTTTTCATTTGTCCATGCATCACACATCTCTATGACCCTAAGGCGTAGGATCATGTTTTCCTCGCATGCTGCAGACTCATGGCCGGGATGCCAATAATTGGGCTATCTTATAAGATGGGAATTGCCGGCAAGGTCATTTCAAACAACATTTATGTACTTCCTCTTAATCTGGTAAAATACCGATATGATGATAGCTTACCACAAACCAACCACCGTTTCTAAAAACATTAGCTCGATCACGATAGAACCAAACAGTTAGTTTGAGACAGATAACATATAGAGAATCACACATTATGGTGTGATGCACCTACACAGTTAATGAATGTCTGCATGTTTTCAATGGTTACATGTGTCGTCTCGGCTTTTCAATTTCATTTTTCTTTTTCTTTCCACTCTTTGTTTTTCTTTCTTTTCACTCTTTTGTTTTTCTTCCTCTCTGGTTCTTCTTTTAGTTTCTTCCCTCTTTTATTTTCCTCTTAGGGCTTTCCTTTTCTTTCTTTTTTCTTTTCTTTTATTTTTGTTGCCTTTCTTTCATTTTTTAGGGTTGCAGCCGAATTCTATGAAGATTGCCTACATATCATGCCCCGCATGAATCAGACCAAGCGTAGTTCATGTAGATAAATGCAAAAGTAAGGAGAAATTTTTTGGGATGTTCAAATTTTCATTAATAAAAATTCCGATTACAAAGATGCTAAATTATATTCTTTACTTTTAAGGAAAATTACAAAAAAAAACTTGAAATGACAGAATACGGACTCGATACTAAAACAAGGTGAGGAGTACATTAAAGCTTCAAATCCTTGGGCCCGCTGGGCATCACTCGGCGTCGCCGCGGGCCAACATAAAAGACCTTTTTGTAACTGCTCCGATTCATTATCCACCTGATGAACGAATATCATTACCATAGCAAAGAAAGTGGCATGACCCATTTGATCACTGGCCTGACATTTCATATAGATATAATCTACGATGCCTCTTATTCTTTCCCTGATGCGGACCTTTACTTGGAGTATTCGGCTTATCTGTTGGTTACGATCTTCTATCATCTGGGAGTCACGAAAGTGATGATCTCGCAAAAGCCTTATTTCCTTTTCCATGTCGGCGATTAGCCTATTGCATTGGTTCCTCTCCGCCTGAAATTCTTTATCCTGTCGGGCTGCTTTATCTTCAAAGGCATTCATTTTCCTCCTCTACTAGCAATTGTCCCCTCATATCTCCTATTCGTTTGCTGCACAAACTGGGCTCTTTCCTCCGTCTTTTTTGCCCACTATGCCCGAATTTTGCCATGTTCCCTTCTTATTTCTCCAATTCATCCTAGCAATATATGGCTTGTTTCTTTAGACCTTTTATCAGTCTCTCATCGGACCGGCTTCTCTCTTGGTTTTTAGCATCAATTCTCATTGGTTGGATTTGGGCCTTGAGGGCTTCATTCTCTTGTGTCAACTTCTTTTTGTCACCTTTATCGGCCATGGTTTGCAAGCTGTTTTCAAACTGGAGATCCTGAACTTGTTTTTACAATGTTCCTATTCGTGCCCTGTACTCCTTTCTTTAGCTAACCAGTCCCATTGCACCTGCGCTTTGTCAGTGAAATGTTGACCATGAGGTCTATTGGCGGGCCTTTCAGGAATTTGAAACCTTTTGCCTAACCAAACCAAGTAATTGGGGTCTACTTCACCCTTAGCCCGATCCTGCACTATGATTTTGGGCTCCAGGTATCTGGATTCATTCAATATCTGGAGAATCTTTCCTTCTCGGAAGGTAGCTTTCGGACCTAATTCGTTGACTTGTTTACTAAAATCTTCATCATCGTAGACGCTTTGGAATCTTCCTAGCTGTCGCAGGACTCGGTAAGGAGCATACGATTGGATGGTACGAATGCCCATTAAAAGAATATAAGGCACTTTTACTGATGTGTATGCAACCTTAATAGCGGGAAGCCATCCGAAAGCCCATTCAATTTCATCCACTGTCAAAGATATCAAGCATGACAACCAACCCTCGGTGCCCTTGGGGAACGCAATACCTGTAACCCGAATCTCAAATTCTTCGATGCAACTCAACCCATTCGGACCATAATTAATGTAGCCCGTGCGATAACACAGGTGTTCTTGGATCCACAATTATAGCAATAGACTGCAGCCCTGAAAGAATCCCATACCCTCTCAGCACATGGTTAAGGCTCGATACATTTCCTCCACAATCAAAGGAACCACTATGCTAGTAGGCTTCTTTATGGCAACATCTAATATTCCTACAAGGGAAATGTCTATATGCCCTATTTTTTTTTTGGACAAACCACGAATCCATGGAAAGCTACAATGAATGCCAATCCTTACGGGGCCTCCCATTTATCTTTGTTCTAGGCATGTGTCAAACCGATAATGGGCTCCTCAAAACCTTTCGGGTTGACAACAAGTCCAAGAATTGGTGGATAGTGATCGGCCTCTGTGCCAATGGATATCTACTCCTATGGTTCCCGCTAAGACCCATATATCCCGCAATCTCCTCTAGTGTGGGTGTAAGCTCAAAGTTTGAGAATCGGAACACATTATAGGTTGGATCCCAGAATGGTAGCAATGACTCAATAATATCGGTTCTTCTTTTGATGTTTAACAATCCGACGAGACAGCCCAAAATCTTGATCACTGTTTCTTTGCTACCTTTTCCCAATACATTCCACCACATTTGGAGTTGCAAAGGGATCTCACTCAGGACAGAGAAGGGTTTGATGTCAGAGGTATTCATCCTGCACATTTATTTAAAAGGGATTTATTAATTTATTTTTCAACTAAAATAGAAAAATGGCTATTTTTATAAAGATTCTTTATTTAGGAAAACAAAGACTTGGCTTGTCGATATGGCTTTCAGCACTTATGGAAGGAAGATTTTAAGGTTGTGCCCGCAAACCATTGAAAAATGCCTCAGGGCGGCTGTTCTTGCAAAAACAGCCTTTCGGCGTCGTTTTGGGGATATTCGGCTTGTGCTAACAAGAACGGCATTACCCGATTTATTTAGGACAACAATTAAAACTATTAAATTTTTTTCGCTATATTTACAAAAGGGAGGTTGGACCCGATGAGGGGTTGCCTACGTATCTCACACCCGGTGAGAATCAAACTAGCATAGTTCAGGCAAAATATTTTGTCAAACAAAATTTTCTCTTATTTTTTTTTAAAAAAAAATCCGGCAGCATTTCGGCGCTATTTAAACATTGGTTTTATGAAACAAGTGGTTACTATCATTTAGCCCTAATGCTGCTATTTTCTCAATTTTTTCTCTTTGTCCGCCAGCCGGTCAACATGCAAGTCCAAAGAAAATAATGCACAAGTAGCAGGTAAGATGCATCAGGATGGTCTTTTCATTTTGAGTGACCTGTCCTAGACGGACCCAACCCCTATGTTGAATCCTCTAAGTCAAATGCACCTGATACAAACAAAGCTTCCTAGATCCTCCATGAGGTTTTGTTATACTAGGTTTCAACCCTGGGTTTATTGTTCTAGACCTGGCTTACCCGAGCGGACAACTCGATCGGGGGGGGGGGGGTAGCGTACCAGGGATACAGAAGCTCCGTCGGCTTAAGCAGCTTGAACAAACCTCGTTCTAAGTGGGAAACGACTCTAAATAGAAGAGAAGTCATACGAAGTGCACCCTTCTCCATTTATAGAAACCATTAAAGAGGCCCACACAATTTATGGATTTTTTTTGCGTGGCGCACCTCGTTTTATTATGTAATGGCCAATCTAAATCCAAATAGGATTTTCTATGGTGTTTGTCGCTAAAGGACCTAGTTAATCAAAATTGGAAAACATGGGCTTGAAGTTCAAGTCCGGGTTCAAACAAGAGGGAAATACCTCTTGATTTGAATTCGCTACTTAACGTAATGCCCATATTTAAACAAATATTTTTAAACATTAATTTGGCAGCTTGACCGGTGAGGGTAAATTATTAAGCCACTTGGTCTAAGCCCTAAAATACATTCGATTTCTAAGATTGGGCCTCAACATCAGCCTAGCAGTGCCATATCAATCCTGGAATTAACAAAATCCCAAAACTGCCTAAGATGCAATGAGACCATGAAATTGGTCTAATTTCATAACCAAAATGTCATGGGCTTAATTGAAACTGATACCAGCAACCCACGAGTTAAATAATTCCTTATTTACCAGACTTAATCACATTTTAATTCGAATTAAGATGAGCTTTATTTACAATGCAATTTAAACACAAATGGGGGACTAATACTTGATCGAAAGCCCTGATATTTATTTAGATTTCATTCATGCACATCATTAACATTATAGATTCGAAATGGAATTCTAATACTGATCATAGGCTAAATATATCATCAACATTATAGATTCTAAGTAATTCTAATACTGAAGTTTAAAACACTACTATTTCAACGATTTAAATTGAATTTAGCTACAACTAGCATATCACTCACAATGTTCGTATAGGTCTGAAAATAATCGTCCCTACAGTCCAACAAGTGATAATGCTAACAAACTAGTTACTGGTATAATAATTACATGTTTCAATCTACGTCAACTACTAGATGATGAAGAGGAATGACAAAACTGCAGCAAACTAATTAAAACAAAGCTGAATAGGAGAAGTCATCAGTCTTCATTCCACTCTTAAATCGTGTTATACAGCAGAGCATGAGCAGGAGAAGTACCCGAGTCAAGGAAAAATAAAGCACAAATTAGTAGGTAATCAGGAAACAATAACAACAACAAATCCACCCAGCAAATGCAGCAATGAAACCAAACTCGAAACTAGGAGCAAACAAAGAGTTTTTCTCAAAATAAACAAGGATCCACACAACATTAACACAAATGATTCCAGGATAAGTTCAAAAGTGGTTGATGCTAATGGAACATTAGTTTTTGTCTCTTTTTCTTCTTTTTTTTTGTTTTCTAGTTTTCATCAGATTTCCTAGAATCGGATCTACTACTTTGATTTTTGCTCTTGTATTTGCGTCTGATTCGGAATGATTTATAGAGGGTTTTTCCAATGCCTTTTTAATCAAGATATCTATACCTTTATAGGCAAGTAATCTAGGGCAAAGTTTTAGCTTTTACTTTACGTTTAATCTTTTAGTTTTCCATTTCATACAATCAGTCCCTCTTTATTTTTTGCTTTTAGTTTAGGTCACCTTAAACATCTGAATTGTTTACCAAGTTTTTCCACTCAACTAACTGAAATTTCACTAGAGACCCTCACTAGAAGCTTCTTAACTTGTTATAATATATTCCCTATCCCTTAAATTCCTAAACTACCCTTCATTCGATCTAAATTTACCAAGAATGAACAGTAAAATGACCCCCCAAACCTCTTTTAACCCTAGTTCGAAGTGACTATAGGTAACTAAACACTCAACTAAATCCATCCAATCTTGAAATTTAATCAAAATTTTATAGATTTTGTTGAACCTAATTTAAATCTAATTAATAAGAGTTATGAGGCTAAGTGTATCATTAAAACAGTAGACAATTAATTGAAATAAAATGACATACCATATGGAAATAGTAATATCCAAAATTAATCCTCAACCATTCAATTTAAACCACTCAAACATGTTATTCATGAATCAACACAGAACGACTCAAGAGAACAACAATCAAGCTTGACTAATCATAACTCAAAAATCTAGAAATCTAGTTACTCAAACCGACACAAGGAACCACTCATAGCAGGTAATCAGTGATGTCCTAGAATTGAAATTAAATAGAGGAGCAGGAAGCGGAGTAACCCTACCCCAAAATTCTAAATGAAAAATAACAAAGGGTAACTAAGATCACTAACGACATATGAAAGAACTAGCACAAAAAAAAAAAACAAATACAACACCAAGGCAAAGGAACAAGAAATTGAAGAAGGAGACATAACTTACTGACAGTAATGCAATCCGCATGTAGGACTAAACGGATTAAAACTGTCCTTAATTATGTGTTTCCTTGAGAAAACATCAGATTAAGGACAAGCATGGCCCAACACCCATGAATCCCTGAGCTTCTAGGATTTTCGGGCAAACTTCGTTTCAAATTTGGGGAGATCCATAAACATTCGAGGTGGGGTGATTAGGGGTTTAGGAAGAGGAGGGTGAGAACAGTACAGGGTATGAGTTTTTTTGGATTTGCAAGGGCTGGGTTTTTGACCGGGGTCTCTGATTTGATATTCGAAAATATTTGAGGGTTACAGGCTATGGATTCATGGAGAGGGAGACGAGGGGCTTTTGTGGTGTAATTTTGGTGGCCATCAGAGCCGGCGCTGCCGTGGACGGCGGAATAGCCTTTAATATAAATTGATATTCGAAGTGATCAGTTGGGATATGGAGGCTGGGACTTAGGGCATCAGAAATAGGAGGAGAATGGGATTCAGGGGTGTATTTTTGGGGTTAATTGGAGACCAGCCACCGACTGCAGTGATTTCTGGCGGCGGCGGGCAGGTAGAGGGTGGCGGAGAATAAGTACGAGGAGGATGACACACTGTCTCTAGGTTTAAATATATATATATATATATATATATATATATATATATATATAGTTTTATTTAATTTGAGGTCGAATTTTGGGCCGTTGGATGATAATGAGGGACGACCGAGATCGATAATAGCTTAAAAATCTTAAAACGACGTAGTATTGGCATGATACTATGTCGTTTAAGCGTTTATGGGACTGGCAAATTGGACCGGGTGAACGGGTGCATTTGGGCAGTTTGTTGCCGGGTTTGGAGATGGATTTTTGGGTTTGGGTTGGGATTATGCAAGACTGGCCCAATTCGAGTCTCCTAATAGGGAGACAGTTATTTTAAATTTCTTTTTTTCCTTTTTTTATTATCTGGTTCCTTTTAAAAAAAAAAATTTATTGAGTAAGAAAAAAAATAAACTAGGCCAATTTTAAACTAAATTAGAACTAATTAATTTTTAGAATAGCCTAAATCCTATTTTTTAAAAGAAAACTAAGCAAATGTAAACATGAAAAGTTTTGTTATTTTTACTATTTTTGTTATAATGTCAAATGCTAATAAACCTAAGAAAATATAAGAATGGGTCCTAAATGCACATGTATTATTTTTGTATTTTTTATGAATTATATCAACTTAAAATGCAAAAATAATACAAACAAACACAAAATCACATAATTAATTCCTAAAAATACAAATAATTAAAAAAAATCCTAATTTTAATGAATTATATATAAATATTTCAAGCGAGGAAAAAATCACATGCTCGCAGCGTATATGCGATATGACGAGTGCATATGCTTTTTCAAGGATTAGAGTATGCGCAATTGGGCTATTTACTTCCACGTCTTCATTTATTCCATGTTATCACATATTGCGTACTTTAATTGCTCTATGTTCTTACTTATTATTCATTCATTAGTCTTTATTTTTTATTAAAATGTTACGTGTTTCGATTTATTCATTTAACACTCAATATATGTTTTCCTGGTATCTGTTCCTACTTGTATTAATTGTATTTTTTGCGTTGCCTCATGTTTTAATTGCTTTTAGTATCCTGATAATACTTTATGCACTTTAGTACATTATTTGGTTTATGTGATCCATTTAGCTTTTAGTTTAATGTTTTCCCAAGGTTTGGGATTATGAGGTATTGGATATTCTCCGTTTGTGCTAGTAGTTCCTTAATATTCCACTCATATTATTTCACTTTGCTTTGAGATTTCAAAACTAGTGGTTTTAATTTTATATTTTAATGATTGATATTGGTAATAGGTTATGCACGCAATAATATTAAAATCAATTGATATTGGTATCAAGTTGCACAATACAATAGACGATGACATGATATAATATTAAGATTAGGTTGTACATTGTAACAATTATTATATTAATTATTGGGATTAGGTTGCACGCTGCAATAGCTATTGTGTTTAGCATTGGGATCGGGTTGCACGGGATAACAGAGTTTATGTGTTTTTAAGTTTTATGGCTTTAGAATGTATTCTCAGTATTGTGATATAAGACTTGATATCATATTATTCTGGAGCCCTTTGGTAGTTGCCTTTGGGTCTGTCTATATGAGTTTTCTACTTTTTCTGCATTCTGTTATTGTTACGCATACATATTTATTGTGAGCGTCTTGTTATAGCCTCGTCATTACTTCATTGAGGTTTTGCTCGACACTTCAGAGTATATGGGATCGGTTTTACTCATGCTATACTTTGAACTTCTTGTGCATATCCTGGAGTTGGTCTTAGTGGCGTGTAGCGGAGACTGCTCGAATTCAAGTGCTATAGGAGACTTGAGATAGATTTTCTAGACGCCCGTCGTCCCTGAAGTCCCCTGCTACCTAATTTTCATTGTTTATTTTATTTCAAATAGATGTATTTCATTCAGTTTGTTGTATTCTAGTTGTTTGTCTACCCGTGACTCCAGATTGCTTGGATATGTTTATATTGCACTAAGTTTGCATTTGTCACATCCATTTCAAACTATTGTATTTCAAATATTTAATGTTCTGTTTTAAAATTTTAAAAATGGTAAATTTATTTGCTAGCGTTGACTAGCAAATGAATATTGAGCGCCATCGCCACCCTCCGGTTGAGATTTCGGGTTGTGACACCCAAGTAGTGATGAGATTCATTTTATGTGATACTCACAAAAAAAAAAGATAACCTATGCAATATAAAAAACATGCAACAAGAATATAACAAGATGAAATATCATCGACTTATAAAATAGAGAGGCATCAACTCAACATGTGTAAATGAAACTTGTCAATCGATTTTATCAAAAAATAACAATGGCATACAAAAGAATGTTAGAATTCCACATAGAAACATATAAAATTCATAACAAAACATGAAGGATTAACTTGCATGGCCAAGCTTCCCCCTTTATACCCCACCAACTATCATCTACCTCTACAATGGAATACACCAACATCAGTCAATGTACCACAATCTGCATGTACACCATCAAGGAAGAAACATATTCACACGATGCACGACAATGAGTTTGTACAATTAAAGTAATAATATCATTATGATCACACTGCAAATACCTCGTACCACAATAATAAAAATATCATCACAACTGCATGGTTAAGATCTTGAGTCTCAACAATAACAATATCGTCATAAAGGTAAGGCAAAGACCTCGTACCACAACATCATCACACTATAATATCCGCACAGAAGAGACTTTGAGCCTACACCAAATCAATACGCTCAACTTACCCATATGTTTCATATTCATAACAATCAAATATACAAACTTATCATCAAAGAGGCATATGCTCACAGTTCATCAATAAGGTGCACATGGACATAATAACAATAAATTGCGGATGTATGCTCGAGATGTGAAACTTGTCTACGGCTAAATACACCTAGAAAAAATTTCACAAATGCTCATTTTCGCTAATTAAGAGATAATAATAAAAAACATTATCTATAGCGTAAAAAGATAAGCTCGCATAAGACATACAAAGGGTTACACATGTATCATAGAGAGTACACAATCAAATTAAGGAATAATAGAAGCCTAACGTCTAATTTGGTGAAGTGTCATATGTAGAACCCGCATATACACTCGTTACCTCGCATATACGTTGCTTTGTGCAAATTACAAGTGGACAAATAAATTCCAATCCTAATGGTCATTCTCTCACACAAAATTAGGCAAGAAAATACCTTAACAGACCAAATAAACCATCTAGAATAGCCTTTATACTGCAAAGCACCTTCGACCTCCTCGAAACCAGTCAAAAATCACTCATTTACGTCAAACAAGCCTATAGGAATCAATTCTAAAAAATAAAGCTTCACTCTGTAATCAAATCCTAAAAAGTCAATAGAAGTCAATCATGCACACATGGTCAAAACCATAGAGAAGGGGTAGATTGTGATTTCCCATAAACTCACGAGTTCAAATATATTTTAGATTCCAAAAGAAAGAGCATATCATATCTCAAAATCCTTGTTTTCACTCTCTTAAGTTGTAAAAAAAGTCCTAAATTAACCTCAAATTTCCATATTTTGGATGTTAAAAATATATATCGAATCCTGAGATAATATCAAAAATTTATAGAAATCACTTATCCTAAATCCTTGTATGAAAATCTCCAAGCTAAGATCGCCCTCTCCAAAATGTAAATGAATGGGCCAAAATTCCAAAGTTTATCACATAAATACATAGCCCAGGTACACTTTGCTAATGCGGCACGTGCCACGCATGCATGAAGCATAATAGCTTCTGGCTAGAAAAATACTCTTAGCGTTCACTGTACCACCATCGCGGATGTAACGAACACTTGCCTATATAAGAAGATCACGACCAAGTTATCGCAAATGTGAAGGCCAATCGTGCAGCTCCCAGCTTTAGATCATGAATGCAATCCTCCTGGCATGAATGAGAAGAGCAAGTCAACAAACCTTCATGTACGTGACCCCGTAAAAACAGATGCAGAGAATAAAAGTGGTCCAACACCAAATTCTTCATCGAAAGTGTGAGTCTCCTCTTCCGACCACAATGAACACCAGACAACAGAAAAATCAACAAACTTCAAATTTATTCCAGATGGTGCGAATTTAGTATGGGACTCCGTCTAAACATACTAACAAGTCCATAAACACTACTCCCACCAAACAAAAACCTCCAATCACGTACAATATTTCACATCAATGAATGCAAGATCAAATCAAAACTTGAACTTCACTTCTGTTCAAAAACATTCAAACTTCCAACCAAACATCCCATTAAAGAATAACTAATTTGAATCATATTTAAACTTTGAACACAAATTCAAATGGAAAAACAAACCTATTCCAAGTTCTAAAACAATATTCTAAATGTGATATCATCAAAGTCAACTTTTGATTAAACTATGAACTCTTCAAACTTTTAAATTACAGACTTCCGACAAAAACAGACGAAACACCCAAGGAATGACAGGACATTTGAAGCTGTTGGATGCTAAATTAATTAAACTAGAGCTATGTTGTGAAAAATTTAGTTCATATATAGAGCTAATTGTAAGGTGGCATGTCATGATACGTGGGTTGGTCAAAAGATGATAGCTGGCATAGAAGAGACACAAGCTTCAATAGGCACGGGTAGAAATTCAAGATAAACAGAAAATATAGGTGCTTGAACCACTTTAAATTCGAATGTCGTATTGAGAGGGTAAATCTGATAGTAAAAGGGGTATGGATACACATTGTCAGTAATTAGTAGGTATTAAATACAGATAACGTTAGGAAATCTGTATTGAATCAAGTATATTTACCAATTAAAATGTTATATTAAATGTCATTAATTGTCAATAATGACTATATTATGATAGAAACAAAACATACTACCTAGAAATAGTTATAAAATGAGAATGCTGATCATTTGTTAAACCACAAAATTCAATTGGAAGATATTAATTCATTTTTCTTTATATCTAGCTGTTATTTATCAACTATTCTTATTTCTACTTGATTATTAGAAGCCCGAGTTCTTCTAAAATGAGCTTCGGCCAAAATTTCAATTTTTGGTTAAACAAACTGGTTCTGCTAATAGGAATCTGGTAATATAATTTTTCCTAAATTAACCCTTTTTATCAAATCAATCATGTCAAATGTCAATGAGAACAATCAAAGACAATGCAAACTCCAAGAGAATCCATAAGATGATCGTATCCCGATCCGTTCCCCACTAAACTCTCCTCAACATTCTCGAGAGAGAACTCTTAACGGATCTCAATCAGATGGAAATAAACAATTGGAAAACAAGGAGGCATTAAAAGAAGCTTTACAAAAGTTAATCGCTCTACAGGTCAGCAAGCTCTTAAGGCATTCACTAATTAATTGCTGGTTGCACCACTAACACTAACTCCGAAAATAATACTTTGGAAAACCCTCGTTTTGGGCTCATTGATTCACATAGTGGTCGAACTCCCAGAGAGTTTCGTGATGGAGAACCAGGTAACATAGTCCATTCTTATTTACAAAACATAGCATTAACCTTGCAAAAATAGCTCTAGGAACAAAGCAACCGCATAGAGAAAATACCCGGAGTGCAACCTATAATCAAAGGAATAGATATGGACAAATATCCACAACAACCTTGGAAGCCAAATGATGCTCTCTATCAATTTCGAAGAAATTCAAGATGCGTGATATTCCAAATTTTGATGGAATCTCTAATCCACGAGACCACATGATTGCATTCACAACTGGAGTAAAGGGAAATAATTTGACCAAACAAGAAATTGAATCAGTATTGGTAAAAAAATTTAGTGAAACCCTTGCCAAGGGTGCTTTAACATGACATTCTCTTTTACCAGAAAATTCAATAAATTCACTTGTTGAGTTTGCCGATTCATTTATCAAAGCACACTAAGGAGCTCAAAAAGTCTAAAAAGAATGGAGGATATTTTCAAAATTAAGCAAAGAGATTCAGAGTTTCTTAGAGAGTTCATAGATGGATTCCAGCATAAAAGTATGTTGTTGCCACATGTACCTAATAACTAGACAGCTATGTCTTTTGCTAGTAATTTGAATCGGAAAAGCTCAGAACCCACTAGACGACTCAAGGAATGTCTACGTGAATTTCCAGTGACAACCCTGAATGATGTTTAAAACAGATACAGAAGGAAGCTAAGGATAGAAGAAAACACCATCTCTAGGTCTCAAAAAGAGGAGAAGGTGAGTTTGAGACGCGCTGGCATCGAAAGATGGTCCGATAAAAATAGATACGAATCCTACATAGGCCTAGTAGGAAAAGACTCTTGTTCAAAGCAGGAAAATTCAAGGTATGATCATAGATCAAGAAATGGAGAGTCGGGTTAATCATCAAGGTTTGGAAACGATCGAAACACACAGGAGATGAAAGATGATGATAAAAGCTTGAAGGCACGATTTGGCGATTACAATTTAATACAAGCACTTTAGAGTTAGTAGAAGTACAAAGAAGCATGGGTGATGAGATGCGATGGAAAAAGGAAATGAGATCAAATCCTAATGGGCGTAATCTTGATCACTGGTGTGAGTTTCAAAATGATCATGGTCATAAAATTGTATATTGTAGATTGCTATAAGGTTAATTAGACCATTTATTAAAGCAAGGTTATCTTACTGAACTATTTAGTGAAAATGTTAAGCAGGCATACATGAATAAAAGATAGGATCCCCCAAAACCTCTTTCTATAAAAAGGACGATTAATGTAATATGCGAGGGAAAAGAAATTAATGGCGTGACATATACATCAGCCAAGAAAATTTCTAAATTTACAGTTACACACGGAAAGTGGTTTTGACCTTTTTTGGCTGAAGAAAGTATTATATTTGATGATACAAATATAGACGGCGTGTTAACTTACACACTGATGATCTCCTAATATCTCTACTTGTACATGATACCAATGTGAAACGAGTTTTGATTGCTCACTGTAGTCCTGTGAACATCATTTTGCTAAGAGTATCAAAAAAGATGCAAGCTGAAGATAAGCCAGACCTAAGGCACACACGTTATCTGGGTTTGACAATTCAAGCAACATAACAAAAGGGGAAGTAGTTTATCAGGAAGGTGGGCCTCGTTCAGGATCTTCATTAATGCTCTACAGTGCTCGCATGAATGGATCAAGAATGATAACAACGAGATTTGAGCAGGCATCTTTCTCAGTTGTTTAAGAATAGAGTAGTCCTGCATTTTCATCTTCTTCAGATATACTTCCTCCTCACCCACAGTTTTCTTTACCAAAACTGAGTTATCCTTGGTGGGTTTTGATTTTCTCTTTTCTTCGAGGGCGAAGCACCTCTCCGATTGGATCAATCCATGATTCTCACAAAACTATGCTCTAACCTCTTTCCCTTTGTAGGTCACTGTTACTCGGTCATAATTCCAAGGTACGACCTTGCTGCTGATCATTTGTAAATGAGGTACAAGTTTGATAATGACAGGCTATGAACGATCGCCTTCCTCGACAACCACAGGCTTGCTCGCTACCCCCGGTACTACTAATTTTGCGTTTTCAAATTTCAACGTACCATCTTTCGAGGATTCCTTCCTGGCTACCACAAAAGGCTCACTGCTTGCTGCACTCAACTTGAGCGTTGACATCTCATTTGTTAAATTCTCAACCATCTTTTGCTCACTGGCTCAAATCATCATGATAGCTTATGAAGGCTTCTTGGGCTCTCCCTCTCTGTGCACTATCTAAATCATATTTGTATGTTGATGAGCATGCAACGTGTTTTAATTAATATTGGGTGCTTCCAGACTTTGCACCTCAATCTAATGTGAATCATTAAGTTGTTGAATACCACATTTTAGATGCAAACATTTCTCTGTATCGTGTCCAAGGGCACCAGTACAATACTCACAACTGACAAAATTGTCCAAATTACTCGGAGGAAGATTTTCAAATTTTGCTTCAATCCGCCACAACATATCTAGCTGACTCAATCTGTGGAATAAGCTGGTATATGATTGCTGAATAGCTCGTAATCTTGTTGGATTTGAGTCAATCTTCGACCATACTCCCCATTTCACTAACTTATTGAAGGATTTACCCACTCCCGATACTAGAGGACCAAAATATGTTGTCTCCAAATATTTCAAGAAGTAATTTACCATTTCACTTCCCTTCATTGGCGGGTTGACCCTCGCTACATGCTCCCTCATAGGGAAGCGATATTCTCTGAAGCTCTCATTGTGATTCTTTTCCAGTTTAGTCAAGTACAAACGATCCGGGATAATTTCAAGATTGTACTGAAAATGGCAAGCGAATGATTGTGCTAGATCGTCCCATGTATACCACTGAGCATGATCTTGCCGGATGTACCATTCTAGCACTGAACCACTTAAACTTTGACTGGAGTAAGCCATTAGCAATTAATCCTTTCCGCCTGCCCCTCTCATCTTGCTGCAGAAACCCTTAAGTGTGCCACCGGATCACCATGTCCATCATATAAGTCAAACTTGGGCATCTTAAAGCTCGAAGGAAATCGTACATCTGTGGAAGACAAAAGTCTTTATATGCCACAGTCACCTGCTCACCTAATCCTAGCATATCTCTGAATTATTGCTCTAGACTTTTGACTCACTAAAACACCTACTCTTGCTTGGGGTTTTTGACTTGTTTTCCAGCCTCAACAGGTATTTCAAAACGGGGAGCGTAAGAGTAGAAGTTGTACCCTGGTATTGTGGGTAGCTGGGGAAGCTTGGGGGTAGATCAGTGGTAGGGTGGTCATGTGGCTGGGCTAATGGTGGGATGAAGGTCGGGTTAGCAGGATAAGCTGGTGGTGGCTGACCTCTCACCCATGCCTAGTACATTTGAACCATTTGATACTTCAGTTGGTACATATCTTATTTCATTGCGTTAACATCAAACTCTTTTACCTATTTATAGGGATCAATAATACTTTGCGTCGGTTTCTTGGTTGGCAATAGTTAGCTCGCTTTTGGGTCGAGTGTTATAAGAGTGGATTGCCAAAATGCCGCAAAAACTAACCACCTGTCTGAAATGGATAAAAAAAAACCAAAACTTGTTAATGGTTAGGCTTCAACACATATGTATCTACATATTCGGGGATGAATGGATTGGCTGCTTGCATCAACTTTTATCTTACGCCCCTTTCCTTTTCCCTCTTGTTTTCTTCTTCTTCTTCTTCCCCTTTCTTTTGCTCATCTTGTATTGCCTACCTTCTTTTGTTTAATTATTGTCTTCCTTATTTTCCCGTTATTTCTTTATTGATTTTCTCTTTTCATTTTTTTCTCTTATTTTGGTAATGGTCGAATCTTATGGAGATTGCCTACGTATCATGACACTGCATAAATCAGACCGAGTTTCGTTCTAGCAAATAAATATAGAAAATATTTTGGAAATTTTTTCGTTTTCATAAAATAAAACACCTTGATTATAGCTACTAATAGACTTTTGTAAAATAAATCAACATACTCCGACTCAAACAAAACCAACAGAGTCTGACAAGAAAATAAAAACAACTGACTTGATAACCTACTACATACTCAAAATAAGAGAAATACAGCCTTCACAAATGGACCAACAGGTTTGATAATCATGAATACCTTAATGCTTCTAATTCTCCTAGGCCCTGCAGGACATCATTCGGTCTTGCTACAGGCCTGTGTGCTAAATCCCCTTGGAGGTGGTGAAGGTCTTCCATCACTTGAAAAAGATGGTCATTCCAGTGGCAAAAAACATAGATCTTATCATATCTTCACAATGGCTACACTTTACGGTGATGTAATCAGCGATCATCCATACCCTCTCTCTTGTAAAACCCTTTTCTAGCAACAATTGCGAAATCTGCTAGGCCCTGGACTCTAATGTTTATTTGCCTACATGATTCGGTTCTTGGAGTTGTTGTGAATCTCTCCCTAACTATGCTATTGTTGTGTAACAATGCTCTCTTTCAGCCTTGATGTCCTTATCTTAGTTGACAATTTTCTTTCCCCATTCTCTGCCGTAGCTTTTAAGCTATTCTCAAATTTAAGTTATTTGACTTGCTTTTCAAATTTCTCTATTGTGGCCCTGTATTCGTTTTCCTGGGCTAACCAATTCCATTGTCTTGTGACGCCTCGGCAAACTGATGAAGATGTGGCCACTTAATCGGTCTATCAAACTCCACTTCCTTTTTATACCAAGCCAGGTACCCTGGTGCAAACTCGCCTTTAGATAAGTCTCTTACTCGAGTGTCCCTGTTAAGTAATGACATTCGCTTAAAATGTGGCGGGCTGCAGCTTCGTGAAACCAACCATTGGGCCCGATCTCAACCACATGGCGACTAATTTCTTCATCCATGGGAATTATTTGGCATTTCCTTAACGGTATCAGCACCCTGCACGGAGCATATGTTTGGATACTTCGGAGGCCCATTAGAAGGAAATAAGGCCTGATAGCTGGCATATATATAATTTCATCAATGGGGAGCCACCCAAAAGTACACTTTATTTGACTTGCACTTATGGTCCGGAGATATGATAGCCGTTCTGTGACCCCCTCTTGAAACATGAACCCATCAACTCTGGTATAAAATTCATCTATGTAGCTATTTTTGACCCATAACTCATGAATTGAGGTCGATGACACGGGTGTTCCATCATCTACATCTGTAATGACAGATTAAATCCTTCAACATGAGGTGCTTTTGGCTTGAGTGAGCAAAGTGCTGAAAACCCCTACTATCCATATGTTAATATTCCCGTCTTTCCGTGGAATCACCAAAAGGCCAAAGAAAAATACCATAAATGCGAAACACCGGTGTTCTTCCTATTTGAATCGGTTTCCCTTGCTACAAATTTTATTTTCCGGGTCGTTGAACCGCCTATGTGCCTATACCTTTGGTATATAAAATGTGGAGTATAAAAACCCGCTGATAGATCTGGATTATGAAACCCCCTGCTTATTTTCAATGAGTCGAAGAATTTGTGCACAGCGACGGCCCTTGGCGCAATCAAATACTAATGTCTCAAAGAAATTTTGGGGACCCCGAGGTATCCGGTTATTTCTTCCAGGGTTGGTGTAAGTTCAAATTCCGAGAACTGAACTACGTTGTGGGTAAGATCCTAGAATATAACCAATGCCTTCATGATGTCCCCAGTGAGTCCTCCCAAGTGCACATTGACCTTGTTTTGACCCGATTCACCTAGATCATTCCACCCATGTGTACCTCCAAATGAATCTTGTTTATGACTGTTATTGGTAAAATTTGTTTCATGCTCATTCTGCACATATATAGGAGGATTAAGCAAGAATCATGATTTATTGTACTAAAAACAAAAATTAATTTTCCAAACTATCATTTCAAAAATAAAATAACAACCTTGCAAATACAGCCTTTCAGCACTTCCGAGGGAAGGTTTTCAGGCTGTGCCTGCTACCGGCCGTAATTTAGAAAATAATCCAAGGTGGTTGTTCTTGCAAAAATAGCCTTCTGGCGCCCTTGTATGGACACTCGGCTAATTTTCTCAAAACTGCTTAATTTATTAATCACAAACAAAATTTGATTCTTTTAGGCTATTTTTGCAAACAAAATTTGCCTACGTATCTCATGCCTTGTGAGAATCAAACAGGCGTAGTTCGGGCAATATTTACAAAATTAAAAACCACCTTTTATTTTTCTTTTCTCTTTTTTTTTATTTTGTGAAAATAAAATCCATTTATTTTCTTCTTTTTGTTTTTTATTTTTTTCGAAAACAAACTCCTTGGCGTATTTTTACTCCTTGTCCTTTTATGTGTCTAATACATATATATATGTATATATACATATATATATATATATATATATATATATATATATATATATATATATATATATATACATATATATATATATATATATATATATATATATTCTTTCCTTTTCTTCTCAAAATTTTGGCAGCATTTCAGTATCAGATTTGGAAATGGGTAAATTCCTTCCTCACCCTCACACAATATTATTTGTCAAATCCCCTCCTTTTTTTCTTTTTCTCTTATTCTGTTCCTCTTATCTTTTTTTTCCAAAATCTGGTAGGCGTGCAAATTCGAAATAGATGCACAAGTAGGGTGCAAAATGCACCAAGATGGTCCACTATTTTGGGTGCACATGTCCTAGACGGACCCAACCCCTGTGTTGAGTCCCCTAAGTCAAATGCATGATGCAAATAAGCGTTCCTACTAGGGATCCGACATGAGGTTAAGTTATTCAAGGCTCAAAACCTTGGCATTTGCTCTAGACTCTGTACCCGAGCGGACAACTCGAGTTAAAGAATGGACTACTTACCAGGATCCAAAAGGCCATCCGACTTTGTAACTTGTTCGAGCCTCTTTCTGATTCAAAGTTAGTACACTAACAGAATATGGATTGTCAAGCAGCGAGCACTTCCCCAAAAATGAGAGGAGAATGGTTTCACGATTGTTTATATACAGTTCAAATAATATTAAAGCGGTAAAACAAATATTTAGCATATTGGGCACAATCATATAATAAAATAAGATAATCAATAAACCCAAGTATCACAATTATTCTATGCTCGAATTCAGAACACAAAATCAGACATTCTGGGTTCGCTCCCTAGAAGGGTCGCTACAGTTGTACACCTCCTTTTTAACACTCTACAACCCCAGCGAAGGGCGTATGTAAGGGAGTTTTTCCAATTAAAGGACAATCGAAACAAGATTTATTTATTTAGAGATTTCACAGTTGCCACTTGGGATGATTAATGGTGTTCCAAGTCACCTATTTAAATCACGAATCGAGGAAACTTTGACTCTCTATACAGTCTGCGAGCCAGAAATCCCGGTAAGGAATTATGTTAACCGAGGAGAAGGAGTTAGGCATTCCGGAGTTCTGTGGTTCTAGCACAGTCGCTCAACTATTATACTTGGCTTGATTATTTGATTTTAATGCGTTTCAGTACCTATGTGTAAATTTTAACTTCTAGCCACTATTATTTAATTTTAAGAAGATTGCAACGTTGTTAAAATATGTATTGAACCATGTCACATAATTGCACCCGTAATTCGTAACATAATTCATGTAACGTTGAGATTTGGATTTGGGTCATACAAATGCGCAACCGTATTTAGGAAGGTCAACAACTTAACTAACGCTCCTAAAGCAATTTCGTACTTTCAAATTTGCAAGGGCCACTAAAATTCGCTAAGAGGTGCACCTCATGTTCTAATGATCAATACAAGATTTATTAAATAAGGGCCATGTAGTTGTTCAACTTCACTAGGCATTGGTACCACTTGACTATGTTTAAGCTAAAATTCATAAAGGCACAGATATTTGGGTATTCCATGCAACTTCATTAATTAATGGCGAGGGAGCCAAATATAATTATCACTAGCTAGTCTACTATTCTTGTTTTGCATTTCCCTCAAGGACCCAAATTCCCTTCAGGATCTTGGGCTTAAGCTTGCCTTTTTCCCAATAGTTGTGCGCTTCTTTCTATAATAACGAGAGAGGGCCACTGGACCCAAAAACGATCCAAAACGAGGCTGAAGATTAACGGCAAAGTTCGTGGACTCAATAGAAAGCCCAAGTTATTGTAAGCTTATTATTAACTAAGCATCTAAATAAACTTGCAATTACTAAGATATGATATATCTACACATTAATTTAAAGATGACCTATCCAACAAGATCATCACTGACCAAACACATCTATTTCCACAAAATTAAGACCAAAAACCAAAACTCAAATGACAGTTATTATTGTGGTATTTAGGAGTTCTCTACTAACATGCATTTAGCTAACAATATGAACACTTATGACTTCATACAACCATCAATATCATTACAGATTAAAAAACAATTATGTAAATAAAACTCTAGCCAAGTCCATGATTAGTTCAAAAGCTAAGTATTAATTGCAGGTCACTTGCACGATTACTAATACATTAAATCTCTAACTACTACCCAGGACACTAACCAAACAAGATGAATACCTTGTCAATTAATTACAATGTAAGCTATAAGACTGGAATATTGTCATCCTAATACTGGTCTCAACAAGTCCAGAACTCAACCATAAAAAAAATCAGATTAGGTTGAATTGAACATATATCATTTATGAAATGTAAGATACAAAGAATGAAAAATATCAGCAGCTGATGACTAAATCCTAGCACATAAACAACATGATCCCTGCTTTCATTGCTTATTTTTCCAATGACTTTCACATTATATGAGTTTCAAAGATAAATACCTAGATAAAGCAAAGGAGAATGTTAGGAATGCAGCAGTAACAAACAACAGAGTTAGCAGCAGTTAAAACCAGAAAATGAAGTATGGAACAACCCAGAAACCCAACTTTAGTCAAGAATAAACCAGAAAACTTTAAATACAGTAAAATAAAAACCCAACGGAATAGTATTTCCTTTAGCTATTTTTCAGCTCCTTTGTTTGTGTTTTCTTTTTGATTTTTCTTCTATTAAGTCTCTATGAAAAAAGTAAAATTTTTGAAGTTTTTTTTTTATTTTCTGGGTTTTAGCTCTCAACCTCTCTCTGAGATTTTAAGAATTCATCCTTCAAAATATCTCCCAGTTTTGTTTTAAGCTCTCAAATCTCTTTCTTAGAATTTTTTATCCTTCTAGCCTTTTTTTTCAGAATTGTTTTATACTTCAAAGTTTGCCTTCTATGGAAAGAAAGCTTGCCTTAATAAGCAAGGACTAGGGTAAATTTTAGGTTTTAAATTTTCATCTAGCTCCCTCATTTTTTATCTTGTTGACCAAGTTTTATTTGAAGTTTTTCTAGAAAATCCCTAGTAGAAGCTTCTTATTTAGTTATGCAAAGATTCGCCAAGGTGGTTTACCTATACTACCCCCCTAAGTTTCTAATCATTCAATTAGCCCCCTTAAAGTATTGAATACCTACAGACATAAACAAATAGATATAAAACAAGCTAATATCTACAAATGGATCAAAAACAAATAAAAGGCAAGACTGAGAATGCACCTACCAAGTGTAAATCATACTAAATCTTGAGAACCTGGTCTAACACAAGAACCATAGATGGGATTCTCAAAATGCTAGCAAACTGATAAAATATGCTTGAATGACCCCTAATGAGTACCCCTGAACCTTGAATTATACCTATATCATTTTCACCCAAACATAAACTCATAAAAACCATTGGAATAACAATCAACGCACATGATGAACAACACTGACTAACCTCACTAATTTTTATCCTACTGAAACTAATTCGAATCACAAGAAGATATGAAAACTAAAACATGCATGTATTACTTACCTGAAATGATATGACAAATCAACTAGTTGTTGGTCTTGCATGGGGCTGATGAACCTCTCAATGAGTCGAAACACATGCTAACCTCTCATTCTCACAGAGAATAGTCGATTGGCTTGGATTTTAACTCATTAAAAGTCTAGGATAGGTTTTCACATAAACTCCGGCACCAGACTCAATTGTATTCATAATTCGGAAAGCTACAAAGGAATTTGAAGGCATATGAGTAGGGATATGGGATGGGGGAGAGGCAGCGGTAATTTAGTGTTAATTTGGGACGGATTGGCGGCGGTGACGCCGGACACGGCCGAGGCGTCGATGTTTCTTGCTAATATTCGTGGGGTTCAGGTAAGGTTAGAAGAAAGATGGTTTGGGTATTGGGAGGGACTGGACCGGGTCAAGGGGAGGGAATGGACCGGTTTTGTGTGTTTCTGGCTGGGTATTTTAAAAGAATTGGTCAAATTTATTCTTCTTTGTTTTATTTTTCAGATTTCTTTTTTTTTTCTTTTTTCTTTTCATTTTTTCAAAATTAATAAATTGAATTATAAATCCCAAATAAACCTATAAAACTGCTAATTAATCCCACATAATCATTATGACAAATAATTAACAAAAAGTTAAAAGAAAAATCACCTAAAATCAAAATTAAAATTAAATGTGTAAATTAAAATATTTTTGATTTTTTCTTTTTTTCTATAAAATGACTAATTGCTAATTAATTCTTTAAAATGTCAAATAAACTTCTAAATGCACATGAAACATATTTTTTATTTTTTCACAAATAAAAATGCACAATAAAAAATGCAAACAACTAACGAAAAATGCCACAAAAATTCTCAAAATTGCACATAAATAAAAAAATTATTTTGTTTGAATTCATAGGAGTAATTTGTGTAGGTAAAAATAGCATGGTCACAGTGAGCTAGTACTGTAGTAGTAGTAAAAAGAATGGCAAATGACGAGTTTGTTTAGACTACACCGATCTTAATAAAGCTTGCCCAAAAATTTTTTTTCTTTTACCACATATAGACAACTAATTGATGCTACTGCATGGCATGAATTTTTATGCTTTTTAAATCCATATTCGGGGAATAATCAGATCAAAATGGATCCTCTATACGAGGAAAAACTTTTTTATAACAGATAGGGGACTTACTATTACAAAATAATGCCTTTTGACCTCAAAACGCAGGTGCCACGTATCAAAGGTTGGTGACAAAAATGTTCCAGGAACATTTAGGAAAAACAATAGAAGTCTACATAGATTATATTCTTGTCAAATATCAACAATGAAGGGATCATATACCACACTAGGTTTGATACATTTCGGATCTTATGAAAATTCAATATGAAGTGTAATCCGGAGAAATGTGCATATGGCATTTCATCAGGTAAGTTTTTGGGTTTTCTTATGTCAAACTGTGGTATTGAAGTAAATCCCGCACAGATTAAAGTTACTGAAGAAATTCCTAATAAGCTTACAAGTAAGAAAATGGTGCAGAGACTAACGGGAAGAATTGCAGCCTTGGAAGATTTATTTCAAAGTCATCAAAAAAATGCTTTAAATTCTTTTAAGCTCTTAAAAAGCAAGATCAGTTCGAATGGTCTGAGGAGAGTCAACAAGCACTCAAAAACTTGAAGGCGTACCTGTCAAATCCACAGTTGCTCGCAAAATCGAAAGATGGGGAAATGTTACTTATGTATCTAGCGGTTTCAGAAGTAGTTATGCGAGCTGTTTTTGTTCGTGAAGACCAAGGTAAACAGTCTACAATTTATTATATTACCAAATAGTTATAAAATTTAGAGACACAGTATCCTCAACTAAAAAAACTTGCACTTGCATTAATCATGGTATCTAGAAATCTAAGGCCTTTTTTTCAATGCCACCCTATTTCTGTAGTAACTGCTTATCCATTATGTAATATGTTACACAAACATGAGTTATCAGGTAGTTCAGCCAAGTGGGACATAAAATTGAGTGAATACGACATCACATATCAACCCAGAACCGCAATAAATCTCAGGTGTTAGTACATTTTTTGGTGGATTTTAGCCAAGGGATTCAAGTAGAAGCAGAAAAGAACTATGGGTGTTCAACTGGTCTAATCCAAGAACTTGAACCTTATTTACTTATGGCTCATCAAATGTGAAGAGGGAAGGTCTAGGAATTGTTTTGATACCACCTAAGCGTAAAACCATAGGATAACCATAAAATATTATCCTATAACTAACAACGAAACAGAGTATGAAGCTTTGGTTGCAGGATTAGAACTGGCACGCGAACATGGAACTGATCCGGTCGTAATCAAAAGCAATTTCAACTCATCTTTAATAAAATGGTGGGGGACTTATACAGTCAATGAAGCACAAATGCAATAGTACTTTGAGAAGGTGCGAAATCTGGTTAGGTAGTTCCAAACCTAGAAAATTGTGTGGACACCAAGAGAGGTAAATTTCGGGGCAGACGCCCTAGCCAATCTCGCATCTGCGTATACGTGACAAGTAACGAAAATGATTTTATAATTCATTTGTTTTATTTAGTATTTGATCATGACAAGAATGAGGTGAATTTCAATAACTTAACATAGGATTTGAGGAATGAGATTGCCACCTTTTTGTAGTATGGAACCATCCCTGAAGATAAGAAAAAGGCTCATGTGCTTCAAAAAAAGGTTGTTTGGTACTGTTTAAAGCAAGGCAACCTTTATTAAAAAATGTTTGGCGGCCCCTTAGCAAGATACCTCGGGCTTTCTCAAATCGAGTATGTGATGAGAGAAATACGTGAGATGCATTATGAAAATCACGCAGATGGAAGATCATTAGTATAAAGAATGATTAGAGCAGACTATTATTGGCCCAAAATGGAAGAAGAAGCGGAAAATTTCGTATCTAAATGTGATAAGTGCCAAAGGTACGATAATAATATGCATAAACATACAGATTATTACATCAGGTCATTACAATGTGGCCTTTTATGAAATAGGGGATGGATATTGTAGGTCCACTACCACAAGCAAAAAGCAAGGTAAAATTTCTGCTAGTACTTATTGTGTATTTTACTAAACGTGTAGAAGTAGGAGGTTGTAAACAGATACGTGAAAAAGAGGTTAGAGATTTTATTTTGCAAAATATTATATGTCTATTAGGCGTACCAAAGAAGATCGTATGTGATAACGGCCCATAATTTATACGGGCAAATCACAGTATTTTTTCAGAGTTGGCAAATCAAAAGGATTACCTTAATGCGTTACCATCCGATGGGTAATGGACAAGCTGAATTGACGAATAAAGTCATTATAAACAATTTGAAAGAAAGGTTGGAAGAATCTAAAGGTGATTGTTCAGAATTGCTACCTGGTGTTTTATGGGCGTACTGCAGAACAGTAAAAACAAGTATGATGAAACACCATTTTCACTAGTGTATACGCAAGCGACTGAGAAATCCAATAAAGAAGAAATGCGAATAAACCTAGATCTCCTTGAAGAAAAAAAGGGAAGCTGCATTAATAAGGATGGCGACACAAAAATAAGCCATGGAAGGATATTATAATCAGAAAGGCTTCTTACGATACTTACAAATTGGGGGCTTCATACTCAAAAAGGTTTTTCAATCAACTAGACCGACTAATGCGAAAATTTAGTCCAACTTAGGAAGTACCTTACAAGACTCACGGTATCGCAGGAAAAAGAGCATACAAGCTTGGAAACAATAGATGGCAAGATATTACCTTCACATTGAAATGCCGTTCATTTAAAGAGATAATAATTCTAAAAAATAAGTATCCACTGTCAGTTATCCTCATTTTATAAATTTTATTGTTTAATTTTTAAAATTTTACTAACAATTTTAGATGATAGGCAAAAAGCTAACTCATATTAAATGATGAATCACAACCTGCAAGGCACATGGAAAAAGAATAAATTCCCGGTCTAGGGTTACAACTATTGTGATAGACATTAAAACAGGTTAAGCAGTATTCATCTATAACCGCACCTCCCAGTTCCGTATGTTTTTCCTTTTCAGGAAAAGGACAAAATAGGAGGAGAAATCAAATGCTCGAGACTTCATACTTAAAAGCTCAAACACACGGGGGACTATATAATATACATAGGACATATGTGTGAATAAAGAAACGAACATTGAGAAATAATAAAAGCTCAAAGTCAAAGCCCGAAAAGTCTACTCATTGAATGAATCAAGTGTAGAGCAATCTTACGAGCCAATAACATAAAGAAGAAGAAGAAAACCTTATCATATTTAGGTTAAAGGCAATATATAGAAACGAGTTATAAATAAAAACATTTTGTTTTATTTCTTTTTTTAAATCTTTTGTAAAAAAAAGTTACTAAAATGTTATAGAAGTTATTTAAACGCATGTAAGAAGTTATTTAGAACTTGACAATGTTCAAATGATAATCTTATCAAAGTTATTTCAAGAAACAAGTGTGTTCCTATTTCTTTTGTCATACATTTATACCATTATGAAGTTGAGACGTCTTCTTCATTAAGTCTCAAATATAAAAGGGCCCTCTTTTATAAAATTCATGTTTGTTTTAAACATTCATGAAGGTAAGAATGCATTTTATGAAATAAGAATGCAAAAAAGGGTAAAATGTAAACCCACGAATTATATAAGAAGTCCTTGAGCATAAAGGCAAGAACGAGCAAAACAGAAGCTCAGAATTAACTAAGTAATAATAGAAAACTTCTTAATATTGAAAAGTTTAGACTAAGTAAGATTTTCGTCATAAACTGTTGATCATTTATACAAAATGCCCCGAAAAGGTATTGGGAGTTGATGTTTCGTGAAATTAAACAACTGGCATTACATCCACATTACACCAAAAGAAAAAAAGTCACATTCCATAAACTTATCAATAAGGAGTGAAAGAAGGAGTTAAAGCAGGGTCACCAACAGTAAAAGATTCAAATTGGCTTGAAGGAGTTGAAACATTCACCGTACCCATATCATCTTCACTTTGTTTGAAGTATCAGCCATGGGAGAGGGAAAGTCTTGGGCTTTCTTAGTCTTTTCAATAGTTTCTTTTCTCTTAGCTAATTCAGCCTCTAAGTTAAAGCCGTCTTGGCTAGCTTGTACAAGGGTATCAGGGCGAGTATTTAAAAATTCCCAGCTCACTTCATTTGCGGTCTTGTCCTCAATTATCTCGTAATCTTTTTTCAATTGATCAATTTCATTTTTAAGCTTTTCATTCTCATCCAAGGAAAATCTATAAGAAGTTTGAAGAGAAGGATGTGAACTTTCTAAGTAATGAACCTTATCAGAAGACTCATGGAGGTCTTCTTGAGTCTGATTCAATGTTTGTACAAGTTTACCTGCATACACTTCTTTCTCATTTAAGAGAGCCCTCAACTCTCTGATCTCTTTACTAGCCTTGGAAAGTTGCTCAGAAAAAGATGTTTCTAGGAGATTCTTCTCTTTGCCAGCTTGGTTTGAGGAAGCTTTTTCAACCACCAACACTGAAGTTAGAACCCTTGACTGCTACTCTAAGGTACACTTACTCTCTTCTAACACTTCCACGTCAATTTGGAGGCCTTCATACAGTTCTTTCCAGTTGTCCTCTTCAATTTGGTAGTTGTGCATTAACTACTCCACGTGGGAAACCATCTTTATCATTTCTATAACAACGATGTTTATCTAAAAAAGGAGGAAGGGTAAAAACCTTAATAGAAGAAAGGAATAATAAAGCCTTAAAAAGAAATAACTTGATGGATGATTGCACTATGTTACTCATCCAAGTCAACGAGTTGTGACTCTTAAGCTTGGCTGTATCGATTACACCAATCAGGGATTTCAACTACACATCAGACCGACCTGATATTTTCAAAAGATTACCATCGACAGGAACTTCGATGAGAACCTATTTAATAGCTCCACTTCCACTTGAGGAAACAACTCAGTGTGATCAACATTAGTAGGAGGAATTGTGGAAGGAGTCAAAATAGCTTGGGGAGGAGCAGCAACAACAATAGTCACGACTGGCAAAGAAGGTATCATAGGAGCAGACACGGAAAATAAAGGCACTTCATTAGAAACTTGACCCAAGCTTTCATTATCACACCCACGAGCAAAAAGTTGATCAACCAAATCACGAACAACTGCGGGAGTATCGTCATTGGAAATCACCAAGGTTGCTTTAGCAAGCTCGGTTAAAGGAACAGAACGTGGGGGAGATACTTCATTATCTAAAATAATGCGTCTTCTATCTCGTGGATTTCTTATCAAAGAAACGCTGTCTTGTTCTTCCTCTTCATCAAAGTCTTGGTCGGCAGAAGCTTTCCTCTTCGATGAAGAATTTAAAATTATTTCTTGGGCTATTTCCAAAGATTCTGGAAACTACGACGGCCTCAGCACTTATGCCTAAAATGCAAAATCCATAAAAAAAGAAGGATCAAAATAATTTTTAAGGAAAGAAGTGAATGGTAACACAAAAGATGTAAGAAAAAAGCACTTACTGTGCGTTTGTACTTTCCACCCAAACCGATGAGATAGGTTTTTCTAGGATGTCTCTTCCATCATAGCTGAACTTAACAACTTTCCTACCCAACTACAGAAATTGAGAATCTCATCAATAGATCCTATGGTTGTTAAAATAAGAAGTTAAAATGGCAACCATCAAAATTGAGAAAAAGGGTATAAAAAAGATACAAAAAAAAATCACGTGTGAAATTTCCATTTTTCACGGAATGGAACATTCTCTTCACCTGCTAAACCAACAATGGTGGTAGCATTAAACTTGGCATACCTATCACGGTCTTTATCTTCCTTTGGGCTGACCAGACTCTTTTGCTTCTCACTGGTAAAGCAAAAATTCCTTGACGAAAGAGTTTGGGAGAATAAAGATGAATTAAACGGAAGAAAGTAAAAGGCATGCCAACCATGTTGGCCAAATGCGTCAAACAAGCAGCAACACTCCACATGATAGGGCCAATTTTTCATAAGCAAACATGGATAAAGCGACAGAATTCGATGATAACAAGGTCAATAGGAGGCTTGAAATTAAACGTGAAAGGATATGCATATACTAAAGAAAACCCAGTCATAAGAAGTGATTCTTTTGTTTGTATTGGGGATTAGAATAGGGAAATCATGACTCCAATGGCATTTCTACAAAGCATTAGAAATCAAACCTTCAGCGATCTAAGTCGGATAAATGTCAACATGTTCTATTAAAGACATAGAAAAAACTTGGTTTCTGACGGACTCTCTATCATTGCAAAAAGATAGTTTAGCAGGAACAATCGCATCTACCAAAGGTTTACGAAGAGTTTCAGTAGGTTATTTACTTTTAGATGAAGAACTTTGAGAAAGAAAACCTCTGGTTCTAGAAGGTGGATTAGAACTCGTCGAATGAAGAGAAGGGACTCGTGAAGATGAATAACCTAAGCTATGAATTCTTCCTCCTCTCCTATTTCTAACAAGAGCAAGAGGAAAGTTATCAACGATGGAAACTTTCCTAGGGTTACAGTTTGAAGAAGACATAGTAGTACGAGGAAGAAGAAAACAAAATTTTAATATTTCTAAACCTTTGGTGAGAAAGACAACTGTGAAAAATTATATTTATACTCAAAAGTAACCATCAAAGGAAAAGGTATAATGATGGAGAAGTCATGATGGGTACTTTCATTTCGTAATTGGTGAAGCCATAAAAAAGCCTTAAAAGCCGATGAAAAGTTGCAGATCCAACCAAGAGATGTCAGACATTAAATGAATGTGACAAATGAAGCGTCAGTTCCAGAGAAGAATTAATAGCGGCAAATATTCCTACTTTAATGAGGACCTTGTGAAAAATTAAGTTCATATATAAAACTAATTGCAAGGTGACACGTGATGACACATGGACTGGTTAAAAGATGATAGTTCGCAAAGAACAAGCACGATCTTCAATAGGCACGGGCAGAAATTCAAAATAAACATGAAATATAGGTGCTCGAACCTTTTTAAATTCAAAGAACGTATTAAGAGGATAAATCTGATAGCAAAAAAAGGGTACGGATATGAAGTATCAATAATTAATAGACATTAAATAGGAAAACGTTAGGAAATCTGTATTGAATCAAATATGATTACCAAATATAGCGTTATATTGAATGACATTAATTGTCAATAATAGCTCTATTATTATAGAAACAAAACGTACTACTTAGAAATAACTATAAACCGAGAAGGGTAATTAGTTGTAAGGCCACGAAATAATATTAGAAGATATTGCTTTACTTTGCTTTATATCCAGCTGTTATTTATTCTTATTTCTACTTGATTGTTAGAAGCACGAGTTCTTCAAAAATAAATTTTAACCCCTATTTTTCATTAAACAAGAGCATCATCGAAAGTAGGGTATATTTGCACATAGGAATGCATCTATATGGGTGGTGTTATGGTCTCAAGTTTATAATTTACATAGATAATGATCATTTTGATATTGATTTCGTTGAAAGGAGGAATATTTTGTTAATTAAATGAGAGATCTTCGAATAGTTTTTTTCCTAGATATATGTAAGACCAGACTCACCTGCAATTGTCTAAATCCTCTTCTTCAACTATATTTTTTTATTATTTTGTTGTGGCCGCCATGGTTAGAGGTACTTATCAGAAAAAGGTAAAATGTTAACTTTTGTACATTGAAAACATGAGAATTTTTACACGCAAGCAATTTACAAAATAAGAAACTGTAAGTAACCGCCCCAAATAGATAGTTCTAGTGACCTGAAAAATAACATAGCTTATCAACTACAAGAAGTTAAAATATATTGTATAATTTTTCTAAATTACAAGAATAATAATCTAGTATAATTTTATTTAGTGGGGTGTAGAGAAGATAACGTGTATATACATTATACCTTTACCCAAAGATAAAGAGATTATTTCCAAATAGACTCTCGGCATATTTTCCTCCAATAGTTTCCCACCTTGCTCTTGGGGAGACTCGAACTCTCAACATCTTAATTAGAAGTGAAGGTTGATTATTATTTGAGCAACCCCTCTTGTCGCTACAATATCAGTATATATAACTTTCATTTTTTTTGCATCAAATGTTTAGGTCGTGAGTTTGAGTCACCATGAAAGCAAAGTATGAAAGCACTATAGATCCTCCTAATTTGGGAGGGGTTTAAAAAAAAAATCCTAATATAGTGTCAAAAAGAGAACAAGCGATGTCGGTAAAATGGATAGCCACTGCAAGAGCCAACCTAAAGATGTTAATTGGAAGTCAGAGAATCCTAAACAGCTAAAGTGCTCATTAATAGTCAAAGCCTTACTCCTTTTCTACACTTCTTTATTTTTGGAGATAGTACTGGCTAAGGTTGGCACTTGGCAAGCCACAAACTGATTTCCTTTGTGGGTGGAGCTTTAAATTGTTCCGAAAGTATATGGAATAGGATGCAAAATTCAGCATCTCAATTAGAAGATGAAAGAACAATGAACAGAGAATCATATTTTTATAAATATAGAATAGTCAACTCATATATAACACAAAAGCAAACCTCTCTCACAAAAGTCGAACTTATGATGTGCCCAATTATGTCTTCTAATGACTTAACATCTTAATTTCCTCAACTATCCGAACGAACCTTGTCACCAACTATATGACATAAAATTGAATACTAACTTGGATTGTGATAGCATTTAACACTGCTTACCATGTAAGCCAATACTTTACAATAATTGAAAAAGTGGGACTAACATAAAAGAGGGATTCACTAAGAAAGAAATTCATAATATAGCATAAAAGACGACGAACACACATAATTCATTAAGAAAGAAATACACGAACAACGTGTGATATGCAATCTAATATCCCACTAGTTTCACACATATATCTCAACAAGGACCCAAGCAAGTCATTAAACATAATCAATCAAGTAATCACGCAACCCAACATAGTATAAGAGAATAAGACACAAAACAAGTAAAGGCATGAAGCGAGTAAATGTTTGAAACAAGTAAAGGCTCAAAACAAGTAAAACTATGAATTAAATTAGTTTTACTCGTGTGCTTTAAGCTGTGGAAATGCATACGCACTCGCCTCCTTGCATATATATGTGAAGGCCCAAAATCTCAATCCGTCATGATGGCCTAACACAGTTGCTCGGAAAGCCGACATAATAATAAATAATCAAAATAATGGAATTCACAAAATAACATAAGCTTGAAACCTCATCATAGCAAAATACCACTCATACCTGATAAATCACCTAAAAACTGGTAAATAAAGAGTCATGAACTCTAATGCGGAAATATAAACCTGAAATGACTAAGTAGAATACTGTCTGGAATAAAGACATTGGTACACAAGAAAAAAAGACGTAATGAGTGCGGGAAAGAATGCAGCTCTTTCTCGTCTTTTGAAACTTAGCTCCACAAGAAAAATTGCTACTAGTAACTAGTTTCAACACCTGGATCTGCACAATTACGTACAGAGTGTAGCATGATTTCAATCGACACAATGTACATATCAAGTATCATAACTTACCCCAAAAAGGTTAAAGAAGCAAGAATTATAAGTGATACTTGCTATAACCTGTACAATTTGATCAATATAACAAGTAATAATAAGATGATAAATATAAAGCACTCAAGGAACTAGCTGTGGGCATGAGTGTACAACTTCTCAAGTACTTTGCTTGGTAAGTGATACATCATATAAGGGTGATATGCAAATGAATCGAGTAAATAACCACGAAAATTGCAAGTAAATGTGAAATGCAAATCCAGGACAACTACTTGCCATAATTTCCTCAACTTTTACATATATGTACCAAATAAGTTATCAATGTTTCTCAATATTCGTATGTACACCATCAAGAGAGAAACATAACAGGGTGACCTTAGAAGGATGGATCTATATCCACACACAAGCCAACCAATACAACGTGCTACCAGGAAAATCTGCCCGACATGCTCACAAGCATAAGCACATAATTCATCCGGCGTGGTCACATGCATAATAACATAATCTGCCCGACATGGTCATAGATATCATAACACAATCCGTCTGACATGTTTATAGGCATCACAACACAATCCACCTGGCATGATCATAAGTATCACAACACAATCCTCTTGGTGTGGTCATGGGCATCACAACACAATTTACCCGGCGTGTTCACATGGTTGGGAGAGACCTGCTCTGTGGAGCTGGGCGTTCAGTGGTCTTATGGAGGACAAATATGCTAAAGTGTAGACATGTGCAAAGTGTGGCATCATCACTCAAATCGGTAATTTCATCTTAAAATAGCAATTATCCAGTTCATTCCAAGAATTTACCCATATGTATCCTAAAATCTGGCTCACATAATAAAAAACAAGGTTACAAATATGGAAAATATTGTAGTTTACAGCTTAACAGTAAGATTCTAGGCACATTATAGCCTAAGCAATATTCCGAATATGGATAAAAACTCTGGTGCTACTGCGTGGATTCAAACCCCGCACATATGCACACCTACAACACATTACTATCACAAGTAATTGAGGAAACTACTACCTCAACAAAGTTTATGTAATATACTTATCTCAAATAAGACAAATAAGTCATTTAACATGCCCTTTCTCCGCATATTAATTTCCAGACTGTTCGAATCTTGCAAAAATAACTTAATACCATCAATAATAGCTATAGGAAATAATTTCAATTGATAAAGCTAAGGTCTTGAATCTAATATGGAAGGACAACCCAAAAAGTCAACCACGAGCTCACACCTTGAAAATCAATAAAAGTTACGAATTCGGAATACTCATTAAATTGTGAGTCCAATCATGTTAATTTCATCCAATTCCATAAAAAAATCAACCCCCAAATCACCAAATCCCACTCTCTAATAATATAGTATAAAATTTCAAATTTCACTTCAAATTCACATAAACTAGGCATAATGATCAATGGATAATCAATATGTATCATTGCCTCTTAAGTAGTAGCAAAAATCCTCTCAAAAATCCAAAATGAGAGACATAACTCTAACCCTCGATTTAGTACCCTGTCTAGCAATGCCGCTTATGTGCTCATAATGTCTACTTCTGCAGCCAAAATGCATATTTGTGCTATTTACCAAACTCTTGACCTATCGCTTTTGCGGTCTAACTGCCGCCTTTGCGGGTCCTCACTTGCGGAGTCCTTCATTATCTGCGACTCATTACCATCCATCCACATTCCATTTCCGGAGAGCTTTCCCCACTAAAGTACACCCCTTCTGTAGAATTCCACAAGCATCTACAAAACTCCCCTGACCTAACCAACTTCTACATCTATAGTCCATTGTTCGCATCTACAGAATTTCCATAGAGCTTTACAATCGCGTGTGAGACCCTTCAGCCCACGGGGCTCCAAATCAATATATGTATATATGCCTTAGTCCAAAATCACCATACTGTGCTATTGAAAACATAAAAACTCTATTATGGAGTCGTCTACACATAAGTCAAACTATTCCAACTTAAACTTCCAACCTTAGGACTAAATGTCTCAATTAACTTCGGAACGTCCTTGAAACTAAACCCAGCACCCCAGTAAACCATAACACCATAAATAAACATAGAAGAGGGAAACTATTAGGGGAGGGAGCTACAATACACAAAAAGATCGTCCAGCACGTTACAATAAATTGCCGCCAATATATTAAGTAAATAGCAAGGAAGAATTTACAACCTAATTCCCTCAAGTATAGTTTAACTATGATACATACCTGATTTAGAAATAAGATCAACAATCCAAACCCGTCTCTCCTTTAGGAAAATCCTCCAAAGCACTATTATTAAATCAAATAATACCTACAATGATCTTATCAAAAAGGTTAAAGTAAAGATGAATTCATAGAAAGGGAAGTTACTGTCCCTTGGTTGCAATACTACATTAATCTCAAGTGTGCTCCGAAGCATGCCTACTCAAATACTCCCAGTATTGGATCCTATTAACAACATATTGGAGCACTTACACAAGACATTTTCTAGATTCTTTTGGAGTACAGAGGAACATAGAAGTTGTTAATATTAAACCAAATGGCAGAACCTATGTCTGCACAAGGAAGAAATGGGGATTAGGTTTTAGATCATCGTTTAATGTGTCAAAAGCTTTACTTGCCAAGATATGGTTGAAGTTTAGGACATCAAAGTCTTTAAGGTCCCACTTCATGTGGAATATGTCTACAAGAAGGAGTAGCCTATAGTGATACAATTTAGAAAGGCTCCCATGTATGGAGGAAATGCTAGAAGCATGGAAGGAAATGGAGGATGAAGAAATTATTAGAGTATCTACAAATGTATGGCATGAATACTTGACTAGAATTGGTCCTTTGTATCATGTATTCCCTCGAGATTTTCATATTAATGAAGAATTCAAGATGTTGCAAAATTGTTGGATGTACAAGGATGGAAAGATTGGTTATTGGATCAAACATTCCCAGAGGATATTGCTGAGCATATTGAAAACGTACTGGGATGAGATGAAAAATCGAGCTCCCTGATTTTCTTCCTGAGAGTTCCATGGAGAGAAATTTAATACAATATCTCAGTAAAAATGAAAAATGAAATTCGTGAACCCTCTAGAAGGGGTCTTACATCTGATATAGTGGGCTGTCAGTATATTGGGTCAAGGAAAAATAAAATGGGCTTAGTCTAAACTGGCCCAAAACTATAAACTGGCCAAAAACTAAAACATAATTCTAATTATTACAAGCTAATTAAATAAGAAAGTACAAAGAGCAGATCAATGTTTATGCTTATGTTTGGAGGCTAAATAGTCCATCATCCCAACACCCCCCCTCAAGTTGGAGGGGTTAACCACCTTCAACTTGCCCAAAAGATCATGATGAACAGTGCCAGGCAAGGGTTTGGCGAGAACATCACCCAATTGTTGAGAAGTGGAAACATGAGAGAGAGAATTCAGTCCAGCAGAAAGTTGAGTGCGGACAAAATGACAATCAACTTCAATGTTCTTGGTCCGCTCATGAAAAACTGGATTCTTGGATATATGTAAAGCAGCCTGGTTGTCACAGAAAATAGAAAAAGGAAGAGACACAGAAATACCAAGATCAGTGAGCAATCTGGAAAACCAAGACAATTCAGCAACCACCTTGCTAAGTGTCATGTACTCTGCCTCAACAGAAGATAATGACACCACCGGCTGCTTTTTGGACTTCCAACTTACCAAGCTGCCCCCTAATATCACACAGAAACCTGTAACAGATCTGCGAGTATCAGGGCAAGCTGCCCAGTCACTGTCTGAAAATGCATGGACAGAAAAGTCAGGAGAGTTAGAATAGAAGAGCCCCAAATCCATAGTCCCCTTAAGATACCGAAGAACATGCAGGGCAGCAAACATGAGAGGTAAGCTAGGAGACTTCAAGAACTAGCTCAAATGCTGTACAACAAAGCAAATATCAGGTCTGGTATGTGTCAAAAATAGAAGCTTCCTAATTAGGCTTCTATACTTGTCAGGAGAAGGGAAGAGATCACAAGAATCACCATGCAGTTTGGTATTAAGGTCTAAAGGACAAGTGACAGGAGAAACTGCAGGGTAGTCAAATTGCCGCAACTAGTTAGAGATAAATTTCTTTTTATTAAGAAGTACCCCACCAGGAATAGTAGACAACTCAATTCCCAGAGAATAATGTAAAGACCCACGTCTTTGATTTTAAACTGATCATCCAGGAAATGCTTTAAGGCAGTAATTTCAGTGGTATCATCCGCAGTGATAATGATATCATCCACATACACTGCCAGCAGCACCGGACATCCAGGCTGACCCTATATAAACAAAGAATAATCATTCAGAGAGTGGATATAATCTCTGGAATACATAGATTGAGACAATTTGGCATACCATTGTCTTGAAGCTTGTCTCAACCCATAGAGTGACTTCTTCAATTTGCACAGAAAGGGAGTGGAAATAGAAGAAATAGTAGGAACAAAAATGTTCAAACCTGGAGGTAGCTTCATATGCACTTCCTCATCCAAGTCACCATGCAAAAAGGCATTGTTGACATCAAGTTGAAAAAGACTCGAATTTTTCTTAACACCTATTGCAATCAAACATTTGACAGTAGTGATCTTGATCACAAGGGAAAATGTCTCAGTGAAATCAACCCCCTCAACCTAGGTATCTCCTCAAATAACAAGCCTAGCTTTATACCTTTCTACACTGCCATCAACTCTATATTTAATCTTATAGACGCACTTGCAACCTATGGGTTTCTTACCAGGAGGAAGGGGAACAACATCCCAAGTGTTGTTTGCTTCCAATGCATCAAACTTCTTTCTCATGAGGTCCTGCCATGTTGGAACTGTGGCAACTTGAGAACAATAAAGGGGTTCAAATTCCAGATTGGAAGTACAGGAAGAGGAACCAGAAAAGGAAGGTAGTTGACATACATAGTCTTCGAGATAAGAAGGGGTGGTGTGTTGTCTTCCAAATCTTCTGTTCATATGAGGTTGTGATGAGTAAGAAACAGTAGGGGGAGGAATGTCATGATTAAAGGATGCAGAGGAAAGAGGGTCAGAAGGTGTGGAATCAAAAAGAAAAGAAGGACCATAGCTGGAGCCAAAAGGAACAGACTCAGAAGGAGAGGGAACATGTGAACAAGGTGGGACAAAAAGGTGTGTTCCAGAATCTTAGTGATCAGAAGAAGGTACAATAGGAGGTGGAAAAGAAAACATAGATGAACCAGAGGTAATGTAAGAATTAGTTGCAAAAGGAAAACAGGTCTCATGAAACACAACATCCCTGGACAGAAAACATTTTTTGGAAACTAGATCATACAAATTGTATCCCTTTTTGGCAAAAGGATAAACCAGAAAAACACATAAAAGTGCCCTAGGCTTTAGTTTATCTCTTTGTGGAATGGGGACATTGGCATAGGTAAGACAACCAAATGCCTTGAAATGTGAGTAATTGGGAGTCTTACCATATAGTACTTCGTAGGGAGATTTGTTATGGAGAATTCTTGATGGTTCCTATTAAGTAGGTATGTGGCAGTTAACAAATAGTCCCCCCAGAATGACACAAGCAGTTTTGAATGAAAAAGTAAAGCTCTACAAGCTTCAAGAAGTGTTCTGTGTTTTCTTTCAGCAACACCATTTTGTTGAGGAGTGTGGGGACATGTAGTTTGATGAATAATACCCTGTTGGTTGAAGAAAGAATCCCCATTAAGGCTGGACCCTAATTCCAAGGCATTATCACTTCTTATATTTTGGTCAATAGCACCAAACTGAGTATTAACCATGGACATGAATGACTTAATCATGCAAAAGGCATTGCACTTAGATCCCAGTTGATGTGTCCAGGTTGCCCTAGAAAAATCATCCAGTATTGTAAGGAAATATCTTGATCCAGAGGAAGTTGGTGTGTGGTAAGGCCCCCAAGTATCTACATGAATTTGCTGGAAAGGTCTGCTGGTACTGATGGAACTATTAGCGAAAGGAAGCCTAGTTTGCCTAGCCATAGGGCAAATAGAACAAGGAAATGTTTGTTTAGAAGCAAGAGGAAGAGACAAGGCAATGTGTTTCATATTAGCAAAAGGAATGTGAGCAAGTCTTAAGTGCCAAATGAAGTTTATGCCATTTCCACTAGCATTTCTACAAATGGAGGTATTTACAGTGAAAGGCAAAGAAACAGTTTTTGAACTAGAGGCACAAGCAAAGTTATAAGAATCAGAATAGGAACACACAGGAACAGGCTTGCAACAACTAGAAGAGGAATGTGAAGGTGGAATCCAAGCCAGCTTGTACAGACCATTCTCCTCCTTACCAAGATCCAGAGGCATCCTCAGAGAAGGGGCCTGTAACATGTGAAAAAAACACGAGGTTGCAGTAAACAAGACTATACAGTGCAATTGCTCTATCAATTTGTGGACAAAGATAATGTTGTGCTTGAAAGAAGGAACAAACAACACATTGTGAAGTGTGATGAATGGGGTTAAAGCAAAAGATCCCGTGGAGGTCACTTTTACTTTGTATCGATTGGGAAGAGTTCCAAGATAGGGTACAGTTAAGGGTGTGATATCAAAGAGTAAACCATTATTAGATGCCATATGGTCAGAAGCCCCTGAGTCTATTATCAAAGAAATAGAGTTGATTTGAGTAAGCATACAGAGTTTGGAATTAGAAACAGGATTCTCAGTTAGCATAGTACCAGAAAAGTTGGCAGTATATATGGGAGTGAGAGTTTGTGTATTGGAGTCTCCCAACTGAGTCTGTTGAAGCAAAGTCATCAATTCATCATGTTGTTGTCTCCTCAAACCTGGAACCACAGAACCTTGTTCATCCTTATTAGGAACAGATTGGTGACCCTCAGTGGAATTACCAGTAGGATCAGATGTGTGCCCTTCATAAAGACTGAAGTGAGCACAAGTAATTACATGAGCTGCAACATTTTTCTTTCCCTTGTTAAACTTGAGGTTTTGTGGATATCCATGAAGCTTGTACACTTATCAATTAAGTGCCCAAACATCTTGCAGTATCTACAGAATAAAGTCCCCTTTGATTGATCAAAACTGACACTTTGTATATGTTGTCTGAGAGAAGAAGGATCAGGTACTGCAGCTTGATGCATGCCAAAAGAAGATGCAGGATGTTTGTTTGTATTAACACTGAAAGATATGGAATCAGGATTGAATTTAGAGTTGGACTAGACTTGTCTTTGTCTCTCATCATTAAGGAGAATGTTATTTACATTGTCAAGACTAGGGAGAGGTTGCTTCATCAACAAGTTGCTCCTTACCCCCATATATGTCTCATTAAGTCCCATGAGGAATTGGAACACCTTATTTTCCTCATCCTCATGTATGATTTCATTTTTAGCAGCACAAATGCACCTTTCGCTATGATTTGTACACACTACTCCCAATTCATCCCATAACCCTTTGAGTTTGTTAATATATGATGCTATGTGTAGAGGACCTTGGGAAATATGGACAAGTTACCATTTGAGCTTTTAGTCCTATTAGCACTACCATATATGGCTTGTAGTTGAGGCCATATACTTTGTGCAGTTTCAGAATACTGCACACTCTCAGCTATCTGAGGAGATATAGAGGCAGTGAGCTAGGAAATTACCATATTGTTGCATCTTTCCCATAGTTTTTGCTCAATCACATTACTTTCTGGTCGAGGACAGCTACCATCAACAAAGGCAATTTTGTTTTTAGCGGACAAGGCCACTATCTTCTTCCTCTTCCAACCCCCAAAACCATGACCAGAAATAGGAATAGGAATAAGGGGAACACCTGAGACATCGGAGGAGTGGACAAAGAGAGGACTCGTAGAATCAATAGAAGAAGTGTTATTAACATTCATATTTATTATGATGAATAACATTGAAATGGAGGTCAAAACGATCTCTGGCAACAGATTGAAACACTAGATTTGCATCAAAAAACACATGCAAAACCTTTAAGTAGGAGTGAAAGTAGATTTACCTACTTCTTCTCGGCCGGAGAAGAACGGCTTTCAATATACAGTGAAGTCCCTAGCTCCGAATGATAGAAACCCTAAAATTTGTGACCTCGCCGCAACAGAGCCCAAAACGTCGGAAAGTTGCCCTAAATGCCGAGCCTAAGAGGACGTTAGCAACTGAAGCCAGAAGAAGCTTCAATTCACCATTGGATTCACGTCGGGTTCACCAACAACAAAAAATCCACAAAATAATGCCACAAAATCCTTCAAGACGAACTGAACCGAGTTGACGATAGATAAAGGAGAAGCTTTCCGAAAATACCCGCTCTGATACCATGAAAACGTACTGGGATGAGATGAAAAATCGAGCTCCCTGATTTTCTTCTAGGGAGTTCCATGGAGAGAAAGTTTATACAATATTTCAGTAAAAATGAAAAATGAAATCCGTGAACCCTCTAGAAGGGGTCTTACATCTGATACAGTGGCCTGCCACTATATTGGGACAAGGAAAAATAAAATGGGCTTAGTCTAAACTGGCCCAAAACTAAATCATAATTCTAATTATTACAAGCTATTTAAATAAGAAGGTAAAAAGAGCAGATCAATGTTTATGCTTGGGTGTGAAGGCTAAATAGTCCATGAGCCCAACACATATAAGGCACGAGTGTAAGTTTTGAGGGCTTTGGGACAGGGTCGCCGGAGATAGGGTTTCCGACGACATTTCGGAGAATATTTGAGATGATGGGGGCAGGGGGATCGAAGGGAGTGGGTTGCAGGACGGGGAATGAGGTGTCCTAGTGGTTTTATGTTGTAAAGGTGGAAGGGTTTGGAACAGGGTCGCCCGGAGAGGGTGGTTCCGACGACCTTGTTTTTGAAGATTCCAGACGGAGGGGACATGTTCGATTCGAAGTAATTACAGGGTGGGAGAGAGGAGGTCGTGATTGTTGAGTGGTGTAAATCTGGGAAGGATTGGTTGCCGACCGCCTCCATGATGCGATTTCCGTCGGCGGCATTAGGGTGGTAGGCAGGTGGTCAAGGGATGGTTGTTGGGTGGTGAGCAGAGGCGTTTCAAACGGAGAAGACGGTACGAGGAGGGGTGGTTTAGTCTTTTTCGGTATTAGAGACGTGTGGACATATATATATTATTTGGGAGAGGGTTTAATGGCCGTCGGATGAGATAGGAATGGACGGATGTGATGAGCCCTTCTTTTTTAAACGGCGTCGTTTGGTCTTTGGACGTGGACTATGTATTTTTGTCTTTTTTTTAATTTAAAAAAAACAATTCCTAACTTTATTTACAACCACAAATTCCTAATTATCACAAATAAAACCTACACTAAGTCAAAATTAAACAAAACATAATTTCAAATGTCGGACATGTATATTTATTTTTTTGTATTTTAATCCGTAAAACAAATTTATTTAACAATTAAATCATAATTAATCTTAAACATGCAGTAATGAACATGCGCATGCAATTAAATCCTAAAAATTGAAGTCCTAATATTTTTAAAGAAAAATCCTAAACCTTAAGTGTCCTGTAGGAGCTAGTTTCGACCGGTTAAAAATCATATGCTCACAGCTGCCCCTCTTTGCGCAGGAACACGAAGAGTTTTCGTGCAAAGACAAGTGAAAAAATATGAGCGATTTCCGTCCAATTGAATACTCCATGTGAAGCATTTTGAAAAATTTCTCACCGAACCTTGCCTTAAAGGTTGCATACATAGCCTTGGCAATAAAGGAATCAGGTTAGTGTAGTTCTGCAAATTTTGGTAGCTGAGACTACAGGGATATTGTGATTGGCTGTTGTTTCTGCTGTCTCTGCTTGCTAAACTTGTTATTACACCAAAAGAAAATCAAAAACTAAGCTAGCTAAACCTATCAACTATGAATTATTAAATTCCTATATATGAGACTCTTGAAGCTTGATCTTGAGTCTCGGCTATCTTTCACAGCAGACTCCGATATGAATCTTGATGCTTGTTAATTGCAGTTGCTGGCTCAGTCTTCATTCTTTAAGTAAAGCATGATATACTGAGCTTGTGACTTCAATTATTTTTGAGCAGTCTGTGTATTTGTCCGCCTTATCACTTTGACTTCACCTTTTGTCTCTTTTCTTTCCTTCTGTTCTGAATTGAAACTCATGCTTCCAATTATGCCGAATCTTGTGCCTTAAGGTGACACCTGCTCAGACAGCAAAACAAGCAAACGAACAAAGTTTTATACCCCAGTTTTCATTGAAAAATTTATGAGTTATTTGTAAAACACATCTATGCTACTCTTTATTAAAACAATATGGATCAGAATTTTGTATCCCTTGGAAAGATCGCCAGGTTATGCTGGAGAGGAGAAATGGTTCCTGCTGGGCATTAAGATGAGAATCCTCGAGTTATGCTGGAAAAAGAATGAAAATGTCTCTGTGGGGAGGGAAAGAAAAAATCCGCGGGTTATGCCGGGATAGGAACGTTCCCGCTAAGGATGGGTTATGAAGAAATTCCTGGGTTATGACAGGAAATCCGCGGGCCAGGATGAATAAAAATCCTAGGTTATGCTAGGTGAATCGACGGGTTATGTTAGAATAAATAGAGATCATGAGTTATGTCAGGGGAATCCACGGGTTATGCAAGGATGAAAGATCAATACTAGGTTATGCCAATGGACTCCACGGGTTATGCCGGGATGAATAGAGATCCTGAGTTATGTCAAGGGAATCCACGGGTTATGTCGGGATGAAAGAACTATTCTAGGTTATGCTAGGGGAATCCACGGGTTATGCCGGGATGAATAGAGATCCTGAGTTATGTCAGGGAATCCACGGGTTATTCCTGGGTAAAGAAGATCCTGAGTTATGTTAGGGGAATCCATGGGTTATGCCGGGATGAAATAAAAAATTCTAGGTTATTCTATGGGGATCCACGGGTTATGCCGGGATGAAAGAAGATCCTGATTTATGTTAGGGGAATCCACGGATTATGCCGGAATGAAAGAAAAAATCCTAGGTTATGCTAGGGGGATTCACGGGTTATGTTGGGATGAAAAAGATCATGAGTTATATAAGGGGAATCTGCGGGTTATGTCGGGATGAAAGAATATCCTATGTTATGCTAGGGAGATCTGCAGGTTATGCCGGGATGAAAGAGATCCTGAGTTATGTCAGTGAAATCCACGTGTTATTCCGGGATGAAAGAACAATCCTAGGTTATGCTAGGGAGATCATCGGGCTATGCCAAGATGAAGGAGATCCTATGTTATGTCAGGGAATCCATGGGTTATGCCAGGATGAAAGAACAATCCTAGGTTATGCTAGGGAGATCCTTGGGTTATGCCGGGATGAAGGGAGATCCTGAATTATGTCATGGGAATCCACGTGTTATGCCGGTATGAAAGAACAATCCTAGGTTATGCTAGGAAGATCCTCGGGTTATGCCGGGATGAAGGGAGATCCTGAGTTATGTTAGGGGAATCCACGGGTCATGCCGGGATGAACAAACAATCCTAGGTTATGCTAGGGGGATCCGCGGGTTATATTAGGATGAAAGAAGATCCTGAGTTATGTCAGGGGAATCCACGGGTTATGTCGGGATGAATGGAAAAATCCTAAGTTATGCTAGGGAGATCCGCGGGTTATGCTAGCATGAAAGGAGGTCCTGAGTTATGTCAGGGGAATATGCGGGAAAGTGGATGACCTCAGAGATCCTTTTGACTTTGATGGGGTAGAGGAAGAAAGGAATATCTCTTAGGTTATGCTAAGGGTAGAGGAGTGTTGGGTCCTAGACCATGCTGGGGAGTGGAAAGTATAGGGAAGGAGTCCTCCGATTATGCTGGGGATGTGGAGGGAAACTTCCTCGATTTATGCTGGAGGGGGTGGAATTCGATCCTTAGGTAATTCCTAGGAAGTCTACAAGCTATAGGAAAGGGAACTAGGGATTGGAATCCTGTGCTGTCATGCTCATTTACGAATCTGCAGAAAAAAGGAAAAAGAAAACTTCCCTTTTGTCATTGACGCACCACTACCGTTGCGCGTATCGTTGGGTTGTTTTTGCCCCATGTTCCTTTTTGCTTCTCTAAGTTGCACCTGCATTTATTTAGTTCAGAAAAAAAAAAGTTGTTAGTTTGAATAGTGATTGGTCTTGCGGCCTTGTCACGCTTGATTTCGACATCATTTGTATTCAAAGCAAACCCTTGGCTTTCAATCCTTGCTTTGTTAATTGGCCAGGGGGTCCACATTTTTGATTGGTATTTGTTTCTCAGGCCTTGGGTTGTGAACTTTCTCCCTCCTTTGATCTTGGGCTTGCTTTTGGGACTTTGATAAGAATCATCATCCTGATCGGCTTAAAACCTCGATTTTGCTTCAACTTCATGCCTCTTTTACTTTGAATTTTCTCTCTTTATTTCTTTACTTTGGGCCATTAAATTTCATGATCAACCGGGATTGGCCAAGCATACTTGAAGAGGTCGATCATTCCCTTAATTCTTGCCAGGAGAAAACCGCAACGTCGGCCCTGCTACATTTTTTTAGGGAATTATGAGGAAATTAGAGTGGTAAGGAGTGAAATAGGAATTTAGAGAGAGGGATGCTCTTTGAGGGACAATAGGGAACCTATTTGGAAATATAATTCATTTCTTCTTTTTGATTTCCACTTTCGAATTCCAAAGAAACTTTCTCAGACTTGTGGTGCAATATTTCCTCTTTTCGGCTGACGACGCCCTTTGAGGGTTTTCGCCAATCGGCCTCTCTCATTTCTCTTCTCCCGTCGCTCGATAGCGCTCTTTGCAAGTTTCGCAAAACGGACTCTCTCATTTTTGTTTTCTCTGCTCTCCGTCGCCATATGATGCCTGGAGGTTTTCACTGATAAGACTCTCTCATTTATTTTTCTCACAAATTTGTTTGGTACCGAACCCCAACAAATGGTATTTTATTCCCCGGGAATCTATAAATTTGCAACCATTCAGACGGATTTGTAACCGAACCAATACATTTTTGCCCCAGTTTTAATTTTATTGGGTAAATGGGGTTTTTATATTGATGTGACTGAACCTCAGGGAGAGGCTGCCTATGTATCCTTTCGGAATCAAGTCAGACATAGTTGAAGAAATTTTGGTCCTTAACTAATTTTGTTTGTATTCTTTTTTTTTTTCTCTTTTTTTTGCATTTTTTCATTCATTTTTTTTTAAATTGGGAGGGGATAACGGGAAAGCAACACCTTCGTCATTCCGATCTACCGGGGTAATTGCTGCAGGGGATTTAATTATAATACCTTTTTACAGCGTCAGCGTTTACTGCTGCCTCGTGCTCATCTCCTTCAACATTGCCCAACTACAATGCTCATCTAGGCAGTATCTTCCTGATGATGTATGAGCCTTACAAATTTGGGGAGAATTTTCCTTTGGCCTCTTGATGATGGGGAAGTACCCATCTCAAAACCAACTGTCCGACTTCAAAATTCCTAGGGCACACTTTCTTGTTGTAGGCACGAGCCATTCTTTGTTGTTACAACTTCCCGTGGCACACATCGACCATTTGTTTCTCATCAATTAATGCTAGTTGCTCCAAACGGGTATTGACCCATTCACTATCTTCGATTTCTGCTTCGACAATCACTTGGAGCGAGGGGATTTAACCGTCGGCAGGTATAATAGCATCAGTTCCATAGACCAGTAAGTAGGGAGTGGCTCCTATAGATGTATGTACTGTGGAATGATATCCCATCAATGCGAACGGCAGCTTTTCCTGCCATTGCCTCGAGCTTTAATCATTTTCCTCAAGATTTTTTTGATGTTCTTGTTGGCTGCTTCAACCGCACCATTAGCTTTAGGTCTGTAGGGAGTGGAATTTCTATGTGTTATTTTGAATTGTTCACTTATATCTCCCATTAGCCGACTATTTAGATTAGATGCATTGTCAGTAATGATGGTAGCCGGGATCACAATGCGGCAAATGATTTTGGAATGCTAAAAATCCACTACTGTTTTCTTGGTGACACACTTGAGGGTAATGGCCTCAACCTATTTTGTGAAATAATCAATGGCGACCAATATAAATCACTGCCCATTTGAGGCCTTTGGCTCGATTGGCCCAATGACGTCCATACCCCAAGCGGTAAATGGCCAGGGTGCTGACATAGGTTGCAGGTCATTTGGTGGTGCATGAATCAGATCACCGTGCACTTGGCATTCGCTACATTTCCGCACAAAGCTGAAGCAGTCTTTCTCCATGGTCATCCAATGATAACCAGCTCGAAGTATCTTCTTTGCCAATACATAGCCATTCATATGGGGCCCACATACGTTTGCATGTACTTTGTTTATAATTCTCCCCGCTTCTTCGGCATCCACACATCTCAACATATTATGATCTGGAGTCCTTTTATTCAAAGTGTCAACACTTAAGAAGAAATTGCTCGCATGCCGTCGGATTGTCTTCTTTTGTTCTCCTGTGACTTGCTCAGGGTACTCCTATCTCTTTAGGAATCTCAGGATGTCGTAATACCAAGCCTGTGGCCTAGGGTCTACTTCGGTTGCATAACAATACCTATGTCTTCCTCTGATTTGGATTTGTAAAGGATCAGCATAGGCATTCACAGATATGGCAACATGGAGGCTAAGGTTGCAAGTGCATCCGCTAACTCATTGTGACAAGGAATGTACCTGAACTGTACCGACCTGAACCATTTGCTGAGGTCTTCGACATGCTGTCTATACGGGAGGTGTTTAATGTCCCTTGTCTCCCATTCTCCTTTAGCTTGTAGGATGATTACATAGGAATCCCCTATAATTAGAAAACTCTTCGACATCATGGTTACTAGCCATGTTCATGCCCATAATGAAAGCCTCATATTCAGCTATATTATGAGTGAAAAAGAACCGAAGTCTGGTTGTAGCTGGATAATGTTGGCTTGTTGGTGAGATTAAGATTGTCGCGATCCCTACGCCCCTTGCGTTTGCCGCTCCATCGAAGAACATTTTCCAGGTGGGGGTGTCCTCAGCTGCTATTTATAATGAGTTCACTTCTTCGTCAGGGAAGTAAGTGTTTAAAGGCTGATACTCGTTATCAACGAGGTTTTCTGCCAGATGATTTGCTAGTGCCTGAGCTTTCATCGCCATACAAGTGACATAAACAATGTCGAACTCGGTAAGCAGTATCTGTCCTTTGGCCAGTCGCCCTATGGGCATTGGTTTTTGGAATATATACATTAGTGGATCCAACCTGGTTATGAGGTACATGGAATGAGCTTGCAAATAATGTCTCAGCTTCTGAGCTACCCATGTCAAAGCGCAACATGTTATCTCTAACAATGTGTATTTGGCCGCGTAGCTAGTAATTTATTTGCTTAGATAATTAATGTCCTGCTCTTTCTTTCCCGTGGCGTCATTCTGCAGGAGATTACAACAGAAAGAGTCTTCCAAGACCGTTAGAGAGAGAAACATTGGCCTTCCTTGTTTTGGCTAAACAAAAACGGGTGGATTGGACAAGTATTGTTTGAATTTATCAAAAGTTTCCCGACACTCGAACGTCCACATAATTTAGGTATCCTTCTTCAGTAGTTTAAATATAGGCTCACATGTTGAAGTCAATTGGGCGATGAAACGGCTAATGTAATTTAATCTTCCTAATAGACTCATCACAATCTTTTTTGGTCCTTGGCGGGGGCAGCTCCCGAATGGATTTGATCTTGGTTGGATCTAATTCAATGCCTCTCCGAATGATGATGAACCCCAAAAGTTTGCCCGAAAGAACTCCAAATGTGCATTTTGCCGGATTTAATTTCAAGTTATATTTGTGGACCCTTTCGAAGAATTTCCTCAAATCCTTTACATGATTGCCCTGTGTCTTAGATTTGATAATCACATCATCCATGTATACCTCTATTTCTGTATTCATTATGTCGTGGAAGATGGTGGTCATAGCTCTCATGTATGTTGCCCCGGTGTTTTTCAATCCAAAAGGCATAACTCAGTAACAATATGTTCCCTAAGGTGTGGTGAAAGCGGTTTTCTCAGCATCTTCCTCATCCATCAGCACTTGGTGATACCACGCATAGCAGTCTACAAATGATTGAATCTCATGCTCAGCACAATTATTTACAAGGATGTAGATGTTAGGTAGAGGGAAATTATCCTTGGGAGTCGCCTTGTTCAAATCTCTATAATCCACACACAATCGGGTTATCCCGTTCTTCTTTGGCACTAGGACAACATTAGCTAGCCATGTTGTGTACCACACTACCCGGATTACCCCTGTTTCTAGCTATTTTGTAATTTCCTCTTTGATTTTATCACTGACATCAGGCTTTAACTTTCTTTGCTTTTGTTGTACTGCAAGGAATTCGGGGTATGTAGGAAACTTATGAACCACCAAATCCATACTCAGACCATGCATGTCATCATAGGACCATGCAAATACATCTTCAAATTCCGACAACAGTTGAACCAATGAATCCCGTATCTATTTATTTACGTGGATGCTTATTTTAGTTTCTTTGATTTCATCGAGATCGCCCAGGTTAACTGGTTCAGTATCATTTAACTTAGGTGTAGGTTTGTTCTCAAAGTGTTCCAATTCTCAAGTGATTTCCTTAAAAGCCTCTTATTCATTGTATTCCGGTTCCTGGTTGATTATTTCAAAGACAGGTTGCGGGTTTGGGTTGTGGAAAGAAGTTCGCAAGCATGTCATTTTATTTAAAGCCGCCTTATTGGGACTGAAAGAAAATATAAAAAATAAAGAAAGACAAAAATCAGAGAAATGAAAAACATTGATTTTATTTCTTTGAATTTGAAAGATAAACATGGTTTACAATTTGAGATTTAAAGTGCTAAAAAGGAAAAAAACAACCGAGCTACACCCTGAAATAGCTGGTGATGTGGGAAGAGGTAGCAAGGTGAGACTACCAGGTCTCCCGCCTGACCAAAAAAGGGGGTGGCCTTCCAATTTTGAATTTTAGCATCTAGCCCCATATACAACACTTCAGCGGCACTTGAGCCTTCTCCCCGTTGGACCATGTTTACTTCATAAAGCAACTCTCTCATAGCCCTGCAGATCTCATCGATTTCTTCTGCCCTGAAGGTTTCTTCTTCCTCTTCTTCTGTGTACTTTGGTTTTATAAAGGTTTTGTACAGGTGAGGTAGGGGTCGTGGTAAGGCCCATATTTGTCGCTTTCTGTGATTAGCACAGGTGATATCTTCTTAGGTTGGATGAAATACCAGTCCAAAGAACTTTTCTATGGCAGGCAAAGCGACTGGCTCGGTTATACCTTGTAGGGAGCGTCCGAGTCCCTTGCATGGCTTGAAGCCTTGGCGCGTCATTTCCTTTGCAACCATAATTGAAGAATTTGATAGAAAAGGTTGATGAAGCGACTTATCCTCTTCATGTTGATCGGCTACTACGACTTCAAAAGATTGACAGACTGTGTGTTCACTCCCTTCCTTGGCTTCTAGACAGGGGAGAGAGGGGTCCAGGTAAATGGATTGTTCCTCCTATCCATGAACTACAATCTCCTGATTTTGAGACTCAAATTTCAGCATTTGTTGCAGGGTTGAAGGCACTGCCCCTGCTGCATGGATCCACTGCCTTCCCAGGAGGTAGTTGTAGGAGGTGTACATATCCAACACCTGGAGTGCTACTTCAAAGTCGACTGGACCAATAGTTAGCACCAAATCGATTTCACCTATGGTATCCCTTTTTATTCCATCGAAGGCTCGGACACATATGGTGTTAGGGCGGATCCTCCCTGTCCCGATCTCCATTCTCTGCAAGGTAGATAGTGGACATATGTCTGCTCCGCAACCTCCGTCAACCGTCACTCTCTTCACATAATATCCCTCACATTTGATAGTAAGGTGCAAAGCCTTGTTGTGAGCAGCTCCCTCCGGGGGTAGGTCATTCTTACTGAGGATATCTGATTGGTAGCGAATAATCTTTCTGCCATATTCTCTAGATTTTCTATAGAGATCTCAGCTGGCACATAAGCTTCGTTTAATGTCTTTGGTAACACTTGTTGATGCTCGAGAGATTTAATAAAGAGTGACAGTAGAGAAATCCGCTCAGGGGACTTTCGGAGTTGATCTACTACGTCGTACTCCAACATTTTTCATTTTCTTGAAAAAGGCTTCTGCTTCCTCAGCATTCACTGTCTTCTTTAGCGGGAATCACCATTTGGTAGCAGCGTTCACCTCTTCCATATTTAAGTATTTCTTCGTGAAAGATCCCTTTTGGGCTTCTCCGATTAGTTCTTTGCCCTTATGTCTAACAATGGTTTCCTGATAATTCAAAGGGACGGCTGAAGGGTTGGTCATGGGCTTTTGAGGCACGAGACCAATAACAACGGGCTCATTCAGCACCGGTGGCTTAGTCGATCCCCGTACCACAGAGGACTTTTTGGGTATGTACATGGTTTTGTTTAGCTCGAACCTTTTTGGTGGGCTTAAAGCGGGTTGCTTCTCATTGCGTCCTCGTGGGATGTAGAGTATTGTTTCCCTGGGAGAGGTTGTCTCAGCTTCAACCTCAACCTTCTTTTCTGCTTCAAGAAATTTTGCTTCATTAGTCTTCTTTTCTTCCATCTTCTTTTGGGTGACTTTTGGCTTCCTATCAGTCTCAGCGATGGCTATTATGGCTTTCTGAGAGAGATCAAATTCTTTGTTCTCGTAGATCATTGCGATGACCGGCCCGTTGTTGTGAGCCGGTAACGGGTTATCAGCTACATTTGGGACTTCGTCATCTCTTAGAATTTTCTTCTTTTGATCAATCAAGTCCTCCACCGCTCGTTATAAGGTCCAGCAATTTTCAGTATCGTGTCCCTCTGCCCCAGAGTGTTAGGCACAACGCATGCCCCTTTGGTAAGATGGTGATTCAGGATTCTGTCTGTTTGGGGGTAGAGGCTGGAAGATACCCATATGGACTAGCTTAGGAAACAGGCTGACGTATGACTTTTCTATTGGGGTGAAGTTTTGCCTAGGGGTGGCTCCCGGGGGCGGTAATTGTTTTGTTGAGGTCGGGGGTTGTAATGATTCTAAGGAAGTTGATTCCTTGGAGCTTGATTTCTATTGTTCTACTATTGAGGTCGGGAAATGGTTGAGCGTTCATAACTGCATTGTGTTGAGGGACATAGTGCATGTCTTGGTGAGAATAGTAATGTTGAGGCGCTCTTTAAGAGAATGCATGCCTGTGAGTATGCTGCTTCCTCATCCCGGCGCCTACCATGGATGCTTCCTCTTTTTTCTTGTTCCTTGGGATTCCTCCTGCCCTTCCTTGTATGGCTTGGGAGGTGGATCTTATGGCATATTGACTTAGAATCCTCCCTGTGTAGAGGCTGTTCTCTACCATCTCCCCAATCTTTATTGCTTCGATTAATTGTTTGCCCATTGCGGACATCATGTTCTGAAAATAGTCTGCCTCTTGTGTTTGCAGAAAGTCAGTGACCGTTTCAATTTCATCCATAGGAGGCTTTACCCTCGATGCTTGCTATCGCCATTTAATAACATACTCTCTAAAGCTTTCAGCAGGTTTCTTCTACAAATTGGTTTGGTATTTCCAATCCGGGGCGATGTCGATAGTGTACTGGACTTGTCTCACAAAGTCCCGGGCAAGGTCATTCCAAATGTGCCATCGGTAATATCTTGATCTATGTACCATTTGGACGCAATACCCACTATACTTTTCCCAAATTACGTCATCAGGAGCTCTTCCTTCCCGCCGGCTCCACGTAATTTATTACAATTCTTTTTCAAATGGGTGATGGGATCGCCATGGACATCGTAATTCTCGAATTTCGACATTTAAACCCTAAAGGAAGATGTACATGGGGAACATGCACAGGTCTGAATAGGCTACACTTTTCTGTCCGCTCTGCCCTTGCATATTCTTCAGGCTTTGCTCAAGACTCTTAATTCTGCTTGTGATCTCATCCTGCTCGGGTTCTTTGGAAGTTTTGTCTGGCACAGGGGTAAGTTCATATGTTGGCTGAGGGTAGTTGCATGTAGGGTACAGGGGAGGCTCATTTCGGTAATTAGGAGTTTGGAAGGTAAAGGCTACGGGGTCAAACACAAGCCTCGGTTCTGCCGACTGTGTTGTAGCTGCACACGAAGGGGCCATAAAGATATTGGGAACTGGCCCGGAGGCAAACATTGGAAGGTGGGTTTCGGAAGGCGCCCAAACAAAATTGGTGGAAATGGTGGGCTGCCCTAGGAGAATTCTCGGGTGGCTGATAGGAATAGTAGAGGTACCCCCTGACCATGGAAATAGTTCAGGAAATCCAAGGATGACCCGGAGCCGCGAATTCCTGTTCACTTCGGCCAGTGTAGATTCAGTGGCCGGTACTCCTGTGACTGGACTGTCTTCTGGAATATGGACGGTGGGTAGAGCCATTTAAGTTGTCATCTTTGTATTTGCCTTTGAACGAGTGAAGTATCCGTGTGATACCAGTTTACCGAAAAACCAACCACGGTACTAAACACTTGAACAGTAATTCTAGAAACGTAGTGAGTCTGGGGTTGATTACAAATAGGAAATTACACGTTGATCATGATGCACCTATGCATTTAATTGGTTTCTATATGCTTGCCACAGTCGCATGTATCATCCCGGCACTTTTATTTCAATTTCCCTTTGCTTCTTCCCTTTTTTTTCCTCTTTTTTGCTTTTATTATAAATAATACGGTTGAATCCTATAGAGATTGCCTACATATCATGACTTTGCATGAATTAGACCGAGCGTAGTTCATTGAAATAAATGGTGAAGTACATAAAATATGTTTGGGATTTTCAATTTTGATAAAGATATAAACCTTGATTACAATGGCTAATAGAATAAAAAGCAACTACTAGACTCGAACTTAATACCTTTACAGACTCGAAAGGACAACAGACAGACTCTTTTTCAGCAAAATATAAATCCATGAGTACATTAACACTTCAAACGCTTTTGGAGCTTGTGATGAATCATTCGGCCTTGTTGCGGGTTTGCGCGCTAAACTTCCTTGGATATAGTGGAGATTTTCTATTACTTGTTGGACAACTGTCATAGCAGCCGCAAAAAATGGGGACTTTGTCATGTCCTCCCAGTGATTGCATTTAGTGGTAATATAGTCTGCAATTGCCCGTATCTTTTCTCTGATAACCCCTTTTTCTTGTAGCAAACACCTTATTTGTTTGGACCGTGCTTCTAAAGTCTGTTCAGACGCCTGATTTAGCTTTTGAAACTGCCGAAAATCTCTTTCCAACCCCGCTATTACCGCATATCAATGCTCTCTATCGTCTATGAAATCCTTGGCCTGCTTGGCCATTTTGCTTTTAGTTATGATAACTCTCTGTTTTAGACCAGCGCTTTCATTGGCGCTTCCTTCCTTCAACTGCTCCAGTATGCGGGCCCTTTCTTCAGCACTTTTAGCTAAATGTCTCTGAGCTCTAAACAATTCACCGTTTTACTTATTCAGGTCAATACTGTATTCAGTTACTTCTCACCGCAGGTTCTCTATGATCTTTTAATCCTTTGTACTTCTCGCAGGATTTTCTGCGGCTGTTCTTATTTTCTGAATTTGGGCTCGTAGGGCCTCGTTTTTTTATACAATGCCTTCTCTTCTCCCTTGCTAGTAGCAGTTTGCAGGCTCTTTTCGAATTTAATTTCTTGAATCTTCTTTTGCAGCCTTCCTATGGTAGCATGGTATTCATGTTCCTTTGCTAACCAATCCCACTGCTCTTGTGATGTTCCGACGAACTCTTGGAGGTGAGGCCTTTTGGAGGGTCTTTCGTGCTCAATTTCTCTCTTATTCCAAACAAGGTCACCCGGAGACACCACCTTTGGCAGCATCTTGTACACAAGTGTCCATGATCAGGTATTGGCATTCATTCCAGATTTTGCAAACCATGACTTCGGGGAACTAACTACCAGGCCCAATTTCGACTACCCGAATGTTGAGATCTTCGTCTTTTGACATTATCGGTCATCATCAGAGTTGTCTCAAGACCCGATGTGGGGCATAAGGCTGGATGCTTCTAAGGAGCATTAAGAGAAAATGCGGTTCTGTTGCGGGCATATACAGGACTTCGTCCACGGAGAGACAACTGAGCGTCCAGTGTATTTGATTTGCAGAAATAGACCGGAGATGTGACATCACTCTGCGACACCCTCTGGTAATTTAATCCCATTCACCCTGTTGTCAACTTCTTCTATGCAACCTTTTGTTGGCATCCCATGATTCATGTACCAAGGCTTGTGACATAGATGCTCAATCATGTAGATTTGCAATAGCATGTTACAACCTTCAAAGAAATCCCCTCCTGCTTTACAAATGTTAAGGGCTCAGAAGATATCAGATAGGATCATTGGAGCAAGAGTGCTCTTTGCCTGTGTCATCAAAGTACTAACGATCCCTGCAATCCGTATATCGATATTCCCATCCTTTTGGGAATGATAAACGACCTAAAAAAGACACCATAAATGCGAAGCATCGATGCTCGTCACATTTGATTTGATTGCCCTTGCTACATATGAGGTTTTCAGGGTCGTTGAATCCTCCGATGTGGCCATATCTTTGGTATATAAACCAAAGGGTGAAAAATCCAGCTGATAAGTCAGGGTAGTGAATCTTTCTGCTAATTTTCAAAACATCAAGAAATTTGTGCATAGTGAGGGCTCTAGATGCGATCGAATATTGATGTCTAAAACGGATTGCATAGGTTCCGATGTATCCGATCATTTCCTCCAAGGTCGGGGTTAGCTCGAAGTTCGAGATGTGGAAGAAGTTGTGGGCAGTGTCCCAGAAGGTGATTAAAGCCTTTATGATGTCCCCTCTAGGGTTGATTTTCAGCAAACTAGAGAGGCCTCCCAGATGCGCGTTGACCTTTTTCTGTCGGGCTTCTCCGAGGTCGTTCCACACAGCCACAGCTCCAAAGGAATTTTTTTCATTATAGTGCTCATTCTTCACATTTATTAGGGAAAATTTGTATTCTCAAAATGTTCAAACTGACATTTATGAAATTTATTTTAAAAACAGGGACTGAATTTGCTAATAAGGCCTGTTGACACTTCAGCGAGAAGGTTTTTCAGGCTGTGCTTGCTTACCAACCCGAATAAAATTCAGAGGTAGACATTTGCATAAGATCAGCCTTCTGGCGTCCCCTGTAGCGTCATTCAACTATTATCGCAATAATGGCACCATCCGACTCATGCCGAGATAGGAAAATAAACACGGGCATTTATTAACATTTTGAAAAAGCGATTGGACCCGGCGAGATAATTTATCAAATCCTGCAGACATTATTGAAAAACTCCAAAATTTGGTGCCTTTGTTTGGTTTTTGTGGTTTTTGTGCTTTGTTTTTTTTTTTTTGAAAAATCCAGCAGCATTCCAGTGCTATTTAAGCGTTGGTTTTAAAAGTGACTACCCTAGCACTGCTTATATTCTCAATTATTCCCTTTGTTTACAGGCCGGTCAACATGAGAATCTGAGGCAAATAAATGCACAAGTAGCACGTAAAAATGCATTAGGGTAGTCTTTTATTTCAGGGCACCTGTCCTAGACGGACCCAACCCCTATGTTGAGTCTCCTAAGTCAAAGATGCATGATGACCATAAATGTTCCTACCAGGGATCCGGCGTGAGGTTTTGTTATACTAAGTTGAGAACCTCTGTATAGGGTCTAGACTGTGTACCTGAGCGGACAACTCGAGTTGAGGAGGGGGCTACGTACCTGGGACCCTCGAGATCGTCCGGCTTTGTAACTTGTTCGGCATCTTTTTTTAATTCAGGGTAATACACTAACAAAATAGGGAGTCTCAACTAGTAAGCACATCCCCAGAGGTGAGAAGTGAAGGGTTTTCGTAACAGTTTATATATACAGTTCAGATAATATCAAAGCAGTAAAACATGCGGCATTTAGAACAGAACAGGTAACGAAATCAGAAGAAGCCAAATATAACAATTATTGTACGCTCGAATTCTTGAACTCTGAACCAGAGATTTCGAGTTCTATTCCCTAGCAGAGTCACCAAAGCTGTCACACCTCCCTTTTATCGCTTACACATGGTTACCCCTAAAGGTGACATGTATATATGAGTTTATCCAATTAAAGTGACATTATTCGAGATGGGATTGTTATTTTAAATAGGACTCGCCACTTGGGATAGGTTTGTGTTTTTGGTGTCCCGAGTCACTGATTTATTTAAAATCCCAAATCGCGGAAATTTCGACTACCCAATTGGAGTCTGCGAACCAGAAATTCTTGAGTAAGGAATTTTCTTTACCCGAGGGAAGGTGTTAGGCACCCTCGGATCCCGTGTTTGTAGCACGGTCGCTTAAACTCATTATAAATGGCTAAAATATGATTTGCTATACCTGTTTACCCATATTTTTTTATCATTAACTGCTTTTAACATCTTTTAGGAAAATTTGCAATATTATTAAAACACGTTGCGAATCGCGTCACATATAGGCAGCCGCAATTTTAGACATATTTTTATTCCATTGAGAATAAGATTTGGGTCACATAAATGTGCACCCGAATTTAGTAAGGTCTTTTATTAAACACGCACGCCTATAGCAAATAAGTCTTCGAGATTTGTGGGAAGGTCGTGACATTCACTAAACGGCACTTCCTATTTTCTAGATTTATTAATGAATTACGTGCACCTTAGCCTCATTCATGGCTAATTGCATCCCTCCATTATCTCAAATATTCTCCCGTGTTTGGGCCAGCCCAAGATACACATTGTATTTGCTGTGACTAACATCTGTTGGGCATGGTTTGTGACTAGTTTGAACCTTTTATTCGTCCAGCCCAAGGGCACGTAATATTAAGATTCCCTAGTGCTGGCAGGACCTCGCAAATGAGCCCAGTATTGATTTGGACGAAATTGTCCAATTCTCAATAATCATTTGTGGTTTAAAATTATATACAAATTTGAATACCTACACACTTATAAAGAAAATACAAACAATCGTTATATATATATATATATATATATATATATATATATATATATATATCAAACTTTAACATTAGATCTGAACAAAATGATTCACATACCCATCAGTCGGAGTATACGAATCTAATTCTTCAAAATTCAATTATGACTTTAATCACAACGTATACATATGAAACAAACATGGCTAGCGTATTGAAATCTAAACGAATTAAAACAGTATACAATATTTGGACTTCAACTGACTATTAAGCTGATATTTCATGAGTTCCTCATTTAAAACAAAAGCAGGAAATAAACATCAAACAATTGCATCACCTAATTAACTATACTATAAGCTATTCATGCTTAAAATAAGAGATCAAATGTCCTGATTATAACAAACAAATCAGTGTCTAAAGTTTAGTATACATAATGAAACAGTCCAAAAGTTTAATTACGATAAGATAGTCACCTTATCCGAACGTAATGGGGGAAACCAGGGGAAGGGTTTTGAATAAATTAATGCAATCAAATATTCACACTTGAGAACACTTCATATTTGAGCTTCAATATATCAAGTCAACAAGGAAATGTACATGTAATTTAGCCAAAACAATCCTGTGAGTACAAGAAATGATTCAGCTAAACAATCAGCAGCTAAACACACAGTGCATCAAGGAAATTAGAAGAGTTTTTAGAAAATTAAATCTTCAGAAAAAATGATTCCCTCGGCATTAATGGTATTTTTGCAGATATAGGAGAAAACTAGTATGTATTTTAGCTCTAGGATCTAAAGAGAGGTTCCGGATCCCTTTAAGAATGTGAAGATGGTTTATTTTATAGTTGAGCCTTAGGTCACCAGATTTTTTCATGTTTTTCTTTTAGTACTTAACTCAAATTTGCACTTTGCCTAAATGGTCCTTCAATTCCTGACTTGTGCCTCAAGTTTTGAGGTAGGAATTGTGTTTTACTCCTTGCTAGAAGGTTCTAAAGGATTACTATCATATTTTCTAAGGTTAAAATCCCTCTTATACCCTCACTTCAATTCCTAAGTTACCCCCTAATGTTTTGACCTTAGTCAGTTCCTTGACCCTAGTTTAGTTAAAATTTACCCTGGTCAATATAATTTGGGTCACCTTTTAATCTTGGACTAACAGGCTCATGAAAATTCAGAATCAGCTAAAATTATTTACGTTCAACACAAACTCCTTAATATAGACTTTCATATCAAAACATTATACAGAACTCTCAAAACAAAGGACTAGAAGAATGAATACATTTATCAACACTTAGTTTTCAAAAAATGGCTCAATCAAAAATGCTTCAGAAATACTTAAAAACGAGAAGCACACAAGGAGGTGTGAGTATTAAGTTCAGGAATCAACTTAGGAAGCAAGTGAAGGCTACCACTAAACAATTAAAGGTCCAACCCCAAATAAACTTAAACCAATATCAATACTGAAAAATCAAAATCATTATGGCAATCAAATACATAGGGGCGTGCACAACCAAACAACCAGAAATCATTGGAATAAACAAATAATGACCAGAAGATGTAGGTCAATCGAGCCCTAAGAGTTACATTACTGAAGAGTAAACTAAACTAGGTTTTCCAGAGTCAAGAAACTAATGCTAGCAAGATATCACACTGCTCAGGAGATGAAAGGATTTCAGAATATTGACAAACAAAAGCACATGACCATTCAAACCTACTTCAGGCGAGATAATGGACAAACAAGAAGTTGTTTAAAGAAGTTGGTCAATCTAAGAGCTAAATAGAAGAATATAAACTACTTTGGCAAACACATACAAAAGAAACCAAACACTCAAGCAAATATATGAAAAAGAGACGAATTACTTAGCTTTTTTATGCGTGCCCAGTCCATACCCTTTCAACAGCTCTTGACCCCTTCCGCAGGGGTTTTGAACACTCCTAGGACGATGAAATATATGGACTTCGTGAATCTACCCAGAATAACCCAAGTAGCATTAAACTTCCTCAAAATCAGTGGTAATCCTATATCTAAGTCAAACCACTTGGTTTCTTATGTTCATACTACACCTGATGGAAATTCAAGAACCATGAAAACATGCCCAATATTGTCCTTCTTCATTTTATGCCACAGTAATGTTTCTTAAATTCATGATAGATCTTTGTGACACCTAGACAAACGGAATAGTGCAAACAATAATCCCACTAGAGAATCAACTACCTCAAAATATCAACATTCAGAACACAAATTTGATCCTGAAGACACATAATACCATAATCTCCAATACCTACCTTCCTTGGACCACCTTGCGTCAATTTCCCTCAACACCAACGAATGAGGGCCATCAAACAGGTAAGCATTAATACACTTCAACAAAGATGACTGTGCCACCACAAAAGCGTGAACTCTACTCAGCTCAAAATTATCCAACCTTACCAATATGTTAGTCGAAGGTTGAACATCCATAAATAATGCCTCTCCTCAACTGAAATAAATTCTAAACTATACATACTCTTCACTTTTATATTCAAGGAAATAACTGCCACATTAGCCTTTGTTGTATGATACAAGATAATGACATGATATTCTTTTAACAAATACAACCACTTCACCTACCTCAAACTCTATTCCTTCTGCTTGAATAGTTGTTGAGGACTGTAGTGATCCATATAAACCTCGCATGACACATCGTACATGTTACGCCTTTAAATATTGAACACATGTACAATAACTTCCAACTCCAAATCATAAACATGGTAGTTATTCTCATGGGTCTTCTACTATGGAGATGCGTAGAAAATAACCCTACTACACTACATATATATTGCACCAAGTATAATGCACAAAGCATACCAACACATGGTATAAGGACTTGAATCCATGGGCAACAACAATACTAGAGCTCTAGTCAAAGAAACCTTGAGCATTTGATAGGAATAATCAGCCCATCTAAAATGTATGTCCTTCTAAGACAACTATATCAATTAGGCTGCAATATATGAAGATCCATCAATAAAGAGATAGTGATAACTTCCAAACCCAAGAAACTCTGAATATCTATAGATCAGGTAGGTCTAGGATAATTCTAAACTACCTCAATTCTCTTAGGAACCACATTGATACCATCACTAGACATAACATTACCCAAGAAAGCTACTGATTACAACCTCACCGCACACTTCTAAAACTGGGCATAAAATTAATAATCCTTCAAGGTTTTTATTCCTCAAGTGGTTTTCATTCTCATTTATACTACGAGAGTAAACAAAAATATAATTGATGAACACAAGCACAAAGGAACCCAATTAAGGCTTAACACATTCATCAAGCCCATGAAAGTTGTTGGGGAATTAGTCTGATAGTATGACATCACCAAGAACTCATAATAGCTATAATAAGTCCTAAAAGTTTTCTTAAGTAAATTTGAAACCCTACATTCACCTCATGATAGCCAGATCTCAAATAAATCATGAAGAACACCTTGGCACTATGAAATTGATCAAATATATCATCAATACGATAATTGATAATTATTCAACTTTATTTAACTACCGATAATCAACACACATCCTGGTATAATATCCTTTATCTACACAAACAACACCAATGCACCCTAAGGAGAAACACTTGGTCTAGTTAACCCCTTATGAAACAAATACTGCAACTGCTTATTCATCTCATTCAACTCAGCTACACCCATATGATGTGGGCAGTAAAACTAGACAGGGTGCTCGGAACAAAGTCAATATCCCCATCCGGTGGTATGCGTAGTATATCTGCAAGACAAGACTTCGTAAACTCTCTCACAATCAGTACTGAGTGCATAGAAGGAATGTCTACACTAGAATCCTGGATGTATGCTAAATATTGTAAACGTACATTCTCAACAATGGCCTTTAAAAATAAAACCACCCTACTCGTAGAATGGCCAAGGACCCCGACCTACTCTATTCTAGGAAACCCTGGCGTATCTAAAGTTATTGTCTTGGCATGACATTCCACGATAGAGTGATATAAGGATAAAAAATATATCTATAGAATAACCTCAAAATCCACCATATCTAACAATAAAAGTTCAACTATGGTATCAAAACTGCTAATTTTATCAAAATACAAGACATGTATATCCGATCAACTACAATAGAATCCCCAACTAGTGTAGACATAGGAACAAGAATATTAATAGATCACGATCACAATCAAGTGCAATGAAAAATAAGAAGATACATATAAATAAGTTGAAATTGAATCGTACAACACCAAAATATATATATGATAGACTGAGATTATACCTATGATGACTTCATCAAATGACTTCACTTTAGGCCTACCAGGAAATGCATAGTAATGGGACTTTCCTCCTCCAGTCTATCCTCCTCCTCCGGGATAACCCCTAATTGGCCAGCCTCCACCTCTAGTTGGTTGGACCCCCACCTCCAGCTAGTTGACCCCCACCTATAATTGGGTAGGTAGGTGCTATAGTAATTGGTACTACTACAATGACGTGGCTACCATGTTATCTACAGACATACCTCATGTAATGTCTTATATCCCTAAAGATGAAGAAACCCTTTACCTGATGTAGCTTCTAGGTCTTTGACTATCCTTAATGATATGAATCACCATTATAGGAAGTCTATATAAGAGGTGTACTAATATAAGTAGTAGACACACTAAATGGTGGCTTCTATGAATGAGAAACATAAGCGGTACAACCTAGATTACCACTAAAACCTAAAGAATAGAATTGACCGCCCTGATAGTATGACCTCAACCAAAAAGACCTTTGCCTCAAGATGAGGCAGCCCCAAAACCACCACAATAATAAGGCCTCTTCTCTAACATCGACTCTCTCCCCTGTCCATGATTAAACTCAGTAACCCAACCAATCTCAATTACTTTAGAGAATGATGTCTCACTCTCAGCCTCTCTAGCCATCTCTAGTATAATACCATAAGTAAGCCCCGTTATAAACTTACATACCTTCTCCCTCGCAAAAGGGGTCAAGAAGGTTGCTTGAAAAGAATAATCAACAAACCTCATCTCATAATAAGTGACTATCATACCAATTTGCTAATGACGATCAAACCGACTACACAAATCATCTCTCTGAGTGAACTGGATAAACTTCTCCAAAAAAAAAAATCTGAAAACTAAGCCAAATAAGAGGAGGTGATCATGTTTTTCTATCCATCTCTTAAGTCTTCCACCATATATCGGTCAAACCTTGCACATGGAAGACAGTTAAATCAACAACAATAAACTCACCGCGTCCGAGATTCTACAATATCGTATGAAATCGATCCAAGACCTCGGCATGCTTTTCAACACATGTGGTGACATAATGGGCCTACCAACATGCTTTCTAAAGTACAACGTATCAAAAAACTCCATATCTTATATGTGTTTGATGTGTTATGAAATACATGAATTGTTACATTGGTCACGAGAAGGTTTGAGAGGTATTTAAGACACTAAGTCTCATTTTGGAAGTTTAAATTATAAGAGTTGAACAAGGTTTTACCTTTGTGTAAACAACCTTAGAGTGGTGATTGGAGAACTCCAATAGGTTTATTTTGTAATTTTGGACTTGGACGGCACTCCATATTTGTATTTGGATGTTCCTATATTGATTTCGATATATTTAGCTAAAGTTTAATATTAGAAGTTTATGAAAGTTCATAGGTTTGACTGAGACTAGACTTTAAAGCTATTGGGTTCACTTTATTTTTCTAGGAGTTGAATAGATTCATTATGTTATTTTAAACTTGTATGCAAAATTTGAGGTCATCCAAAATTTGTCAGACGTTTTTCGGCAGGAGTTTTGAATTGAAAGTTAGAATAGTTAATCTAGCTTGAACTGTCCATCCATTCTTGGTTTTTATGTTAGTCATGGTGTTTGAGCATTTGAAAAAGTTTGGATATTTATTAGGTTTTTTAGTATGATTGGATCGGGTCCCGACGGCTCGTGTGAGTTTTCTGGTGGTTTTAGGTTATCTCTTCAATGTTTTAGGTTGCTCGTTTTCTAAAGTGCTTTGTGATCGTGGAGATTGTCTTGTCATCGCGGAGATATGTAACTTGCATGGGTAATTTCATTCTTTTTGTTCATGATGGGTGTGTCGTATTCAAAGGGAAACTGGGAGCTGAAGCATTGCATTTGCATGCGGAGATGCTTATTCCCATTCAGTTGGTGCCTGGCTATTGAATTCCCTTTGCATTTGCTTAGTTAGGCTAGCATTTTTATACTCTAGGAAGGCTAGTGCTCAACGTTCTCTATTAGAATCTGATGTTTGCAATGAAGGACAGTAGCCAGATAGGAATTTGGACTTCGCGATCACAAAGGGGTCCCGTGACCGCGAAGTGTATAATTGGGCAATGCACTTAATGACAAAATTTTTGAATTTTGCCCATTCTCTCATATTTCGAACACTAGACTTTGAGAGGTGGACATTTTTGAGAGCAAGTTCACTACTACTTTGGAGGTTAGCAATATTGATTTGGATTTGACTTTATATCATGATATTTCATAGATATCTACACCTAAAAGTTTCGATGTTAATATGAAATTGGGGGGGGGGGGGCTTGGCAATCTTTTAGAAAGCGAATAATTGAGATTTTCACCTTTATTTGGAGTCATTTTTGGATGAAAGTTGTATATTTGGACTTTTACTGGAATGAGTGTTTGGGATTCATTAGTTTTATCGGGTTAAGTGGTGCATGACCAGGTTAAAACTTTCGTTAACCTTGCATATTTGACAAAAGATCGCAGATTTAATATTTGAGGTTATTTCCTGTGGCTCTATTTGATGTTATTGGATTGTTTTTGAATAGATTTGGTTCACTTTGAGTTGAACTTGGATTTGCTAACTTTTGCTCTATTTGAGGTTTCTGAACGTAGGTAAGTCTCTTGTGTATCCTCGTTAGAGGAAATTCTCCCCATAGTTGACTTAATTGCAACTTAATTCATGCATAAGGAACTATGGATATGCAAGGTGATGAGCGTATATGCATAACTAGGTTTTTGATCATACCCGGTATTCATTGACTTGAATTCTGCATTAATTAATTATGTGAAGTTGCTTATATGGCTATGCGATAATTTATATTCATAAATTAGGAGCATACCTAGTTTATTACTTGTGATTTGGAATGAAGGTTATTGTACCATGTCCGACTTTATTATAAATTCATAAGGCATATACTTGATTTACATGCTCCATGATTTCTATGGTTTCTATGGCTACTTGGCTCATGAATGTATTATGTTTCAGCTAGAAACATGTGAAATAGCTTTTTGAGCCGTTATAATTACATGAGTTGTATTATTTAATATCGTTTCTTACAAATATGCCTGAGTGGGAAGTTGTTATTGATGCAAGTTGAGGATTTTTGCACTACAGACACTATAGCGGATATTTGTACTGATTATTGGATTATTGATGTTATGATTTGAATCGTTTCCGCGATGCAATAATTAATTTATGATCACAAAATATAAATAATCAATGCTTGGATTGTGGATTAATCCCTCCGGAGTCAGGTGATTACCCGTGTTACCTTGGGCACTGTGACCGTATGAACCCATAGTTCTTTTGGTGCTTGTTGCACAGTGCGATGAGTTGTTGAGAAAAGTATTCGGAGCATGAATATTTATACTTATTTAGACTCAATATGTAAATTGAAGAAAGTACTGTTGAGTGGTATTAATTTTACTTGAAAATTGGCATATTTTTTTTTATTTGATTCTGGTTATTTGAAAACATGTCTAAATTTTATATGAGTTATATTTTGAACTTTTATATTTGTTGATGATATCATATCTAGATTTATGTTGGATTCTTCTCTCACCTTCTTAATTTACTTCTAGTGAGTGTCTGAGTCAACTCCTTATCACTTCTTCATCGAGGTTAAAATTGATACTTACTAGGTACAATGATTTGTACTCATACTTCGCTTCAGTATATTTCGTGTAGGTTCTGATGTTGGTGTGAATGGTATTTATCGAGCACAATAGGTGGATCTATAAAGATGTCGTGATGAGCTACTCTACCTGATAGATTCATAGCACATAGAGTCCTTCTTATTAGATCTTGTGATGATTATGACATCCAATTTTGGGTGATGTTGGCTGTTGTGGTTGTGTTTAGATCCTGAATTGGATATTCTATCTATGATTTCTAGACTTGGGATTTTTCTATTTCCTTACTATATTGGGTTCTTTTAAGGCTTAATTATCTTCTTTGGAGTTCTGTTTGTTATGGCATTTTTTTTTTTTGGTTTAAACATTCTTTCTATTGATATTCCAAAATATATTTACATTTGGAGATTCAGTAAGAGATTTGACTACTCCTACTCATTTACATCATGTGTCTATACTAACTTCTAAATTTACTCTAAGTACATTATAGTATAGATTCCACTAACTAGAGGCTATGGATATTTGTTGAGCTTGGCCAATCCAGCTTGCCATTTCCTGCAGTTTCTGCCTCGGATATGAATTGATAAGGCTATTTCTCTACACACTAGAGCTGCTTCAAAAACATTCCCATTAAATCTGATATTGTTCCTTTCTATCCAGATAAGAGCCACAGTGGTGATGAAAGCACAGGCTGTGATACTGTTTAATGCCACTCTGCTTTTAGCCTTGTTGCAGACCCACATCATTTCTGTTTCCCAGTTCCCCACATTCCTATGATGTCCAAGCCATGAGCACATTCTGTTCCACAAGTTCTTGCTGACTGTACAGTAAAAGAAAAAATGGCTAAATATCTCACTACTATGATCACAAAATACACAAGTTTCAGGGACCTGAACTCCAATCTTCTGTAATCTATCAACTGTTGGTAGTCTTCCTTGAGCAGCTAGCCAGACTGTAAACATATACCTTGGCTGGGCTTGAGTAAATAGTGATAGGTTCTTCCAAGAAACCTTACTATTGGTAGGAATCAATTCCAGGTAAAGCTTGTGAATAAGGAATTTCCCCAGTCTGCTGAATACTTGCAATCTACTAAAGAGGTTGCCTTGGCTTGATTGAGCTCCCATGAGGTCTGCCATTCTATCCAGTATCTTCTTTACCACCCAAGAAGCTGTCTTAGGTGGGGTTTCTATGTCCCTATGCTTGATATAGTAGCTATGAACCCATCTAATCCATAAGAAATCCTTCTTATTAGCCAAGTTCCAGAGGTGTTTGCTGATTGCAGCCTTGTTCCAGACTGCCATGTCTATTATGTTTTGTCCCCCTGTAGAGAGAGGTCTGCAGACACTGTCCCAGGACACTAAGGCCTTTATGGACAGTTTCACACTCCCAGTCCAGAGGAATGTTCTGCAAACTGTTTCAATGGCCTTCAACACTTTCTTAGGAAGAATAAACACTTGGGCCCAATAAGTTTGGATGCCAAATATAACGGATTTAATAAGCTGGCATCTTCCAGCATAAGAAAGCATCCTAGCAGACCAGCAAGTTACTTTGGCTGTGATCCTCTCAATAATTGGTAGGTAGTGGCCAACAGATAGTTTTTGGGAATCAAGGGGGATCCCCAGGTATCTGAAGGGCAATTTACCTTCACTGAATCCCAATGTTTCCAGAATCTGTTCTTTATCATCCTGTGTTGTTCCAGATATGTACAGTGCACTCTTTAACAGGTTTGCTTGCAGTCCTGAGGCATTAGAGAACTGAAGGAAAGCTTCCCTTAGGATCTTGACAGACACCAGATCAGCTCTACAGAACATCGGCAAGTCATCAGCAAAACAAACATGTGTACAATTTAGCTTTCTGCACTTTTGATGAAAGTTGAAGTCACCATTTCTGTGTAGTGTCTCCATAATCCTGTTGAGGTACTCCATGGCCAGTACAAACAGATAGGGGGACATAGGGTCTCCTTGTCTGATACCCCTTTTGGCTTTGAAAGGTTTTGTGAGTCTACCATTAAGCATAAGTGAATAAGAGACAGTTGTGACACACTCCATTACCCATTGCACAAAGATAGCACGGAATCCCAGGTCAACTAGTATTTGTTTAAGGTACCTCCAGTCCAGAGTGTCATATGCTTTCCTCAGATCCACCTTCAAGACACATCTAGGGGAAACAACTTTCCTAGAGTAGCCTTTGAAGATTTCATGACTGAGTATGATGTTGTCCAGTATAATTCTGCCCTCAATGAAGGCAGATTGAGCTTGCCCTACCAAGTCACCTATCACAGCTTTCATCCTACTAATGAGGACTTTAGAGATGATCTTGTACAAAGTGGTGCAGCAGGCTATAGGCCTGTAGTCCTTCACATTTGTTGGAGTTCTGTCCTTGGGGATTAGAGCTATGGCTGTAGTATTGAGCATAGTAGGTAGTCTGCAAGTGATAAAGAATTCTTTTACAGCAGCATAAATGTCCTCCTTTACTATGTCCCAGTGTTTGGTAAAGAACTCTACTGGGAATCCATCTACTCCAGGTGCTTTGTCCTTTGGCATCTCTTTTATAGCTTCAATAATCTCCTCCAATGTAACCTCTTGAATCACCAGTGCTTGTTGAGCTCTTCATAAGAATTTACCTTCTCTTATGATGGCAGTGTAAGCAAGTGGTAGTTCACTTTCACAATTGCCCATTAGTGACTGAAAGACAACAATAAATTCTTGTTCAACATCTTCTGGTTCTGTTAGCTTTTGTCCTGTGTCTGTATAGAAGGAAGATATGTTGTTTTGGGAGGCTCTGATCTTCCACTGGGCATGAAAATACTTGGTATTTGCATCTCCACAAGTGATCCAGCATGCTTTTGATTTCTGTTTCATGACTTGCTCCTCTACTGTGTTCCAATATGCAATGTCTTGTAAGGCTGTTTTCTATGCATCAAAAATAGATTGTGATAAAGGGCTAGTCTGCATCTGACTTTGGATGATGTCCAGTGATTCTCTAGCCTGTACCAGTTTTTGCTTGTATGTGGCCATGTAAGCATTGAGGTCTTTCAGTTGTTGCTTTAAGCCTTTTAACTTCCTCCAGATCTGCTCCAGGGGGAACCATTGTACTCAAGCTTCCATGTATTCTGCACAATGCTTTGAAACTAGGGAAGCTCCATGATGTGAGTATATAGTCAGAATGGCTTAGGATGTAGCAGCTTTAAGATTCCACATTTGAAGAAAATAGGGGAATGATCAGACACAGAGGGATTCATAAAGTCAGCTTCAACATGGCCATACTGCTGCAACCATTGAAAGTTACCAAAGGCCCAATCAATTTTGCTGTACACCCCAGTTGCAGTTCCCTGTTTGTTAGACCAAGTAAAATGTCAACCTCTAGCTCTGAGGGGTGAGAGTTGCAGGTCATTGATGACTGTCTTGAAGCCTTTTGTTTCAGCTTCTATGATAGGTGAGCCAATTTTGTCTTCAGGGTTTAAAACAATATTGAAGTCACCACTAATTAGCCATATATCCTGGCTAGGAATAGGAATGCTCCTCAAATCTGTCCATAGCAGCTCTCTAAGGCTAGCATCATTTTGAGCAGAAATGATACTGGCATGAAACTTGACTTGGCTAAGGGGGTCTTCTATGTAAAAGTGGATAATTTTATCAGTAACAAGAGAAACCTGTATTTGAATATGAGTCTTCTATATCAGCCATATTCTACCATTCACAGCTTTTTAGTAGTTGCACTAAACATTCCAACCCTTTAAAATTCTGTTTTGGATTTTCTTTGATTTATGTTCTTTGAAATCAACCTCCCATGGTCTCAGAACCAGAGGTTTGTTCGTGTAAGAGTAGGGGCCCCATTGGATAACTTGATCTCTGTCCTCAATCGAATTGAAACGGAAAATGCAATACCCCTCAGAATGGATTAAAATCTGAGGATTAGATAAAAAGTTCCAAACATGCATAACAAAAATATCCATCGCCTTCTCATACAGAGTTTCTCCAATAACATGCCCGATTAGTGAGTTTTTCCAGTATTCAGCTTGAGATTGGAAATCATCCTCGCTTAGCTTAACTAACTTCTTACCCTCTCTATCAGTGGGAGGCATAAATGTTAATGGCTTACCCATTTGTGCATTCCGATTCCCCTGTACCACCTCAGCTATTGTAGGGCGGGGAGCTTCCCCTTTTATTGCATCAGAAAATTGTAGTCGTCGGACAACTTCACTGTCAACCCCACCCGATATGGATATCGTACTCTGCATGTGAACATCTGCACATTCGGCGTCATGAATCGTATCAATAGCTTGAAACTTCAGTGGAAGAAAGCTTCCAAATGTCAATGGTTCTCGAGCTTTAGCAGCTCCATGGTCGGGTGTGACTATTTGGTTATCGTCTGCTGGCGCAGTTCTCCGGTGGCGGGCCATCTCCGGGCACAATGGCAAGCTTTGCTATTGTACGCTGTTTGTTATGGTATTATCTTGCCTAGCAAGTGTGTTAGGCTCCATCATGGCCGTTGCGGGATTTTGCAACATGACAAGTTGATATTAGAGCACCGAGTTCTAAGGGTCTAAAAATCACAAGTTGGCCTAGTAGAGTCTGGCGAATCAATATGGAGACATATGTACTTATCTTCAAGAGGCTATAGGGATTTGGGAAGCTTCATTTTTAACTCCTCTTCACACAGTGATTATTGACTGGAATCTAAATTTTTCTTTTCTGTTCTCTGAGGACTGACGGTTTTAGAGCGATAGAGGAAGTGATGGGCACTACCACCGATTGGGACCGAGAGAGGAACAATTAGGTTAGGGACAAAGTCTCTGCTAGAGGTTGTACTACTATAATTATAGATGGTGCATCCACTGGGGCCCGTCCCCTAGCTATGACAGTTGCAGCAGACCCACTTGTGTAGCAGGTGGAAGAGCACATCATAGACAAGCATATTAAGTCTCCAATGCACACTCAATAGCTAGAGGGTTTCACTTATACACTTGTGTGTCAAGAGGCTATTGACATGATGGTCAATTTTATTGTTGATTTCACCCAGGAAGGGGTGGTCCTAATGGCTCGAGCCAAATCTCAAGTAGGCGGGGATTTTATTCCCATGTGGCTCGTACTCTAAAGTAGCCTATTCTAGCACCAAGATCTGTGACCGTGTTTTCCATGTTTCTTGATGAGCAGAAGAGGTTAATGGGGTTTAAAAGGTTGTTTTCTCCGCACTTTTTAGGCAGTGCTACAGTTGATGGTTAGGACTTTCTAGACAGGTGCCATCACATTCCAACAGAGTGGATTTCCCTACTTTCCAATTTAGGGGAGTGGCTGGGAGTTGGTTTGTGACATAAGTGCTTAGTAGGCCAGCTGATTCATCTTCTCTTACATGGGCTCAATTTACACATCTATTCCTTGAGAGGTACATCCCACTCACCACGAGTGATTTGTTGAGAGGCCATTTCGAGCACCGTCGATAGGATATGACCTTGACCTTGTATGAGGCGATATTCATTGAGTTGTCTCGCTATTCAGTATTCTTGATTCCCTTCAAAATTATGAAATCCAAATCCACTCCTCAAAGAGTTGTCATCAAAACCAACCCCTCAAAGAGTAAGTGGACGCGATCGTGTGTAATTTAATTTTACCCAAATATGAGTCAGAGTCAACGCTTATAGAGAATAATGAATGTAAGAGAATTTATTTATTATGGTAAACCAAAGACTAATAGGATTTTTGAGAAAATAGTATAACTGAATGGGAAAAATATAAACTAACCTAGAAATCAAGTAAAATCATCAACGGCTACAAGCATGTATAAAAGAGTAATTACACCCAAGTAACAATCCAATGTATTTTATGATTTTACTAATGTGAGTGTATTTATGCTAATTATCCTCGCATAATAATTCTATATTATCTTCTTCCAAAGACTGACAATACTTCCTTATTGAATTATTGCTAAGATAATTAAGTACACCTAAATTTGGCTGCAAGTAGTTTAATCTTATCCATAGGTATAATCAACAAAATAGATGGTTAACACGTTAAATTCTTGTTAATTAACCTTTTCCATCCCCAAGTTTGCCTTTCCCAAGTCTAAACCGAAGTAAATAGGTGATTCCTAGGGTTAAATAATACCTTATGAATCATAATAGAACATAATACCTAAAGAAGTAATAACTCGCTCATTCTTGTGTAAGGCCCCCTGAAAACATGTACTCAAAACTCGAAAACTCATAGTGCCAAAATAGGAATGTGTAAAATTCTTTACAGCGATTAAATTTGCCGCAGTTTTGACCCTTTTAGGCTGATCTATGAAATTAAAAGTCATTCTATGGTCGAAAATGTGATCGCATAATAGCTATATGGACCGCATAGTTGCCGCAGAATGAAGCAGTATGTTGTCAATTTGAGGTTAACTATGCAGCCAATTATTTGTTGCATAATTGTTATATGGCATGTAAAGCCGTCACATAATTCCCTTGGGATTTTGTATGGGGCAATTTTGCGATGCATTATGCGAGTGCAGAAAGGTTATGCAGACTGCATTTCTAACGCATACCCTGTAAGGCCCCCTGAAAATTTCTGCTCAAAACCTCGAGATCTCGTAGTGCAAAGTTAAGAATATGTGTTGGAAATTCGTAAAGTTCTTCGCGGTTTGCAAGGTCGCCGTGGTTCTGACCCTTTGGATTGATCAGTCCATCAAAAAGTTAAGAAATTATATTTTCTAGAATAATGCACTTTTGCGGTTCATTATGCAGTCGCATATCAGGTATGTGGATCGCATAGTCATTGTAGAGTCAATTAGTGTGTTTGCTAATTTTAGGTCAACTATGCCGCCAGTTATGCCATAGCATAATCAAAATTCAGGCTGCATAGTCATCACATAATTCCCTTGAAATTTTTGTGAAGGGTAGTTTTGCGGTACATTATCCGACCGAAAAATGGGTATGTGGACTGCATTTCTTCCGCATACCCAAGCAGTGCCTTCAAGTTTTGGGGAGTATTTTGCGGTTTATTTTGTGAACCGCATGTAAGCTTTGCGATCTCATACCCTAGTCTGGGCTACAGATTTGTAATTTTGTTACTCGACCCCATGTCGATATATTACATGCTACCCTTCATTTTAGGCCTATTTTTCTGATGCAATTAGAGAGAGAGAGAGAGAGAGAGAGAGAGAGAGAGAGAGAGAGAGAGGGGAGAGGGTCCTAGGGAGTGAAAGGATTCTTCATCTACATTTCTCCTAATATTTTGGTTAAACCTTGAAGATTGTCAAGAAAGGTACATAGGTCTTCTTCCTTAAAGGTAAGGTTCTACAACCCAAGCTCTTAATTACTAGGTATGACTAGGATAGACCATTAGAAGGGTAATTGATGAGGATAGAAGTTGATATCTTACTTGCATGAGTTCTAACTTATTTTGTTAGGTCTTGAGCAAAGGATAGGATGAGGGATGATAGGATCTTTCTCAAAATTGGTTTTGAAAGCATAATACATACTTAGTGTTTGAAAATATGCTCAAACGAGCTAGAACTATGATCACCTCTCTAATTTGTGATTCGATTTGCTATGTTCCTAAAAGATTGTCGTTGCAAAGAGTCTTGGAGTATATTAGGACCTAAGGAAAGCTCAATCGAGGTATGTACGCTAAACTTTCTCTCTCAGAACTGAATTCCATATTGTTTTGTGAGTTTAAGTATTGTTTGTCTAACAAAGTGGCATAGCCATGAGTCACATTTTTTAATAAAAATTAGTATACTAATTGGGCGAGAAGAAATCGATATGTTTAATTCTCCTGGTTGCTCTTATGTGTACTAAATGCCTTGGTTGAATATGTCTACTCGTTAATAAACTTAAAACTGTATGGAAATAAATTGAATGAGAAAATCTGAAACAATTATGAAATAAGTCTTGATCCAATCGTTACGAACTAACTTCAATGCGTACTTCAATTGTTGTTTTACATGTCCTTCTTTGGGAAGAATCCCTTGTGTTTGATGATTCTATTACGATTGAACTATAATATATATATTATTTTTGGAATATTTGGTACATTTGTATTGGTTTGTGATAGTTGGAAATAAAGTAGATGAAAATGTGGAAAATCATAGGCGACCTTCGTGCCATGAGAAAGATGAACCTTGTGAAAGGCCCATGGTGTCAAAGAGATATTGTTATTGAGAGAGATTGAGAACATTAATAAAAGTTATAAAATTTGAAAAGTATTGAGGTAAGCATGATTGCATTTATACTATATTTGTAAACTTCTATTTATACTACAATTTTGTGAAATATTAAATTGAATCGAAATATTTTTTTGGGAGTACCATTGGCAATACCAAGGAAGGGTGGGTCATAAGGTCCACACCTGAAACTACACGTGCCAGTTTAGGGGTGGAGTTTGATTTGTGATGAAATTGAAATATTGGTGAAATTGTGATTATTCCCCTTAATTGGGATGAATTTGGTAACATTTGTAAATTGGTAACGCCAACCCATACGACATATATGGGAAGACAGCCTAGCCGATTGGCCCGTGATCAGATGTCATGCCGCACACATGGTGGTATTGTGCTGGGAATCAAAAACTTGAAATTCATTAAAAAATATTTGGGAATTTGTTTTTGTGTTACATATATTTAACAGGACGATTTAGCTGATTGGGCTGTGATCGGACTCCATGCTAACAAAGACGAGGGTATAACTTATATCGATACTAGTGATCTCCTAATAAAATCTTATATATATTGTTTTCGCGAACTAGAAGACGTACAAAATTTAAATTGGTTGCTAATATAATGTTGATTTGGACTTACTGTTTTATGGTTTATTTACTTGTATGGTTATTCTATTCCAAAAGAGGACTTTTAGCCTTACATACTTGTGCTATTCGACGACACTAATATCCCTTTAGTGGAATCTTTGAAGCCTAACTACAGTTAAGGTTGTGTTATAAAATAAGCTATCCTTGTTGAATGTACAACCCCCTTTATTGTCTAAATTAAATGGAACCGGATCCCTTAGTCGAATTTAGTTTGATAAGGTTTGCTCGGTTGGGTTCACTTCATTGAGCGCCGGTCGTGCCTCCCAAAGATGGGGTATGACAATTTTGTAAAATCATAAATTTATTGGATCGTTACTTGAGTGTAATTTCTTATGTATCTGGCTTTTGGGAGTACACTTTATTTTCATATTTATGCTTCACTTTTGCCCTTTTCAGGCTTTTCTTATTATTAAGGATGATTATCTGCCCTTTCTAGGCTTATTTTGTGATAGTTGGTATAGTTGTGGATTAGTCACTTTTGTATTTTATTTCCTTTATAGCTTATTTTGTTTTATATCTTTAGCTTGTTAGTAAAAAAATTCTTTTGTAGCGATACCATTGGTTTTCTTTGTGACGTGGTTCTTTTGCTAAGGATGCCAAGCTTCTTTTGGACCGGGTGTTTATAGGTAGATTTTTTGTGTCGGCTTTTTCTAATGATGTATATTTAGGAGATTTTCTTAAGAGAGTTAGTCTTATAGTTTAGATTTATTAAATTTAGGAACATAAGTGGTGTGAGTTGTGATTTGTGCCGGTTGGCCAATTTGCAGCTTGCTTGGTACAAAAATTATTTAAACTTTGACATATGAATTCGTGATCCTTGAAAGGGAAAAATTATTGAGTTAGCTATTATCGTCTTTACTTTTAGACCCAATCTTGGTCTCTTAAGTTTACCAAGTAGTTTCCTTGGCTATAAGTAACTTTCTTTGTGTTTATTTACGTCAATAGGATTTTGGATACATATTTACTCGAATTTGCATGTGTCATGTGTGGAGAGATGTTTGTGAGTTTTTCTTACATTACAAGTAGTTTAGAACTTACTCGGAATGTACTTCAAGCAGAAATCCTTGACTAACTTGGTTTAAAATATGATGTTTGGCTTTCCTTAGACTATTCTTGTGCTTTAAATTTCCTACCCATCTATATTATCCTTAAACCCCTCTTGAGTCCTTAACCTTCTCTTTAGAAACCATGTTACAAATGTTGTATACAAAGAAAATTGGAAAATAATTAAATTTATAGTGTTGTTGTAGGGATACGTGATCTTACGTAATACTAATTGATAAATCAAACAAGTAATAATAGAAATTAACAATAATATAAGGTGAACCAGTGTTTGAACAAAATTCAGCACTCGGGTTTGAAATTCACCCGAGCTAGTTATGCAAGAACCGTTAAAATGCAACAAGCTGATAAACAAGAGAAGATAAAGTAAAGAGGGGATATTATATTGCTTTGATATGCATGAATGTACGGTTCTTACAAAATGACTAGAACCCTCTTTATCTAATAAAGGAATCCTATTTATGGTACAATTCTAATTACTGAAGTCAATCTTATGATTTGCCAAAATAATAGCCCTTGATTTGATATGTTCCTGGATTTCTGTTGTGATCTTCGACCGGTTAAAGATATCTCACTTTGACGTTATTGCCATTTGCTCGAAGTCTGTCATATTTGGTCTCGATTGTTGTTGGCCCCGATCTTGGCAGGCAATTATATACTCAAACTCGATAACTTATCTTCGTGTTCTGGTCCGATCCATTTTGAGGTTCACCCTCGATGCAATGCCGAAACCTCAATCATATATTAAATTAAGATAGGCCCAATTTAAAATTTATAAAAAAATCCCCCTTGTTCATAGTCTTTAATGAGAAAAAATAAATAGAGCCTTCAATTTTGTGACTCAATTTTTCATGATGTCATCCTCGTGACGCAAGCGACAAAAGTGACCAAAACATCTCGTTGATATAGTTTCGAAAATCATTGATTAGTGTCACCTGACGATTATCCATCAGTGCCTTTGAACCATCAGCGTTAATCACTTAAATAGGTCTTCTTATCATTTCCTTACATTTTACTTTGAATTTTTCTTGTATTCTTCAGAATCCCTTTGAGTTCTTCAAGTTTACCTACAAATCATTAAAGCTCTTACATCTTTTATGCCTTCCCGTTCTACACCAACGTCTAGGCTTCAGTATCAACCCTTCCTCAAAACACCAAACCTTATCCCCTTTTTCTTTTTTTACACAAAAATGGAAAAAAGTCAAAAACTATTCATCAAAATAAGAAAGCCAATTCACTATGACCGACCATTGACAAAACAATGGTGGAAAAAGGCCCCGATAAGGGGTGCATCCTCAATTCCGACTTCAATGTGGAGGAGACTTTATTGATCCCTAGTCGATGCGAGCCTATGTTGAGATATATATTCTCGATAACTGAGAATGACCATGAACATGCAAAGAAATATTGCTATTGGGAAGATACAGAGGTGGTGATTCTTACGCCCGAAGAAAACATCACTACCCATGTAGAAGGGTTTCTAAGTGTTTACACTTACCCTTTCACACTGGGTCCCATCAATCCCGTCATTATCGATTTTTATTGCCAATATCAATAACCCTCGGTTAGATCTACCCTTCTTTTTGGTTGATTGTCATTCTGCTCTGATTCTTCATGGACAAAGCTGAATGGGCACCTTTCACCCTCGACCGCCTAATAGGTTGTACATCACCTATCTCTTTTGAGGTGGGTTAATAAAACTCCAATGTTGGTCCACCAAGGTGTTGTTCTCAAGTATAGATGAGGACAAAGACTGAGGGCGGATAGGAAGGTTGAATCTATCCTGACACAGAAAATACCATTTTTGAGGAGTGGAGTATAAACCGTAAGTAATATCCTGCCTTTAGCTTCCACTTATTATTTTTTTTCCCTTTTCTTCTTTTTATTGCCATTTCTTTCTATGATCTAGTTGTCTCTTGGATGCCTAATGCAATTCCTGATCTCGAGAGCTGGGTTCAGAAAAAAGCTTCAACCTCCTTGTACATTGAGAAATAGAAGGGGGAACTTGCACCCCTAGCCCTGAATCCAATTAGTGGAAAGATGAGAAAAAGGGTCTTGACCTCCGAATGTCCAAAGCCCAAGAAAAGCAAGGCATCATTTTAGAGTACCCAATAATTTTTAGGCACAATAACATGCAATACATCTTACACACAACTTTCAAACAAGAAACATTCTATAATTTGGTTAGTGAATATGATTCGGGTCTTTCATCAAATACTTTAAAAGCACAATAGAACCACTCCATTTTAGAATAGTTATGGGTACTCAGATTTTCCATTTTCAATAAAATAAAAAAGCAAACACTCTCAACAAACCTCAACAAGAAATTGCTACAAGATTTGAGCAATATTCAAGCAATTTTGTAAAATAATAAAGAAACAACTTCAACACTAGTTTTTGAGAGACAAGGACATAATAATAAGATGATGCTACAAATCATAAAGTGTACAAAAATTAATGTTTCACACCTTGATCCTTGCAAATATGAGTGAGAAATGGTGGAATTTGAGAGTTTGGGGGAGAGGAAGAAAACCGTTCACTAGAGATACACCAAAAAAAGTGAACTTTGTCAATATGTTGCTAACTACCCATTAAAGTCCCCAAAAGTTGCAACTGCGACCACATTCTTACAGTTGTGAGTGATGAAAAATGCGAGCACCACGCAGCTGCATGCACCTTCCAAATTTGCGACAATCCAACAATTCACAAATGCGGCAACTGCGACTTCAACATGTCTTTTTCTCCATGCTCACTACCCTTCCCCCCACACACATTTTTTGCCGCATACACTTTAGACATCATGCAACTTGGTAGATTGATTATAAATAATAAAATAACATATTCAACAGAGAAAAGTTGAAAAATTAAATGCAAAAAACAAATAATTTAAAATTTGAAAACGATGGGTTGCCTCCAACCAAATATTGCCTTTAACGTTGTGGCACAACGAGAGTAAAATTTACTACTTTTATCTCCACTTAGAGGATATGAATTGGGTACCTAACTTGAATTCAAGTATGTGACTATGTTTCATGCCCCAACCTCGCGAGGAGCAACCGACGCTCAATCGAGTGAACCTAACAGAGCAAGCCTTATCATAAACTTCCTACACAACTCGATTTGAGTAATGAAACCATACTTTTGTCCATTCATTTAGATGAAGAAAGATACCTCATTCTACATTGATAGTTCATTTTAATACACATTATCAAACCGTAAATAAGTTACTTTCCAAAATTCCCATAGAGTTACAATTTATAGGCAACCTAAGTTTAGAATTACAATTTAGTTCGTAGACCCATCCAATATCCGTACATAACCTACACATATGTCTACGGAGCCTCTAAACATTCCAAAGATAATTATGACAACGTCAACAACAAGGTCCCTGCTATACCTCAAGAATGAAAGTCCACAATACAAAAATGTTCAATATAGCCCCTTGAAGGAGAAAGGGGGTGACAATGATATTTTAAAGAGGGATGCTTCGCTGCACACGATTGGCACTATCCGCTATGGAGCCACCTATATTTATTTAAAAAAATGTACCGCCCACGGCAAAAGCGACATTAGTTTAATGGAATAGTACTAGTATGTATAACTAAATTCCATCTAGTTAGAAAGAACTATTCAAGATTAGGAATTCACAAATATAACTCAAACCTCAAATGAACATCGCATTATAAATCAAAAGAATCATACACCTTTCACATCGTTTTTCCATAGCATTTATATTGGGGTATTCCATAATATTCATCAGTTGTTTCCAATCCAGTCGCTATCTTGAGCGGAGTCTGATCTCGACCCGATCGGCTAGGTTTCCTCATAAGAGACATACACTTCAATCACAATCCCATTTTCCTTTTTTATCCGGATTTTATTCACAATACCACTGCTACCTTTAGTGGAGTTTGATCTCGGTCTAATCGGCTAGGCCGCCTTGCAAAGGCAATGTTCCATTCTCATTAGTCATTTTGTTTCATATATAACATTTCATAGGTACTTGGCCGCATTTTATGTTATTCCAAATTTCAATTCTAGCTTAGCCATTTAGTGTAGTAAGTCGACATTAGAGCAACATAAATTGTAAGCATGGATAGACTTCACATAGATGGAACAATATATTTCAGTTGCAATCTCGATTTAAGGTTTCAACATTTCAACACATAATTCGTAACTTTACCCCTTTCAAATTGTGAAGATAGCACGCTAGTCATATTGAGATACATTTTTCACACATATAAGGTTACAACACCAACTCATGTAAAATAACAAGCAATGCAACAATTCGAGTTTAACCTTACCATGTTCACACAATCAGCGATGAAACTCAATTTCTAAAAGATGGGGTTTTAGCTATACACACCTTATTATAACTTTCCTTAATCCTTCAAAAAAATTCAGAACTCTTAGCACTGCTATCTATTGTATCAGAATTACAAATTGAATCGAGAATTAGAGACGAGATTGAGATTCTAGCTTGTTTGGGCATACTATAAAGGTGCATTATCATCTTAGGCCCCTTTTTAAAAGAAGTTTCTTCAACATTATACCCCAATTCCTGTCTTTTTAGTTCTCATTCCCCCCCCCCCCCACATATACCATTATCTCCTATATGCAACATTCCTAGCCTTATACCAATCTACCCATTTGATAATTAAATATTTTAACATAAATTTTGAAATTATTGTGGAGGGCAAGTTTTAACCTCTTAGGTTGAAGACCTATTAGCTGCAATTGACAGTCTTCAAGGATTTGGGGTAATGATTTAGAGAGTACTTAATTGAGATTACTCTCCTCACTCTAGAACTCCCTCTCTCTCTCTGCAAGTCATGAAAAATAATAGAAAATGGTTCGTTGGAGCATTTTTTATGGGTTGTGGTCAGGTTTTAAAAATTAGAAAATACGAGCCCCGATTCGGATCTGCGATCGCATTTGCGATCACAAAGTTAACATGTGACTCGCATAATAAATCACGAAAATGCTCCCCAAAATATGGTCATACTATCTGGTAGGTGGTAGCAATGCAGTCCGCATACTCGTTCTGCAGTCGCATAATGCACCGCAAAACTGTCCCTTACAAAATCCGAAAGGGAATTAAGCGACCACTATGTGGTCCGCATATTGGTTGTGCGATCGCATAACTGATAGAATATTTCACCTCAAATTAACCAACACACTGACTCACTTTGCTGTGGCTATGCGGTCCGCATTCCTAGTATGGCACCGCATTCTCGACCGCAGAATCGAATTTTCTTAGAAACATTATTCCTTAATTTTTAATGTAGTTATCAACTCAAAGGGTATGAATCACTGTGAGCTTGTGAGCAACGAAGACATTTTTTTTAATTGCTAACACCTATCCCTAACTTGGCAATACGAGACTCAGGTTTTGAGTGAAAAGTTTCATGAGGCCTCACATTCTCCCCCACTTAAGATCATTCGTCCTCGAATGAGGATCAAGTTTCGCTTTTTAGCAATCGTTGTACAACCTTCTGCCTATTGGAACTTAAAACATGTTAAAAATCCCCAAGTTTGAATAACTCCTTATATTTCTTAAAATTTCGCCACAGTTTCCGTTGTATCTAGGCACTTATCCACCTGTCAGTGAAGCTCAGAAACATATCCTAACAACATAAATATATTCCATGGACATAATATAACTTGTACAATATCAACCATGGCCGTATAAGCAACACATTACCAAAAGGGGACAGTTTTACATAGATCAAGCCAAAAGATAAAAGTTCATAGGAGCTAATTGCATAAAAGCTATTACATGACAATTCAAACAAATGTGGATACTTCTTTTTTTATCTCATATGTGGCTTCCCAAGTGGCTTTCTCAATTTGTTGGTTCTACGATAACACTTTTACGGAAACAATTTCCTTATTTCTCAATATTCCAACTTGCCCATCAAGAATGGTAACTGGAACTTCTTCATATGATAGTCGTTCATTCACCTCAATAGTCTCAACTGGCACAATAGTGGACGGATCTACCACTACCTTTCTCAACATAGTCATATGAATGATTAGGTGTACCAATGACATCTCTGGTGGCAGCTCAAGCTTGTAGGCCACTTGACTGATTCTGTAAATTATTATGTATGATCAAATATACCTCGGACTCAATTTTCTCTTCTTTCCAAACCGCATGATACCAGTCATAGGGGAAACCTTCAAAAATACCCAATAATCTTCTTTGAACTCTTATGTCTGCGACGAACATCCCAGTAAGAATATTGGCGACTCTGAGCAGTTTTCAACCTCTCGTTAATTGTCTTGAAATTCTCCAAGCCCTGATGCATGAGGTCCGGCCCTATCAATTCTGCTTCTCAAACCTCGACCCACCCAATGGAAGACCTATATCTCCTACAATATAATGCCTCGAATGGTACCATCTGGATACTAGCATGGAAGTTGTTTTTAGAAAATTTTATGAGTGGCAAATGGTCATCCCAACTACCCTTGAAATCAAGAATACAAGCACGCAATATGTCCTCAAGTGTCTGAATTATCAGTTGTACTTGCCTATCTGTTTGAAGATGAAAAGTTGTGCTAAGATTTACTTGCGTACCCAAACCTTGTTTAAACTTCTTCCAAAAGTTGGCTGTGAACTGAGTCCCTCGATCTGAAATGATAGAGACTGGAGTGCCATGCATCCTGACTATTTTCTTGATATACAACTGAGTGTGTTGTGCTGCCATATCAGTAGATTTTACTGGCAAGAGTTGCGCTGATTTTGTGAGTCGATCAACAATCACCCAAATTGAGTTAAACTTGCACAGAGTGTGCGGTAACCTTACCACAAAATCCATGTTGATCCTCTCTCATTTACACATTAAAATTTCTATGATTTGAGCCAATCCACCGGGCTTTTGATGTTCGTCCTTTACTTACTGACAATTCGTACATTTTTCCACAAAGTCTGCCACATCCTTTTTCAGGTTGTTCCATTAATAGATATCCTTGAGAACATGATACATTTTCGAAGAACATGGGTGCACGCAATACCTGGAAGTATGAGCTTCTTCCATGATCCTTTCCTGAAGACCGTCAATATCAGGAATATGTAAGATGTCTTGGTACAGTGGGGTATGCTAACAACCGATCACAGAATAGCTTATCTTTCACCTCCGCTACAAGTGATGATTTAGCCCTATTCTACATAATTAGCCCTCCTTCATTAGAGTCCGTGAGGGGAACTCCCAAACTTGCCAACTGGTGAACCTCCCTGTCCAACGACCTCTGATAGGCCTCCAAATGAGCCAAGCTTCCCATAGATTTTTTACTAAGTGCATATGCCATGATATTAGCCTTTTCTAGGTGATAAAGAATATCGATGTCATAGTCATTCAGTAAATCTAGCCATCTTCTTTGGCTCAGATTCAACTCCTTCTGCTTAAAAATGTATTGATGGCTCGTATGATCCGTAGATATATCCACATTAACCCCATATAAATAATGTCGCTAAATCATTAGCGCAAATACCACTGCCGCCAGTTCTAAGTCATGGGTTTGATAGTTCTCCTCATGATTCTTGAGTTGCGTGTATGCATAGGCTATAACCTTGTCGTGTTGCATTTACACATACCCAAGCCTGATTCGCAAAGCATCGCAATACACCATAAATCCCTCTATAGCCTCTAGCACGTCTAATACCGGTGTCGTTGTCAACCTTGATTTAAATTCATGGAATCTTCTCTCACCATAATAAGACCATTGGAATTTAACCGCTTTCTACGTCGATTTAGTCAATGGAGAGGCAAGAGTAGAAAACCCATACACAAACCTCCTGTTGTACCAAGCCAAACCTAAGAAACTGCGAATCTCAGTTGGAGTGGTAGGTCTAGGCCAATTCATCACTGCTGCAATCATTTGAGGATCAACCATAATTCTTTCCTAGAAATGACATGGCCAAAAAACGCGGCAGATTCAAGCGCAAATTCACATTTCAAAATTTTTGCATATAATCAATGTTGCTGAAGAGTCTACAAAACTGCCCTGAGATGGACAGCATGGTCCTCTCGACATCGTGAATTCACGAGAATATCGTCTATGAACACTATCACAGAGCATTCTATAAATGGCTTGAAGACTCGATAAATGAGATCCATGAAAGCCCTCAGGGCATTTTTTATTCCAAAAGACATCACTATGAATTAAATGTTCCTATACTGAGTTCTTAAGGCTACTTTTAGAATGTCCTGCTCCATTATTTTCAATTGATGATACCCGAACCGCAAGTCAATCTTTGAGAAACACGCAACACCTTGCAATTGATCAAATAAGTCATCTATTCTTGGTATGGGATATTTGTTTTTTAATATCACTTTGTTGAATTGCTGATAGTCAATATACATCTGCAACGATCCATATTTCTTTCTTACAAACAAGACTGGTGTGCCCCATGGAGACACACTCGGCCAGATAAAACCCTTTTCTAACAAATCCTTCAATTGTTCCTTTAGCTCTTTAAATTCCGTCGGTGCCATTCTGTAAGGTGGAATTGATATAGGTTGCATGTCTGGCATCAGATCGAACCCAAAATCAACCTCCCTGTCCGGTGGAATCCCAGTGAGCTTATCTGGAAAGACATCCAAAAATTCATTTACAACTAGTACAGACTCAAAGCTAAGTGCCTCAGCATTGGTGTCCAAAACCCAAACTAAGTAATAGATACACCCCTTCTTGATCATCTTATCTTAAAGTAGGAAATAAACCGATCTCTAGGGACTACATTATCTACCTTCCACTCAATAGCAGGCTTAATAAGAAATTCAAGCCTCATAGTTCTAGTTCGACAATGAAGATTGGCAAAGCATGAATAAGGCCAATCCACCCCATTATTACGTCAAAATCGACCATCCCCAATTCAATAAGATCGGCCATGGTATCCCAACCATGCACCGTGACAAAACAGCTTTTATAAACTCGAGCAGCCAAAATTGACTCACCGACCAGAGTAGATATTGAGAATGGCTCATGAAGCTATTATGGTTCTATCCTGAATTCCATAGCAACAAAAGGGGTAACATTGGACAAGGTGGAACCAAGATTAATAAGTGCTTACACATCATGAGATTGGATAGTCAGAATACCTGTAACAACATCTAGAGAAGCCTCTACAGTCTGGAGGCCACTCATAGTGTAGAACCGCATGGGTCCGCTTCAACTCTGTGCACCACCCTAGCTGCACCACGCCCTGCACGTGCTAGACTACCTCGTGCTGGAGAAGGGGGTGAAGAAGTAGCAACTGCTGGACTGGATGACTGAGCTGTACCCCAACCCGCTCCCTGGTGGGATACACGATAATGCCTATGAATATGATCCCTCATCCCACATCCACGTCATATAGGTAACTCCGGATAGCAAATCCCTGAGTGCATCCTCCCACACCTGAGGCACGGGGACCTTTGTACTGCTGGGTCCTCTCTCCTGACCAACCCCGCTGATGGAATCCCCTGTTGCCCTATCCAGGCCTGAAATGACTCTACTGCAGCTGGCTGGGCCCTGATGGTGGTGCACTGGTTGAAGACTATGCAATAGACTGGGAAGGCCCTGATGATCCTTCCCTAGAAGTTGATCTTCCCCCACCTAGTGTCTCTTCCATATTACATTTAGACCGGGCTTTGTTGTTACCCTCTCTCTCAATTCTATTATTCAATTTATGATCCTTGTGGCCTAAGCAAATGCTACCATCTTCCCATAATTCATGGCAGAATTCAATGCAGCCGTAGAAGCCTCATTAATGGTCAAAGAATTAATGCCCTAAATAAACCGGAACACCCTCGCCTCTATTGTGGGCAACATATGAATGGCATATTTGAAAAAACGATCAAACTCCATGTGGTACTCCCACACACTTCTGTTACCTTGTCTCAAATTTTCAAACTCTGCTACATAAGCGGCCATTGTCTCTGTAGGTACAAAGTGGTCAATAAAGGCATCAACAAACTCACTCCACCTTGTCGGAGGGTGCCCCTTCTCACGAGAATCCTCCCATCACTCAAACCATGAATAGGCCACCCCGTTCAAGTGGTAGGCAGCCAAATCCATTCCCTCTATCTTAGTCGCAAGCATAACCCTGAGGATCCTATGCATCTCATCAACAAAATAATGAGGGTCTTCTTTTGGATAGGCACCTGTAAACACTAAAGGGTCTAACTAAATGAGTCTATTCACCCTGGAACTAGTAGAATCCCCTAAGATCCCCATCAGAAATACCAGAACCATAAGCTGGGGCTTGAGGCGGTGTCACGCCCCAGAAACCGAGGAGCGCGACCAGTGCCCAACCAAGTAAACCTGACTGAGCCTGTTAGGTTTAATTCTACCCAAATTAATTAATGAATGAAGATGAAATAAACTCCATTAATCATACCTCTTAAATATTTTATTAATAATTCCATTTTATTTCCATTAGCATTTTCAACCACAATGTCAAAAATGCTAAAATATTTATAGCTATAGTGATAAAAAAACCATATCTTCCAAATACCGATACTTCTAATTTATCACCCAGTATCAAATATCACACGCGACCTGTCTACAGAGCCTCTAAATACAACTGGAGAATAATATGGAAATACCGGTAACAAGACTCGGGCTATACCTCAGATGAACAATACATAATAACCAGATGACACGGGACCCCAAAATAAAGTGGGAATCACCAAGTTAGCTGGGAGGAACATGCAACTATCAAAGATGCACCGTACCTAGCAAGAAGAATGTTAGTAATGTCGAATAGCACTAGTATGTAAAGCTAAAAATTATTTTCAAAATAGTATAACTATACAAGGAAAGAAATGTCACACAAATGGAAAGTTTCAACAAATTGCATCCAAATAGGCAATTGAAATATATTAATTAACTCGTTTCGAATTTACGAAAGTATTGCATATTATAGTATGGGGAAATTTTTAGTACCGATAATACCACAAGTCCTGATATCACAGTTCACAATGACACCGTAATCTTTGTACGGTGTCCGATTTTGGCCCAATCGACTAAGCCACCTTATTTGAAGGTGTAACCATAATCACATTTTGTATCACAGTTTCAAACACGAAATCACATTTCGGCCCGATCGGCTAACCCGTCTTACCATAGTGCCGTGTGGTTCGACGTATCCATATTTACCAACAATCTCACCCCAATATTGCGCAATGCACCCTATACCGGCACGTTTAGTTTCGGAGTTAGGTTATTTAAACCTATCCTTCCTCGGCGACTATCGTTCTCCAAAAAATAATATTATATAAGTAATACTATTATATGTATTTGCACACAAAATTAACACATATACACATATATGAATGCAATCGTCTTAGAATCCTTCACGTTGTAAAAGTCTTTATTAACATTTCCAACCTCTCACAATAGCAATATTTTCCTTGGCTCATTGGGCCTTTCACAAGTTTCTCTATTCATGGCAATATGGCCGCGTTTCACATTCCATACTTTCACTTCTTTTTAATTTCAAGGATCATCACCAATTACCAATGTATATAACATATTTCAGAAATCATATATCTCAAGTTCATTAACAAATTAAACTGTAAACTCAAACATAACCAATTCAACCAAATCCTTAGTCCACATTTCATTTCCATCATTTATTTTACAATTTTTGGAACTTGAGCTTATGTTACATTTTGAGTCTTTCCCCCTTTTTTTTCGTTCATTAACTTCATATTCCATATTAACGAGAACCAACACAACATGAATTGCACACATATAAGATGGAGCATGTAGGATCATAATTCATGTTTTAAAGTAGAATGGTGGCATGGTAACACATAGAATAATTATGGAACAGAAACCTTTCAACATATCACATTACGTAATCAATTCCATCTGATCATGTGAGGGACTCGTACCAAGTATTCAAACACAAATGGTTTGACTCTAAGAAGAATGGAGTCAGCTATACATACCTCAAAGAGCTTTTAGGCAAATTCAACATTTTTGAAGTTATCTTTATCGTATATCATTTGCTAAAAACTCTCAACAAGGCATTTATTACGCATGTGGACATCTAAGAATAATAAATTTATCGAGTTTTCCTCAACCAAATTGGTATGCTAGTCTTCGCTAATACTGTGACTCAGAGTCATTCCGTTTTAGTATTGAATCCATATATTAAACATCTATATTTTTATGTAAGGCTCATTCGCAATAGTCAAGCTTAGGAATTTTAAGCCGATTATGCCTAAACTTATAGAATCATAAAAGAATTCATTTTTTTAGAGGAAAAAGTTTAGCCAACATACCTTGTTGAGCTTTCCATAAGTAACAACAATGCCCCGATACTTATAGCGATAAGAATCTATAGGAAGATGGCAAAGATTGATTAAGAATTAGGGAGACCTCATGGTGCAATTCTCGTAGGGATTTCATCAAACAATTAATAGGAAAAATAGACTTCAAGGTCCTATACTTGATCCCCCTTCTTTCCTCAACTAATTTCAACAAGAAACTACCCAAGAATAGTTGAAAATACCACATACTACAACCTAGTCCAACATGCATGGCCTATTTCTAACCCTAACACCCTATTTGAACTCTTAGCTTTTTCTATGAAAACATTAGAAGTAGAACTTATCAGGATGGAAGACAATCTATGGTTATCTTCCTTGATTCTGGAAGACTTGAGCAAGATCTAGATCATTATGAAGTTAAACCCCTTCTTTCTCTCCATATATTCTCTCATCTCTCTCTAAAATAAAGTGGAAAATGACCCCAAATGAAGCCCCTAACCCTATTTATAAAAATGGGGCCAGGTTATAAAAATAGGAAAAATAATCCTCCGTAATAAGGTCTGCGATTGCAGAATAGACCGCAGAACCAACATGTGAGCCATAGAGTGAATCGTGGAATCACTACCCAAAACTGGGCTATACTGGCCTGGTCTGCCACTAGATTTGTGGTCGCATATAAAAAATGTGGACAGATTGTGATTATGCGATTGCAGATTCGACACACGATCGTGTTTTTCTAGCCTTTGGTAATTTGACCATAACTTTATGTAGCAATGTCCAAATGGCGAACGATTTGAAGCATTGAAAACAAGATAAAAAGACCGTTCATATGATAGGTTTTAAATCACATAAAACTTATAGATATTTATATATGCTCGTTCAAAGTGAGGACCTGTGAAAACTAATTTGGAATCTTAGCCTGTTATGATGTTTTCCCATTCGACATAGGCTTAGGCCTTTCCTTAGGCCCCAAATTACTTACCATATGACTCTTACTCTTATTTACCAAGTCCAATTGAGTCCCACCATGTTAATAGAACACAAAACAATATAATTAGCCTATATGACACCATGAAATCCTAAATTACTTAGCGAAAATGCCTTACAGGTGGGACAGAAGTATCAACGAGAGGGATAGTGGCACCCTACACAGATGTAGGATTTGGGGTATTCTACTCTTGAATAGAAGAATCAGGTAAAGTAATAGCAGCACGACTACACTCACCCGCAGTATCAAGCAGTGAATCATCAGCTACTCCTAAGGTGGCATTTGCTTCTTGGCAAATTCTCGCTTTCTTCTTAGGTGGCATTTATTGAAAGATAGAGCAATGAACATAATTAGGGAGGGAACGGTTTCACCACATGATCCATAATATCAAAGAAGGGTGTTATTCCTAAACGCCTGAGTATCCTCCATCTTATAGATGTGGTCGAATACACACCAATAAGAAGGACTCTACTAGACACGGCTCTGAGACATCCTAAGATACTTCAAAAATTTAGGCTCTGATACCACGTTTCTCACACCCCAACTTCAGGAGGTGAAACTGGCGCTCAATCGAGTGACCCCAACTAATCTAGCCTTATCATACACTTCCTAGCCAACTCTATATGAAGAAGGAAACCATACTTTTGTTCATTCATTCAGACGAGGAAAGATAGCCCATTCTACAATGATAGTTCTTTTTAGAATACAACATTAAACCGTAGATAAGTTAGGTTTCAAGATTCCCATATAGTTATAATTATAGGCAACATAAGTTCCGAACTACAACATAGTTCGTGGACCCATACAACACCCGTACATAACCCACACATATGTCTATGGAGTGTCTAATGATACAAAAGATAAGTATGACAACAACGGTAACAAGGCCGCAGCTATACCTCAAGAATGAAAGACCACAATACAAAAATGTGCAATATATCCCCTTGAAGGAGAAAAGGGCTCACCAAGATCTTGAGAAGAGGGATGCTTCGCTTTACACGATCGGCAGTATCCGCTATGCAACCACTGATATTCATATAAAAACTATAGCGTCCCAACAAAAGGGACGTTAGTCCATTAAATAGTACTAGTATGTATAACTGAACTCCATTTAGTTAGAAAGAACTATTCAAGAATAGGAATTCACAAATATAACTCAAACATCAAACAAACACCACATTATCAATCAAAAGAATTGTATACCTTTCATATTGTTTTTCCATAGATTTTATATTGGGGCATTCCATACTATTCATCATTTGTTTCCAATCCCACCGCTATCTTGAGCGGAGTCTGATCTTGATCCGATCAGATAGGTTGCCCCATTCGAGACATACACTTCAATCACAATTCTATTTTACCATTTTATACGGTTTTCATTTACAATACCATCACTATCTTGAGCGGAGTTCGATCTCGGCCCGTTTGGCTAGGCCACCTGGCGAAGGCATTATTCCCTTCTCATTAGTCAGTTTGTTTCACATGTAACATTTCGTAGGCACTGGGATGCATTTTATGTTATTCCCAATTTCAATGCTAGCTTAGCCATTTAGGGCAATAAGTGCACGCAAGACCAACCTGAATTGTCAGCATGGATAAGAATTCACATAGATGGAAAAATATGTTCAACTACAATCTCGATTTATGGTTGAAACATTTGAAAACATAATTAATAACTTTACCCCTTTCACGTTATCAAGATAGCATGTTTTCACATATATAAAGTACAACACCAACTCATTGTCGACGCCCCTTTTTTTCTCGCGAAATCGGGTTCACGACATTTGTGTGGACATCTCTTTTCCTTTTGGGAATTAGATTTGCAATCTAGAAGAGTCAACACCTAATAATTAAGTGCATTAGGACACTAAGAAGAAATTAATATTAAAAGGAGAAGAACCACAGAATGGGTAAGGGCTTGAAATTATCTCGAAAGGAATGTGTTAGGCACCCCTCAAGATCCACTAGTGTGGTTCCCGGCCATGCTAAAGTTATGACATTAAATATAATCAAATAAGAAAACAAGACATATTTCACATAATGATTTCAACAAGGGAAGTATACATGTTAAAGGCATACCAGAATATTGAAGTAGGCGACGTCATATGAGTCGCAGGAAAAAAAATAAGCAAAACAGAAGTCTTGTAGACCCAAATTGCAAGCAAGCAATATAAGAGATCTTAGATGAGAGTAGATAATTGAAAGAATATTGTAATGAGAGTGTGTGTTAGAATATGTGCATTGAATTAAAGGTTCTGAGTTGTTTTTTAAGCGCGGAAGGGTTGTGCCCCTTCTATAGTACAAAGGACAAGTAAGAAAAGGCAAGAAAATAGTTTGCAATGATTCATATAAAGTCTCCCTTTAGTTAAGGGATTCTGATTTCAATCGAGTAAAACACATATAAGGAAAGAGTTTGATTAAAATCTTTTCCAAAGTAACATAATTAGGGTAAATACATAGGGGTTAATTAAGGCAAAATCCAATGCTGCACGGTTGGTAAAAAGAAAAAGGAAAGGCGGTCAATCAAAGAACTAGTAAAATTAAAATTATAGGCTTAACTCAAATGGACAAAGTTAGGAGTAGGTAAAGAGGATTCAATTAGGGAAAATCAGTAGCAATCAATCAAACCCCCACTAGAGGATTTCAGAATCAATTAATTAGTTGGTAAAACCTTTTGAAAGAGGAGTTCTCATATATAAAGCACACAAATATGTGAATCAAGAAGAGACTGTCATGCTAATTAGAAGAGACAGGCGTGAAAAAAGAAAAAAACGAAAATTTAGAGTGACAACAAAGTGACTCTCAGTCAGTTCATAGACTCAAAATGAGTATGATAGCCCAGGATTCCTGAGTAGAAGCCAAACACGAAATCAAACTTGCCAAAAGAAAACCTCAAATCCCAGGGTTTCCACTTGAATCACACAAAGATCAAGAAGGCAAGCGACTGATAAAGACTCAGAAGTCTCTTTCAGAGATTTCTAAGAAACAAACAGACATGATACCAGCTTTCAAAATAGCGGAGTAAAAGTCATTTTAAGAGCATAAAGAACAATTTTAGGGAAAGCTCAAGACATAAACAAAATTCAGAAAGGATGAGAGGTAATAAGAACTTAAGAAAAATAGATGAAACATGCTTGTCAAGAACTTGAACAAATCCAGTAAAGCAAACAAAATTAAAGAACCCAACATGAGAAAAATACAATAGAAAAATATTGGAAAGCATAGCAAAGAACATGTAGGAAGTTATAGTTGAGATTAGCATGTAAGCCTAGTCTAGAGGCACAGTAGAATACAAAGCACATGAGTACCATGAATAGTAGAGGAAGAAGAGCAGAATAACAACACACGTGTAGAAAAGATAATACACTAAAGCACAAATCCATCACAAATATAAGAAAATAAACAGAGAAAAAACCTCGAACAGCTTAGAGTTTCGGAGAAACACTATAAATGAGAAAGACTTGGAAAAGTCAGATTTTGGGGTCGGATGTATGAGAATCAGGCTCCAAAGGCTTGAATATGCCGGAGCCAAGGCCGGGGAGTCCATTGAACCATATATCTAAGAAGATCTGAAAGGGAACTATCGGGGTAATACGGGGTAGAGTATAAGGTTATCATGGCCGGAGGAGCCATGATTTCTGGTGAGCTTGAGATAGGAGACGGTGAGAGAGGCTAGGGTTCCAAGAGGGTTTGAGAATGTTTGGATAGGAGATGGATTTCAGAAGCGGCAGACCGAATAGAAATGAGGGAATAAGGGAACGGTTGGGAATTAAAAAATGAAAAAGGTAATCGTGGCCATTGATCAAAAGGATCAACGGCCTAGATTAAAGGAAATATGGCGGGTTAGATAGATGTGTTAAAGGGTTGGGTCAAATTAATTTTTTGGATAGCCCGTTTAGAAATTGAAATTGGGCCGATTGGGTGAGGGGGGGGGGAGTTTAATTTAAGCCTTAATTGAAACGAAATGGGAGCTAGTATTTAAATAGCCAGTTTTTCCTTCTTATTATATCAAAATAGTAAAATGATTCTAAAAAACAATTAAAAGAACCGACCAAGTAATAATACATAAATATTAATTAAAAAACTTTGAAACCAATTTTACAATTACAATAAACATAGGCCAAAATTGCAATTATTATGCAATTGATCTTTAAAAATGCCAGATGTATTTGTAAAAATATGAAAAAATCACTTAAACTATATTTTTGTGTAAATATGGTAATAAAATAAAGTACTCTCAAAAATCGATTATTTTGGGAACAATTATAGGTTTTATACTGCTAAAATAGACAATAAATTAATTTTAAAATCTTTTGAAAAAATTAGGAAAAAATACTAAAATACCTGGGTATGCTCATATATACATATATATATATATATATATATATATATATGTTATTTCAAAAGTATTTCACAAATAAAAAAACATAAGGAAAAACTGAGTATCAAGAGTTGCTCCTCTTTACCTGGGAAGGATGAAAGAGTTGTCGGGTAAAGATATGATGGCCAATTTTTACCAGACGAAATGATATGAAGATTTTTGGTCGATTTCTGGTTCCCTCAGCTGCCTACTGATAGAAAATACGCTTAACACTAGAGGGGGGGGGGTGAATAGCGTTATAATAAAAATTAGCGTAAACTTGCGGAATTTAAAAATTGCAGGAAAGAAATAAGTGCGATAAGTAAATAAATAAGAACGAACGCACCGATGTATCCTGGTTCACCACAACCCGTGGCTAGTCCAGTCCCCGAGAGACTCTCTCGAGATTTCCACTAACACTGTTAAGCTTATGGGTGCTCAACAAACCTTTACAAACTGAGGACACAAGCCTCAACAACCTTTGCTTGAAGATACAACACTCCAAGACTTCAACCAAAGGAAACACAAGTTCCTTCTTACAATACAAGGGACTAACACTTCCCTTCAAGTGTATAAAACACTTAGCACTCACTTAAACAAGACTCTCTTAATGGAGTAGATATGAGTAAACGGATATGCTAAAGAACGCAACAACTTTCGTCCAGAGTTTTGGCTCTCAAAATTTATGTAATGAATAGAAAGTGATGAACAATAGAGTATGCAAGCTATAGCAATAATATGATCAGTTGTTGTGTATAGAAGACTGATTTGAAGCTGTATTCATAGTTGCAAAACCATGCATTACCGTTGTCTAATTGTCAATTAAGAGTTGCTGATTTTACTCAATGACAATCGATTGTCAAAATGCCACAATCGATTGTTTGCCAATCGTTCCAAAAATCATTCCCAGATTTTACGCTTAACAATTGATTATCTAAGATCAATAATCAATTACTGGCAACGTTCAAAAAATCATTTCCAGATTTTACTTAAAACAATTGATTGTCAGAAATCTACAATCGATTACTTGGCAACGTTCAAAAAATCATTTCTGGATTTTACTTAAAAGAATCGATTGTCAGAAATCTACAATCGATTATTTGGCAACTTTCAAAAAATCTTTTTCAGATTTTATTTAAAACAATCGATTATTAGAAATCAATAATCGATTACCTGACGGTGTTTGAAAATATTTTGGCAACGGTCATTTACACAATCGATTATGTTGTGAGAACAATCGATTATATATCAGTCTTTGAAAAATCAATTAGACACTGCCTTAATGCACTCGATTGTCAAAGGTACATAATCGATTATTTAGTGACTTGAAAATGTCTGATAGACACTGCCTCAACACAATCGATTGTCATAAGTTCACAATCAATTATTTTATAGCTTTGAAAAACTTTGATGTACACTGCCTCAACACAATCGATTGTCATAAGTTCGCAATCGATTATTTTGTATCTTTGAAAAACTTTGATGTACACTGCCTCAACACAATCGATTGTCATAAGATTCACAATCGATTGTCATGCAGATTTGAAAAATCTGATGCACACTGCCTTAACACAATCGATTGTCATAAGTTCACAATCGATTGTCATGTAGCTGACTTAACATAATCGATTATCATTAGTACATAATCGATTATCTTAGTCCAGATTTTAGAGGCATGCTTAAAAATCATTTTGACTAAAGTAAATATGCATGATTTAAAATCATTTTGCTTTAAATTAAATATGCATGATTTGATAAAAATGTTTTTACGAGAGAAGCCAAGTCTTGAGTCAAGTTATCGTCAAGATCACAATTAAAGAACGACTCATGTGTAACTTCATATCTTTGCTTGATCTTGGTCTTGTGCTTGAATCTCGTTATATATCAATTGCGCACTTGTGCTTGGACCTCGTCATATGTCCATTGCGCATAGTTTGTCATTCATCAAAACCTACAAATATGAACACACGTTTTAGTATAATGCCTTGAGAACGTGTTTCAACAATTTCCCCCTTTTTGATAATGGCAAACTTTAGTCGGGATATGCATATTAGATAATTCATAATGACGATTCAAGACAAGTAAAGATATGCAACAATATGCAACAAGTCTCTAGATGTGCAATTAGTTCCCCCTCAACATATGAATTCCCCCTCAATTTATGCCAATAAAAAATTAGTGCATATCCCTTATTCTTCCCCCTTTTGACATTAGCAAAAATGGAAAAAGTAAATAACTTGTTTATGTTGGAAATAACGCTCTACACTAGAGGGGGGGTGAATAGCGTATTAATAAAATTAAGCGTTTTCTTGCGGAATTTAAACTTTGCAGGAAATAAACAAATGCAGTAAAAATAAATTACACCACGATATATACTGGTTGGCCACACTTTGTGGTTAGTCCAGTCCCCGAGAGACTCTCTCGAGATTTCCACTAACAACCTTGTCAAGCTTAAGGTGCCCAACAAACCTTTACACTTGAGACTTGAATCACACAAATCTCAAACACTTGCTCGGAGGCTCCTCACCTCAAAGACTTCAATTTGCTCGGAGGTTCCTCACCTCAAAGACTTCAATTTGCTCGGAGGTTCCTCACCTCAAAGACTTCAATTTGCTCGGAGGTTCCTCACCTCAAAGACTTCAATTTGCTCGGAGGTTCCTCACCTCAAAGACTTCAATTTGCTCGGAGGTTTCTCACCTCAAAGACTTCAATTTGCTCGGAGGTTCCTCACCTCAAAGACTTCAACTGAGGAATCACAAGTTCCTCAACAAACGAGAATCGCAATTCTCTTACAAACACAAAACAAACTCACTTTACAAAGTACTCCTTAATGAGTAGATATGAGTAGAAATAGTACGCTCAAGATCACAACAACTTAGCTCAATAGAATGGCTCTTCAAAAAGCTTTATGGATGAATGAAAATGATGATCAATGTAAGAAAGCTTTTAGCAATGAAAATACTTAAATTGTATGTGTTGTTGTTATGAAAACACTGAGTTAAACCTGTATTTATAGGTGAAAAACTCAGTCTTACCGTTGTCTAATTGCCAATTAAGGATTGCTGAAATTACTCAGTGACAATCGATTGTCAGGACTAAACAATCGATTGTTTGCCTATCAGATCAAAAAATCAATCCCAGATTTTACGTTAACAATCGATTACTTCAAATCAATAATCGATTAATTATAACGTTAAAAAATCCTTTCCAATTTTTGGCATAAAACATCGATTATCAGGAAATCAATAATCGATTATTTTAACAACGTTCAGAAAATCTTTTCCAGATTTTACGCTAAAACATCGATTGTTAAATATCACAATCGATTACCTGAAGGTAATTTGAAAAAAGTATGACAACGGTCAGCTTCAACAATCGATTATCAAATAGAACAATCGATTATTAATTAATTTCAAAACTTACTGTCTCATATATAATCGATTATCAAAAGCCACAATCGATTATTAATTAATTTCAAAACTTACTGTCTCATATATAATCGATTATCAAAAGCCACAATCGATTATTAATTAATTTCAAAACTTACTGTCTCATATATAATCGATTATCAACAGCCACAATCGATTATCATTTTACTTAAAATCACTGGGAGACATTTTTCTCATTCCAATCGATTACCATTAGTTCATAATCGATTTTTATGAGTTTTGAAAACTTTGCCTCAGTTAACAATCGATTATCGAAAGTACACAATCGATTGTTATGCAGTTTGCAAAAACCTGATGTTAACTGGCTTACTCACAATCGATTATCATTAATTCACAATCGATTGTCATGCAGTCTTGGCTTAGAGATACTCGATTATCATAAGTACATAATCGATTATCTTAGCCCAGATTTTTGAGGCATGTTTGGAAAACATTTTAACAAATGTAAATATGCATAGTTTAAAATCATTTGACACTTACTTTAAATATGCATGATTTTGGAAAAATAATTTTAGTAGAGAAGCCATGTTATGAGCCAAGATTGAGGAATCAAGATCACAATTAATATTGACTCAATTATAACATTTCCAAGCATTGTCTTGAGCTTCTTGTAATGCATCCATTATGTGCTTGTCCTTGAGCACTTCTATATATCGCTTATTGCTTTGTTTGACATTCATCAAAACCTACAAAAGAACACACGTTTAGTATATTGCATTTGAAACGTGTTTCCAACAATTTCCCCCTTTTTGATAATGGCAAACATGTATCGGGATATGCATAATAATAACAGTTCAAGATAATTCAATATGCATCATAGACATGTTCATGTTTCATAAGAATATATTATGCATGCATAGCCCGTTTATTTTCCCCCTTTTGACATTAACAAAAAAATGGCTAGATAACAAGTCTAATAATAGCATGCTAGTTCAACAAATGTCAACATAATCGATTATTATACGGGATAATCGAATAGTTTGCACTGGAAAGAAGTTCCCCCTAAATATAAGATTCCCCCTGAATTTATGCAACACATTCAAAGAAAGCATGTAAGTATGCATAATGGAAATAGGAGAGATATTGCAGATGAAAATCATCTTTTCATTAAATAGATAAAACATTACATAGGCCATTTAATAAAAAAATACAAGAAAATATTTAATCCTCGTTATCATCATCTTCGTCCATGTTTTGCGGCGGTGCCTCAAATGGGACAAGATTGCCATATTGATAGTTGATATGGTCAAAATATCCTAGGACATAGCGGGACAAAGTGTCAACTTTTGTTTCAATACGGGTAAGATGATTTACTATCTCCGCATTTGGATCTTGATTTTGAGGCGGATTTTGTGGAGGATTTTGAGGAGGTTGATTATCATGATTGCCACCACTGTGAAATGAAGATTCAGAAATTTCCCAGTGTTTGGTCCGATTTTTAAGTGGACCATTTGCCGTGATAATGCCGGCGGATTCAAGAAAATGCATGACAAGAAGTGCATATGGAAGATGTTTGCCTTCGGCGAGAGCATCACACATGTGAAGCTTGATTAATTTACAATAATTTAATCGAGCTCCGGAAGAAATGGCATGCATGAGTTTACAATCTTCTTGGGAAATAGTGGTGTGACAGCTTTTTCGGGGCTTGAGAACTCGGGTGATGAAATAGAATATCAACCGATAGTTCGGATCCATTCCCGTGATCGTAGGACGACGAGAAGTGAGACGTGGATCATAGTTAACAAGACCAGCTTGACGAAGAAAGGAGGTTTCGTCAAATAATTCTCCTTCTATTCCAACATATTGAGAAATGTCTTCTCCATCATTTGGGAGATAGGCAATGGTGTTTAGGGATTCATCAGAAATGATAATTTTAACACCATTTACAAAGGTGACAAGATCACCTTGATCGTTCTGGCGGAGATTTGAATAGAATGCCCGAACGAGTGTAGCATTTATAAAGTCAAAAGAAAGGAGAAGGAAGTTTAGAAGATTGCATTGCTGAAGAAAGTGTATAGCAAGACTAAAATTTTCAAGATACCTCATTGTGGAAAAACGAGGAGGAAGAATATCCCGTTTTTCGAATCTTGTAACAAAGCGACTTAGTGAAGCTTCGCTTCTGAAGAATAACACATCTCCATCTTGGTATGGAAACAGTCCGGGAGTAGGAGGAGCAGAGGCAGAGGCATCTTGCTTAGAAGCTCTAGATTTTCTTGGCATTTTGATTGAAAGAGACTTGAGAAGACAAAGAATTTGCAAGGAGAGCTTTTGATAGAATTTGAAGACTTAGACTTGATTTTGTTGTGATAAGAATGAAGAATACATCTCTATTTATAGAGTGGGAGAAGATATGGTATTCATGGCTGAATTGAAGACTCAAAAACGGTCAGATTTTAAGAAGACCGCTGGAGACAATCGATTGTTTGCTGGAGACAATCGATTGTTGAGCAGATATGCCCGTTAGAATTCTGAAAAGGAAACTGACAATCGATTAAAGGGGGTCAGCAGAGCAGAACGGTAAGAATTTTTTTAATTAATACCGTCTGACAATCGATTGTGTCAAGTTTGACACTTAGATTCTGAGAAATTGGCTTGAACCAGAATGTTTTTGAAATTTCAGAAAATCACTGACAATCGATTGTTGAATTTGATAATCGATTGTTTACTGGGCAAAAAAAATGGTCTAAGTCCTGAAAATTGATTTTGGAAGTATGGTAATCAATTTGAATATATTATAATCAATTTTGGAATTATGACAATTGATTATGAATGAAACAACGTCATCAACACATGGAGGAAGATAATGATTCTTCGGATGAAAACGTTTTTATGAAAATTGATTTTCCATCATGGATACATATAATCAACACCAATTGTTATAAATACCAATTTAGAAAATCAAAACTCAATACAATTTATGCACTTAATCAATTATGCAATTTATCAAAATAACATTCATATCAATACTTGTGACATATAATGCCAATTCAACTAGCTAAAGGGTAGAGTAAGGAACGATCATACCCGGTTTGTCTTGATGTCATCCTCCATCGTTGACATCTCAATTTGCTAGAAATTGAATTGAATGCTTCAAGCGAGCACATTTGCATTTCCAACATTTAATCAAGTGAAGCCATTTCCGATATATATATATAAACAATTTATCACCATAATAACAATTCAAAAACCAAACAGATATTTGTTAAGAAAATATCATCAATAAAATTTATGCAATCAATTCTTTCAAAGCACAAGTTCCCTCTTAGTTGTAACAAATTGCCTAAAACATTTCTTCTTTTGATAAGAAGATTGTATTAAGGCTAATTCCTTTTACCATATTCACAGAAGAATAAGAAGGATATTGAGGAATATAAAATATGACGACTTCTATAAATTTATCAATTTTATCAAAAAAAACTATTGTTATTTTGAAAGGCATTTGTCAAAACATATATCGCATGCTGTTTCAAATAGATAGTCAAATCATGAATCAACCATCTTATCACCTGTTTAAGCAAAACACATCAATTTGACATTTTACAGGAAATACCAATTGTTACACAAGCAATGAAAGATCCATTTGACGGAGAGCATAACAAATGCATCAAATGTTATTTTATTAACAGTGATGCACAAGGTTATTTTCAGTAATCCATATTGCAACAAATGTCAAATATTTCCATTAAGCGCATTTGCAATAATGAGAACCAAAACAAAGCATGATTCAAGGAGAATTGATACGGATGGTTAACAAAGACATATCAACACATACAATTGGGCATGATAAAAATGAAAGCCTAGCCTTTAAAAAATTTCAAGAGCGTTTATGCCTATTTTGAACTGACACGATGCTAAATGATAGCTGTTGAGTTCAGAATTCAGAAAGGTAACAAATCTTTGAGATTTTTACCGATTGACAATCGATTGTTGAAAGGGGACAATCGATTGTTGAACTATTTGACACTTAGTTCCTGAAAAATCTGCAAGAAGCAGAGAGTTTTTGAAAACTCAGAAAAACACGAACAATCGATTGTGCCTGTGAACAATCGATTGTGGACTAGACCAAAAAGGTTTTAAGTTCTGAAAATCGATTATGAGAGTATGCTAAAGGCATTTATCAAACCATATATTAAAACATGATTTAAAACACTTTGCTGTTTTAAAAAAATTGTCAAGACATAATTCAACTAAACATGATTTAGTAGGTACTCATTCAATGCACAAATCAACATTTGTCAAAGCATGGATCAAGCATTTAAATAGTTGATACTAGTAATCAAAAATGAATTTTCAGCATGTCAATCAACAAGTATAGTCAACAAGAAATTTCACAAATTGATTCTTACAACTAACGCATGTCAACGTTTTTCAGGGTGAGAATCAAGTTGACAACTTATATGTTAATAACACCAGCTTCAACAAAACTGTCAACATTAATAATTTGCACATATTCAGTTTTAAAAAAAATAGCTAACCGAAATTCCTTTCGATGCCTTTTGGGTGTCGTGCTTGGCGCATCTACTACAATTTTGTAGTCTTCAAGCACACCTGCAAAAATATCTACGGAGAGGTTTTTGGTACCCATATCTTTTTGGGTCCTTTGGGGTTAGGCAAATGATAATTATAACCAAAAGATAAATTTCTATGTTTAGCAAAACACACAGGTGCAATGTGACCTATCCGATTGCAATAATGGCATACTACGTTTGGATTGTGCCAATGCCTAGGTTGCGCCAAATACATTCTAGGTGATCTAGAGTCATTCCTAGAGGCGTTGAGAATCCTAGAGTCATTTCTAGGTTGTCTAACGTAGTTCGTTCTAGGCTTATCAACAATAGTCCTAGTATTGATTCTAGGCGATGTAAAGTGATTAACTCTAGATTCATTATTCCAATTTCTAGAGTTGTATCTAGGTGATCTAAAGGCGTTAGTTTTAGACTTGTTTTCATACATCCTAGCGTAATGTCTAGGTGGTCTAAAGGAATTTGTCCTAGACTCATTTACAGTCCTAGAATTATTTCTAGGTGGATCAGTAAAACTTCTAATGGGATTTCTGCTTTTATGCCGTTGATTGTTCCTCGACGTTTCCTTTTCTTCAATAACCTTAGGGACATCTATACTTCGTGATTCTAAAGTTTTCCTAAGTTCTGCGTTTTCTAACTTCAAAGAATCGCAGGAAGTACAAGTAGAGCATTTATCAACATAAAAAGCTTCATGCATAGTCTTAACGACTTGTCTAAGTTCTACACTATCATTTTGCAAAAACTGATTTTCTTTTACAAGATTCTCGTTATCAAGAGACAGATTTTCAAAAAATTTTTGTTTTAGAGAAAGTTGATTTTTGAAATCTTTTTCTTTCAATAAGAGACGTTCTTCAAAAACTTTTTCTTTTAAAGAGAGATTTTTCTGAAAATCTAATTCTTGCTGGGAAAGTGATTTCTTCAAATCTCTAATCATTTTGACAGCATTACAAAATTCACCATACAAGTCTTCATATGCATTTTGTAATTCTTCGAACGAGTGAGAGTTAGAGATACTTACCTCTTCTTCGTTGTTTCCATCAAATATTGGAGGCATGGTGTAGCAGTTTCCTTCACCGATTCCTGCAAAAGAATCATGAGTAGAAGCCATGGATGGTTCTCTCAAACTGTTAAGTTTTTCAGAGAGTATGGCTCTGATACCAATTGTTGGAAATAACGCTCTACGCTAGAGGGGGGGTGAATAGCGTATTAATAAAATTAAGCGTTTTCTTGCGGAATTTAAACTTTGCAGGAAATAAACAAATGCAGTAAAAATAAATTACACCACGATATATACTGGTTGGCCACACTTTGTGGTTAGTCCAGTCCCCGAGAGACTCTCTCGAGATTTCCACTAACAACCTTGTCAAGCTTAAGGTGCCCAACAAACCTTTACACTTGAGACTTGAATCACACAAATCTCAAACACTTGCTCGGAGGCTCCTCACCTCAAAGACTTCAATTTGCTCGGAGGTTCCTCACCTCAAAGACTTCAATTTGCTCGGAGGTTCCTCACCTCAAAGACTTCAATTTGCTCGGAGGTTCCTCACCTCAAAGACTTCAATTTGCTCGGAGGTTCCTCACCTCAAAGACTTCAATTTGCTCGGAGGTTTCTCACCTCAAAGACTTCAATTTGCTCGGAGGTTCCTCACCTCAAAGACTTCAACTGAGGAATCACAAGTTCCTCAACAAACGAGAATCGCAATTCTCTTACAAACACAAAACAAACTCACTTTACAAAGTACTCCTTAATGAGTAGATATGAGTAGAAATAGTACGCTCAAGATCACAACAACTTAGCTCAATAGAATGGCTCTTCAAAAAGCTTTATGGATGAATGAAAATGATGATCAATGTAAGAAAGCTTTTAGCAATGAAAATACTTAAATTGTATGTGTTGTTGTTATGAAAACACTGAGTTAAACCTGTATTTATAGGTGAAAAACTCAGTCTTACCGTTGTCTAATTGCCAATTAAGGATTGCTGAAATTACTCAGTGACAATCGATTGTCAGGACTAAACAATCGATTGTTTGCCTATCAGATCAAAAAATCAATCCCAGATTTTACGTTAACAATCGATTACTTCAAATCAATAATCGATTAATTATAACGTTAAAAAATCCTTTCCAATTTTTGGCATAAAACATCGATTATCAGGAAATCAATAATCGATTATTTTAACAACGTTCAGAAAATCTTTTCCAGATTTTACGCTAAAACATCGATTGTTAAATATCACAATCGATTACCTGAAGGTAATTTGAAAAAAGTATGACAACGGTCAGCTTCAACTATCGATTATCAAAAGCCACAATCGATTATTAATTAATTTCAAAACTTACTGTCTCATATATAATCGATTATCAAAAGCCACAATCGATTATTAATTAATTTCAAAACTTACTGTCTCATATATAATCGATTATCAACAGCCACAATCGATTATCATTTTACTTAAAATCACTGGGAGACATTTTTCTCATTCCAATCGATTACCATTAGTTCATAATCGATTTTTATGAGTTTTGAAAACTTTGCCTCAGTTAACAATCGATTATCGAAAGTACACAATCGATTGTTATGCAGTTTGCAAAAACCTGATGTTAACTGGCTTACTCACAATCGATTATCATTAATTCACAATCGATTGTCATGCAGTCTTGGCTTAGAGATACTCGATTATCATAAGTACATAATCGATTATCTTAGCCCAGATTTTTGAGGCATGTTTGGAAAACATTTTAACAAATGTAAATATGCATAGTTTAAAATCATTTGACACTTACTTTAAATATGCATGATTTTGGAAAAATAATTTTAGTAGAGAAGCCATGTTATGAGCCAAGATTGAGGAATCAAGATCACAATTAATATTGACTCAATTATAACATTTCCAAGCATTGTCTTGAGCTTCTTGTAATGCATCCATTATGTGCTTGTCCTTGAGCACTGCTATATATCGCTTATTGCTTTGTTTGACATTCATCAAAACCTACAAAAGAACACACGTTTAGTATATTGCATTTGAAACGTGTTTCCAACAGTTTATTTATTAATCAAAAATACGATTACATAAAAAGAAGACAATACAACATAGAACAATAAAAAATTATTCATTATTATCATTTCCCGCCTCGTCATCCGGTACTGCTTCATAAGGAACAAGTCCAGCATATGGATAGTGAATATGATCAAAATATCCATGGATCTCATATGTCAAACGATTGACAGAGGTGGACAACGAAGCAAGTTGGTCGGAAATAGTTTGAAGTGTAGGAGCTTGAGGCTGACTCGTTTGACGAGTTGGAAGAGGAGCAGAAGCTGCATGTTCGCCATCATGGGGAAAGGAGGATTCGGAAATTTCCCATTTCTTGGTGCTCTTTTTGAGCGGACCGATAGAGGTGTTGAACCCGGAGGCTTCAAGAAAATTCATAATAAGGAGGGCATAGGGAAGTGGTCTATCGTCCCCGATGGCATCAAGCATGTGAATTTTGACGAACCTACACCAATTGATGTGAGCTCCGGTTATAATGGCATGCATGAGCTTTGCGTCCTCTTGGGAGAGAGTGGTATGGTTATGTTTGCGAGGCTTGAGGACTCGGGTTATGAAATAGAAAATCAAATGATATTCGGGGAGCATTCCCGTAATGGTAGGACGTCGAGTAGATAGATTAGGATCATAAGCTCCAAGTCCTATTTGGGTTAGGAGAATTTTCTCATCAAATAAGGCGCCGGCTTCTCTAATGTAGCGAGAAATGTTTTCCCCACTTCGAGGCAGGTGAGAAATAGAATGTAAATTTTCGTTGGTTAAAAGAATTTCAACACCATTAATGTTTGTCACAAGCTCACCCTCGTCGTCCTCATGATGATTAGAGTAGAAGGCTTGAATCAAGAGAGGATTAATGTGAGGACATGATAGATATAGGAAATCAAGAAGTTGGCATTTCCTAAGCGTGTTTGCAGCGGGGGCGCATGATTCAAGATATTTGCTTGTAGAAAAGCGAGGAGGAAGAATGTCACGCTTTTTGAATTTTGTCAAGAATCTAGTTAGCTCGGTTTCAGAATAGAATTGTAAAATAGACCCATCTTGGTAAGGGAAATTTGAAGGAGGAGGAGCAGGTGAAGAAGATACACCATGTCTACCTGAACGAGAACGTTTAGTGTGTCTGCCCGACATTTTGAATAAGTAGAAATGGCCTTTGTAAGAAGCTTGAAAGATTTTTGAAATTTTGGGAGCTAAGATTGGTGCTTGAGTGAAGAAATTGAAGGCATATGGTACCTATTTATAATGAGGAAGATGGCATTTCATTTATGGTGAAAATCTGCAGAAATTTATGAGCTAAAACAGTCAGAAACGGTAAGAAAAATTTTCACTGACCGTTACACAATCGATTGTGGAATTGAAACAATCGATTGTTATGGAGTTTTGACTTGAACTCGGACTGACAAAAATCGATTGTGGGAATCTGGCAGGACCAAAACGGTAACAAATATTTGAATTACTGACAAAAAATAATCGATTGTTGAATTATGGTAATCGATTGTTGTGACACAGTGTGCACAGTGATTTTTTGACTCGGAAAATAATCGATTATATTTTTGAAACAATCGATTGTTTTAGGAAAGTAGTACTGAATGGCCTAGACGGTAATCGATTATACAGTAAAAAATCAATTATATAAAAAAAACTGCATAATAAGCATAAAATGTAAATAGTCGATTAGTGATACTTGCTAATCGATTGTCTGCACAGTAAACATGAGACATAAAAAAAAAATCAATTATTTGCTGTAACAATCGATTGTTCTATGCGATTGCTTTATAATTCCCCCTACCTTTAGGGTGATACCAGCAAAAGAAAATTAGACGTCTCCGACGCTCAAGTTAGTAATTTGTAAAGAAATAATGACTTAGATCAATGTGGCCAAGTGAGAACGTGATTTCTTAAGAAGTGTGTCCTAAGGTGTTCTTAAGAGTGTTTTGGGTACTTACCTTTTCTCCAACGTCGCCAATTACCTGTTCGAGAGGGTGATCTTTGATTGTCCTCCATTCGTTAGGCATTTTCGTTTCTTTCTCCAATTGTGGCGCTTCCTCCGATAATTGATCGAAGATTTCATCTTGAGTTAACTTTGGAGATTCCTTTTGTACTTTGTCTTGAGGACTTAGTGAGTTTAAAATACCTGCAAGATCAAAACCAGAATCCTTTCTCGCCAAGCGAGCATTATTTTCGGAAAACACAATATAAGGGGATTCCTCCACAGTTCCGGTTCTATTATTGAATACTCTATATGCTTTGCTACGTGAGGAATAACCAATAAAAATTCCTTCATCGGATTTGGCATCAAATTTTCCCAATTGATCTTTTCCATTGTTATGAATAAAACATTTACAACCGAATACTCTAAAGTGGGAGATATTTGGTTTCCTTCCCTTGTTGAGTTCATAAGGGGTTTTCATGAGTATTGGCCTTATGACTACTCTATTCAAAACGTAGCATGCGGTACTCACGGCATCCGCCCAAAAATGTTTGGGAATCTTAGACAGATCGAGCATGGTTCTAGCCATCTCTTCGAGACACCTATTTTTCCTTTCCACCATCCCATTTTGTTGTGGTGTTCGTGGAGCGGAGAAGGTGTGCTTGATACCGAGTTCGTCACAAAGGTCCGCAAAGAGATTGTGATCAAACTCTCCCCCATGATCACTTCTTATTGAAGTGATGGTTGTGTCCTTTTCGTTTTGAACACGTTTAAGAAAATATTCAAAATTATGAAAATCTTCACTTTTATGAGCAAGAAATAGAGTCCATGTAAATCGAGAATAATGATCAACAATAACAAAAGCATAACGATTTCTACCAAGACTTTCAATGCGAGATGGTCCAAATAAGTCCATGTGAAGTAATTGCAAAGGTCTAGGAGTTGAAACAATATTTTTCGATTTAAAAGATGCTTTTGTTTGCTTCCCTTTTTGACAAGAATCACAAATAGAGTCTTTTTCAAATTTCAAGTTTGGAAGACCAACAACTAAATTTTGTGAAACCAATTTGTTCAAAAGATGCATGTTGATGTGAGCTACTCTACGATGCCATAACCATGTATCATCCTCTTTGCTCATAAGACAATTCACATATTCAGGTGAAGAATTTGATAGATCAACCATATAGATGTTATCCATTCTAAAACCTCGAAGGATAATTTTATAATCGCTACGGCGAAAAACTAAGCATTCATTTGAATCAAATAAAACAAGATTTCCCTTGTCACATAATTGACTTATGCTCAAGAGATTATGTTTTAGACCCTTAACTAGCAATATATGCTTAATGGAAGAGGAGTCATCCTTACCGACCGATCCAATGCCGATAATTTTTCCTTTGTTGTTATCACCAAAAATAACGCTTCCTCCTTCCTTGTGTTCTAGTTGAAGGAACTTGGATTCGTCTCCAGTCATGTGCTTGGAGCATCCACTATCAAGGTACCAAAGTACACTTGACCCCTTCAAACACACCTACAAAACAGATTAATGAGTTTTAGGTACCCATGCCATTTTGGGTCCTTGGGGGTTAGGCAAATCATAGTGATGTGATTGAGTGTTATGTCTATGTCATGTAAAACAAACAGGAGCAATATGTCCAATTCATCTACAATAATGACAAACAACAGTAGGATTATGCATCCTTCTAGGTTGATAGTAGTTGGACGGATGAAAATTGTTTACTCTATTTTCGACAATATGACTATTGCGCGTTTCATGAAAGTCATTTCTCCTACTATTTGTTCTAGGACATGCAACATTTGTAGAATAATTATTTCTAGGTTGGAAGCCATTTCTAGGTGTTCTAAAAGGTTCAACATTCCTTCTAGTGTTTGGCCTAGAATATGCATTATTTCTAGAGTGATTATTTCTAGGTTGCGATTGTTGAAAGCCATTTCTAGGTTTCTTATATCTAGGATGAGCGTTTGTTTTATTAATCCTAGGTTGAGCCTTAGGTTGTTGGGGGTTGGCTTCAACCTTTTCTTTAGACTCATTCTTAAAGCCTATGCCATGCTTGGTCGACTTCAAATTAACAAGAACTTCATTCAAATTTTTATGAGAAGAATTAAACTTATCTAGGGTGCCCTTAAGTCTTTCTACCTCATTTTTGAGATGCATGCAAGAAGTACAACTTTTACTAGAACTCTCGGGTTTGTCGGCGCTTCTCTTGCCGAAAAATTTGTTTTCTTCTTTCAACATCTCATTTTCCAAAATCAGTTTTTCCAAATCCTTTTCTTTCAAAGAGAGTTGTTTTTCAAAATCTTTTTCTTTCAAAGAGGCATTTTCCTTTATGCTTTTAACAGTTTTAGAAGCTTTAATAAATTCACTATACAATTCATCAAAAGCATTTTGCATTTCCTCAAGAGAATAGAAATTTTTGGAAGAAATTTGACATACCTCTTCTTGGTTGTCTTCTTGTGCCATGAGACAAAGATTTGCGGCTTCATCTTCTTCTTCCTCACTCGACTCGTCACCGGAGTCGCCTCCCCAAGATATGTATGCTCGTTGTTTCTTGAATGGATTCTTCTCCTTTTTGGCATTTGGGCAATTTGATTTAATGTGCCCGGTTTCTCCGCACTCATAGCACTTTATTTGATCTCCTTGCTTTTTGCCCTTCCGTTCATACTCTTTTCGCATGAACTTTTGAAATCTCTTATTAACGAGTCCGAACTCGTTGTCTTCGTCCTCATCATTTTGAGGTTGGCTTGTGCTTGCCTTGAGAGCGATCTTTTGTTTCCTTTGATCATCAACAAGAGGGTTAAGTATAGTAGATTCATAAGTTTTAAGATTACCTCTTAATCCGTCGATGGTGACATTTGAAACGCCAATAGATTCTTGAATCGCGTCGGCCTTGGATCGCCATGCCGGAGTGAGACTTCGGAGAATTTTTCGGACAAGTTCCTTATCCGTGAAGGTCTTCTTAAGAGCATGTAAATCATTAACGATTTTTGAAAATTGTTCGAACATCTCATCGACCTTTTCGCCTTCCTTCATGTGAAACAATTCATATGCATGGGTTAGGAAATCAATTTTAGCTTCCCTTACCTGGTCCGTACCTTCGTACGTAATTTCCAGCTTGTCCCACATTTGCTTCGCCGTTGTGCAACATGATATTTCCTGTAATCATCAGCATATACAGCACAATATAATAAATTAATGGCTTTAGCATTGTTTTGCACCTTTCGGATATCATCCGCATCGTATTCATCTTCGGACTTTGGAACATCTTTATTTTCAACCTTTTTGGTTGGAATTTGTTCTCCCTTCATTGTAACCTTCCAAAGATGAAAACTATTTGATTGAACAAATATTCTCATCCTCTCCTTCCAGTACGTATATTTTGTACCGTCGAATTGTGGTGGTCGGGTGGAGCATTGTCCTTCACCTATTCCTGCAAAAGAATCACGAGTAGAAGCCATGGATTGTTTCTCTCAAAACGTTAAGTATTCAGGGAGTTGGTCTGAGCTGCCTACTGTTAGAAAATACGCTAAACGCTAGAGGGGGGGTGAATAGCGTTATAATAAAAATTAGCGTAAACTTGCGGAATATAAAAATTGCAGGAAAGAAATAAGTGCGATAAGTAAATAAATAAGAACGAACGCACCGATGTATCCTGGTTCACCACAACCCGTGGCTAGTCCAGTCCCCGAGAGACTCTCTCGAGATTTCCACTAACACTGTTAAGCTTACGGGTGCTCAATAAACCTTTACAAACTGAGGACACAAGCCTCAACAACCTTTGCTTGAAGATACAACACTCCAAGACTTCAACCAAAGGAAACACAAGTTCCTTCTTACAATAAAAGGGACTAACACTTCCCTTCAAGTGTATAAAACACTTAGCACTCACTTAAACAAGACTCTCTTAATAGAGTAGATATGAGTAAACAGATATGCTCAAGAACGCAACAACTTTCGTCAAGAGTTTTGGCTCTCAAAACTTATGTAATGAATAGAAAGTGATGAACAATAGAGTATGCAAGCTATAGCAATAATATGATCAGTTGTTGTGTATAGAAGACTGATTTGAAGCTGTATTAATAGTTGCAAAACCATGCATTACCGTTGCCTAATTGCCAATTAAGAGTTGCTGATTTTACTCAGTGACAATCGATTGTCAAAATGCCACAATCGATTGTTTGCCAATCATTCCAAAAATCATTCCCAGATTTTAAGCTTAACTATCGATTATCTAAGATCAATAATCGATTACTGGCAACGTTCAAAAAATCATTTCCAGATTTTACTTAAAACAATCGATTGTCAGAAATCTACAATCGATTACTTGGCAACGTTCAAAAAATCATTTCCGGATTTTACTCAAAACAATCGATTGTCAGAAATCTACAATCGATTACTTGGCAACGTTTAAAAGATCTTTTTCAGATTTTATTTAAAACAATCGATTATTAGAAATCAATAATCGATTACCTGACGGTGTTTGAAAATATTTTGGCAACGGTCAATTACACAATCGATTATGCTGTGAGAACAATCGATTATATATCAGTCTTTGAAAAATCAATTAGACACTGCCTTAATGCACTCGATTGTCAAAGGTACACAATCGATTATTTAGTGACTTGAAAATGTCTGATAGACACTGCCTCAACACAATCGATTGTCATAAGTTCACAATCGATTATTTTGTAGCTTTGAAAAACTTTGTACACTGCCTCAACACAATCGATTGTCATAAGTTCACAATCGATTATTTTGTATCTTTGAAAAACTTTGATGTACAGTGCCTCAACACAATCGATTGTCATAAGGTTCACAATCGATTGTCTTGCAGATTTGAAAAATCTGTTGCACACTGCCTTAACACGATCGATTGTCATGCAGCTGACTTAACATAATCGATTATCATATGTACATAATCGATTATCTTAGTCCAGATTTCAGAGGCATATTTAAAAATCATTTTGACTAAAGTAAATATGCATGATTTAAAATCATTTTGCTTTAAATTAAATATGCATGATTTGATAAAAATGTTTTTATGAGAGAAGCCAAGTCTTGAGTCAAGTTATCGGATCAAGATCACAATTAAAGAACGACTCATGCATAAATTTATATCTTTGCTTGATCTTGGTCTTGTGCTTGAATCTCGTTATATATCAATTGCACGCTTGTGCTTGGACCTCGTCATATGTCCATTGCGCATAGTTTGTCATTCATCAAAACCTACAAATATGAACACACGTTTTAGTATAGTGCCTTGAGAACGTGTTTCAACACCTACATATCTCTGTTATTATAGGAATTAGGTTGTATGTAGTTCACGATCTTTTAGGAGATCATGTCGATTGAGATCTTTTAAGAGCAGACAAGCTATTTCGGTTGGGGTGGATGGTTATTGTCTAGCAGGGCTGTGGGAACCGAAGTAGGATCGCTCCTGCTGAGGCGGTTGTTTCTAGCGGGTTTACCTGTAAATCAGCAATACAAACATATATTGTGCATAAATTTAAATGTGATCCAAGTTCCTCTTAGACCATGAATGTTGTCTTTGGATTATTAGGATGACATCCTCGGACCATGATGTCATAAGGCCATGAAGCATGCAATAGAGGATTCGCAAGCCATGAAATGAACATCTCAGGCTATGAGAATAATGCCTCTAAAATATGATGTCTTTGAATAATGTTGTGCAAAAGATAAAATGGGTTCCTCAGGCCATGACATGGCATTCTTGGGATATGAAGATGGTGCCTTAGAACAATTATGCCCGCGAACAATTTGGAAATCATTCAGCCCATGAAATCCAGAAGGTGGCGATCTTTCAGTCGATGCGAGATGTAAATAAAAGGTGGAGGTATTTCACTCGATGTATGATGTAAATAAGGTGGTGATATTTCAGCCGATACAAGACGTAAATAAAAGTGGTAATATTTCACCCGTGCAAGAAATGTGAATAAAATAGCGATCTTTTAGCCGATGCAAGATTTAAATAAAGTCATGATATTTCAGCCGTGCAAGATGTAAATGGAATGGTGATTTTTAAGCCGATGCAACATTCAAATAAAGTGGTGATATTTCAGGTATGCAAAATACAAATGGAGTGCCGATCTTTCAGCCATGCAAGCGTAAGTAAAGTGGCGATCTGTAAGCCATGCAGATGTAGATGGACACTGTGTTTCATCTCGGAAAGCAGAATGGTAGCCTTATGCAATGCACAAAAAATGCAGATGGAGATAGTGTTTAGTCTCAGAAGGCAGAATGGTAGTCTTATGAAATGCAGAAAAATGCAAATGGAGGTAGAGCTTAACCTAAGAAGGTAGAATGGTAGCCTTATGCAATGCAGGAAATGCAGATGGAGGTAGAGCATAACATTGGAAGGCAGAATGGTAGCATTATGCAATGAAAAAAATGCAAGACAGTGGTGGAGCTTAACCTCGGAAGGCAGAATGGTAGCCTTATGTAATGCAGAAACATGCAGATGGAGGTAGAGCTTAACCTCAAAAGGAAGAATGGTAGCCTTATGCAATGCAGGAAATGCAGATGGAGGTAGAGCTTTACCTCGGAAGGCAGAAAGTTAGCCTTATGCAATGTAGAGAAGTAAAAGCGAAACAATAGTAAAATATCTTAGCTGATGGCTTGATAGCTGATTGGGATATTGTGGCTGATGGGGATGTTGTGTGGGAATAGTAAATGCGAATAGGTTATGGTTTTGAGGGTCGTATTCCCAAAAAGTATGGATGTATAGATGTATTCGGTGATTTGAAACTTGGGATCCTGCATAAAAAAATCATGAGAACTGTAGATGGGAAAGGTTAGTTCGTATCCTCACGACATAGACATTCATGATTTAGTAAAAATGTAACATAAATACATAATCAAAAATAGTTTTCGTTTAGATGAATTGGCAAATGTAATGTTGTTTGAGACATTGAAACTTCTCTTGCTTCGGAATTTTGAGGCTCCTACTCAAAATTCTGCCCCAGTTTACTGGTTTGATAGTTCTAATGGCTGCTTGCGATGATCGGCTGAAGTTCATTCGGCCTGCTCAAAATTCTGCTCCTATTTCCAATTACAAGGGGGTGAAAACTTTTATTAAATTGTGACCGAAACCATAGGGCTTCCTATATATCCTCTCTTAAACGGGAATCAGGTGAGACATAGTTCAAATACATCTTGTAGGGAAGCATAAAGGTTACACATAGTATCGCTTCACTGCATCTGAATTCATTGGTTTTTGCCAAACTTCTCCATCCATTCCTGCAAGTATGAAGGCTCCTCCTATTAAAACCTGAAGAACCATGTACAGACCCAGCCAATTGGGAGAGAATTTCCCTTTGGGTTCATCTTGATGTGGAAAAATCTTCTTCAGCACCAGCTGCCCTGGTGTGAACCGTCTTTGTCTGATTCTCTTGTTCAATACTCTGGTCATTATTTTATGATAAAGCTGACCATGGCATATTCATTCTTCTATTATCTATGAGAGCTAGGCGCTCGTAGCGGCTTGTTACCCATTGTGCATTGTCGATTTCTACTTCCTGTATGATTGTTAGGGAGGGAATTTCTACCTCGCTGGGAATGATCGCTTATGTACCATAAACCAACATATAGTGAGTTGCACCAGTTGATGAGCGGACAGTGGTGCAGTACCCTAATAAAGCAAATGATAGTTTCTCGTGCCACTGCTTATGCTTCTTTATCATTTTTCTAAGTATCTTCGTGATATTCTTACTGGCGGCTTCTACAACTACGTTAATTTGAGGCCTGTAAGATGTAGAGTTTTGTGTTTGATCTTAAAAGTTTGACACATGGACTTCATCAAATCGCTGTTGATACTGGAACCATTATTAGTGATTATTGATTCTGAAATTGACATTTTTTGTGGTCGCAGACAAAGTCTTTCAAAACTTTCTTAGTCACTACATTGTATGATGCTGCTTCAACCAATTTGGTGAAATAATCAATTACCACTAGAATGAATCTATGTTCGTTTGAGGCAATAAGTCTGATGACGTCCATTCCCCAAGCAGCGAACGACCATGGCGAGCTTGTTGCAGTAAGCTCGTTTGGAGGTACCTTTATCATGTCTGCATGTATCTGATAACGATTGCACTTTCGAACATACTGGATACAATCCGTTTCAATAGTCATATAAAAAAACCTACCCACAATATCTTCTTGGCTAGGACAAAACCATTCATATGTGGACCGCAAGTCCCAGCATGGATTTCTTCTAAAATTTTAGAAGCTTCCTTTCATTGACACACCTTGGAAATCCCAAATCAGGAGTTCTCCTATACAGAATTCCTCCATTGTGAAAGAAATAGTTAGATAACCTCCAAAATGTGCGCTTCTGGGTAGAATTTTCAAGCTCTAGGTATTCTCTCTTTGTCAAATATTCCTTGATATCATGAAACCAAGGTTTTCCCTCCGCTTCTTCCTCGACATGAGCACAATAGCATGGGTGATAATAATTCTTCACCGGGATAGGATCTATAAAGTTCTATTTGGATGTTGAATCATAGATTATAGGGTTGCCAATGCGTTGGCAAACTCATTCTGAACTCTAGGATCATGCCAAAATTCTGTCTTTCTCAATCTCTTTCTCAATTCATGTGCGTGATGCAAATACGGGAGTATTTTGGGATTCATAGTTTCCCATTCTTCTCTGACATGATGCATAGGCAAATTTGAATCTCCAATCACTAGCAACTCTTCGACGCTCATGTCAATGGCCATCTTGAGCCCTAAGATGCAAGCTTCGTGTTCGGCTATATTGTTGGTGGATGGGAACTTGAGCGGACGGTTTTTTATACCAAGAATTCCCCAATGCAAACTCCTTTGAAATTTGCTGCTCTGACAAAAAATATCCTCCAACTATCATAGGAATCTAAAATGTCTTCTCATGTGAATGACACCTCTTCATCCAGAAAATACATATTTAGGGGCTCGTATTCTCCATCCACATGGTTTTCAGTAAGGTGATCCTCTAGTGCATGTCCTTTATTTGCTTTCTGAGTCACGTAGACAATGTCGAAATCACTCAGCAGGATTTGCTATTTGGCTAAATTGCCGGTATGCATGGGCTTCTGGAAGATGTACTTCAATGGCTCCATTCTTAATATGAGATACGCAGTGTGAGCGCAGAAGTAGTGCCTTAAATTTTGGCCTTCTCAAGTCAGAGCACAATAGGTGCATTCCAATAAAGAATACCGAGCCTCATCAGGGGTGAACTTCTTGCCTAGATAATAGATGGCCTGCTCTTTCTCCCTATTTCATCATGCTGCCCAGAACACAACCAAACGCTTCATCCAATACTGCAAGGTAGAGTAGTAGGGGTCTATCTGCTGCGGGTGGGACCAAAACTGGCAGAGTTGACAGGTACTCCTTGATTCTTTCGAAGGCCCATTGGCAGTCATCAGTCCACCTTGTAGCAATATCCTTTTTTAGCCTCTTGAAGATTGGCTCGCAGATGACAGTAGATTGTGCTATGAACCGACTGATGTAGTTATGTCTCCCCAAGAAACTCATTTCTTCTTTTTTGTTCTTTGGCGGTGGAAATTCTTGAATAGCTTTAGCCATTGATGGATCCAATTCTAATCCTCGGTGACTTGCAACGAACCCAAGCAATTTCAAGCTAGAACCTTGAATGCACATTTTGCTGGATTCAATTCCAGGTTGTATCTTCTTAGTTTATTTAAGAATTTCCATAGATCGTCTATGTGATCAATCACTTTCTTGGACTTAATGATGACTTTGTCAACATACACCTCGATCTCCCTGCGTATCATTTCATGGAAAATGATAGTCATGGCTCTCATGTAGGTGGCCCCTGCATTCTTTAACACGAATGGCATAATCTTGTAGGAGTACATCCTCCATAGTGTAATGAAGGCCATTTTCTCAGCATCTTCATCAACCATCCATATCAGGTGGTAGCCTGCAAAACAATCAACAAACGATTGCAGCTCATGCTTGGTGCAATTATCAATCAAGATGTTTATGTCCAGCAAGGGAAATTTGTCTTTTGGACTGGCCCGATTGAGGTCCCGGTAGTCAACATGGACTATAACTTTTCCGTCCTTCTTCGGTACTGGCACAATATTGGCTAACCATGTCAGATACTCTACCACCCAGAGAACCTTAGCTTTTACTTGCTTTGTGACTTCTTCCTTGATTTTCAGATTTATATGTGGCTTGAACGTTCTGAGCTTCTACTTCACTGGTGGACAAGCCGGATCGGTTGACAATTTTTGAGCTAGAATGGATGTACTTGGACCAGTCATGTCGTCGTACGACAAGGCGAATATGTCTTCATACTTTCTTAGGAACTCTGTATATTATTCCTTTTTGACGATGACAAATGGACGATGATTCATATTTTCTTGATGTTTTTCGCATCTCCCAAGTTGACAATCTCGGTCTCTTCCAAGTTGGACATAGGCCTTTTTTTTAAATTCTCAACTTCCTAAACAATCTCTTCTTGTATATTGTCTTCCACTGAATCAATGTCTGTTTGTTGCGTTGTCTCGTTGCACATCACAGTCATTGGTTCATCAAGTAAAGTAATTGCAATGTTGTTTGAGTAAAGTAAAAAAATAATAAGCATAAGATTTATAAGAAACTAGGATACCTTAATAAATTCAAGGAAGTTCTTTGTTTAGCCTTGCTACCTTGAGGCATGTCGGGCTGTGGTGGTTCTGATAGAAAAATTGTTGAGGTGCTCTCCTCAGCTCACGGCTAGTATGGAATGGCCTTCCTCCCCCTCATCCTCGAAAATGACGCGACAATCCAGTTATCTTATTCCAAAAACAATTTCTTGATTGCTGCCATTGCTTCCTCTTCTTCTGTCCCATAAATGACTTTGGCTGGATAGAAAGTCTTCTCCAGACGGGGTGTTGGTTGTTCCAATTGATAGTAAGGGCGGCACCAGGGTAGAGACCAGTCCTTGAATTCTTTCTAGGTATACTCATACCCCAAACCTAAGGACAAGAGGAAAACGTAAGAAAGTAGTTTGCAATCAATCATATAAAGTCTCCCTTTAGATAAGGGATTCTGATTTCAAATGGGTATAAGACATTTAAGGAAAGAATTTGATTGAAATATTTTTCAAAGTAACACAAGCAGGGTAAGTACACAGGGGTTAGTTAAGGCAAAATCCAATGCCACACGGTTGGTAAAAAGAAAAAGGAGAGGGGATCAATCAAACAACTAATAAAAGCAAAATTCTAGGCTTAACTTGAATGGACCAAGTCAGGAATAGGTAAAGAGGATTCAATTACGGAAAATCAATAGCAAATAATCGAACTTGTATTAGAGGATTTCAGAATCAATTAACTAGTTGGTAAAACCTTTTGAAAGAGGAGTTCTCATATATAAAGCACACAAATATGTTAATCAATAAGAAACTATCATGTTAATTAGAAAAGACAGGCATGAAAAGGGGAAAAAAAAGAAAATGCTGAGTCACAACAAAAAGGCTCACAATCAGTTTTAAACTCAGAATGAGTCTGATAGCCCAAGATTCCAAAGTAACCCAAAAATGAAATCAAACTTCCCAAAAGAAAACCCCAAATCTCAGGGTTTCCACTTGAATAAGATAAAGAAACAAGAAGGCAATCCACTAATACAGGATCAGAAGTGTCTTTCAGAGACTTATGAGAAACTAACAGACATGATAGAAACTTTCAAACAGCAGAGTGAAAGATTTGTTTCAAAAGCATAAAGAACAAGTTTATGTAAAGCTCGGGACTTAAAAAAAATCAAAAAGGAGGAGACTCAAGAAAAATCCCGTAAAGCAAACAAAATTAAAGAACTCCACAGGAAACAGATACAATAGAATGATACAATGGAGATTAGCATATAAGCCTAGTCTAAAGGCACAGTAGAATTCAAAACACATGAGTATAGTAGAGAAAGAAGAGCAGAAGAACAACACACGCATGGAAAATAAAATACACGAGCATAATATAGGCAATCACACATAAAGAAAAAGGGAAGGCCAATCAAAGATGTTTTTGAAAATCGTTCAGAAACCCTAATTCAAAGACAAACGATTTTAAAAGGAAAACTTTCGGGAAAACACTTTGAAAGTCAAGTAAAGCACAAATACATCACAAATCAACGAAAATAAACAGAGAAAAACCTCGAACAACTTACGAAACCCTAAAAAATGAGAAAGGCTAGGAAAGTCAAATCCTAAGGTCAGATGAGGGAGAATCAGGCTCCTGCGGCTTGAATATGCTAGAGCAAGGTCCAGGGAGGCCATAGAACCATAGATCTAAGAAGATATGACAGTGAACCATCGAGGTTAGGCCTTGATTCTGTAAATATCGAACACTCCCAAGTCATAAGGGGTAAGTATAAAGTTATAATGGCCAAAGGAACCACGATTTCCGGTGAGTTTGAGACAGGAGATGGTGAGAGAGGGTAGGGTTTTGAGTAGTTTCAAGAGAGTTTGGAGAGGAGAGCGATTTAAGAGGTGGGAGACCAAATGGAAATGACGGGATTAGGGTACGGTTGGGAACTAAAAAAGGAAAAGCGTGATCGTTGGTGTTGATCAAAAGGATGAGCGACCTGGATTAAAGGAAATTGGGCGGGTTAGATAGATGGGTTAAGGGGTTGGGTCAAATTAGGTTTTAGGCTCCCCGTTAAGAAATTGAAATTGGGTTGATCGGGGGAGGGGGGGGGGTTAATTTAGGTGATAATTGAAATGAAATGGGGGCTAGTATTTAAATAGCAGTTTTTCCTTTTTATTTTATAAAATAATAATAAAGTAATTTCAAAAACAAATTAAACAAACCGAACCAATTAATTATACATAATTATTAAATAAAAATAGCGAAACCCATTTTACAATTACATAAATGCTATTAATCTTAACACATGCTAAAATTGCAATTATATGCAATATAGCTTTAAAAATGCCAGATGTATTTGTAAAAATATGCAAAAATCTATGTAACTATATTTTGGTGTAAATATGGAAATAAAATAAAGTATTCACCAAAATTGATGATTTTGGGAATAATTATGAACTTTATACTATTAAAATAGACAATAAATTGATGTTGAAATCTTTTGAAAAAATTATGAAAAAGTACTAAAATATCTAGGTATGCTAATATATACATATTTATGTTATTTTGAAAGTATTTTGGATATAAAAATACACATGGAGAAGAATCATGTAAAATAAGAACCAATGCAACAATTTTCCTTTAACCTTACCATGTTCACAGAATCACCGATGAAGCTCAATTTCTAAACGACAGGGTTTTAGCCATACATATCTCAATAAAGCTTTTCTTAGTCCTTACAAAATTCTAGAACTCTTAGCACTTCAATCTATTGTGTAAGAATTACAAATTAAACCAAGAATTAGATACACAATTGAAATTCTAGCTTGTTTGGGAATATTATCAAACACTAAAGATGCATTATGATCTTAGGCCACTTTTTAAAAGAATTTTCTTCAACATTATCCACGAATTTTTTTAGTACTCACCCACCCCCCCTTCTCATATCCGATTATCTCTTATGCATGCAAGATTACCAGCCTTATGCCATGTACCCATTTTCTAGTTACCGATTTTAATAAAAAATTTGAAATTACTTAGGAGGGTACTATTCTTACCTCTTAGGTTGAACACCTATTAGCTGCAATTGACAATCTTCAAGGATTTGGGGCAAGGATTTAGAGAGGAATTAATGGAGATTACTCCTCCTCACTCTTGAACTCCCTCTCTCTCTCTCTCTCTCTCTCTCTCTCTCTCTCTCTCTCTCTCTCTCTCTCTCTCTCTCTCTCTCTCTCCAGGTGGTGAAAAATACTAGAAAATGGTCCGTTGGGGTGTTTTTACGGGGATGGGGTCGTGTCTTAAAAATTAGAAAGTAGGAGCCTCGAGTTGGATCTGCGATTTGAAAAGTTGACATGCAACCCGCATAATGGACCGCGAAAATGCTCCCCAAAACGAAAACACACTGTCTGGGTATATGGTAGAAATGCGATAAGCATACCCGTTCTGCAGTAGCATAATGCACCACATAGCTACACATTACAAAATCCCAACGGAATTAAGCAACGACTATGTGATCCACTTATTTGTTCTGCAATATCATAGTTGACCGTATATTTGACCTCAAATTAACAAACATACTGACTCACTTTGTGGTGATTATGTGTATGCACTCCTGGTATACGCCCGCATTCTGGATTGCAGAATCGCACTTTTCTGAGTAACATTATTTCTTGACTTTTAATGCAGTGATCAACTCAAAAGGTCTGAACCTGACCCTATCTTGGCACTGCGAGACTCGGGTTTTGAGTGAAAATTTTCACGACACCTCACACTACGAGCAGCAATGGTTGGTAAGTAGATAATCAATCAGGATATTATTTTTTTCGTTTTGCATTTCATCGCTTTCTTTTTAGAAATGTCATCTTATCATCATAAAATTTCAAATTTCAAGACGTATGGCTTTTGTCTTTCTCTTATCACACCTACCTGAACTCAGATGGCTCAATTTCTATATCAGCAGAAAATTCCAATGTTGAAAAATGTTTGGAATGAGACATCAACCTCCCAAATGTAAATGTTAAATGATTAAGACATCCTCTTTTTCTCCCAAAACTAGAGTCTATTTCAACTATATTCTCAATTATGCTGGTTGACCCTCATTTTAATATATAACTTTTGGCATCACCAACAAGCATATAATTAGTTGCTGGATATTCAATTATTTATTCCTCAAAAAGAAACTTACTTTCCTCCTCGAAGTTGAACTTTTCTTGACCTCTTTCCACACTCTCAAGTTGGTGAGAGTTATGAGCCTTAATCAATAGTTCTATTTCTTTTTCCAAGGTGTGGATTGTCTCATAATTTTAATTCTTGTTTTAAGTTCTCGAGTGCCAAGCTATGCTTCTCCTCATTTTCAAGAATGGCCTTCAACATGAGAATTATCCCCTCATTCGGAGCGTTTGAGAGTTCTTCTTGATTTTTATCAAGTGCAGAAGAAGGGTTTCCGATTTCAACCTCTAAGGAATGTTCATGGCTATCATCTACATCCTAGGCTTTTTGAACATCTAAAGCTTCAACCTTTTCTCCCATTTGGAATTTCAGCCTTAAGCGTAAAATACTTTGGAGAATATTTTCCAGAAGCTCCTCCAAGTCTTTATGCTCTTTGTTTCCCTTTTAAAGTAGGCATTCCGTTATGAGCTTTAACTTTTCATTTTCACCAGCTGGCTCAATTCATGTGACACGTAATCATGACATTGTTCCCCTAACGTACTTTCGGCTAATTTGTTATGCTTAAATTCACACTAATGTTCAGCTTCATATGTGAGGGGAAAGTGTAGGCCACAATATTCGCCCCCCCCCCCCCCCCCCCCGAACACATGAAGCTGAATCGCTATTGAATTGTTGTCAATATTATGAACCTGGTGATCTAGGATATCTATGAGGATTTCTTCATAATATAGGCCCTCTGTATCTTGGACATTTTAATGCGGGTAATACTAGATAGATACCCCAAACACTTATAAAGAATGGACACAAAAAAATACCGATGCACTACTCCTATTTATAGGAAAATTCAAGCATACAAGTCACATGGCTGACTCTCTGAATAATTTGATATTGTCTGATATATCGGGGGTTTAGTTTGCCTTTATTGAGAAACCTCATCACACCTTTCATAGGTGACACTTTCAAGAACACCCAGTCCCCCACCGAGGATTCTAACCCTCGATGCTAGGTATCATTCTAACCTTTTCCTACAACATGTTGCACCAAATTCGTACCCCAAAATTTGGTTTCACCACTTCAAACAGTTCGATAGGGGATATGCACTTTCATCCATATAGGTCCTCATACGGTTCCATCCGAATGCTAGCATGAGAGATGTTATTATAAAGAAATTCGATGAATGATCTTCACAACTTCATTTGAAGTCTAGAACACAAGCTCTTAGTATGTCGTCGAGCGTCTGAATGGTGCTTTTAGCCAGATCATCTCTCTATAGGTGGAATGTTTTGCGTTGTATCCAAACCCTTTTAGAAGGATCTCCAAAAGTTCACTGTAAATTGAGTAACTCTGTGTGATATAATAGAAATTGAAATTCCATAAAGCCGATGTATTCCCTTAAAATATAACTTAGCATAATCATCAACTTAAAGTAGTCTTAACATGTAGGAAATGAGTTGACTTGGTGATTCTATCCACAATGCTCGATATGGAATCAAACTTTTGGCAAGAACGTGGTAATATGGTAACAAAGTGCATGTTGATTATCTCTCATTTCATAGTTTGGATATTCATATTCTAAAGCACTCCTCCTGGCTTTTGGTGTTCAACATAACTTGTTCGCAGTTTGGACCTTGGGAAACATATTCGACCATGTTCTTCTTCAAGTCGTTCAACCAATATACATGTCGAATGTCATGACATATCTTGGTTGATCCCATATGAATTGAGTACTAGGATTGGTGAATGTATGCTACGATCTGTCTGCCTCTTATATTTAAGGACTTCGTCCTCAGATATTTGCAAAACCTGCATTTTCTGAAAGCAGATGGTAAGCAACCCCCACTTCCAACCGAGAGGTTGTGAGTCCGAGTCTCCCCAAGAGCAAGGTGGGAAGTTCTTGGAGGGAAGGATGCCGGGGGTCTATTTGGAAACAGCCTCTCTACCCAAGGGTAGGGTAAGGTCTGCATACACACTACCCTCCCCAGACCTCATTAAGTGGGATTATACTGGGTATTTGTTGTTTGTTTGCTTTTTCTTAAATGAATTAATTTCTCTTTTTTTCATCAAGAATTGATAGATGAATTGTCGTGCCTTTACATCGGCCAAGAACAAGGATTAGGCAACATTCTGACCTACGGTTCCTCCACGACAGTTATCGAGCAATGTACACTTGAATTTTCCAACTGATACAAGTTCTTAGTCATCTCCAATTTTTCAAGTTCCACATGCCATAGACTGCCTATTAACTCATGATTTAGCACAGCTGCAACAACATTTTACTTATTGGGGTGGTAAAGAATATCAACATAATAGTACATTAAAAATTTGACCCACCTCCGATGTATCAAATTCAATTATTTTTGCTTGAATATATACTACAAACATTTGTGATCGTAAATATGTCGACATGAACTCCATACAAATAATGGCACCATATTATCAGATCAGACATAACAGCAGCTCACTCAAGGTCACGATTTGAGTAATTCTGCTCGTGTTCGTTAGTTGTCTTTAAGAAGAAGCAAGAACTCTTCTATGATGCATCAGAACAGTATCCAACCCCACGCTAGAAGCATCACAATCTATAATGCAATCTTCTGATCATTTGTATAAAGATAAAACAGGTATTGAGGTTAGTTTATTATTTAACTAACTTCAATATTTAAACCCTGCAACATTAGATTTGGGCCAACGCGGCCTCTCTTGACGATAGAAAACACGTTCAACATTATTCATATATTGTACACGACCTCAAAGAGGACTACATAAAGTCTTATGTCTTTATCAGTTTTTACCCTACCTTAGCAGGACTCGATCATGCACCGTCTCAGTAGAACTCGTCACATTCGACGTGAAGAGGACTCAATCATACTTGGCCTCAAGAGGTCTAGATCGTACCCGGTCTCACTAGAACTCGGTGTAACCGGCCTTAAAAGAGTTGGTAATGTTTCATATCGCATTATTTTGTACCTGGCCTCAAAGTTCTAAGTTATGTCTCATATCATACCCAACTTATTAGTCGTTGTACCATATGTATCGTACCCAATCAACTATAGTGTGGCTCGGCAAAGTAAAATAATTATATATATATATATACACACACATACAAAGTGCAATACAGGATAAATTTAAAGAGGTATCAAGACTAAACGTAGAATTAATAAAATTTTCTGACCTCAAATTACAATCTGGTAACATCTCAAACATGAAATTCTAATAAAGCACAATCACACCATTGTTCCCTAGCGTGTGGCCTACTGATACAGTATGATAAAGTCACATTATCTTCACTTTTATATGTGGGGGAAAAGCGTGGGATGTAAGAGATTACCATACTTATGATTATTGCGTTTTCTTATTATATTGGGTATTTTGATAAGGTTGAATTATCTGCTTTAGGTTTTTGTTTGTCATAGTGTTTGCATGCCTAGCGAACAAGTTAGGCGCCATCATGACCTTCGATGGGATTTTTCATCATGACAGTTGTACTGACCCGACCATCTCAACCCAAATTTTAGTCTCACCATTTGGATATATTTGAGGCTTTACTGACACTACTCTAGCACAAGCATGAGTAATTGTGGTTTCGTTGCACATGCTCTAGGCTAGTCTTTGTCTCTACACTAGCCCCGACCAGGTAGTGGCTACAATATGGGGCTTTGGAACCTACTCTGCTATGGCAAAAATGAATGTCTTCATGATCGTTGAGAGAACAGGGATAAAAGATACAACTTTAGAACATAACAATACCGCAGGATAGAGGGATAAAAAACAGAAAGTGTCCTAAAAGCCTAATAGCCTCTTAGAGAGAAGTACAAACATCTATTTACCGATCCTCGGCACGATTATGCTGTGGAGAATATGGTCTACGATCCACCATAGCAACCACTCACTCTCCATCCGACCTCGTCTAAATAAGTAGCACCTGCTACGTCATCAATGCTAGTAACTTTTTTAGCACTAGATTTCTCTACATCTACTCTCAGACTAGCCAATGCGACACCACATGTCTCACTACCTACAATCTCCAAGCTTGGTCTACTAGTACAACATACAAATGCCAAAGTAGTTAAACTCACAAAAGAACTTCTTTCACACATTCGGAAAGCAACGACCCCACTCAAAACATCAGTAAGTGATTTTCAAAAGCAGCATCTGTCATATGACAATTGAATCAAGTGCTTTGAAGCTCGCCTTCACAAGGTTGAGTGTGGTGGAGCTAGGGACATGCCTCAACTTAGAAAGGATATAGCTGAGCTCAAGTCAGAGCTACATAAGGTGCAGATAATAGAGTTTGACTTGACTACCCTTTTTCAGGAGGGGGGCATGGAACTGGCACTTCCAAGTACTAAGCCTTGATTTGGATTTCAAAAGCCTACTATCGGCTGAGGAGCTATATGGTACTAGCATATCACAATATTTGGGATTCGTTGTACACACCGATGATTATTCACACAAGGAAACTAGAGAATCTCGTGAGGAGAAAGATGAAGAGCTGTGATATATATGAGGAGGGTGCTGATTAGAGGGACCATAGAGAAAAATATGTTGCTATTTCCATGGAGGACTGGGTGAGAACGAGCGGGATGTGCATATTGCTATCATACACTCCATTGTAGATATGTTTGAGATGGCTACCACCACAACCACATAACCATCATCAAGTGAGACCGGTAGCTCACAGGTCCAGTACCCGGCTCCATAACTGGCGGACGTTATTACTTTGATCTCTGACACCACTGTCCAGCCAGAGCATCTACGTAATGTCTTATGTTGGGGTGGGGGTATCAAGCTATGTTTTGTAACTTGTATATAAAACATTTGTCTTAATAGCGTAGATTTGTATATAGTATGAATTCCCCTTGGTTTTTATTTACCTTTTTCTTTTCTAAGGGTATAATAATAGAACCATGATCGTAGCATGAAACATTTGGACTTTTTGGTACTTTTGTTCAAGATTCAAGCATATGATAAATTTTTGTGGAATAAATTACAACCAATTTTGTAAATAAATATTCATTCATCTTTGAGAAATGGAGGCTCGCTCTTTGACTTTTTGCTTACTTAAAATCTCATATGTCATGTGATGAAGCATTGAATTTCCTTGCATTCACTTGAGGGCTGAAATTATGCTGATTCAAGAAGTTCATATGTGGTGAGTGCTGAGAATTTGTGTAAATAATGCATATGCTCACTTGTAATGTGTAGAACTTGCGCAGATGATTTGTCACTGCAAATCTTAGGTTGATGATTGCATGTTATAATGATCTTAGGCTCTCTTTGTGATTGCTAACAAGTTTTGGCCAAATTGACTTCCCTGGTGCATTTATTATCCTAGTTATCCCCCGTCGAGCCTTTAATCCTTCCTTTGGCTACCACATTACAAGTCGGTACCTTCTTTGTGATATTACTCTCTTTTGAACCCATCCCTCCTTGAATTTTATAAATGGGACATTATGACCAAGATAGGGTTGTTGGTGTAAATTGAGAAATGGTGAAGAATGTAGTGTTTGGAAAAGCTACGTTTTGTGAGGTTGTGGCGTGTGATGCGAACGGCTAAGTCTAGAGCCGTCATACCCAAAACAAAAAGCTTCACGATCCCTCAGGCCATCAAATACTCACTTAAAAAAAAAATAATAGAGAACATGGAGTGGCGAGGGAACGTGGTATGGCAAGTAACTAGGGAGCGGTCATGAACTACAAGGTGGGTTGACAGTACTAATTCGATATCAACAATGACATTGTGTGCTTCATGAAAGAATGTGTGTAACGTTTAAGGAGGGTACAGCCAGTGTATTCTCAAATATTTATCCAACCCATGCCGAAGCCTACAGCACAACCCTTAAAAAGTTCTTTTTGATCTTCAACCAATTATTCCTCAGATAGCAATCAGTTAAAATAAGGGCAAACATATGGACTGAAACTTATAGACCTTAGCCTTCTTTCTAAGTGCAAGACTGCTTGATTGTATCACTTGTACATATTCGTTGACTTGGGGATTTTCTTTGATGTAAGCGTGCAAGAATTGCAGCTTTTCTAGTTATTGGTAGCACTTATTATTCTTCTTGAGGCTCCAAGCTCACAGATTGACTATTTGAACTATAAAATGGATTTTTCTACAAACTTGTTGCTATTAGTCAGGACCTTCCATAGTCACTACTAGGTTTTGATCTGTCTAAAGTAGAATAGTATTTACTAGGTTGACATTTTAGTTGCTAGAGGGCAGAAAAGAGTCTAAGTTGGTGGTGTTAATATGTGAATTCGGCACTTTTGATACTAAATACAAACTCATTATAGAATGAAACAAACCATCCTAGCATCTGAGAGTCTAATCTGCGATCCATTTTGCGGTCGCACAAATCTTGTGCGGATCGTATAGTGATTGCACAAATGCAAAAGATTTCTAGTGAAGATGACTTTGTGGTACGATATGCAGTCACGTAACCTTTATGCAAACCGCATAACCAAAATGCAATGACAAACTAGGGAATACTATGATCTGATCTACAAATAAAATGAAGATGTGTTGACCACGAATGTTGCCTACGGTCGCAGTGTTTATCTGCAGGGTCGTTTTTGCCACTTTTTTACTACGACTTTTGGACCAGTATAATAGAATGGCTTGGGTTTTGTGGACCATCTTGTCTGGAAAAAAAAGGTTACACTTAGAGCATTGAATAAACCTTTATTTTGGAATCTTTTGAAGAGAGAATCCAAGACTTGTCCTCTTTGTATGCTTTATGACCTATTTATTACTTTGTTCCTGTATTCGAATATAATAACCTAACTTTAAATGCGAAGGATATAGATCCTAATTGGATCTAATGTTAATGGGTGCTACCATTCAATATATATGTAATGGTTGGTTGATATCTATTCATTTCTCATGATTCATTTATCATTGGTGGTTGCAAACATTGACTAGTGCTGTTTTACTCTATCTTTACTTGGAAAAGTGGGTAAGGTTTAGTAGAATTTAATAGTAAGAGCACAAGGCTTTAAGACTTGTTTAATTGAATCGCTTTGTGATAAGTGGGTTCTACTTGGCATAAATTTGTTGTTCTTTAAGGATTTAAGCCTTGTTTAATAGAATCACTTAGTGATAAATGGTTCTACACCAATAACATTACATTCCACTGATGGAGACACAACCTTGGTTTCATAATCAAATTCTATTAGGAAAATAGCTTTTCTTAACAATTCACAATTACTAAACTCTTTATAAACTAACGGAGTAGAACTACAACTTAAGTCAAGCTTTACAGTACTCATGTAACCTTTTCACACCTATTCCCTATGGATTTTACCCCAACCAAGTTGGGTTATAATATTTGACATCTACCGCGTTATACCATTTATATAGGTGTACTTTGAGCATATCGCCCATTACATTTAATGCTGGCCATGGAAGTCTGAGCTCCTCCCCTAAACTGATATGTGGCTGGGGCAAGTGGAATCTACCCTTCCTAAGCTAGAGTACCAAATAACCTCAACAACTGGGCCAGGGCCTCTTGAAGTGCAGGGGTGGCAACAGGCGGTTCAGGTGCTTGGCCCTCACCTGGAGCTAGTTGTGGCTCCCCTATCGAAACTTTGGTATGTTCTGTAAATGCACTGCGAGCCTCTCCTCGTCCTCCACCTCTTGCGGCTCTAGCAGGGGCAATGGATGTCGGATCATCAAATCTGGTAGCGTGTGTGCGCACCATATGTGAGAGAATAGAACGATAATGATTGAGAATTTTGATGTCCACAAATTTGCATGATAAAGATTCAATGAAGTGGAATTTGCACCATATGTAACACTTCCATAGCCTCTCGAAGATAAGTACATATGTCTCTGTACCGATTAAAGAACATCTGTACGGGACACAGGCGGGGACAGACGTCTCCGTAGGGCACAAGTGTCTCCATACCGATCAGCGAGATTCTAATAAACTCGACGGTGTCCCGTGACTCCTATTAACCTAGAGCTATGATACCAACTGTCACGACCCGAGTTCACTCTCTATGAACATGTCATGATGGCACCTAGTTCCTATAACTAGGTAAGCCTAAAAATGCAGAAACTGATATAACTGGAGGTATCACTTAATTAAGTTAAGCAAAAACTAGAAGAAAAGCAGTATACAAGTGCCACTTAGTATATACAACCAAAAAAATAAATGTGAAAGTCTACATCTTAATCCCAAAACCTAGACAAACGGGAAACACAGGCTAAAAGAAAATAATGTAAATGCTCTAAATCTCAAGAATATCTACATCAAAATTATGATCGAATCCAAACACTACCGGTAGAATAAGGAAGGAATCTCTCCGGCCTGCGGACGCTATAAATATACCTCGAGTCTCCGCTAGATCTCTCTGCCTCAATGATAATGCGCCTGAGATGAGGTACCTAGATCTGCACATGAAAAACATGCGCAGAAGAGGCATAAGTACACCATAGCGGTACTCACTAAGAGATAAATATAATATATCATGAGATAAAGAAAAACATTATAGAAAAAATCTACTACGAGAATCTAAGAAGGATAAATAAAGGAAACATCAGTCGGAAAAAAACATAAAAACAACACAAAGAACACTACCCACAATAGGAAATAATAACCTAGGATTTCTTGGTATCCTCATTTTATCCGCTAGGGATCTCTTGATATCCCGAGGATCTCTTGGTATCCTCATCATAATCACTAGGGATCTCTTGGTGTCCCGAGGACCTCTTGGTATCCTCATTATAGTCACTAGCAATCTCTTGGCATACTCATTATATTCACTAGGGATCTCTTAATAACCTCATTATATTCACTAGGGATCTCTTGGTATCCTGAGGATCTCTTGGTATCCTCTTTGTATTCACTAGGGATATATTGCTATCCCGAGGATCTCTTGGTATCCTCATATCATCACAAGGAATCTCTTGGTATCCCGAGGGTCTCTTGGTATCCTCATATCTTACAATCTCATGTGCCAGGGATCTCTTGCAGTACCGCACCCTTAGTCCAGAACATATCAAGTGCAGGGGGATCTCCCGAGAGGCCAACCTGTAGTCCCAAAGTAAATGTGCAGGGGGTCTCTCGGGAATCAAACTAGTAGTACCAAAGTAAATATGCAGGGGGATCTCTTGGCAATCAAAACCGTAGTCCTAAAGTAAATATGTAGGGGGATCTCCCAGGAATCAAACTCGTAGTCCCAGAGTATATATGGAGGGGAATCTGCCGGGAATCAAACACTATGTCCCAAAGTAAATATGCAGGGTGATCTCCCGGGAATCAAACCCGTAGTCCCAAAGTAAATATGCAAGAGGATCTCCCGGGAATCAAACCTGTAGTCCCAAGTAAATATGTACGGGGATCTCCTGGGAATCACACTCGTAGTCCCAAAGCAAATATGCAGGGGGATCTCCCGGGAATCAAACCTGTATTCCAAAAGTAAATATGCAAGGGGATCTCCCCGGAATAAAACCCATAGTCCCAAAGTAAATATGCGCAACCACAATCAGAGGATATTCATACTGAAGTACAATAATACAAGCAATAGATAATTGTAGCCTAACATGTTTCACGTAGTGCAGTTAAGGCGAATTAAACAATTAGGCAAGCTAAATCAACAAAACATGTCCTTCTCATCTAACACATATCATAATTGCAAGTAAGGTAAGTAGGTACGAAAGAAACCAATTCCAAAGTAAATTGGATTTTTCAACGATTAGCTCAAGTACGCGCTCGTCGCCTCACGTACAAGGCACTCCATTACCAAATAACATATCATAGGGGAAAGGTCTCCCAACAGAAGGTTAGGCAAGCCACTTAACTCAATCGGCTCCAAAATCATTGAATCACTCTTTTGCCACGAGTATCCGACTTCAAATGGCCCAAATCTATTCATTTCAATTACATCTCGTAAATAAAATCTCAAGTAACTAATTATACTATTTAATTTAAAGCTTAGATACAAATTTATATAAAATGACCAAAATGTCCCTCGCCCCTCGCACCCTACCGAGTACAGACGTCTGTACGGAAATCTCTCTTATATATTGAACCCAACCGAGTACAGATATATCTATACCGATCAGCAACATCTTCCCATTTTTTGAAGTAGTTAAAGGCCACTAAATGAAAATATCCCCATTTAAAGTAGTGGGCTTGATTGGACCGATAACATTCATTCCCCAGGCAGCAAAAGGCCATGGTGCACTTGTTGTGTTGAGGTCATTGGGTGGTACTCTTATCATGTCTACATGTACCTGAAGTTGGTGGAATATTTTTACATACTCGATGCAATCCATCTCCATTTCCATCTAAAAATATCCATCTCTAAGTATTTTCTTTGCTATAAATAACCAATCATGTGTGGTCCACAAGTTCCAACATGTATTTCTTCAAGCAATCTGGAAGCCTCCTTTGCATCAAGATGCCTTAACATCCCTACAGCAGGAGTTCTTCAATATAGGGTCCCTCCTCTTTGGAAGAAGTTATTAGATAGCTTCCGTGACGTGCGCTTTTCAGTGTGGTTTGCCTACTTTGGATATTCTCCTCTTACTAAATACTGTATTATATCGTGGAACCAAGGTTTCTCATATGATTCCTCTTCAACATGAGCACAGTATGTTGGTTGACAATGGATCATCACCGGGATGGATCAATGAAATTCTTGTCTGGATGTTGTATCATTGATGAAAAAGCGGCCAGTGCCTCTCCAAACATACTGAATTCTGGGTACATATTTGAATTCTACTATTGTGAATCTTTTCATCAATTCTTGCACATGATGAAAGTATGATAGAATTTTTGTGTTCTTTGTAGCCCACCCTCTTTGAACCTAATGTACCAAAAGATATTAATAGCCAATTACGAGCATCGCTTGTATATTCATATCGATGGACACGTTAAGCCCAATGATAAAAGCCTCATATTCTACCATGTTATTAGTGAATGGGAACCTAAGTTTCATAGATTCAAGGTATCGTTGACCTGTTTCTGATACAAAAACCGCTCCAATACCCACTTCTTTGAAGAATACAGCTCCATCAAACAACATCCTCCAACCGTTGTGGATTTAGCAATGTCCTCTCCTATGAATGATACTTCTTGATTGGGGAAATCCATTTTCAAGGTTTCGTATTCTCCGCCCACATAATTTTTAGCAAGATGGTCTGCCAATGCTTGTCCTTTGACCGCCTTCTATGTTACATAGATGATATCAAATTCACTTAACAGTATCTGTCCGTTGGCCAACTTCCCGATTCATGTGGGCTTCTGAAAGATGTACTTCAGAGAGTCCATGCTGGATATGAGGTACGTGGTATAGTCATAGAAATAATGGCTCAATTTCTAAGCCGTCCATGTCAAAGCATAGCAAATGCGTACTAAGAGAGAGTATCGTGCTTCATAAGTTGTGAACGTCTTGCTCAAGTAGCATATGGCTTTCTCCTTTCTTCGTGTCTCATCATGCTGTCCCAAAAAATCTCCAAAATCTCCATCTATACATATAGATAGAGTAACAAAGGTCTCCCTAGTTCTAGTAAGACTAGGACTCGTGGTGGGGATAGGTGTTCCTTGATTTTGTTAAAAGCCTTATCACAATCTTTAGTCCGACTTGTTTCAGCATCTTTCCTCAACATTTTAAAATTAATTGTGGAATGTGCTATGAAGCGACTGATATAGTTGAGACGTCCTAGGAAGCTGATCATATCTTTCTTATTTCTTTGTGGCGGTAACTCTTGAATAGCCTTAACTTTGGATGGGTCTAACTCGATTCCCTGGCAGCTGACGATGAATCCCAAAAACATTCCTGTAGGAACCCTGAATGCACATTTTGTAGGGGTTTAATTTGAGATTTTACCTCCTAAGCATGTCAAAGAATTTTCTCAAATCTGTATAGTAATATATGGCCCTCTTTCATTTGATGATGACATTGTTAACAACCTTTATTTTCTTGTGTATTATGTCATGCAAGATGGTCGCCATGGCTCTCATGTAAGTAGCCCCATCATTCTTTAGACCGAATGGCATCATCTTATAGCAGTATAACCACATGTCATGATCACAGTTGTTTCTCTACGTCTTCTTCATCTAGCTAGATTTGGTGATAAGTTGCAAAGAAATCTACAAAAGATTAGAGTTCATGCTTGGCGCAATTGTCGATCATGATTTGTATGATTGGCAGTGGAAAGCCGTCCTTGGCACCTGCGTTGTTTATATCTCGATAGTCAACATATACTTTTATCTTTCCTATCTTTCTTCAGAACTGGTACAATATTGGCTAACCAGTTTGGGTACTCAACTATCCTGAGGACTTTGGCCTTGATCAGCTTAATGACCTTCTACTTGATTTTCAGGCTCATGTCTGGTTTGAATTTTCTTAGTTTCCGTTTCACTGGTTGACACATTGGATTGCTGTGAAATTTGTGAGTCATTGTGGATGTGCTAAAACCGGTATTGTCATTATATGACCCTGCAAAGATATCATCATATTCCATCAGGAAATGGATGCACTCTTCCATCTTTGGCGGTAATAAGTGAATGCCTATGCAAATCTCCTTGATGGTTTTGGCATCTCGTTAATTGATTGCTTCCATTTCGATTAGGTTGGACTTAGGTTTGTTCTCAAAGATATCAATTTCCAGACAATTTCCTAAGGTATTTCGTCCTCTTCTTCGGAGTCACTACCCTTATGTTGTATTGTCTCATTACATGTCACAGTCATCGGTTCATCAAAAAGGTATTGATAATGTTGTAGAAAAAAAAACATGAAAGATAACAATGATTAATAAATAGCAGTTCATTGTTTAAAAATATCCAAAATAAGTAAGGCTCGATGAATCGAGCGATTAGTTTGAAACAAAACACGTCTTTAATACAAAATTAGTGAAAACATTTGAAGTGCCAAGTATGGCTATAGAAATGGATTACGCTAAACGCCAAGCTACCGAGGGACTCGGCAGGCCCGGGATGGTATGGAAATCCAATTCTTATGGACAGATCACTTATCCACGGTCTAATAGTGAGGCCTTATTCCTATTCCTCCTCAATTATCGCATTGCAATCCATATCCCCGCCATCTAGGAATAAATTTCTTAGCCCTGCTAAGGCTTTTTCTTCTATAGTCCCTATATTGTATCCGCCTGATGAAAAGTCTAACCCGAATGTAGCACTGGTTGCTCGATAGGATAATATGGACCGCACCATGGAAGTGACCAATCATCATATTTTTATGTATACAGATATCTGAGCCAAAAAGTTGTGCTGTGACGTTTCAGCTGGATCGGTTTGTAATGCCCTGGAGATCCTTTCCTAGTCCTTTGGCGGGGGGTCATACCCAAACCACGCAAGTATGCTTTCTATCTAATTATTCCACCATTTATCATTCTCAACTTCATTGACAAGTTCAAATTTGTGATAAGTTTTCCCTCTTAGCCTTCTTCTATTCTCAATAACCAGAATAGTTTGACTGGTGTAAATGGGGTTACTTCCATCTCCATGGATAATTACCTCCTGATGATTCCATTCAAACATCACGGACTATTCTAGTATGGAAGCCATAGCCCCAGCGGCGTGTATCCAAGGTCGACCCAACAAAAGATTGTATGTAGGTAATATGCCAAGCACTTGGAATTTGACATCGAAACAAGTTGGATTCATCTGCAGGCAAAGGTTAATCTCCCCGATCGTGGCCCTTTTAGACCCATCAAAGGCATTCACATTCATACTTCCTGCCCGTGTCTCATGGAAATATTTGCCCAATCTATTTAGAGTAGTTAAAGGAGAAATAATGAGACTCGAGTACCTATCTATTAGGAACTTGGAAATGAATTTGTCTTCGACCTATGCCATGATATGCAGTGCCATGTTGTGGCTTAACCCTTCAACGGCAGTTTATCCTCGTGGAATGTGATCTTATCTCTCTCTAGAACTTGCCCTATCATGTTTTCCATTTCTTGTCCACTGGTGATATTGTTGGGCACCTAGGCTTCATTCAACACCTTCATCAAAGAATTCTTTTGCGCCTCTGAATTTTTTTATGGTGATAAGACAGATATCTAGGCGGGGGTTTTGTTCAAGTGATCAACAATGGAGTATTCCCTTGCTTGTACTTTCCTCTAACGATCACCCGGTCCGGTTTCAATGACATTTTGCTTAGCAGCAGCTTCCTTGTTCGATCCTCCCAAATGTTCAGGTGTATAGATCCTTTATGTTCTAGTCATTCCTTGTGCAGTATTAGATTCTTCCATTTTTGCTTTGCCTTTTCACCTAGCTTCAACAACTTAATCCAAAAGTATGTCCTTGGAACTGAGAGGATGTGTGGTTGCTACTTTCACTGTGAAAGGTGTTGCCAGTTCTACCTCAAATGCAATAGGTATGGTTGAAGGTGGAGCTATCTCTACCTCAAATTGAATCGATATGGTTACCTCAACTTCGATTAACACCTATATTTGTACTAGAATAGAAGTGAGTATGACTGCGGGATTAAAATCATCGTCTTCCTGGGTAGACCCGATCGATCCCTCAGGATCCCATTCTTCATCTGTCTCTATCATATGTACCCCTTCAGCCCTATGATATGGGAGAGGATTGTAACGGACATTGGGTGTTGCTTCTTTTTCATGTATGACCTTGTTATCAATCAATGTCTAGATCTTATCTTTTAGTGTATGGCACTCGTTAATGGTGTGCCCCTTCATACCGAAATGGTATGCATATGTTTTGGTTGTGTTGACCCATTGAGATGAGTTCTCCACTGCCACAATAGGAATAGGAGTGAAATAACCAGTGGCATTCAACCTTTGGTTCAAATAAACAATGGGTTCAACAGTAGCGGTGTATTATCTAGGTGGTTTAGGATCAAAGTTCGGTCGGGATTTTTGGTATTTTAGACAAGTTGGAGGTGAATGTTAGTAGGTTGGTTGGTTGTTATAAGTATGATAGGTGGTGGTGGGTTGAGAATATTTGGGATATAATTGTTGGTACATAGGTAGAGATGCTTGGTATGTGGATGGATGTGTTTCTTATGTGGGTGGAGTTGTTTGGTATGTGAGCGGAGATTTTGGCCCTTGAGCAATAATTACTGCCCCTGCTTCTCTTTTCTTTAATATGCTACCTGATTGTAATGCTTTGTTTGTAGCCTGTAGTGCCTCAAAATTTGTCACTATCCCGTTTTTGATTATTCTTCAATCCTTTATCCGAGTTTGATGATATCAGAGAACTTGTGATTCTCAATGACCATTAGCCTTTCTTTATACTGTGGGTCTTATGCCCTGACAAAGAACTTGTTCATTTGTTCTTGCTCTAGTGTGGTCTAAGTTTAGCTACTTCCGACCTCTACCAAGTAGCATACTCGCGAAAAGTATCAGTTAGCTTCTTCTATAAGTTTTGGATGTAGAAGACATCCGGTGCATTCTCCATATTGAACCGGAATTGGTCGATAAATTTTGATGACATGATAAACCAATTGGCCCACTTCTTATGGTTTTGACTTACGTACCAGGACAGGGCATCTCCGGTAAGACTTCTCATGAAGAGCTTCATTCATATTCTTTCATCTTTTCCGACCTGTATGAGCCTGTCAAAATAAGCTATCAAATGAAACTTAGGATAACCTATTCCGCCAAACATTTCAAAATTCGGTGGTTGTCAGATTCTGGAGTTCCTCAGCCATGTTCTTGATGAGGAGGTCCTTCTCAGGGAATTCTGTTTTATAGGAGATTAGTTGAGTAAAGTGAGGAACGGTTTCGACGTATATAGGGTTGTTTTGGTGAGTGCCAGGGATTTGGGTGCAGTGGTGATCATTGGTTGAATTTTAATGATTGGGTATCGGTCGTAGTGTGTGCTGAAGAGTGTGATAGGTAGTGGCTTAAGGTTACTGGATTGGTTGATGATTGTGTTGTGGTGGACTTGGTATTGGTAAAGGATTGGGATTTTGAGGTGGATTGCATATTGATAAGGTGCGGAAGGATTTTGTGGATGCTAGTTTGCCATATTGTGGGGAGGTGTTGGGCTTTTGGCATTTTGTTGGTTGATTTCGGGGATGTTCAGGGTAAGGATGATGTTTACTAAGTTGCGGACCTGCTCAAGTTCTCCCCTGTAACTCCAGTATCTTTTTTTCTAACCGCAAAACCAAGTCATTTGGCACTGCAGTGCTCTGACCCTTTGAAGTTTCCATATTCTCAGCATTCTCCTTTCGAATACCACTTAAGTCGCACGTCTTAGCTTTTCCTCTTCCTTTCGTATTACTTGGAGTAGGAGGACGTTGAGGGACTCTAGTTCTGGTGTGATATGCTGATGATGCCAGTATAATCAGCCTTAGGGAATGGGAATAATAAAGAATAAAGAAAAACAAAAGGTAGTAAAGTCAGTAAGGATCGCAAAAAGTCTGTATTGAAACACATATTACTGGAATGTAAATTCACGTCCAAATTTGGGAGCCTCGTTGTTGTCGAGGTAGGCATAGTGACAAATAGATTTGGAAAAATTCAATACAAATAATTGCATCTTTATTTAATGTATAGATAGACGCCCCAAAATGACACTAAATAAGATAAGTCACTAATGGAACTTGGCCTTGTCACATTTGAAAAGAAAGTAAGCATAATCTACTTTGTTCTTGAAGGACCTTCTTCAGGCTCGATGCTTTTATTGATAAGACTCCCATTCGTGATATTCAGTAGTAAGAATGTTGTTTCTAAATGTCCTCCTTCGTTTCCCTCAACATTCTGGCAATCTTTGACTCGCTCTCTAATTCTCCCTTCCAGTTCCATCAGATCTACTCCAGATATTCCAGCCTTTCGCTAGATTTAACATACCTCTCTTTCCATTTATTGATCATTTCCATGTCGGCCGTATGTTCCTCTATATGCTCGGCTTCAGACTCGAGAACTCTTTTGCATAATTTATTCTTCACATGTGCTTCGTCTTGATACCTAACATTTCCCTATGTATTTTTTACATATAAAATATTTAAAAAATAACATGTATATGCATATATATAAGCATACCCAAGGATTTTGGTATTATCAATTTTTGTGAATAATTTATTTTATTCTCATATTTATACAAAAATATAGTTAAGGTAATTTTTTTTATATTTTTACAAATTTATCTGGTATTTTTAAAGCTAAATTGCACACAATTATAATTTTAGCATATTTTAAGATTAATAGCTTCTCTATGACGTAAAATTGGTATCAATATTTTTAATTAACGTTGATATATTTTTAATTTGATTAGTACTTTTAATTAGCTTTTCAAAACGTTTTTTACTATTTTTATAAAATAAATAGGGAAATGGCTATTTAAAAGCATACCCCGTTTATTTCAATTTTAGCATTATTCGAACCTCCAATTTTCACCCAATTTTTAAATCCAATTACCATGACCCAAATCGTGTTCAAACCGACCCAAACTTTTTTCCCCCCCTACCCTCTCTAATCTCAACCGTTGATCTCGCAGAGTAACGATAACTATTTCCCTTACAATTTTTAAACCCCGAACTACCCCAAACCCTAATCATTTTCCATCTCTCAGCCACCCTTGAATACTCTTTCTCCCAATTCTTTGTCAAGGTTCTTCGGAACCCTAGCCTTCTCCTACCTTTTCTCACCGTGCTTTCACCAAAATCCATGGCTTCGCAGGCGATGGATGGGTTGTACTCATCCCTCTCCACCATTACACCTTGGGTGTTCAAGGTTTTTAAGTTCGAATTCAATGGCTCTCTTTTATATCTTCTCAGATCTTTGGTTCCATGGCTTCTCCGGCATTGGCATACTAAAGCACGAGAAACTTGATTCCTAACCTCTTCGATCTAGGATCTGACTTTTCCAAGCCTTTCTCATTTTTTAGGGTTTCTCTGAAACCCTAAGCTATTCGAAGTTTTTCTCTATTTATTTTCTTAGATCTGTGATGTATTTGTGTTCTACTGGACATTTAAAGTATTTTCCCAAATATTCGTTTTCAAAGTCACTTGTCGCCAATTTAGGGTTTCTAAAAGGTTTTTCAAAGACATTTTTTTTAATTATTCTTCTTCTTCTCTTCATGTGTCTTCGTCTAAATCATTCTCACGTTTTTCCTTTTTACTATGTGTGTGGTGTTTTTATGCTATTCATTTTTTACTGTACATGCTACTCATGTTGCTTTGTGTTCTACTGTGCCTCTAAAACTAGATCTATATGTTAATTTTTACTATGTTCCCTACATACTCTTTGCCATATTTTCAAGAATTATTCTACTACGTATGTTTTCTGTTGAGTCTTTAATTTTGTTTGCTCTACTGGAGCCTGTTTGTGTTTTTGGTAAGCATGTTTCATCTACTGTCTCTTAAGTTTACACCACTTGCTTAAGATCCGACTTTTCTAAAACATGCTCTTTCATGCTCTTAAATTAGCTCTCTTTCATTGTTATTTCAAACCTACTATCATATTTGTTTTGTTTCTCACGAGGCTTTGAAACAGACCTTTCAACACTGTTCCAATAGCTTGCCTTCTCATCGCTATGTCAAATTTGATTTGAAACCCTAGGATTTGGGGGGTTTCTTTGGCAAGTTTGATTTGGTGTTTTGACTAGGGTTCCGCATTGGAACTCTAGACTCTCAGACTTATTTTGAGTCTACAAACTTAACTTGTATCCCTTTGCTTATGACTACGAACCTTTCAATATTAGACTCTTTTATTAGTAACATGACGACCCCTTCTATTTGATTTGTCTGCTTTATATATGAGAAATTATTCTTTCAAAAAGGTTTTACCAACTACTAATTGATTCTTAATTCATTTAATGGGGTTTAATTTATTGTTAATTATTTCTTTTAAATTAAACCGTCTCTACCTTTTCCTGACTTGGTTCATTCGAGTAAAAGCCGACAACTTCGATTTTTCTAGCTGTTTGATTGATTCCCTTTCCTTATTTTTCACATACCAAGTACTACTGGGCTTTTTCCCTAAATAACATCTATGTATTTACCCTTTATTGTAATACCTCGGAAAATATTCTGATTAACTCTTTCGTTAATTGTTTTTACCCGTTTGAAATCAGAGTCCCTTAATTAAAGGTAAATTAATTTCAATATTATTTCCTTACCTTTTCATACTTGCTTGTTGCACAATAAAATGGGCATGACCCTTCTGTACTGGGACATCGATTATTGAAAATTTCAAATTCAATATTCTCACACTATCGATCACCATACTCTTTCAATACACTACTCTCTTTTGAGATCTTTTGTATTGTTTGCTTGAAATTTGGCTTTCAAGACTTCTGCTTTCACTTATTTGTTTCTCTGAAAGCGGTATGCCTCAATTTTGATTTTCGCTTCTTCCCTATATGTTTACTTTACAGTTGCTATACTCGTATCTATTTTGTTGTTCGTGTTCTGTACTGAATATGCTACTTTCTCTTTGCATCTGCGGTTTGTTATGAATTCTCCATAGCTTCACTCCCTTCTATGTGTTTGAGTTATGTTTCATGGCCTAGCAGTATTTAAATTACTGCCCAGGTATAAACCTGATGCTCAATAGATCCTAACTCCTAATATTAGGCTAATACGCTGGTCAGGGGTGTGCCAGCACTTTTAATTGCCAGGTATGACCACCATCCTGCCATAGCTTTTCCTAACTCCCCATTATGCACTAATACTTACTCTTAGACTCTAAGTTCTTCCCCCTCTTTTGAGCCGTGCTTTTGGACCTTGAGTTCCCTCTAATCTTGGACATTTGAGGGCTAGCCCTTCCATACTGCATTATAATCTAATTTTGCAATGTATTTAGGGTGTAAGCATTGCTCGGAGCCATTTGAAGCTCTTGGGAACATTGACATATCCCAAATAAGAGAATGTCTTTGGAAATCTGATCCTCGAAGTTGGTTTATCTCATATTGTTAGACCTTGAGTCTGAATTAGCCTGTTTGGTTGTAGCTTAAATTTCTGATGTAATTTTTACTGATTCATTTTGGTCGATAATATTTTGTAATAACTTATGGGGTTCTAGGAAAAAGGGGACGGTCACTCATCTTATGCATATGGGTAGGCCTCATGCTTTAGGTATTTATTTCTGTAGTCACATCATGTTTTCCGCTTCTGCATCTGCATATAGAAATCCTTCCATAAGTTTATGCATTCGCTAGAGATCCTGCCTATAAGTTTTTTCGTTACTGCATTAACAATTCATGCGTACAACTTATGTATTTCATTAGGAATCATGTCTATAAGTCTTTGTACTTATACATTATAAACCATGCCTCTTAGCCTCTGCACTTATACATATAGAAACTATGCCTATAAGATTCTGCACACCTTCATGTATATACATATGTCACGAGGAAAATAGTTTGTAGGTTAAATTTATAACAAGTTGCATCCTAGATCTCATGTGTATAGGATTCCTACATCCTGATAATCATTTTTAAACCAACAACGCTAAGAAATCATGCCTATAGGAGTAACCAATTGAACTTGATTCGTCTCTTTCATCTACAAGTCTAAAATCATTAGTAATGTCATTTGGCATATGCAGGACTTACCTTCTTTCTAAAATCAATAACCCTTCTTTAAAATTAGTATACTTCCACATTGTTACGTATCATTCCTATAAGTTTCACCTAGGAAAACAAGTAGATAATTGATTAACAGTATCAGTCTTTGATAAACTAGAACCAGACAAGGCCTAATTCAGACTTCTCATATGAGAAATATGTGATAAATCAGCCTATCCTAATGCTTTAAATTTAGTTCAGACTATAACAAGTATTTGAAGTCATGGTAGAAATTTTTCTTAATAAGTGAGGAGGCATGTTTTGAGCCTTCAACTTGCTAGGTGTTTCCCCTTAACTACTTTATGTATTTTGTTTTTCGCTTTAGAATTTTGTGCTATTAAACTCTGAAAAAGCCCAAATTTCCTTCCTTTTCAGGACTAGTAGTCCCAAATGCCTCCGGGACTAATAGGATGGGGACGAGTAATAGAATGCAATATATAATGCTATTATTCTGCGTTTTAATACCTTAACAGGATGGGAAGGGTAGATATTGACATGACGACTGATGTGCTAATGCCACGTGCAACCCCTCTTCTGAGGAATGATTACTGGGTGTTGCACTGACGTGATCCATATTTTTTTTTAACCTAAGACCCCCACCCCCCACTTCCCCTTTACTTGTTTATGTTTATTTCAGAACTGTTTAAACTAATTTTTTAAAACTGTTGCTTTCTTATCTTTCTTCAAACTATCAATTTACTAGCAATATTATGTGAAAACCTCCTTCTATTTGAGACTCCTATGTTCTTATTTGTTATTTAAATCACAATTGTAGCATGTCCGGGAACCACACTAGTGGATTTCTGAGGGGTGCCTAAAACTTACCCCTCGGGATAATTTCTAGCCCTTACCCGAACTCTTGTTTTCCAACTCATACCCTTCTTTAGTGTCCTAATGCACTTTAATCACTAGGTGACGACTCTTCATTCCAAAAACCTTATTTCAAAAAGGGAACGAGTTTTCCTACAAAATATTATAAACCCGATTTCACTTTAGAAAAAGGGAGCATCAACATAATGGCGACTCTGCTGGGGATTTTCTTTAGGATTTTACCATTTCATGTTACTTCTGACTTTACTACTTCTTATTTGCCTTTATGTAATGTCATTATCTCTTTTCTATTACAAAACTGACTTGGCTCTTTGTTTTTTCTTTAATACTTTTGTTTTACCTTTCCTTTAATACTGTTGTAATTATGAGCAATTTATAATCATTACTTTATTAATGTGAAAATACATGACAACTTGTTTACTTCTTGTAACTGCATATTCAACATCATATTCCACTCGTGACAAACAAAATACTATAGCAACGGTTATAATGAGTGGTTGCACCTTTCTGATGTTATTACCCCCTAAATTTAGCAAAGGCTTATTTACGGTAAAATTAGTCGATCAACGGTGTAGTCGACGATTTCATTCCTTTCCCACTTGAGTTAACCGCTCAAGGGTACCGATCTAACACCCCATAAAAACCTTACTCTGTGCAATTGTGCATGTATCACTGTCAAACCTAGCTAAGTCAGTTATGTTTTCCACATAATGACTCCTAAAGACATCCTTGTCCAAAGTCCACAGAGTTTCCCCATATTTGTGCATTCAATGGGAGAACTAAATGCTTTGTACTCTAATTATTGATATTTAAATAGTCGAGTTTGGCGGGGGTAAGGGTCTAACACTTATGTTTTGCAGAAATGAGGCTCGAAGTCCCCGTATTCAGCATGATAACTAACATCCACCAAAGGTTACTAAGCTGGTAGCAAGACCTTCACTCCAGTGATCAGACTCTCTCTGAAAATATTTGGGAAATATGCCTTCTCTTCTGGAAATCAAACCCAACAACAAAATCATAGAGGTTGCTACTTTGTTCTAGGATGGCGATAAGTATGTGTTCCGCTTCGGGGACCGTGAAATGACAACTTTGCTTGAGGATCTAGGAGGACTAAATGGGAAACTATTGGAAACTCCAGGTTTGCTAATGCCAGATAATCCCAAGGTTAGGGGTTTTCTCAAAATGATAAGTCTAACGAAGAATCCCGACTTGACATGTCTGAAGGAGTCATACATTCCATTTGACTATATGTATGAAAGATACAATCACAGAAAATCTTACCGTACATATCTTTATGGGTTTTCTCACAGATAATCGCCATGTCCTCATTAGGACACATCCATCAAAGGGTCTTTTTCTTCATAGTTCTGTTTCTTGGGGATGATAGTGTTTCCAATGAAGAAAACAAGAATCCATAGCAGGCTAGCCATGGTCACCAAAGTCTTAATGGAAGGAATTAACGGACAACCATTCAGTCTTGTGCCAATGATAATTGCAGAAATATATCGAGTCCTAGAAAGGTGTCAACAGGGAGCCAAGAATTTCGAAAGTAGTAATTTGCTACTGCAATTATGGCTCATGGAGCACCTCAAAAAAGTTTAATATAGATAGAAGATTCAGCATAGAGGCTGGGACGATCTTATTGCCTTTCATCACCCAAAAACGAATGAATTGCATGGCCAGCATGTTCGCCCAATCAGAAAATGATAGAGAATGGGTCGAACTCTTTGACAATCTTATTGAGGACGAGGTAGAATGGATGTTCGAGTGGCTTCCTACTAAAGAATTCACCATTCGATCTAGGGATGCGCCATTTTTATACTGATTGGTTTGAGAGGGACATATCCATATGTCCCTATTTGGGTGATGAGATAGGAGGGTAGGAAGCAGGTTATACCAAGGGTCATGAGTCACTTCAGAGCCGACTTCCAGGATGACGATAGTCCATACAAGTGCCAGGCTAACCATATCTGGCATTGCAAATTTGTCTTAGGAAAAGAAACCATCCAACCAGATCGCTACCATGCTGGTTTTACCCCTCACTATTTAGGTTGGCCGGAAGACAGCCATAACAATTTAGGTCAACCCAGATTTGTCCGAGGTCATAGGACCATTGATGAAAAGGTTGAATCATAGGTAAATACAACCAACTACACAAGAGGATGCGGGAATGTGAATGAGCACCGTGAAATACAAGAAGCCAATCAGAAACTCATTGGGGAATGGAAGGATATGGCTGTCAGCGCCAACAAACGACTAATCTACTTAGAACGGGGCATAGTAGAATTGGAAAAGAAGTTCCTGAAGATGGTCCAAGATTGCCGAGTTGCTAAAGGAAATGAAGGCGGATACCTAGCCCGGGCCTACTTGCTACTAGGACTGCACGAGCTGGGATAGTTGTACGAGGGAGCCAACACTGCCAAATCTGGGGAAGGTCCTTCTGGGACGAAATAGATAGGAGTTCCCTTTACTTCGCAAATGTAATAAGGCATATGGCCATTAGTTACTTTTTATTCCATGTTATTTAGTGTCGTTTTGGCATTTGTATTATTTTCTTATCAATAAATGAGGCATTCAGTATTCTAAGTTCTCCAAATTTACTTGTCGCTAGGCCTACCTCAGGCACAACAAGCTCCCAAAGTTAGGACACACTTTATGGTTTTCTGCACTACATGTTTAAATATTACGACATATTTTTATATAATCCTTACTAACTTGCTACCTTTTTGTTTTTCATTTCGTTTATTCCTATCCCCAAAGGTTAGGTCATGAATTTTGGCATCATCATCATATTCCACAAGATCCAAGGGCTCTCCACCCACTCCTACTCCTAGTCCTATCAAAAACACGAACAAGGAGCAACAATGGAAAGGAAAACTTTTTTGAACGGGTAGAGATCACTTATGGTACTCAGGGCTCAAAAGATAGTACGTCCCAACTCGAGCAGAAACTATTTATATTTCATGAAGAACTAGATCGTCTGAAATTTCGCAAGTCTATCATTTTCTTTTGCCCCCCCCCCCCCCAAAAGTTACTCAGGATCCTATACCTCCACAAAATGTCCCAAACCATCCCGCTCCTCACCACCATTGCAATACTTGCCGCACTCCCAACAACACTCCGCTGCTTATCCAGTAACCATTGAACTCCACAAATGACCACTTCCACAACTAACACAACACCCCTATCTATGTGGAAACTATGCCGCATCCTACTCAACCCATCTCAAGCACACCCAAGTCTGATAACAAAGACTCATTTATCAGAAATTTGGCTGAAGAACTTAAGTAGTTGACCACTACGATCCAAGGCATTAAAGGTAGTAATGGAATTGAGGGGCTAAACTATGAACATCTATGCATACATCCCAATGTTGAACTGCCCGAGGGGTGCAAACCTCTCAAGTTCGAAATGTTCGATGGTATAGGGGATCCTAGGGTTCACTTGAGGACATGCCGCGACAAGCTGATCGGAGTAGGAAAAGACGAGAAGATCTACATGAAGCTATTCATGAGGAACCTTAAAGGAGACGCTCTGTCTTGGTACATTAGCCAAGACCCAAAGAAGTAGTCAAACTGGGTTTGTATGGTGTCAGACTTCATGGATGTGTTCAGGTTCAGGTTCAACATGGAAAACGCACCATATGTGTTTTACATTCAAACTTAACGAAGAAACCCATTGAAACTTTCCGTGAATATGCCACTCGTCGGAGATCAGATGCTGCTAAGGTTCGACCTGCTTTAGGGGAAGAACAAATGAACAAATTTTTCGTCCGGGGTCAGGATCCGCGATACTATGAAAGACTAATGCTGATCGAGAACCATAAATTTTCTGACATCATCAAGCTAGGAGAAATGATTGAAGAAGGCATCAAGAGTTGTACGGTTACTAACTTTAAAACATTGCAAGCCACCAACAAGGCTCTGCAGTACGATGTTACATCGAAGAAAAGGGACTTAAGTTTCATAATTGTTTCACAGAGAACCAAATCACCTATCAAATACAAAACCTACCAGATATCTCCACTTATATATCAAACCACTCTGAATTTCCAAATTCCACCACCTACCTATCAATCACCTCAACCTCCTACATACCCACCTGTTTCACCGAGATATTCCCAACCTGCACACGTCTATGATGCCTAGGATACTAGAACTTCCCACTATCAATCACCTCCCACTCGCCAAAACTTTTCTAGACCTCGACCAAATTTCAACCGCAGACCTCCTAAATAATATACCTCTATGTCCGAACCAATCGACTAGCTTTATGAAAGACTCAAAGCTGCTAGTTATGTCACCCTTATCACATCCATAACCTCTGAAAACCCTTCCCAGTGGGTCAACCCAAATAAAACTTGTGCATACCATTCTGGCATGAAGGGGCATACTATTGACAACAAGATTATCGTGGCAAAGGAGCTTGCTCTGAATTTCAGCAACAACCCTGTACCAGACCACAAGGGTGGAAGTGTTCATATGGTTGAAATAGAGGACAGTTGGGAACCGAAATGATCAATCGATTTGATAGCAAAAGGTGACGATCCAAAGAAACCAAAAGTTACTATTAATCCGATTCTAGTCCAGATTCAGCCTTTGAAGATGCTGAGATGAACATGTCCATACCACTTGAGATTGAAACGCCAGCGTTGTATAGACGCCAACACCAATTGAGGTCAAGTCTGGGTCTCCAAAGGCGCTTGAGCCATTTGAAGTAGTTGTATTACCTATCAAAGCAAGGGTGCCTATTCTAGTAGAAATGACAGTCGTAACGCCATTCAACACAAAAGCCATACCATAGGACTACACAGCCGAGGCGAGAAGGAAGAGGAAAGCCAGGTTCGAGAAAGCAGTCACGACTCAAGGTATGACAAGAATCGATAGGGTTTATACCCCGGAACACTTGGCTGAGTTGAGTAAGCATACCTCTTGTTGACTAGACATCATTGAAACAGAGCCCAATGGTCTTTTGAGGAAGATACAAGCAAAGGAATATCAGTAATTGACAAGCTGAACAAAACACCGGCCCAGATCTCTATAATAGCTTTGCTATAGAGCTCCGATGCACACAAAAATGCCTTGTTGAGGGTGTTAAGTGAAGCATATGTATCAAGCAACATCACTCGAGGGGAAATGGCGAACATGGTAGGTTAAGTGTTGGAAAGTCACAAAATCACTTTCCACGAAGATCAGTTACCACCGGAAGGAATGAGTCACAACAAGGCATTATATATCACTGTGCAGTGCGAAGATTATATTATTACTAGGATCCTAGTCGCTGGGGGTTCCAGCCTCAATATTTGCCCATTGGTAACACTCAGGGCATTGGGGAAAGAGGTGCATAAAATCAAGGATAGGTCCATCACTGTTAAGGCTTTCGACGAGTCTTAGAGGTCTAGTATCGGGGAAATTAGCTTATGTCTACAAATGAGACCTACTTGGTTTGATGTATATTTTCAAGTGATAGACGTACTCGCATCTTACAACTTGCTTCTAGGACGACCATAGATTCATGACACCGGGACCGTGGCATCAAAACTACATCACGCAGTGAAATTTGAGTGGAATCACTAGGAGGTGATCATTCATGGTGACAACAGCAATCCCATATACAGCTGCTAGACTATCCCAGCAATTGGAGGAAGAAAAAGGATAGGTGGGGAAACTTAACACCACATCGAGCGAGCCAACGCCGTCGATAAGGATAAATGGTGGGGCAACAAAAATTGAAAGAATACTAAATTGGAGCGGGTATGAGCCTAGCAAAGGACTTGGCAAGAATCTCCAGGGAATTGTTAAGCCTATCAAGCTTAAGAAATACGGCACCACCTTCGGATTAGGGTATGAATACACTTGGGATGAATTCAACCACTGGTCGCCACCATGGCGCGGTCCTTACTATCTATTGGAGCAGCTGATACCCCATTTGGAGCAGACCTTCCAACCGGCTGAGGTCATCTATGGGTCAGAAGAAGAAGAATCCCTAGCAACAATAAAGAATTTTGTCCTGGAAAATAATGATATGGACTATTGTGCTATTTTTGAGGGGGGGGGGGGGGAGGAAGGCCTTTCCATATAGGCAGTAAAAAAAGGAGCACGCCTTTATAACTGGACCGTCAGAACCACCAAAGCCCAGTGCGCCTCGTGGTAGCAAGGCTGAACAAAGCACCATGCACTATTTTGTTTTACTGGTTTATTTTCCTTTCGCATTTTATTTTTTTCAAAAAAGAGCTCCGATGTTCAAAACATTTTTGGAATTTATCAAAGTATTTCAGTTTCTTATAAATCTTACGCTTATTATTTTCATTACTTTATTCAAATAGCATTACCATTACTTTACTTTATGAACCAATGATTGTGACATGCAACGAGAAAATGCAACAAATGGACATATATTTAGAGAATGACAATACATCAGAATAGATTATTAAGGAAGTTGAGAATTTTTAAAATAAGCCTAAGTCTAACTTGGACGAGACTGATATTTGCAGCTTGGGAAATGGAAAAAAATCATAGAAATACGAATCAACGTTCATTTATCACCGTCAGAAAAGAAAGAATATACAGAGTTTCTAAGAGAGTATGAAGACATATTTGCCTTGTCATACGACGATCTGGCATGTCCACCGGTGAAGTAGATGCTCAGCAAGTTCAAGCTAGATATGAGTTTGAAAATCAAGGAAGAAGGTCAAAGCTAAGGTTCTCATGGTAGTAGAGTATCCAACATCGTTAGCCAATATTGTACCAGTATCAAAGAAGGATGGGAAGGTTAGAGTTTGTGTCGACTACCGGGATCTCAACCGGGCTAGTTCAAAAGATGAATTCCCCTTACTGAATATACATATCTTGATTGAAAATTGAGCCAAGCATGAGCTGCAGTCAGTCGTTAATTGTTTTGATGGGTACCATCAGATATGGATGGATGAAGAAGATGCTGAGAAAACGGCCTTCATTACACCAGTGGGGATGTATTGTTGCAAGATGATGTCGTTTGGGTTAAAGAACGATTAGTCCACTTACATGAGGGCCATGACTACCATTTTTTATGACATGATACATATGGAGATCAAAGTTTATATAGACAACGTCATCATTAAGTCTAAGAAAGTCGCTGATTATATGGAAGACTTATGGAAAATTTTTAATAGACTGAGAAGATACAACCTAAAATTGAATCCCGCAAAATGTGCATTCTGGGTTCATGCTGGGAAATTGCTTGGGTTCATTGTCAGCCGCCGAGGGATAGAATTGGATCCATCAAAAGTCAAAGGATTAAAGAATTGCCACGGGTAAAGAACAAGAAATAAGTAATGAGTTTCTTAGGGAGACTTAACTACATCAGCTGGTTCATAGCACAGTCTACTGCCATCTGTGAGACAATCGTCAAGATGCTGAAGAATGACGCCGCTATTAAGTGGACAGATGACTACCAAAGGCCTTCGACAGAATGAAAGAGTACTTGTCAACACCATCGGTCTTGGTTCTGCCCGAGCCAAGTAGACCCTTGTTACTCTACCTTGTGGCATTAGATGTAGCGTTCAGTTGCGTTCTAGGGTAGCATGATGAAACAGGGAGAAAAGAGCAGGCCATCTATTATCTCAGTCAGAAGTTCACCCCGTATAAGGCCCGGTATTCTCTGTTGGAGTGCACCTGTTGTGCTTTGGATTTGGTAGCTCAGAAATTGAGGCATTATCTTTGTGCTTACACCCTGTATCTCATATCAAGAATAGACCCATTTATTTACGTCTTGCATTGGCTGAAAGATCGCCACCTTCTACATTTCATGGAATGAAAGATTGCCAAATTGTCCGAACGTGTATTGCTTGGGGACAACATTTTCATAGCCCCATAACACCATGCCATGGCCTGAAAACCCCATTTTATCTTTTGCATACCATTATTCAAAGGCTTCATTGTTCGGTGGCATCGTTATCATAACCCAAGAACATCATTTCATGGCCTGTGAACCCTTTATTATACGCTTCATGGCCCAGGACATCATGGTCTAAGGGCGTCATCCTAACCGTCTAAAAATAACATTCAAGGTCCAACAGGAACTTGAATCACATTTAAATATATGCACAATATATGTTCGCATTGCTCATTTGCAGGTAAATCAGTGAGCAACGACCGTCTCGGCAAGAGCAACCCCACTACAGTTCAGGCAGCCTACTAGAATTTGACCGTCCTCCCTAACTGGAATATCACGTCCGTTTTTCGAAAATCGGTATCGGCATATTCTTCCAATGGATCACGAACTACATAAAGCCTGATTCCTATATGACCAGGGATATGTAGGCAGCTCTAGAACCAGAGCATAGTTAATCGCTTCATGCCATTCCGTTCGGTCAAAATTGGCCATCATATCTTTACCCGACAACTCTTTCATCCTTCAAAAGACATAGGTAAGACAAGACTGGCCCAACTAAAAAATCTCTCAGCGCACACTAAGCCAAGGTAGTCTAATGTGCACCTCTAATGGCTAGGAGACGCAAGCAAGCAACGTTGGCAGCCGGTGTGACTATGACGGTGAACTCTATAAAGAAAACTATTAATCCATTAACCTTTTGAAGCTTTCTACCTGCTGGATTTCAACCAATTTGTGAAGAAAGCAAGCTAATCGAAAATGAAGAACTGAACAAGATCTAATGGAACAGTAACAATGTGAGCACAGTACATGCAGCGCAGAAAGGCAAAGAAAAGCAACTAACAAGTCCAAAGCGTCTCAAATTTTCATCTTCGAAGAAAACTCCATATCTAGATCTGGGAAAAACGGCAATGGAAAAGGAGAGCACAATACACGCAGAGGAGATCATGAAGTAGAACAGGAGTTCTCAAATGGGGGTGAAGCTGGACTTTGTACCACCTAGCAAGAGAGAAGGTAAGGTGGTAATTCAAATAGAGGAAGAAGATATATATGAACTAAAGGAATACTGGGGTAATGCTCTAATTGGGTATGTATTAGGGGTTACACCGTATGAGAAATCTATGGTGACTATGTAGAATCAATTTGGGATTTTTTAGACAGACCTCAAATATTATACCATTAAGATGGTTAATATGTTTTTCGATTTGCAAATGTGAAGGACAAGGAAGCAATTATTCAGGTGGGACCATAAACTTATTATAATAAACCACTGATACTACAAAATTGGGATTGATATTTTCACTTTGACCCCAAATGTATTACTACTATTCCACGTTGGATCCAAATTCATAGCTTGTCAGCTGGATATTGGACTGCAGATGCATTGAGTAAGGTGGCTAGTTGTGTAGAGATGCCAATGTACACCGATAAGTACACAGCTGAACTAGGGAAAATATCTTATGCGCGAGTCTTAATGAAAGTTTATATAGTAAAACCTTTAGTGGTGACTATAGAAATTATAACTCCTACGAGTGTCAAGCAGCAGGAAATTGTATATGAATGGAAGCCAATGTTTTGTACTAAATGTCCACATTTTGGACATGATATCTCTGAATTCTGGAAAGTAAGTACAAAGGAGAGGAATACAAAATGCCAAGTACCTAAGAGGAGAAATAGGGGCAGAAGAAGGAGAGTCATACAAGAATGGAAACCAAAGGAACTACAGGACAAGGAAGAGAAGAATGAAGAAATGCACCAACTGCAGCGTCATACAAAAGAGGACAATGAGACACAAGAAGATGATGCAGTCCAAAGAGGAAAAATGATACAAAAAGAAGTGGACAAACAGGACACCTCCTCAGGAATGCAGGGCAGATATGCAGAAACAAAACAATGCAAGTAGATTTCAAGTGCTAGGAGAAGTGGAACAAAGTGTTGTGCAGGGAGGGCCCTTGGATCCTGATCCTATATAATACCCCCCATGATCATCAATACATGGAATATAAGAGGGCTAAATAAGCCCTATAAGCAAAAAGAACTAAAAACCTTTTTGCAAAAGAATAAAGTGGATGTCTTAGGATGTGTAGAAACTAGAGTAAAAGAAAAGAAGGCAAACATAATACTGTATAGAGTAGCAAGAGACTAGTGTTATTTCAGTAACTATGCTAAAGCTGAGAATGGTAGAATTTGGTTGATGTGGAAGATAAACATGTTAGTCAATGTAATCGCAGTAAATGAACAATGCGTTCACTGTGTAGTGAGTGATGCATTGATTGTACAACAGATTATGGTGATAGTTGTGTATGCTAGAAACAACCAACAAGAGAAAAAATGTTTATGGTGTGAATTGCAAATGATGGGAAATCAAGTTCAAACTCCATGGCTCATAAGTGGTGATTTAATAGTATCCTAAATACTGAGGATAGTTTGGGACAACCAGTCACTATATATGAGATAAAAGATTCCAAGGATTGTATTGACTCCATACAATTGACCAATTTGAAGATAAAAGGTTGCTTCTATACATGGTGTATTAAACAATGTGCAAATGATAGAGTATATAGTAGAATTGATTTGGCCTTTGGCAACTTTGAATGGATCAAAGAATATGGAAATGTGGAAGCTGTGTGTCTGGAACCTGGAGTATCAGATCACTCTCTTATAATCATCCAATTATGGAAGAGAAATAATATATATCCAAAACCTTTCAAGTTATATGTAGTAACAACGAAGCACAAGGAGTTTAAACCTATAGTAGAGGACATATGGAGGCAAAAGATGGGAGGGGACCCTATGGATAGTATATGCCGGTTCCAACATCTGAAAATGTAACAACGGTATTGAATATGAAGATGGCAAGCTATGAGAAAAGGATGAATCAGCTACGACAACAGTTAGAATATGTGCAAAGCAATCTGAAAATTAACCCTACAAAGCAAGAAATGACAGAAAAGGAAAGCAGATACTAAAGGAGGTAGAGACGTGGAGTACCATAGAAGAAAGAAACCTGAGGCAGAAATCAATAGTTAACTGGATAGAATATTGAGATTCAAATTCAAAATACTTTTATACCCAGTTGAAGATGAGAGCAAGCAGGAATTCAATCACTTCTATATACAATGAAAATTGATTTAGACCAAAAGATGTAGACCAAGAATTTGTCACCTTTTTCAAGCAGCTCATAGGAACAACTACTAGGATCAAACCATGTCCTGATACCAAATTATCAAATAAGGTGTATGCTTATCAATGCAGCAGTAGCAACAAGATTTAATCCAAGAGGTTACTTGTGAAGAAGTTGATGCGAAAATGAAAGACACACCAAATGACAAAGCTCCTGGTATGGATGACTTTCCAGTAGAGTTCCTTAAAAATACTGGAATGAAGTGAGACAAGAGGTTTATAAAGTTGTTGTGTTCTTTTTCCAGACAAGTTAAATGAAGAAAGCATGGAATTGTGCAGCTATAACACTAATTTCCAAAGGTCCAACTCCTACAACTATGAAAGATTATAGACCTATTACCTGCTGCACTACAGTGTACAAAGTTATTGCAAAAATAATAACTAAAAGGATTATGAAGGTAACTGAGAGTATCATTGGGAAAGCACACACTGCATTCATACGAGGGAGAAGCATTGTGGAAAATGTATTGTTTAGCCATGAGTTGTTTAATGGTTACTGCATGAAGGGGATATCACCAAGATGCATACTCATGCTTGACTTAAAAAAGGCATATGATTCACTGGATTGGCAATTCTTTAGATTTATGCTCACAGATCTTGGTTTTCCACAGAAGTTAATTGGATAGATCATGGAGTGTGTGACAACAATATCCTACTCTTTAGTACTTAATGGAGGACTTACTAATCCTTTCCTTGCAAAGAGAGGTATTAGACAATGATACCCAATGTCTCCTTATCTATTTGTGATTGCTATGGAGTATCTGAAAAGAGAGATGAGTACACTAGCTGTGCAGAAGGAATTCAGATACCATCCAAAATGCAAGAAGCTAGGAGTGCCACACATTTGTTTTACTGACGAATTCTAAATTTTTTGCAGGGGTGACAAACAATCAGTCAATGCATTGAATAACACTTTCAATAAGTTCTCAAGTGCATCTACACAGCAAGCAAGTGCAGAGAAAAGTTCAATCTAAATTGATGGTGTACCACAACATAAAGAGGAAGAACTAATCAATCTTACTAGATATGCAAAGAGCAGTATACCTTTTAAATTTCTAGGAGTTCCATTATCTGCAAAGTAGCTAAACATCCATCAATGTCTGCCTTTAGTTTAGAAGATTGCAGAGAAAGTCAGATGTTGGTCAGCAAGGATGCTCTAAGACGCAGGAAGGCTACAGCTTATCAAATCAGTCCTGTTTGTTGTACAAACATATTGGGCTCAAATCTTCTTAATTCCAAAAACGATTATGAAGATGATAGATACTACATGCAGGACTTTTCTATGGATAGGTTCAAATGAGTTATCTAGGAAAGCTTTGATTGCATGGGACAAAGTATGCCAACCTAAATAATCAGGTGGTTTGATGTGTATAAACATGAAGATATGGAACAAAGCAGCAGTGCTAAAACTCCTATGGGCTTTGGCTAAGAAGAAAGATGCACTATTTATTAGATGGGCACATATTTATAACATCAAAAACAGATAGATTGAAGATATACACACACCCAAAGAAGCAGTATGGGTGGTGAGGAAGATCATAGAGGCAAAAGATGAAGTCTTGAAAATGAGGGCAGATCAACACAGTACTGCAATCGTATTGGAGAGCTTTGTGAAACAGGGTAAATTTCAAATACACGAGGCATATGTCCATATGCAACCCTAATTCATTAAGGTTGAATGGAAGAGAATTCACATGCACTTCCAAATTCATCCTAGATTCAAGTTTCACCTGTGGTTGGCTATTAACCAAAGAATAGCAACTGTGGATAGGCTTGCTAAACTAGGCATTCAAGTACAGACAGAGTGCATTTTCTGTCGAAGAGCTGAGGAAACATTTGATTATCTTTATTTTTGCTGCCATAATTCAAACAAGTTGTGGGAAAGGATTTTGAATTTGCTGGGGCATACAAGATTAATAGGAGACTGGAACCATGAGCTGCAATGGATTAGTAACATAACGAAGAAGAAGGATTGTAATGCAGAGATGACCACAACAGAATTTGCAATAGTTGTGTACTGCATATGGCATGAAAGAAACATGGAGCGATTTAAAAAAGGAAGATACAATATTGATGCAGTTTTTAAGGACATTGCAATGCAAATACACATACAGGGAAGGAAGAAAATCAAATGGTAGCCTGGATTAGACTTTGTAAATAGACTGCCTTAATTTGTTAGAGATACATGCGTACGCTAGCTATAAATGTAATCGAAATTAGAGACTATGGTCAACTTTAGTCTGGGTTTGTAATGTAATTTTTTTGATGAAACTAAAGCCATTTTCATTTCAAAAAACTCTTTCATCCTTCCTGGAAAAAGAGGGGCAACTGTTGATACCCAATATTTTTCAATGAATCTTTTACATACAAAATACTTTCAAAATAACATCTATATATATATATATATATATATACACATATATATATATACACACACACATATATATATATATATACATATATATAAGCATGCCCAAGGGTTTTGGTATTTCTCCTAATTTTAAATATTTTTAAAATTAATTTATTGTCCAATTTTAGCAGCACGGAAATTAGTAATTATTTCAAAACTATCGATTTTGTCAAATAATTTATTCTATTCTCATATTTATACCAATATATAGTTAAGATACATTTTGTACATTTTTATATATTTATCTGGTATTTTTAAAGATAAATGGCATACAATCGCAATTTTAGCCTATTTTAACATTAATATCATCTCTATAATTGTAAATTGATTTTTATATTGTTTTTAATTAATTTGTATATGTTATTAATTGGTTTACTACTTTCAATTAGCTTTTAAAATCATTTTTCACTAATTTTATAAAATAAGTAGGAAAAGTTAGCTATTTGAATGCTATCCACGTTTATTTCAATTTTAGCCTTATTTAAAACCCCAATTTGCACCCAATTTTTACATCCAATTACCCTAACCCAAATTGTTCAAACAGGCGCAGACCCATTTCTCACCTACCCTCTCTAATCTTAACGGTCAGTATTTCCCTTACCATTTTTAAACCCCAAACTACCCCAAACCCTAATAATTTTCCATATCTCAACTACCCTTGAATACTCTTTCTCCCCATTCTCTCTCGAGGTTCTTCGAAACCGTAGCCTCCTCCTACATTTTCTTACTGTGCTTTCACCATAATCCATGGCTTCTCAGATCGTGGATGGGCTATACTCATCCCTCTCCACCATTAGACCTTGGGTGTTCACGGTATTGAAGTTTGACTTCAATGAATCTCTTTCAGATCTTCTCAGATCTTTGGTTCCATGGCTTCTCTAGCATATTCAAAAATGAGAAGGCCGATTCTTGACCTCTTCGACTCAGGATCTGACTTTTTAAGCCTTTCTCATTTTCTAGGGTTTCTCCGAAACCCTAAGCTATTCAATGTTTTTCTCTGTTTATTTTCTTACATCTGTGATGTATTTGTGTTCTACAGGACATTGAAAGTATTTTTCCCAAATTTTCATTTTGAATAGCACTTGTCGTCTATTTTGGGTTTTTGAATGGTTTTTGAAAGGTTTTGCGAAGAAATTTTTTTCTGATTCTTCTTCTTTTCTTCATATGTATTTGTCAATATCATGCTCATGTATTTCTATATTACTACGTGTGCGTTTTTGTTCTGCTTTTCATTTTTTACTATACATGATACTCATGTTGCTATACATGATACTCATGTTGCTTTGTGTTCTACTGTGCCTCTAAGACTAGATATGTATGTTAATCTTTACTATGTTTTCCTACATGCTCTTCTATATACTTTCCATTATTTAAAGGGAGATTGATTTCTATATTATTTTCTTACCTTTTCTTACTTGCTTGTTGCACTATAAAAGGCGCACGACCCTTCTATACTGGGATATCGATTACTGAACACTTTAATTTCAATATTCTAACACTCTCAATCACAATACTCTTTCAATACATTACTCTCTTTTGAGAACTTTTGTACTATTTGCTTGCAATTTGGCATACAAGACTTCTGCTTTCACTTATTTATTTCCCTGAAATAAGTATGCCTCAATTTTAATTTCAACTTCTTCCCTCTGTGTTTACTTTACAATTTTTATACTCCTGTCTATTTTTCTATTCATGTTTTGGAATGAATATAATATTTTTTCTTTGCATCTGCTGTTTGCGGTGAATTTCCCATATCCTCACTCCCTTCTACGTATTTAAGTCAAAGTTCATGGCTTGGCAGTATTCAAATTACTGCCCTGACCTGAACCTGATAATGGATCATAACTCCTAAGATTTGGATAACAGGCTAGTCAGGGGTGTGCCGGCACTCTTAATTGATGGGTATGACCACTATCCTACCATAGCTTTCCCTAACTCCCCTCAATGCACTTACATTTACTCTTAGACTTTATGTTCTGCCCCCTCCTACGAGCCTTGCTTTGGGACCTTGAGTTCCCTCTAAACTTGGACATTTGAGGACTGGCCCTTCCACGCTGCACTATAAGCTAATTCTGTAATTTATTTGGGGTGTAAGCACTGACCAGAGTCCACTTAAGGCTCTTGGGAGATATGACATATCCCAAATAAGAGAAAGGCTTTGGAAATCTGATCCTGGAAGTTGTTTTATCCCATATTGTTAGACCTTGAGTCTGAACTAGGATGTTTGGTTGTAGCTTAAACTTCTGATGTAATTTTTACTGATTTATTTTTGTCTGTAATATTTTGTAATAACTTATGGGGTTCTAGTAAACAAGGTAGGGTTACTTATGTTATGCACATGGGTAGACATCATGCTTTGGGTATTTATTTCGGCAATAGCAACCTATTTTCCGCTTCTGCATCTACATATAGAAATCATGCCTATAAATTTATGCATTTGCATATTGAGATCCTGCCAATAAGTTGTTTCATTACTGCATTAAAAAATCCATCCTACAAGTTATGCATTTCATTTGGAATCATGTCTATAAGTTTTTGTCCTTATACATTAGAAACCATGTCTATCAGTCTCTGCACTTCTGCATATAGAAACCATGCCTATAAGTTTCTGCACTTCTGCATGACTATACATACGTCATTAGGCAAACAGTCTATTGGTTAAATTAATAACAAGTTTCATCATAGAGGCCATGCCTATAGGATTCCTGCATTCTGATAATCATTTTAAAACCAACAACGCTCAGAAATCATGACTATAGAAGTAACCAATTAAATCTGATTAGTCATTTTCATCTACAAGTCTAAAATCACTAGTAAAGTTAGTTGAAATATACAGGACTTACCTTGTTTCTAAAATCAGTAAACTTATAGGAATCATTAGATATCATGCCTATAGGTTTCACCTAGGCAAACCAGTAGGTAATTGATTAACTGTGTCAGTCTTTGATAAACTACAACCAGACAAGGCCTAATTCAAACTTCTCATCTGAGAAATATGTGACAAATCAGCCTATCCTAATGCTTTAAATTTAATTCAAACCATACCAAGTATTTGAAGAGACAATTTGCTTTTTTAAGTGAGGAGGCCTGTTTTAGCCTTCAAACTGCTAGGTGTTTGGCCTTAACTATTTTACCTGTTTTGTTTGTCGCATTAGAATTATGTCCTTTTAAACTCTAAAAAAGCCCTAATTTCGTTCCCTTTTTAGGATCAGTAATCCCAAATGCCTGCGGGACTAATACGATGAGGACAGGTAATAACATGCAATAAGTAACTATACTATTCAGTGTTGTAATGCCTTAACGAGGTGGGAAGGATAGATATAGACATGATGACTAGTGCGCTAATGCCACATGCAACCTCTCTTTTGAGGAGTGATTGTCGGGTGTTGCACTGATGTGTTCCATATTATTTCTAAACCTAGGGACCCCCCCCCCCCTTCCCTTGTACTTGATTATGTTTATTTTTAGAATTATTGAAACTATTTTTTTCAAAGTGTCGCTTTCTTTATCTTTTTTCAATCTCTCAATTTACTTGTAATATTATGTGAAAACCTCCTTCTATTTGAGACTCCTAGTTACTTTTTTTGTTATTTAAAGTCAAAGTTGTAGCATGGTCGGGAACCACACTAGTGGATATGAGGGGTGCCTAACACCTTTCCCTCGGGATAATTTCTAGTCCTTACCCGAACTCTGGTTTTCGAAATCAAACCCTTATTTAGTGTCCTAATGCACTTTAATCATTAGGTAATGACTCTTCAATCCAAAAACAATTCCCAAAGGGAACGAGTTGTCCTCCAAAATTTCTTAAACCCAATTTCGCTTTACAAAAATGGGGCATTGACACTTCAAAAACATCGTTTATGGCCTCGTTTCCTTGACCAACCCTTGGCTCTAATATTCTTGATATGTTATCATCCAACCATGAGGGGCAGAAGTACGCATGAGCACCATGATATTTATTCGTCTTAGTGGTATCCTTTCCACAATAAAATTGAAGTGCCACATGTGTTGTGCTTAAATTTTTTATGGAATGGAATCACCTTAGAAATTAGCTATGAAGTGACTCATTTTAGCAATTCGCGGTATGACCTACCTCCTGCCTACTTGTCTCATAACCTGAAGGGGGGCATAAGGGTATATGCCCCTTAACCCAATCAATACCAAATGGAGAACATCACTGGATCTGATGATAAACTCATTGATAGGGGATCACTCGAACATCTGTTGAACCTGGTCCTCGGTTAAATAGTTGAAATACTGCACCTATCGTACAACATCCTTTTGTTGAGCAAACACGTTTGGGATATAGGTCATTATCTTAGGATGATGGAAAGCAATATGATCAATCCACGGCCTTCATGGAAACTCCTGATAGTATTGACCCTTTTGGAGATTCTTTAACAACCAAACCTGCAGCAGCAAGTTGCAATCCGCGAAGTATCTGAACCCTTTATCACAGTGCTCTAAGGCCCGATTCATATCTACGACAATCATAGGGACAAATGTATGTTTCTGCCCCTCGATCCCATCCATCAAAGGTTTTGCTAGCCTGGTGTGAATTATGTCCCCTTCTATCGGGAACACTAGCATGCCCAAGAAATACATGATGAACACAAAGACCATATGGTGAATAAAACCCAAGGGGGTGATGGAGAATTTATCATCGAAAATACAGTAAGACCTGTTGTGGCTGTATCGTTCATAGAGGAAGTCGAAGGGTATGTATGAGTTTTTTAGGCACTCCAAGTCATCATTTATCTTAAACCCCATATCTTAAGAAATCCTCTGGTGGTACGATTTTCAGGTGAAAATAAACCAGCACTACCCCAATGAAGCCCAGCAAATTGCCCTATTTCATCTAAAAGAGGGGTCATTTATATGTCTCCAAAGAGGAACACAACCCTTTTTTTTGTCCGAGAACATAGTGGGAACTTCGATCAATATTTTGTTTGGTTGAAGATCCAACAAAGAACACAAATTTTCTAAAACACTTTTCACATGATTTTGGTCAATTGAGGGAAGATCTCTCCACCAATCTAGCAATAGATATGGTTTGTTACCGACCACGCCGAACCTGGGGATTTTGTGCCTCAAATTTTAGCAAAACAGAATATGGTTAGGCCCTTTCCCTCTCCATTTTCGTCTATTTATACAACAATAATTAGCACATTGGCACTTATTTCTCCCAAACTAATGCACACAATCGTGGTTGTGTCCAATTGGGATTGTGGAAAAACCGATGGACTTTGGACGAGGCTTGTCTTAAAAAGTTATTATGTGGACAACATATTAACCCAGCTAAGTTGGACCATGATGCATGTTCATTTAATTAGCCTAAGGTCTGCAATAGAGGTCTAGACTGCGACCCTCAATTGAAAAAATTGAGGGGAAAAGGCACGAAACCAACGGCTGCACCACTGACTGACTAGTTTTACCGCGAATACGCCTTTTTACATGTAGTGGGTAATATATTTAGGAAGAGCAGAAAAACGCATCAAGTGTTGCTATAGGACTGATTACACATGAGTGGAACATGGTCTTGAGCAAGATTTATGTAACAATAAACAGCATGTTGGCAAGTATTTGCACGTTTAAAAGTGGTAAATGTTGTATTTAAATAATTGAAAGACAAATATAAAAACATAACAACAAGACAAGTCAGTAACAAGAAAGAAAGGAAATCATAAATGCTTGAGAAATAAGCAATTAAATCCAAATAAAGAGGAAAGGAAAAGGGTGCACGTGTATTAACCGAATAAAGCATGCTTAATACTAATTCACAAAAACAAGTTCGTTATGGTAAGATCCTAGAATATATCCCCAGCAGTGTCGCCATGCTGTCACACCCCTTTTTCCATGTCGTAGCGGGATCTATGTTTTGAAATTCACTAGGAACAACTCATTTCCTTTTAGGAGTTGGGTATGTAATTTGAAGAGTTGCCACATATTGGATTTAATTTGTGTTAGGTCACATAAAGCAAGTAACTCATATAATCGGTTTGCATTACCAAAGGTTGGGTAAGGGCTCGAAATAACCTTGAGGGGAAGGTGTTAGGCACCCTTCGCAGTCCACAACGGTGATATATATTGATATTATATTTAAAACAGGGAGTAAATAGGGGTGCTAGGTTTTTTAGCTTAAAGGATCACTTCTATACAATACCCAGTAAACCTTCCTCAACTAGAGAGTTAGACTTGGCATTAGTGCACAGGTCATCATATCATTTTACTACCCCAATACCTTCCCTTTAGTGGTTATATAAGCGATTTCAATTAAATGAACACTATGTGTGCTATACATGTACCTTCCTTATGGCCATAGAGGTGTATAGGACCTCTAATTTAGGCAGTTCTGGACTTTCCTAGGTACATAAAGGAGAAAAATCTAGTCAACAATTAAAAAAATTGGGATAGTCAAGTAAAGAACAATTAATGGGGCTCACATTTATCTTTACAAATAAGCAAACAACAGCACGTCTGAAACGACAGGACTTCCGATATTTCAAAAAGGTCCTAAAGCATGGTATCTAAGGGAGCATGACAAGCAGAATATGTGTAGCATTGTGTCAAAGCATGTAATAGAAACCTAATCAGTTTGCCTACTGATTTTAAGACCAGTTCAATCTGGACAGTTCAAAATTATTAAGCAAAGAAAATTTTTACTGGTTACAGAATTTTAATTACCTACAGGCTTGCCTAGGCATGGATGTGAGATGTCATTAACATGATACCTAATTGTTAACCAGAACTCTAATAACTAATTTAAAACTAGCAGTTTGAGTTCATTATTCCCTATAAACATGTTTTCTAGGAGCAGAACATTACAGGACTGGTTTTCTACATGTTTTTATCTATAACATGATAACTGGTCATTGGGACTGCTTTTCGACCTTTCTTTTTTATGGATGTAGTAATTACTAATTTTACACGATGTAGGAGTTGTAATAAAGTGAATGTAATAACAGTCCTAAAGCATGATTTCAAATGCACATAAGAGAATGAACATCTTTATTAGGCTGGAATAGCAGCGTAGTTATAGAATTTCTAAGTGGTCATCATTATGAAGAAGTTCTGAATTTTTCAGAACAAACGAATGCGCCTATAAATATGTTTTCTAATATGTTATATAATTCTAAGAGCATGATTTCTAATTCAAGTAAATAATCCTAAGAACATGATCTTTATTGCAAGAAAATGGTCATAATAAACCTAAGGACATGATTTCTACCCAGTTTCCCTATAAAAATTATATAAGAATCCCTCCATTTTACTAATCTCCCCAATACTTGTTACAAAGAACTATTATTACATACAATATGAATTACATAATGAACAAACTATGCTATAAGGAGCCTGAGTTGAGGCCCAAAGTGAACCTGGAAATTTCAGGCCTTTAAACATCCAAAAAGCCATAATCTCATAGTGTCCAAGAGAAAGTATCCTGGCGCGTCAAAGTTCGTAAAGGCATCAGCGACCCCAGGCAACATTCACACCAAGGTCCTTTTAACTGGAGAAGTAGTTATGTGCAGTGTGGAAGGGACATTCCTAGTGCGCTAGAGTTCGCAGGAATCTCATGGATTCCTAGGCAGTACGCACACTGGAGGGGAAAAATCTGAAGTATTCTAGGAGTAGGAGTGAGAGTGCTTGACATAGTTATAATAACCTTAGGAAAACTGTATAGAAGTAAAACGTTTAGGAGTGAAAAATACTTTAGGAGTATAAATAGTTTAGAGAACATATTAAGGATGAAAACATGTTGAAAACATTCTGGGAAAAGAAGGGTTCAACAAATAACAACATCATATTGCCGAGATTCAACTTCAGTTTGTTAATTAACTCTAGGTGAGGACAAGAAAATTTTGCAAATACGGATCAGGGGTTGGGAACACAGGAAGCTTCAATCAGAAACACATAAACAGGATAGAAGGGATAGCATATTGAACAATAAGTACATAGAACATGCAAGGGTTGATTTACAACCAACAACCAAATTCATAGAATTCATTAGAACATAGGCTATTTATTTAGAATCCTAATAGGAAAGTCACACTTGATGCAAAAGTGGTGATAGACAGTAAAGCACAGAGACTGAATGTAAGAAAAGTCATGCTGAGGATAGGGGTCTACTACATAGAATTATTCATGCTAATTGAAGTTAATTGTATAACATGACAGTCTAAGACACGAAATAAGGATGCTTGTCGGAGGAAGTAAACAAGAAAGATGGAAGTACTTAAACTAATGTAAACATGCTGATTAAGACAATAAACAAGAAGTGTGAAACTTAGACATGCTGACCAGGCAGTAAACAGAGCTAACTAGGTATTAGTTACACTAGTATATAAAAGACATAGCCTTAGCAGAAACAAAGCACTAAGGAGCAATAGATTTTAACTCTCACAATGAAATTGAGATAGGAACATGCAAGTTAAAGAAGCAGAAACAGAAGGTAAAGAAGACAGTACTCAACAGTCTAGCCTTGGCTTTCAGCCGACTAGACGAGCAATGAACACAAGTAGCATAGATAAAGAAGAGCGAAATTTTATGTGCGTGTGTTTGAACTACTGTTCGTGTGTTTGAGAGGCAGAATTAGAGTGTATATATAGTACTTATGGAGTAGAAAAAAAAAGGTAAAGAGAATCAGAGTTCAATCAATTAAGGATGAATCAACCAATCACAGAATCAATTTATACAGAGAATTCTAAAGACCCCTTTAATTGGGGAATATTCAATCAACAGTGATAAGAGGGGTTCAATTAAGGAAATGAATGAAAATCATACCATGTAGGGAGTCCGTATAAAATCCCCAAACTATTGTCGACTAATTAAGGCAAGTAAGAAAAATAGGGAAGCAGGTCACAAATAAGGAAGCCAACAAAATCTCAGCACACTGATTTTAACTGGGTGATTAAGAGGAAACAATATGTAAAAATATTCAAAGAGTACTGATTTCATAGGAAAGAAGTATTCAAATCCTTAAATAGAAATCAACAAAGTAAGAATCTCAAAGGGTTCTGATTTTAACAAGAAAGAAGATTCTTAAGATCCTTAACATAAATTAATCAAGTAAAAAAATTCCACAAAATATTGATTTTAAAAGGGAAACTCATTTAAGTCTTTAAATAGAATAAGTTAATACGAGTGGCTCACAAAGATAAACATAATATCAAAACAAAAGCAAAGAACTCAGTATAGCACACAGAATCATCTAAGGTTTGAGCATGCATGCAAAAATTAGTCAAGATAGTGAAGAAAAAATTAATAAACACTGAGAAGTTAGAAAAATATTTGAAGAACAGTCTGGGATGAACCCTAATTCCGGAAAGAGTAAATGAAGTGAAAAAATTAATTAAACCAAGAGATTTATAAATTAAAACACCCAATAATACTTGAATCACTTCAGATATATAAAGATCTAAGAATATTCTAACAGTAGTAAAACTAGGATTTTCATAAAATAGTAGAGATAAAGAGAACGTCGAAAATGCATGGATCCGTACTAGAAACAAGAGAAAATCCACATTCAGAAACGAAAGTGGCCTGAGACAGGCCGGTAAACAACTTTCAAGCTAGAATAGGTTGGATTTCCATGTGATCTTCTCAAGGTCTCAAGAAATAAAATAGCCAGAGGGTATAGGAGAACGGTGGTGGTCAGAGAATGCACGAAAACATCATAGAAGAAAGGTTTTTGTAGGTGACGTCGATTAGGGTTAGGGAGAGTTGAGGGAGAGTTTGAGGGGTGAGGGAAATGGGTGACGGTGGAATGAGAAGAATGATTAGGTTTTAGGGTCATTTGGAATAAAAAGGAAAGAATGAATGGTGGTCGTTGCTCTTTGTGATCAACGACTAAGATTAGAGGTGCTTGGGGTCGGGAAAAAGTCTTTAAGGTTCGGACTGGGTAGATCTGGGCCTGGCTTTTAATTGAATTGGATTGGGGGATCCAATTTTGGGTATAAAGTAAGGGATATTTATTAAATACCTATTAAAATAATTTTAAAAATAGTTAATTAAATGATAAAAATGTTTTTCATGCATGAAGGTGATTTAAAATAATTAGTTAATATTATAAAGCTATAAAATATAATTTTCTATGTAGATAGGCTAGTTATGCATATATAGGGGCTATTTCTGCAAAATATGCAATTATTGTCTATAAAAATGCAAATATAATTAGGCAAAATGCAATTAAAATATTTGAACACTCATTTGAACATAAACAATGAATTCGTTGATTAAATCATGATAAAATAATATAAGGGATAGTTTTGAGTGTTAATGTAATTTAAAAAATACATAAATAAAATGGATTTAGGGCCGTTAAGAAAAATTGTAAAAACACTTGTGCATGTTTTTAAATCGATTTATAATATGTTGAAAGTGAGTATGCACATTCTAAAATATTTGAGGGAAAAATTAGGTATCAACAGCCATCACGATTGGGCATGTTTTAGGGTCATGACAAGTTTGTATCAAAGCCAAGGTTACATAGGTCTCATGACTTATGAGCAGATTTAGGTGAGTCTCCCGGATCGATACGGAGACGTCTATACTTATCTTCTGGATGTTGCACAACCATTAGGAAAAACTGCACATTCATGAATTCATGTCGTGTGAATCTGTTGATTATGATAACTAAGGTTTTGTTCTATCGTAGATTATGAGGACACGTGCTACCAGACGAGACAGATGAACACTAGTACCACCAGTTGGGTCCACTAGAGTACGAGGACGCGGTTGAGGTCGTGGTAGGGGCAGGGGTGTAGCCCGCACAATAGCTCGGGCAGCACCTGCTAATCCAGCAACAACCCTAGTTCTTGATCAGGTCCCAGTTGCGGATGCTCCACCAGGACTTGCTTAGAAACCGACTGTACACATTGTTATTCCAGGCCTTCAAAAGGCCCTGGCCCAGACTCCATTATTCTGCACTAGCATAGCTCAGGTGGTCTTAGTTATTACGGCCGCAGCTACTTCTCAAGCCAGGGGAGGCACTCAAACTCTCGCCGCTTGCACACCCAAGCAGGTTGTACAGGTACTTTAGACACCGGGGGCACCTCCAGCCTAGCCGGTTGCAGCTGTTCAGGACTATGTAGCTCATGGCATTCAAGAGGACGAGCAGCACAAGTTGGAGAGGTTTAGTTGATTTTAGCCTCCGTCATTTAGTGATGTTGAGGGTGAGCACATGGTTTCTTGGATAAGTGTTAGAATATAATTCGGACCATAGGTATTTGTGTTTTTCACTACTTTCCAACTCTCCGGGGCTGCACTTAGTGGTTGGAGGCTTACGAGAGGCGTAGGCCGGTTGGTGCAGTTCCCCTTTTTTAGTAGTAATTCTTCGTTCTCTTCATAGAGAAGTTTGTACCTAAGTCTTGCCGAGAGGAGTAGCGTAGGCAGTTCGAGCAGCTTTTTCATTATGATAGTTTTGTTACACAGTATGAGATGTGGTTCACTAAGTTGGCTCGTCATGTAGTCTGGTTGGTTCCCACAAACTGGGAGAGGATCAGGAGGTCTATAGATAGCCTCGATTTTCAGCTTCGATTGCTTATGACCATATAGAGGTTATCTGGTGCTACTTTTCATTATGTTGTTCACATATGTCGTCAGATTGAAATGGTTTGTGGTTATGAAAGGGTTGAGAGTGAGGCCAAGAGGCCTCGTGGTCAGGGTGGATTCAGTGGTACTCCTCATGGGTGTTAGTTTCAACACAGTAGTGGCCATCCACTCAGTCAGCTCGCCCATCTTTTCGTAGGGTATCATCAGTCCATGGTTCCCATAGTTCTCATCAGGGCCATTCCTCACTTAATTCCCTTATAGCCTAGAGTTTGTCTCGTGCTCCATCAGTTCACGGCTCTTCCATGCCAGGTTTTTCAGCTAGTCATCCCAGTGATAGGGGTTCCCTTACATCCTCGTCTCCAGCACTAGGGGGTTGTTATGAGTGCGGAGAGTTAGGGAATATGTGGATATAATGTCCTTGTCGTCTTGGGGTCCATCTCATTAGAGGAGTCATCCATTAACTTCAGCGCCAGTTGCTTTACCACCCACCGACCCAGCTAGGGGTAGAAGACGGTCAACTAGAGGTTGCCCTAGAGAGGAAGGTCGATTAGGTGGTGGTCATGCTCGTTTCTATGCACTTCTAGCCAGACCGAAGCTATTGTTTTATATGTTGTGATTACAGGTATTGCCTTTGTTTGCCATAGAGATGCCTCTGTGTTATTTGATCCTGGTTCCACTTTTTCATATGTGTCATCATATTTTGCTCATTATTTGGATATGCCCCGTGAGTCTCTTGTTTCATGCGTTCATGTATCTACTTTGTTGGGTGACACTGTTGTTGTGGGTTGCGTATATCAGTCGTGTGTTGTGACTATTGGGGTTTTAGGGACCCAAGTTGACCTTTTATTGCTTTGTATGGAGGATTTTGATGTGATATTAGGCATGGACTGTTTATCTCGGTGTCGTGCTATTTTGCATTATCATGCTAAGATAGTGACGTTAGCTATGCTGGGTGTGCCACGAATTTAGTGGCGAGGTTTGACTGATTTTTTTCCCAATAGGGTGATTCATTTTTAAGGCCCATTGAATTTTTGGGAAGGGTTGTGTTTCTTACTTAGCCTTCATGGGGGATGTCAGTGCAAATACTCCAACCATTGATTTAATCTCGGTAGTGAGGGACTTTACAGATGTGTTTCCTGTAGACCTGTCGGGCATGCCACCAGACAGGGATATTGACTTTGGTATTTATTTGGTGCCAGGTACCCATCCAATTTCTATTCCACCGTATCGTTGGCATTGGTGGAGTTGAAGGAGTTGAGGAGCAGCTTCAAGAACTCCTCCATAAAGGGTTTATTCGTCCTAGTCTCATCGTAGGGTGTGCCTATTCTATTCACAAAGAAGAAGTATGGCACCCAGAGGATATGCATTGATTAAAAGTAGTTGAAGAAGGTCATAATATAGAATAAGTGTCATTTGCCTTGTATTGATCTTTTATTTGACTAGCTTCAGGGAGCGAGCGTGTTCTCTAAGATTTATCTTAGGTCGAGGTGTCACCAGTTGAAGATCAGGGACTTAAATATTCTTAAAATAGCTTTTAGGACACGATATGATCATTGTGAGTTCCTTGTGAAGTTCTTTGGGTTGACCAATGCCCCAACAACGTTCATACATTTGATGAACTACGTGTTTGGGCCCTATCTAGATTCATTCATTATTATATTCATTGATGATATTCTAATGTACTCGCATAGTCAGGAGGAGCACGCGGGGTATTTGCGAGTGGTATTATAGAGGTTGAGGGAGGAGATGCTTTATGAGAAGTTCTCCAAATATGAGTTTTTGCTCAGTTCAGTGGCTTTCTTGCGGTATGTGGTGTCCAATGAGGTTATTCAAGTTTATCCAAAAAGATAGAGGCAGATTAGAGTTGGCCCACATCGTTCTCAGCTATAGAGCCTCGCAGCTTTCTCCGTTTGGCAGGTTATTACCGTCGATTTGTTCAAGGATTTTCATCTATAGCATCACCCAAATTGACTCAAAAGTGTGTGTATTTCATGTGGTCGGATGAGTGTCAGGAAAGCTTTTAGAAGCTCAAGACTACCTTGAACATAGCTCTAGTGTTAGTTTTGCCATCAGCTTCAGGTTCATATACAGTGTATTGTGATTCTTCGATAGTTGGTATTGGGTGTGTGTTGTGCTAGAGAGTAGAGTGATTTATTATTCTTTTCGCTAGTTTAAGCACCATGAGAAGAACTACCATGTTCATGATTTAGAGTTGGATGGTAGTGTTCACATGTTGAAGATTTGGAGGCATTATCTTTATGGTGCGTCTTGCAAGGTGTGTATTAATCATCATGGCACCAAACGCTTGATCAAGCCGGAGGATCTCAATTTGAGGAAGCATAGATAGTTAGAGCTGCGAAAGGACTATGATATCGCTATCTTGTATCATTCGGGGAAGGACAACGTAGTGGTCGATGCTTTGATTAAAAAGGAGGTGAGTATTGCCAGTTTTTGCATATATTCATATATGGGAGAGACTTCTTGCAGTTGATATTCAGGCCTTGTCCAATCGGTTTGTGAAGTTGGATATTCGGAGCCCAGTCAGGTCCTAGATTATGTGGTTTCTCGATCTTCCTTGTTTGATCGCATCAGAGAAAGCCAACATGATGCTCCACATTTTCTTGTCCTTAAGGTTAGAGTTCAGCATTATGAAGATAGAGATATGACTTTTGGTGATGATGGGGTATTGAGGATGCAAGGCTTGATATGTGTGCCTAATGTAGATGGGCTTCGGGAGTTGATTCTGGAGGATGCCCACAACTCGCGGTATTCCATCCATCCTGGTGCCACGAAGATGTATAAGCATTTGAGATAGCATTATTGGTGGAGGATAATGATTAAGGATATTGTGGGATTTGTAACTCGGTGTCTCAATTGATAGCAAGTTAAATACGAGCATCAAAGACTAGGTGGCTTGCTTCATCGATTAGATGTTCCAGAATGGAAGTAGAAGAGAATCACCATGGATTTTATAGTTGGACTCCCACCATGGATCAGCTGACCAAGTCCACGCACTTCAATCATGTGTGTACTACCTACTCTTTAGAGCAGTTAGCAGAGATTTATGTCTGAGAGACTGTTTGCTTGCATCGTGTCCCAATTTCTATCATTTCAGATAGAGGTACTCAGTTTACTCTGCAGTTTTATAGAGTCGTGCAGCAAGAGTTAGGTACTCAGGATGAGTTGAGCACAACTTTTCACCTTCAGACGGACGAGCAGTCTAAGAAAACTATTTAAATATTAGAGGACATAGTGTGCTCTTATGTCATTTACTTTGGGTGTTCACGAGATTAGTTTCTATTGCTCGTGGAATTTGCATATAACAGTTATCAATCGAGTATTCAGATGGCTCCATATGAGGCTTTATATGGGAGGCAGTGTAGATCTCAAGTAGGTTGGTTTGAGTCGGGTGAGGCTAGACTTTTGGGTACATACTTGGTGCAGGATTCTTTGGACAAGGTGAAGGTGACTCAGGATCAGCTTCGTACAGCGCAGTCAAGAAAAAAGAGTTATGCTGCCATGAAGGTCCGTAATGTGTCTTACATAGTTGGGGAGAAGGATCTACTGAAGGTTTCACCCATGAAGAGTGTAATGAAATTTTGAAAGAACGTTAAATTGATTCCTTGGTTCATTGGGTCTTTTGAGGTGCTTCAAAGGATTGGAAAGGTGGCTTATGAGCTTTCTTTTCCACCTAGCTTGTCGAGCGTGCATTCGGTATTTCATGTTTCAATTCTCCAAAAGTATATTGGCAATCTGTCTCATATTATGGATTTCAGCACGGTTCGGTTAGATGGTGAATTGTCTTATGATGTCAAGCCAGTGGCTATTTTGGAATGCCAGGTCCAAAAGTGGAGATCAAATGAAATAGTTTCAGTGAAAGTGCAGTGGAGAGGTCGGCCTATGGAGGAGGCTACCTGGGAGATCGAGCGGTAGATGCGGAGCCGATACTCACTCTTGTTTGAGGATTCAAGTATGCTTCTTGATTTGTTCGAAGAAGAACATTTATTTAAGAGAGGGTGGATGTAACAAGCTGGTCGATCGTTTAATGAGTTTCGATCCCATTCCTTCCATTTCTACTTCCTTATGTGTTGTTCAATCATATTTCATCATATTGTGTTGGTGGTATTATATTCGGACTGATCTTGGAGTGGAATGACACACTTAATCTTTTATTTGGAAGCGTATGTTGGAAAAATCAACCGGATGTTAACTTATGTGTAGAAGATATAGGATGTGAATTTTGAGTGTTCAGATAGCATCGTTAGGTTATTTGGGAGTTATTTGTTATTTGGGAGTTATGAGCGTGTTCAGAATATATTTTGGAGATCCATGGTAGATTTAGGCTTGAGTTGGCGAAATTGGAAATTTGACGTTTTTCGATCGGCACTGGAAATCTTGATATCAGGGATTCAAATTTCGAAAATAGAAATAAATCTATTATTTCATTTGTGACATCGGTGAAAAGTTTTAGGTATTTAGAATGAGGTTTGATAGGTTTTTGCATCGTTTGTGGAATTCAAAAGTTTGGAAATGCTTAGACTTAAATCCGAGGGTGATTTGATATTTTGATGTTGTTTTGAGTGTTCTAATGGTTGGAATAAGTTTGAATGGTGAAACTAGTTGGCATGTTTGTTTGAGGTCGCGAGGTCCTCGAGGTGAATTTGGGTGGTTGACGGAAGGTTTGGAGTTGAGTTGGTGTTATAGATCTTTATGTTGTTCTGTTGTTTCCTCACCTACGGAGTGGGGATCGCAAGTGCAATGATCATAGAAGCGGGAAATGACCACAGATGCAGTATGTGTCGTAGGATCAGAGGTGTTGAATGCACCTATGAGCCCGCAAGTTCGAGGCCTGGGGCACAGGTGTGGAAGCTCGTGACTTAATCGAAACCCAGAGATTCGGTTATTTTGACCACAAATATGGTTTGCAGAACAATGAATTGGGCCACATGTGCGAAAATATTGGGCAGAATGTATAAAAGGCCCCTTCGTAAATTTTTGCCATTTCCGTTATTTTTAGAGACAGGATTGTAGCTTTTGGAGGGTTTTAAAGAGGGATTCAAGGGGGGAACTTGTTAAGGTAGTGTCTTTGAACCTAAAACTCGATTTTATGGTGAATTTCAGTTGATTCAAACATGAATTTGGGGGATTAGACTTGAAATTAGAGAGTTTGAATTGGGAATTTGAAGGTCCATTTGGGGTGCGATCTTGATACTTTTAGTATGTATAGAATAGAGATTGAAAGAAGTTTCTAGTTTTATGATTTTTGTTGGATTCTGAGACGTGAGCCCGGGGGGCGTGTTTGGTCAATTTTAGAATTTTTAAGTTAATTTGATTATTTTTGCTTGGGTTTATTCCTTTAGCGTGTATTAATGATGTAATGCAGATTTTTGTTAGAATTAGGGCATTTGGAGGCCGAGTCGAGAGGTAAAAGTATTGCAGGTTACAGTTTGGTTTGGTTCAAGGTAAGTAATGATTGTAAATGTTGTCATCGGGGAATGAAACCCCGAATTTCACATTGTTGTACTATTTTGAGGTGATACACACGCTAGATGATGAGCGTGAGGGATGTATACCATTGGGGATTGTGACTTTGTCCATCCTGTACCAACTATTAAGTTGCATATTTGATTGAAACTACTTGATACTATCGTATGTTAGAAAGTATTACTATGTTTTGGGTTGAATGCCCTATTTGGGTCTGGTGCCAACTGTTTGGAACCTTAGGGTCTTTCTTCACTTATATTCCTTTCTTTTTTGATTTGATAATTGCACTCAGTCATGCCATGCTTTACTAATTTTATAACTCGAGCTTCTTTACTTAGATTTGATACATAAATTATATTTTTGGGGCGAGCACGCTCTTTTATTGTTAGCCCGAGTGACTTGAGAGGTTTCTGACTAAGTAAGGCCGAGGACCTGTGTTGTGAGGATATCAGGGGATAAGGCTGTGCACCGTAGCATGTTGTACTGTTTTGTGATATATGAGAGGTCGCGGGCCTGATTTCTTACGCCACAAGATGGCGTGTGATATTGCTTAGGATGTACGATCCCCTCTGGAGTCTGTATACCCCAATGAGCGCGGGTACCCAGAGTGAGTGATATGTTGTTACCGAGGGGCTGATTCTGATATATCTTATGACTAGGGGGCTGATTACGAGTGATTATGAGGTAGCCCGAGAGGTTGGTTCTGCTGATATTATGCCCGCGGGGTAAATTTATGATAGTTGTTTTGCCCGAGGGACTGATTATGATTTTTATCATTTTTATTCTAAACTTCTTTAATTCTCTTTTGAAACCGTAGGAAGAAATTTTTCAATGTAATTTTATTGAAACTGACTTTTTATGAGATATTTGATATTACACTGTTTTTGAACCATACCGTATTTTCTGTAGTGCTATGATGTGGCATTATGTGATTTCATACTACTCATATTACATTTACTTTTATTACTTACTCAGTTAGAATACTCACATTACTCCCTGCGCCTTGTGTGGAGATCCAGGAGTTGCGGGTTTTGATAGCGAGTGTTGATCTTCATCCAGGCCGGTCATTTGGAGTCGGCAAGGTAGTTGCATGGCGTTCGCAGCCTTGTTCGTCTCCCTCTTACATTTCCTTGATTGTGTTAGTATTGTTCCCAGGCTTTGACAGACTTTATTGTGCTTAGAGAGACCTTGTAATTGCTCGTGACTTGTGACATCCCGATACCGAGCTTGTGTTATTTTCAGCACTTCTTATTTAGAAGCATATATTGGACTTTAGTAAATTTATAGTTAAAAATGTCTTTTTATGAAATACTAGTTTGATTGGGGATTTGGATTGGCTAGCCTAGTTTCATGATAGGTGATATTACGATCGAGCCGATATTAGGGTCGTGACACTAATATTAAAGTACGGGATATATATATAATACTTCGGACGGTAGTTTTATTAGTTTTGTATATTCTCTAGATTTCTCATGCACTTGTGGCACCGGATTTTAAAGAGTTATAGTGTTTTTGTGATGTTGTACTTATTAGTACTATCAATGCAGTTTATGTGTTATTCACACTTGATATTCTTGAGAAAGACATATTTACGGTTGCATGAGATTTTATTTTATTCGGTATTTTTATGGAAACTTTTATTTTTAAAAAGTTAAAAGGGATAATGAAATTGGAGGTTAACGTGTGGACTTGCCTAACGGCGGTGTTGGGCGCCTTCGCAATCTATTATAAGCTTTGGGTCGTGACAACTAGCTAGCTCATTTCAAGTATAAATATGTGCTTATAAAATAACATAGTTGATTTTGAGACTATTCCATGGAAATATAGGTCCGTTTTTATTATTACCATAATCGAGATAATTAGTTTATGTATCAATTATTTGTTAGCTAGAGATTATGTTATGCAGTTAATGAATTCTTTAATGATGCATTACTTCTTTGAATTGACAATTCAACGCACATTGTCACACTATATATTCTCTTATATTTTTATTTTTCTAACGACTTCCTATAGTTGTTCATTCATTTTAAAAGAAAATACCTTCATATTTTATTCATTAATTTTAAAGTGCAATACATAGTGTTCGTACATCCTTTAACCTTGTCTTGTTTATCGTTTACTATCCTTTATTAAATTGTGTACATTAGTAAAATACACACATTATTCACTTTTTATATAAAATTTTCGCTTTTAAAATACATCCATATCTTGTGCACCAATTTTAAAATATAAGTTATTTCATACATTTTCATTTACTTTTTACTACATATGCACATAAGTATAAATATTTTTATTATTCGCTGGCCACATTAATTGTTAGTTATTTAATTAATTTTTATAATTTGCTGTAAATATTATATCGACTCTCTTATTACCTTATTAATATCGGAGTACGTTTTTCTCCTCTTGCAGTTAGCCTTTCACTCAAAATAGTTTACCTTTGGACATAAATAAAATTCTTTCAAGTATATTCTTTAAATTACAATTCACTCAGTTAATTTATAATAATCTACTTCAATATATACTTATTTTATTTTTTATCAAGTCATCAAAAGTAAAAGTCATATACTTATTTCAGACCCTTTTGTATGTAATTTATTATTTATGACACTCATGTTCAATCACTCTTCATTCGAAATACTTTTATTATTCTTTGCATATATCAAATTAATTATTCTTTACATAATCCCTTAGTTATTTTATCAAAACCACCAGAACCATATTTTGTGGATCTTGAAGGGTGTCTAACACCTTCACCACGAAATAATTTAAACCTTTACCTAAAATCTCCATAGCTTCATAGATCCTAATCAAAGTATACATTACATAATATAGGTATCCTATTGTACCTTAAGTACCAGGCAATGACTTTAACAATAATAATTAACTCAATATAATCACATGTAGTGTAGTCTGGGGAAGGTAGTGTATACGCAACCTTACCCCTACCTTGTGGAGATAGAGAAGTTCTTTTCAATAGACCATCGACTCAGAGAAGCATAAGCACCACATTAAAGAAGAGAAAAATAAGAACCGCAACAGTGAAAGGCCATGTAAAAGCAACATAAATAACAACGAAATAATCAGGAGACCACAATGAAAGAAATGACAGTTGGCCACAGAAATCTAATTCCAATTGAATAGTAAAGTACGTGCTAATACTACCAGTATGACAGGGATAATACTAAACCAACTACCTTACTACCATAATCTTTGACCTACACACCTTCATATAAAGGATCATATCCTCGGTCAGTTGAAGCTAAGCAATGTCTTGTCTAATCACCTCACTCACATTCTTCTTCATCCTACCTCTACCTCTCCTTAGGCCTTCCAAAGTAAACCTCTCTCACCTCTTGACCGGAGTGTTTTTGCTTTGCCTCCTTACGTGTCCAATCCATCTAAGCCTCGCTTCCCGTATCTTGTCATCAATTGGGGCTACACCCGCCTTATCTCAAATAACTTCATTCCTAATCTTATCTAACCTTGTATGCCCACACATCCATCTCTTCAGCATCATCTCTGCTACTTTCATCTTCTGGATATGAGAGTTCTTGACTGGCCAACTTTCAAACTCATACAACATAGTCGGCTTGACTACCACTCTATTGAACGTACCTTTGGGTTTTACTAGGACATTCTTATAACAAAAGACACCAGAAACAAGTCTCCATTTTATCTATCCCGCAACAATACAATGTGTAATATTTTCTTCGATCTCCCCATCCCCCTAATTGACCCGAGGAACCTAATACTTCCACTCCTTGGGATAACTTGTGAATCCATCCTAACCTCCTCTTTTACTTCATGAGTCATCCCACAGAACTTACACACCCGGTATTCCCACTTATTCCTACTCAACTTGAAACGTTTAGACTCCAGGGTCTGCCTCCATATTCCTAACCTCGTGTTAACGCCACCTTGCGTCTCATCAATCAACACAATTTCATCTACAAATAACATGAATCACAACACCTCACCTTGGATGTGGTACGTCAACACATCCATTGTTAGGGCAAACAAAAAAAGGTCTAAAAGCTGACCCATGGTGAAACGCCATCATGACCAAAAACTAATTTGAGTCCTCTCATATTGTCCTTACCCTGGTCTTAGCTCCCTCATATATGTCCTTAGTTGCCCTAATGTAAAACATAGGTACACCTCTAGCCTCTAAACATCTCCACAGGACTTTCCTTGGGACTTTATCGTAGGCCTTTTCTAAGTCTATGAAAACCATATGTAAGTCCCTCTTCCTCTCCCTATTCTTCTCCATCAATCTGCTAACAAGGTGAATGACTTCTTTAGTCGAGCATCCCAAAATTAACCCGAATTGATTCTCAAAAATGGACACACTCCTCATCACCATAAGCTCTACCATCATCTCCTCATAGTACGGCTACACAACTTGATACCACAATAGTTGTTGCAATTTTGGATATTACCCTTGTTCTTATACACAGGAACCATGACACTTCACCTCCATTCATCGGGCATCTTTTTGTCATAAAAACGATATTAAATAATCTGGTAAGCAACTCTAAGCCCTCCCTGCCCACGCTCTTCTAAAACTCCACCAGAATTTCATCTGGTATTGTAGCTTTCCCCTGCTCATCTTACACATAGCTTTCTCGATCTTCTCAACTCTAATTTGTCTACAATATCTGAAGTGACCATGACTCTTGGAGGCTTTGAATTCCCTTGGATGTTCTTGCCCCCCTCCTCGTTCAAGAGACCGTGGAAGTAAGTACTATCAGTTGTATTTTGTTCTAAATCGTGTAAAATAGGGTGCAACAATATTCTCCCACTTCTACTCCGGTATATCTAACCTTTTAAGCAAACCACCCAATCCTTGATGCTCATACTTGAATAGTTGACAATTTAAACACCACGCAACATGCTCTGCAATGTCCTTCTTCCTCCTTCTTTATCAATAATATTCCTTAAAATCATGATACATCTTCGTAGCACTTGGTTGTATAGAATATCACAAACACTGAGCCTCCTCAAGAATAAACTCCCTCAAACCATCTACATTAGGAACACATATTTGACCCTAAATAGTCAATGCCTTATCATCACCAATAGTCATGTCCTGGGCACCGCCTCATTGCACTATGTTTTAACAATAAGGAAGTTAGGATCACCATATTGGAACACCTTAATGGGCTCAAACAAAGATGGTTGCGGCATAATAAAAGCAAGTAATCTACTGGACTTTAAAATAACTAACCTCACAAACCTATTGGCCAAAGCCTGAAGCTAACAGTCTCACTATAGCTGGAAAAAATGCCAAACTCCCCATGTTGTCTGTCTTTCAACTCAAGGCATCAACAAATACATTGTCCTTCCCCTAGATAATAAAGAATGGTGATATTATAGTCCTTCAACAGCTCCAACTATCTTCATTTCCTCAGTCCAAATGTTTCTATTAATCATATGCTAGAGACTCCGGTGATCCGTATATACCTCAAATGATATGCCACATAAATAATGCTTCCAAATTTGAAGTGTGTGTACAATAGTAGCTAACTTTAATTCATGAACCCGACAGTTCTTCTCATTGAGTTCAGCAAGCGTGACACATAGGAAATCACCATACCATCCTGCATCAATACGTATCCAAGACCAACGTTTGAAGCATCACAATAAGCCGTATATGATCCCGATCATCAAGGCAAAACCAACACTAATGTTGTCTTGAGCTTGTGAAACCTTTCCTCAAACTTGTTTGACCACCTGAACGGAGTAAGCTTTTGAGTCAACTAAGTCAATGGGGCTGCAATAGACAATAATCCCTCAATAAAACATTGATAATACGTACCCAGGCCTAAGAAACCCTTGATCTTAGTAGTAGTATCAATCGCTTCATTAGATAACACGTTACCCAAGAATACTACTAAGTCCAGCCAGAACTCACAATTAGAGAATTTAGCATACAACCTTTTTTCCTTTAAAATCTGAAGTACAATCCTCAAATGCAACTCATGCTCCTCGGCGCTATGGGAATACAACAAGATATCATCAATTAACATTATGACAAAAGAATCAAAGCACGTCTGGTACACAACGTTCATCAAATGTATGAACGCTACTGAGGCATTAGTCAGCCCAAAAGACATCACTAAAACCACATAATGCCTGTAATAAACCCTAAAAGTCATCTAGAAAATGTCTAAGGCCCTGATCTTCAACAGGTGATGCCCCAATCTCAAATAATTCTTTGAGAACAACCTAGACCCCTGAAGATGGTCATATAAGTCATCAACTCTAGGGTATGGATACTTGTTCTTGATGGTAACCTTGCTCAATTGTCTGTAGTCAATACACATCCTCAGGGGATCATCCTTCTTCTTTACAAATGACACTGGCACCCCATGGTGATATACTAGGTTATGAACCCCTTATCCAGCAACTCTTGCAATTGTTCATTCTATTTCTTCAATTCTGTAGGATCCATGAGATACGGTGGAAGAGATATTAGATGAGTTCCCAACACCAAGTCAATACTAAAATCAATATTCCTATGGGGTGGCATGCTCACTAGGTCAGCGGGGAACACATTTGAGAACTTCCTGACATGCAGAACTGAGGAGTATCAGCACTTACATCTATTACAAAGGCTAAGTAGGCGAAAAACCCCTTCTCAACTATTCGTTGAGCCTAAATAAATGAAACCTCCCTATTAAAAGTCTACTCAAGAGATCCTTTCTATTCCAACCTTGGCAACCCCGCCAGAACTAACATCACGGTCTTATCATGACAATAAAGAATAACATGATATGGAGATAACTAATCCAGACCTAAGATCACATCAAAATCCATGATACTAAGCAACAAGAGGTAAAAATTGGTCTCATAGACCCTAATAGTAACTAAACAAGACTGATACACCCGATCCATAACAATAGAGTCACCCACAGGTATAGATACACGAATAGAAACATCAAAAGAAATACGAGGTAAATCCAAATACAAAGCAAAGTATGATGACACATATGAATAGTAGAAACGGAACAAATAGAACTGATGCATCTATGCAACAGATCGAAACAATACATGTTGTAATAGTTAGAACTAGAGTCACTATATGAGAACTCTACTATGTTAGACCTCTAAAAGGTCTAGGGAAATCGCTCTTGATACTCCCTGCCTCTCCATACTCAAAATAACCTCGAGTTAAGAATAGCTTATGAATCTGAGGTTGTCTCTAATAATTCAAGTACCCACTAGAAGAATGCTAAGCTGAAGCAGCACGGTAGGAGCTTGGTGTTGGTAATGCAATAAATGAAGACTGAACTAGAACACCACGAGAAAGACGATAAACACAGGAGTTGGCTTGCTAGGATGACCTATTTCGGAATGGTCCTACCTCATGACGAGATACTACTGAAACTGGTAGAATATATAGGCTTATTTCTTCTTGCTACCATGTTCTCCCTGATTAGACTCCGAATGCGCTCAATCCTGCATGCTATATCCACAGCCTAAAAAAAGCATTACTAGTCTCTACCTCCTTACCCAAAGCAATCTTCATACCGAAATTCAACCACACGAACCACCTAAACTTCTCAACCCCAATGGGGATCGAAAATGCTACATGTTGGACAAAATCATTGAATCTAATCTCATACTCGATCACGGACATACGAACCTGCTGGTGGTGCTCGAACTGACCACACATCTCCTCTTTATGCGTGGAGGAAATGAACTTCTATAAGAAGAGATGTGAGAACTGACTCCAAGTGAGTGGAAGTAACACTACTAGCTTGTTATGCTCATACGACTGCCACCACCTCTTGGCTGGCCCCTAAAGCTGAAAAGTAGTGAATGCGACCCTATTTCCACCAAACAAATATTCTACATAATCTCTTGACAACCATCTACGAAATCATGTACATCTACCAAAGGATCATCATAAAAATGTGGAGGACCCATTTTCCTAAACCGATCAAACCTCTTCTACTCATCCTCAAACATAGAGGCCTCAACTATTAGCATAATTGTAACCACATGGGAATGTCCCCCAACCTGTACTACACCTGGTATCTTATAACCAGCTGCAACATGCTCTAGATTCTGAGTGGTGGGAGTTTGTGCCCCTACCTCGGCTTGAGAAGTAGCAGTTGCCATAAGAAGTGCTCTGGTCTGTGCTAGATTCTCAACAACACCAACCAAATAAACAAGAACATCCTAAAGTACTAGTTAACAATAAGTCCCTCCAGGATCTGAGCTAGTCCAACTAGCTCATCCATATAGAAACCTTGCTCCACCACCGGAGCTACTGTCAGCTCAATGCCGATTGTCCTAGCAGGGGCTCTAAGTGTAGTACTGGACCCTTCCTCTACCTAGAGAACGAATACTCACCGCTCTAGCCTAAGGGGTTGGTGTCTGTTCGACTACGATGGATGAATGTGCTCCCACTATCTGTGATAGAATAAAAAACAAGGATTCAAACTTCTGATTGATATGTCACACGAATAATAGAAGGGTAGTTCCCTAACATCATGCAGCCTCTCGGAGACGTCTCTGTATCGATCCCAAGACTATACCATATTTTCTCGTTACTCATGAAACCTACACAACCTAGAGCTCTGATACAAACTTATCACAATCCAAAATATCACCTCAATGCCGTTATAGAGCCTAGTCAAACTTGCTAAGCAACTTATCTTGAAGTCAACAAATAAATTCTATTTCATTATTAATAGAGATAGATTTTAATTTAATACGGAAAAAGTCTAATAACAGTAAAAATATTTGATAAAACCACAAACAAGACCTAATTGGCCAAAATAATAAGATACAAGAATAGGTTGCACAAGTACATGACAAATCTACGAAAATGAGATCAACTCTATTTACATGTCAAATTATCTAAAATACAATTGACAAAAGAAGTAAAAGGAATATGGACTCGAGAACTACAAAGTAGATTCAAGAAGTGCAACTCAACCTCAATCTCCATGAAATCTCCTAGCTCAATTAGGAAACTCTGCTACGACCCACCTAAGGATGTATATAAAATGATGTGCAGAAATATAGTATAAGTACATCATAATCGATATCGAGTAAGTTTCAAATTGAACCCCGAAGAAGTATTGGCGAGCCTAGATGATATCGAATACTTACCACACAAGTACAATAAAAGAATTTAACAACTGAATAATAGGTATTATCATAATTTAAAATATCACAGATATCAACAGTTAAAAAGTGTTAAGCACTCTTTTATGGGATATAAGCAACCACAGCACAGATATCAAAATAAATGGTAACATACTGAAATAGAGTTTGTGCCTCCCAATTAGCACATGAAAATGTCAAGTAACAACTACCAGTAAAATATATACTTCTAACTGAGTCATTAATAGGAATTTATGCTCAACCGGTACAATATCCATGTACCCCGATATACAATCCATGTATCAAAATAACCCGGTAAACAATTTGACTCCATACAAAATTTATGTACCGAGCATGCTCACAGGGCCCCAAGTAACATAACATTGGTTATTCACCTATATCTAGAGTGGTGGATCGAAATTCGAGCGAAAAAGGGGTATAATAGCATTCCTCTTAAATTAAAATCTGATTATCATGTCCAATGTGCCCTAACTGTATCTCTCTTGCACGCATACGCTTCGTGGCAAAATCGCCAATCTAAATCGCGTAGCCATTATTAAAAATGTATATATATGCTCAATAATTAAAGATAGAAGGTACACAGGAACTTAATTAATATCATATTAATATATGCAAAATCTCTATGTGACTACGATAATTATGCAACTTTCACATACCACGAATAAGCTACCATGCTTTCACTATTAGTCACAAGCTTATGTATGATTTCTAACATAAATTAGAAAGCAACATAGTCACATAAGTCAAACAAATCATGAATCAATTGACCACGTAGACAAAGCAAGGCATACAATAATTCAATTATACTCCGGTCTTAATATAATCTTGGTAAATGCATATGCACTCGCTACCAAGAATAAGCTACCATGCTTTCACTATTTGTCACAAGCTTATGTATGATTTCTAACATAAATTAGTAAGCAACATAGTCACATCAGTCAAACAAATCATGAATCAATTGACCACGTAGATAACGCAAGGCATACAATAATTCAATTATACTCCGGTCTTAATATAATCTTGGTAAATGCATATGCACTCGCTACTACATATATACACTATTTCCAATACCTTTGGTATGACGTATTAGGTGGGATAAGAGTTGAAATTAAATTTGTACCTTGTTTTGTTAGAGGTACAAATTTATCCCACGACAAATATATACCTTCAACCAAATAAGGTATAAGCATAATCCCAAATTTTATCCACTTGTCCCATTTTATCCCACTTTATACCATCAATTATGGGATTATATTGTTCCATCATTTATGGGGCAAAAATTAATATCGGATTATATTCCCCAATTATAATCCTAATACTATTTTGTCCACACACCAAAAAACCCCTAAACAGATAGCACGGTTTGCAGTAACGTCAAACTAAGAAATACCATGTTAATTTGTGAAATTTCAGCTGATTACTTTCAATCTAACAACAGAAATCATGGAATCAAAGGATGTGGAACAAAACTCAAGAGGGATAGACTAGCGAGAAGAGAGAATACTTTTATTGAAGAAGGAACTATGAATACAGTTGTCTCTGAGGGAATACTTCTACTTTTAACTGACCCCTCCGACTTCTAACATCTTCATTCAGATTCATAGCTATTTACACATAGGTCCCTACCTTCCTAACTCTTGATAGTGCTCTTCCCTGGATGGAACAACTTAGTTTTCTCACTTTTCCGTTCTTATACTCAAGCATTTTAACCGCACAAACCTTGTCTCCAACTCTATGAACATGGGAGTAAAATATTTTACTTACTTAGAACTTAGTTACTTCAAGTTAATAATAGCTACTCCTACTGATTTGTATAAGTTATAACTTAATGTGGATCTCCCTTGTCATGAATTTTTCTTTCCGTCCAAGCACTCTTACAAGTCACGTACACTCATTCAAGATTTGGTGGAAACAAATATCGGAATCTAAGTGTTGTTAGATGATGCCACACTTAGATTTATATAACATTTTAGGTCACACTTCTGGATTTCAAAGCTTCCAATATGGACTCTGTATATACGACTACAAATAGACAAGAAGGGAGGATGATAGGCCAAAGAGAGTTACTATATAGTAAAATAAGCTTGTATAATTCTTGATCGTTTGTATGCAGAGAACAAGTATTTTTAAACATTATAATTTCCATCATGCATCATACTCATTTCTTCAATCCTAAGCCGCTCTTTAACATGTGAAATATAGCTTGCAGCCTTAGCATCTACATTCTTGTCGCCACCGCTGTCTCCATTCGTATCATGAACTTTGCCTTCAGGTCTCACAAATAAATTAGTTGCTGGCTTTGTGAAAGTCACCTTTGGCTTTATCTCAATCTTATTCTGAGCAGTTTTACTCAAAGAAAATGCGAACTTGGTTGTCGTAAATCCCCCTTGCTTATTGTTTTTTTCAATCTGCATAATTATTTAATTTTCTTAATCAAGAAAGAAAATGAAATTATTTTGGTTTTGGTGAATGCCCCTAATAGGCTACCAATATGTTATCTAAAACAAGAAAGAAAATAAATATTGGTATTGATGAATGCCCTAGAAGCTATTAGGCCACGGGCACCTTTATATACAAAATAAAAGGCAGTTGAAGCTTGAATCCCAAATTATTTTGCAGATAGAAATGAATCTTTATAGGGTGGCTTTGTGGTCCCTAGGTAGAATCTACACTAATAATTATCAATTTTATATTAATTTTCTTGAAAGCGGGAATATTTTTGTTTATTAAATTAAGTGATTTTAGAATATTTTCTTTAGAGATATATCTAAAATGAGAGGATTAGATTACTAGGTGAAGCAATTGATCCCAAAGTAGAAATAGAAGGATTAGATTTGTGATTCTGAATTAATTATAGTAGTTTAGGAGAAATCTTACCCCTGCAAATGTCTCGAATGTCATTAATCAATATCTTCTTCCATTATTTTTTATTAATTTCCATGTAGACTTGCCATAGTTAGAAGTACTCGTCAAAGAAAAGGAAAAAGAAACAGAAAAAATAGAATTTAACTTTTATGCATTGATCATACAATACTGTTTATACTATTAGGTCTACAAAAAAAGAATTTACATGCAACCGTTAATAGATGGGATTAATTATTTAAAAATAAGATAAACTATTCATTACAATAGGTTAAAATATATTAAATTCCTTACGATGCTTGTGCATACAATATCAATTCAAGAAAATAAATATTTGACCATGTTAGAAATTGCGCAAGTGTGAACTAACTAGCGACTGTAGGATTGCTTTACTGCATAATGAAGTGTCAAACGAGAAGAAGAAATGTCGGTAAAATTAAATGGAAATCCTCAGTGCCAAATCCAGTCTAGGGATGTTAATTACTGCTGTTTAATTTCATATGGACTTGTTTGATCCAACGCGAAATTAAAGTAAAATAAGATATATATATTTTGTGATGATATAAATCATTAGATATAGATAAATTATTTTCAATAAAAAAATAAATATTTTTTTTTGCACCAACTAAAAAAAATAAATTTACATAAATTAAGACTAAAAAAGTATAAGTTAGGGAATCTTTCTCAATTTCTTTTTCTTCATTTTTGGAGGTAAAATATTGGCGCGATTAGGACGTGTCAAGCACAAGCTTCTTTTGTGGTTATGCTTAATTTTTGAAAGTGCATGGAATAGAAGCAAAAGTCAACATCTAAAAAGTCAAATCAGAGAATAAGAGAACATAGAAGAGAGAATTATTATGAAGAGAATGTAGAATTGTCAACTCATATAGCACAGAAAGTCAACCTCCCTCGCAAGTATGAAATCATTCATGATAGGATCTTACAACATTTGACCCTTTTAGAGAAGAAATTATGTCACTAATTAGAAGCTAAACATTCTTCTAAGGATGGCAATTTAGTTCGAAGGGTTCAAGAAATTCAAAATTAACAGAATCTTTTTTATGTGACAAAGATCAAATGTTGTTTCCTAAAAGTTTAGTCCCACGTAAAGGGTAGGATTTGCTGAGAGCCGTTGTTTATCCGTAAAGCGGTATAGTTGAATTTATACGTAATTATAAACAAATGAATTAATGATCCTAAAAATAATAGATGAATTAAACAAAAATATAAGACTTAGCCTTAAAATCGTAATAGATGACAAATATCATGATTCCGATGCAGAGCTCCTGAGAGCAATAAGAACAAATTAAATAAGCAAGGAAGTCAAATGTTATTGTGTTTTTTGATGAAATATATTGTATGTTTGTCAGAGAGTTCGTGTTATTTACAATGATAATAGAACTCACTATTTTAGCTGCACCTAGGGAACGAGGTCTTAGAATTAACTCCACTTTAATGACAATTATGAGAGCTATTAAAGGATATGTAACGGTGCACAATTGTAAAGATCATGTTGTTCATTTCGAGAAGATGCATTTTGTTCGGCTATTTGAAGTCTTGTGCACAATTTTGGTTTTCAGGTTATTCGAAATTGATTTGCAATAATGAATTTCATGATTCAAGCTTTAGGGTTGGAAAAGTTGACCAAGATTGACTTTTTGGAATTTAACCTCAGACTGGAATTTTGATGGTTCCGTTAGGTTTGCAAGGTAATTTTGGACTCGGGTGTATGCTCGAATTTGCATTTGGATATTTCTAAAAGGTTTCGGTGCTAATTGGCGAAAGTTGAAAAATTTGAAGGTTTGAAAAGTTTATAAGTTTGATCGGAAGTTGACTTTGATAAAATTGGGTTTGGATTGTGGTTCGGAAAATTGAAATAGCCTCATTATGTCATTTGAGACTAGTTGCAAAATTTGATCTCATTCCGGGTTGATTTGATAAGGTTTGGCACAAGTTTTGAAAATTGAAAGATTCAAAGTTCATTAAGTTCGATTTGATGTGTGATTTGTGATTATGATGTTTTTATGAATGATTTGAGGCCTCGATTAAGTCTATGTTATGTTATGGGACTTTTTGGTATATTTGGACAGGGTCCAAGAGGGCTTGGCTGAGTTTCGGATAGATTGGGTTGTGTTGCGCTCGTTTTTTAAAATGTTTTGATGTTGTTTCTTCAAGCATAAATGGTACCATATTAATCAAATGAAGTCCAATATTGAAGCTTTAGATTTGTATCGTAATTTAGAAATCATAGCAACTCGAATCATCAAGTTTCTACATCGTATGAGGAATTTATGGTTATTTTACCAATAATTGGGGTGCAAGATGTTTTCGGATTAATTATGAAATATGACACTGAATATATACGTAAAAAATCTACACTATTTTAAAAAATTGAAACCAACATAGCTAATTTATTATAAGGTCAAATGGAGTGTTTCAAAAGCCTAACTTGATTAAAATTTCACTTGAAATATGTTGGAATCATCAAAAACTAGATTGAAGATCATTTTGCACATGAAACGAGGAAGAATAGTTGGGCAAAAGTGTTTAGTATCGATGGTTTCTTCTTTTTGTCATATTTTAAGTTGAGAAACTCAAATTTGGGCAATTTATGATGTGAATTTCACTATATGGATTGGGGTATGTGTTCTCCACTCGGTTTTGATTATATTTCGTGAATCTATCTTAATGTTTTGGTAATTAGATTATGAATTATAAAAAGTAAATCTGGGGAATTTGTCCAAAGTTTCATAAAGTGAATTTATAACTTTTGAACATCAATTCAAAGACGAATTTAGGTGAAACTATTCTAATTGGACTCATAATTGAATAATTGTCGGATTTTGTGAGTTTTATCAGGTTTCAATATACGGGCACGGGTTTGACCTTTTGGTTGACTTTATACTTTTGAATAAAGATTCGACCTTTTTCGACTGAAATAGTTTCCTTAGGCACGATTTCATATTGTTGAGTTGATTTTACAGTTTTGAGCCATTCAGATGTCAGTACGCGCGGGATGGCATTTTGGAACATCGTTTGACTTGCTCGGTATTTGATTTAGTTTGTTCGAGGTAAGTAACACTTCAATACATGGTATTGAGGATATGAAACCCCAAGATTGGTGTTTGGTGTTTAGGTGACGCACAAGCTAGGTGGTGGGCATGTGGGCGTGCATCGGGTGAATTGTGACTCTATTATTTTTGTGGTACTATGTAGTTACTTGATCTTATCTGTAACCATGAAATCTCTACGTACTATAGCTTTTGAGCTGTGATTCATGTTAGAAACCATGTCGTGGCACATGTTTATTCTGTTAGGACCCACCGCGGTCATTTCTATTGTTGAGTTATTTGCTTACATTGCAATTACATACTCAGTCATAAGCATGCATTTACATATCATATCTCAGTATCTTTCACCATTTATTGATACATCACATCATCATTTTCGGGCTGGTTTTCATGACATTGTGAGCCTGATAGACTGGAGAGATTGATGACTGAGCGAGACCGACAGCTTGATTGTGAGGATATAGATTTATGAAGGGAGCGGTTCGCATGTTTAACACATGTTATTGTATCATGACATGATTGGTTTATGATAGCTCTTAGGCTGAAGGAGCCCCTCATAAATCTCTACACACCCCTAATGAGCGCAAGTACTTACTAAGTGCGAGCATCAAGTGCAAGTTCCAAGCGCAAGTCCCGAGTGAGTCGGAGGACTAAGTGACTGTGGGACTAAGTGACTATGAGGACTGACTAACTGCGAGGACTGAGAGCATTGATGAACCGAGAGTATGCATATGATTTTATCACTGCATGGTGTTATAGTTGCCATACATAAATTGACATGTAGGCATAGATATTATTTTTCCTCAACCCATTCGAACATGAAACATTTACCTGTTGAAGGCTTTTGGGAAAAATCATTGTTTTACAAACTTACTCATGTTTCTAGTGTTTTTGATAAAAGACTTGGCTTTTCACGGAGATACTTAAAAAGCATGCCCATTTTTCGGAACTGCGAAAGAGTTGAGCGTGTTATCTCTGAGTTACTTCTTTTAGCATCGTTATTACGCTATGAGTTGTTGTCGGTGATCAGTGTTGGACTCCGACCTTTCTTTCGGCTCGTCACTACTTTCAACCTAAGATTAGGTTTGTTACTTATTGAGTACATGGGGCTGATTGTACTAATACTACATTTGTTGGTTGCTAATATTGCGACGTACAGCGAGAGCTGGATCGGAAGATGTACCTGCATTCTGGTTATAGCTGCCTCTTGTTCATGGAAGCTCTAGACTTATGAAATTCTATTTAGGTATATTCGGAGACATGATGTATTTATTTCTACTAGCTTTGTATTCTAATCTTAGAAGCTCGTAATTTGTACTACCAGTCCTTGTGAATTCTTGTGTAAAAATAGTTTTATTATCGTTTATTTTTCTTTAAAAATCTCATTAATTTGAATATTTGTTACTTGGATCACCTAGCGGATTGGGTTAGGTATCATCACGACTAATTGTATTTTGGGTCGTTACAAGTTGGTGTCACATCCCTGGATTCATAGGTTCTACAAGTCAAGAGCAAGTGTCTAGTAAAGTCTTTGGAATTGGTATGATGACATACATACTATCTTCAAGAGGATATAGGGCATTTAGGGCAAACTTACCATCGTTCATTCATTATCATGCGGCATTGATTCAACTTGAAACATAACTCTTTGAAGTCTTTTCTCGCATTCGTACACGCATGAGAGCGCTCGGTACAAACTGTGCATTGACGGCTTGTGATTCCCATGGATGTGGTACGAGATATGATTTTGTCATGCTGATGATCGGCCAGTCCGGAGGACTTGAGGCAGGGTTTTGACAGTATCTTGAGCATAGGGATTTTGATTGTATGAGCACGTGCTTTTGGACTTATAATTCCGGTAGTGTCCCTATTAGTGCAATTTGTGGCTAGATGAGTGGTTGGGTGGCTATATAACGAGTATGATGTGAGTGGGGGAAGTGTCTAGGTTGTTTGAATGTGACGAAAGAAGTTTTCTTGAGATGTAAAAAGGACTATTGGGTGCTTGATTTCTGTCATGATTTGGCGTATAGTCTCGCATTATGGGTGTTTTGATGGACCTTTCACGTTGTTTGATTGTTGAGTGGAGTGGATTTTCATGTCTTATAGTGAGTTCAGACTCGGGAAGGTTAAGTAATTGCATAGTAGTTGTAAGTGTGAAAGGGTATAAAGAGATGTCGATTTGAGGTAGAATAGGTGGGTTATAACCTGCAAGGTAATATGTGGATGTGTGACTTTTTTATGATGTTGTGTGGATGCTTTCTTTTCTACCAGTGGGTTATCTGTATGCGATTTGAGTTTGGATCGGTTTTAGTAGTTAACCTAATTGTCATAAGGATAAAGGCGAGATTTGGAGATGATTTGAGGTATTAGATGGTCTGTGTTGCATGAGATATGAAGGATTGGGTTGAACTTCGGTGCGGGATTATTCTAGTGATAGAGTCTGGGTATTACTCGTAATCGAACATTTTTTTTCTATGGCTTTGAGCCAAGTAGGGGAGTCTTCAATCTCTCATTCGCGTGTAGGGTTGTGTGCTGTACTAGTTTCAATTTGAGGCATTGATAATAGGCTATATAGTTGATATTTACACCTTAATTGCCCATGCTTTGTTGTTGTTTTATATGGTACTTTGCCAATAAAATGCTTTAAATGGTGCTAATTGGATTCGCAGGGAATATTATATGTGATGAAGCAACATGAAGTGTTTGGAGGCAATAATGTGAAGAAAGTACCCACTCAAGACGTGCCCGAACACAATATAGCAAAAGAAATAACTAGACAAAAGTCCACCGGGACCCGGTGGACAGCGGAGCAGAGCGCAGAGACAAAACAAAAAAAAAGGCCCAGCCAGTGTTCACCGCGGTCCACGCCGCGGCCGCGGTGAACTGTTCATGATCCAGAAAATTTTAGGGGCCAAAGTGCCAATTCGGAGAAACTTTTGGTAAAACCCTTATAAGATGTAGAAACTCGCCCAAGATGGAGAAGGCTTATTTATTAGATTACTTGTTGAAGAAGAACAAGTGTGAGAGATCACCCAAAACATCATAGTTCTTTATCTCTTATATTTTTTTTGCAATTCTTCCATTATGAATAATTTAGTAGTTTTATCTTGCGTTGTTATGAGTAGCTAAATACTTTAATCTAACGTTTAGGTGAAACCCGTTGGGAATGACTTGGTTGTTATATTAATATAGTTTTGAATTGGTTGTTAATCTTTATTTTTTCATCTACATTTTGATTGTGGTTAGTTGAAAGGGCCTTAAATTATCTGCCCCTATTAGTATGTATCTGTTTGATAGAGAGTTCATATTTAGGTGATTGTATGAACAACATCACTCCCGGATTATAGACGAGAGTCATAGGCGAGGGTTTATAGGTTGAATTAGAGATAACAATACCTCGGGTGCAATCTAAGTGAACTGTAATGTGAATCTAGATAGCGTAGCTTGAGAAAGTGCGTCTACTAAATTATCATAATTGCTTGAGAAAGATTTATGATAGATGGAGAATTCATGATTGATAGAGACAACTAAGTCTCAGTTATAAAACATATTCAACTAACGAAATTAACAACAGGGAAACCATTACCTTAGATCTTATTCCAATTGTTTACCAATCAAGATTAGTTAACTTTCAGTTGTTATTCATTTTCAGTTATGTTGTTAGATATATCATCAATTGTGAATTATAATGTTAGGGAAATTGATTACGTGAATTTAGTAAGTTCGAAAAAAGTAATATATAGGTTCATTCCCTGTGGTTCGACTCTAGGCAGAAATACTCAGAATATATTTGCTACGTCCATATGTATCTTTTTATCAGGAATATTTTGGCGTTATCAAATTCTGGAACCGTTGCCGAGGAATTAACGGTGCTATCAATTACAATTAAAATAAGTACAAAAATTCTTAGTGTAGTCAGTTTTCTCTATCCCGAATCTGTTTATTGAAATTTTAACATTTAAACTCTTGTGGAAATCAGTTGCATGCCTAGAAGTTCTTTGAGGACTGGATAACGACTAGAAGGACTCTCATACCCCGAGAAAACATTCAGGGCATTGAACCGTGCCAACAAGAGACTTCAACAATCACACCTGCTAGAATTTAACATAGGTGACGTAGGCAACATCGTTGGAATCATTGGGGATCCGCCATCAAACCTCAACACGAGAGCAGTGGCACCTCTTGTGCCCGAAGCTGCACTTTATGATTGGGCACATCCCACAATATGTTGCATCTATTGCAGAATAAAGGATTATTTTTCGGGTCACACATTGAAGACCCTCAGCAACATTTAAAAAATTTTCTATCAATATGTATGACCCAAAGGCAGCCTAATGTGACCCCGAAAGCTATCAAGTTGTTACTGTTCCCATTCTCTGTGATCGAGGAAGCTCAGACTTGGCTAAATTCACTCCATATCAATTCCATAGCTACCTGGGAGGAATTAGTCAAGCGGTTCCTGAATAAGTTCTATCCGCCCAACAAGACTGCAAGACAGATTGATGAAATATTGCAGTATAAGCAGCAACCGACTGAGTCTTTGCAAGAAACTTGGGACAGATTTAAAAGGAAGCTAATGAAGTTCCCTCACCATGGCATTCCAGACCAGATGCTTGGCCAGAGATTCTACATGGGGTTAGCTGACAATCTAATGGAAAATGTTGAATCTTCAACTGGATGTGCATTTTTGAGTAAGACATTCACCGAGTGCAAAATCCTTCTTGACAATATGTCACAAAATTCAGGGTGGATGACTAAAGATACAACACCGGCATCCATAGTGCATTCAATTCCTCTTGACCCAAATAATTCACATGCAGAGAACATGGCCACACTCATGACCCAAATGAGCATATTGGCAAAGAAGATTGATGAGATGGGTAAAAAACAGTTGTACATTGTTGATACAACAAAATGGAGGACTATGTCCACCTTGTATAAATCAGTCTTATGTATGTTCATGGAGCGGAGAAGGTGAAATAAAGGGGCGAGGGAAGATATGAATTATGTCAAAAACTATGGGGGTCAGAGACAAGGAGCACAACAATGGAGACCGCCACAAACCCAACAGTACAGGCCTAACATGCAATAGCCTGAGGGTATGCACCCTCAAAACCAATTGGTACCAGTACCATATAAGAAACCATAGGGCTATCCACAGCAAGATCACCAGCAATTAACATATCAACCACCTCCTCATCAAGATAACAACATGATAGAAATCAGGGGTATGCTTCAGCAACTCATTAGAACAAATAATAAAGTCCAAGTAAAGTTGGCAGTGCATGATTCCGCCATAAAGAAGGTTGAAACACAGCTGAGACAGCTGTCCATGGCTCTAAACAACCACCCTCGGGGAACTTTGCCTGCAGAAACAAATATAAACCCCAAGAAGCAAAACCCAAATCAGCTGATGGCAGTAAGTATCAGGAATAGGAGAGACTTAGACAGGGAACATGAGATTATACAAGACGGTAAGGAGAATACTACAGTCACTCCAGTGCCATTACAGGTGGAGGAACCAACAGAGGTTTCTGAAGTTGTGGTTAAGTAGAGTCAGGAGGAAAAAGGCAAAGAAAAGATGAATGACCAAGCTGCAGGACAAGTGGCACCTTTTGTGCCAGAAAATTCCAACCGACAGAAGCCAACAGTCAATACACAAATGGTGATATCTGCACCCTTCTCTCAGAGATTGGTAAAACAAAAGAAGACAGACCACTACAAGATATTCATAGAGATGTTGCATCAAATTCAGTTGAATATGTCGCTGATAGATTCTATAAGGGAGATGCCCGGTTATGCCAAGATGATGAAGGATCTAATTTCATGGAAGTTTGATTTTCAGGATCTGTCAATTGTGACTCAATAAGACCGATGGCTCAAAAGATTTTTGATCCTGGTAGCTTCACTATTCCATGCATAGTCGGGAGTTATGCCTTTGCAAAGGCATTATATGATTTGGGAGCCAGTATAAATCTGATGTCGCTGGCATGTACACCAAGCTGGGTATTGGCAGAGCTAGACTGACTTCGACGTTGCTACAGCTGGTTGACTGCATGGTGAAAAGACCAACTGGTATTCTTGATGATATGTTGGTGCAAGTGGGGATGTTCGTGTTCCCATCCGACTTTCTTATTCTGGATTGTTAGGTAGAGGATGAGATACCTCTCATTTCAGGTAGACCATTTTTGGCCATTGGAAGAGTATTGATCGATTGTGAGACTGGGGAGTTGAAACTGAGACTGAATGATGAAGAAGTCACATTCAATGTTCAACAATCTATAAGGAGACCTAGCGAACATGCAAATTTCTCTCTAGTGGAGGCAGGAGATGTGATCTTGCAAGAAGATGATATGACCCTGACTGTTAAAGAGGCATTAGAGGCATGTCTGACAAATTTAGAAAAGATGGATGGTGAACGGTTAGTTGAATAAGTCATGGCACTTGAAGGCCAAGGATTTTGGAAACGGGAACCTCACTTCGAGTCCCTTGAGTTAGAAAAAGGGCTTACACCTCCATCAAAGCCATCAATAGAGCAACCACCTAAGCTGAAGCTTAAGTCCATCCCAGATCACCTCAGGTATGTTTTCTTAGGCCCTAATTCAACTTTGCCTGTTATTATATCATCTTTTTTGCTAGATCTGAAGGTAGAACAGCTCTTATAGGTATTACAGGAAAGCAAGACTGTCATCGGCTGGACCATGGCAGACATTAAGGGTATCAGCCCGGCTTTCTGTATGCATAAGATTTTCTTGGAAAAAGGGCACAAACCTTCCAGAGAACATCAACGATTGTTGAGCCCAAACATGAAAGAAGTAGTGAAGAAGGAAGTGATCAAATGGTTAGATGCATGAATCATCTTCCCCATCTCTAATAACAATTGGGTCAGCCTTGTCCAATGTGTGCCCAAAAGGGGGGAATAACTTTTGTGCAAAATGAGAACAATGAGTTGATCTCAACTCATACAGTCATGGGATGGAGAATTTCATTGATTACAGAAAATTGAACACACCCACCCGTAAGGACCATTTCCCCTTGCTCTTCATTGACCAAATGTTGGACTGGCTGGCTGGGCGATCACACTTCTGTTTCTTGGATAGATATTCGGGGTTCAATTAGATATCAATAGCCTTCGAGGATAGAGAGAAAATATCATTACCTATCCGTATGCATCTTTGCCATTTGGAGAATGCCTTTTGGGCTTTGTTTTGCACCAGCAACATTTCAACGGTGCATGTTAGCAATCTTCACAGATATGGTGGAGGATATTATAGATGTTTTTATGGTTGATTTTCCCGTGGTGGGAGATTCATTGGAAGACTGTCTGCACAACTTAAGGAGAGTGCTTAAAAGATGTATGGAGAAAAATTTAGTGTTGAACAGAGAGAAGGCTATATAGTTTATATTTACACCTTAATTGCCCATGCTTTGTTGTTGTTTTATAAGGTACTTTGCCAATAAAATGCTTGAAGTGGCGCTAATTGTTTTTGCATGGAATATTATATGTGAGGAAGCAACATGAAGTGTTTGGAGGAGATAATGTGAAGAAAATACCCACTCAAGAAGTACCCGAACACAAAAGAGCAAAGGAAATAAATGTACAAAAGTCCACCGCGACCCGGTGGACAGCGGAGCAGAGCGCAGAGACAAAACACAAAAATAGGCCCAGGCAGTGTTCACTGCGGTCCACGCCGCGGCCGCGGTGAACTGTTCACGATCCAAAAATTTAGGGACCAAAGTGACAATTCGGGAAAACTTTTCGTAAAACCCTTATAAGATGTAGAAACTCGCCCAAGATGAACAAGGCTTATTTTTAGATTACTTTTGGAAGAAGAACAAGTGTGAGAAATCACCCAAAACATCATAGTTCTTTATCTCTTCTATTTTTCTTGCAATTCTTCCATTATAAATAATATAATAGTTTTATCTTACGTTGTTATGAGTAGCTAAATACTTTTATCTAAGGTTTTGGTGAAACCCGTTGGGAATGACTTGGTTGTTATATTAAGATAGTTTTAAATTTGTTGTTAATATCTATTTGTTCATGTACGTTTTGATTGTGGTTAGTTGAAAGGGCCCTCAATTATCCGCCCCTATTAGTATGTATCTGCTTGAGAGAGAGTGCATATTTAGGTTATTGTATGAAAAACATCACTCCCGGAGAATAGACAAGAGTCATAGCCGAGGGTTTAGAGGTTGGATTATAGACAATGATACCTCGGGTGCAATCTAAGTGAACCTTAATGTGAATCTAGCTAGTGCATCTAGCAAATTATCATAATTGCTTGAGAAAGATCTACGATAGCACGCCACTATTCTTGAACAACTTGGAGCCGGGCCTTCTTTTCGCACTATTACGGATATGAAAATAATGGTCAAAATCGGATTCAATTGTCAACTGCCCCTATCGGAAATAGGATTGACTACCGATTCCGAAGGAACTGGAGTTACCGTTCATGATTGATAGAGACAACTAAGTCTCAGTTATAAAACATATTCAACCAAAGAAATTAACAACGGGGAAAACCATTACCTTAGATCTTATTCCAATTTTTTACAAATCAAGATTAGTTAACTTTCAGCTGTTATTTATTTTCACTTTAGTTGTTAGATATATCATCAATTGTGAATTACAAAGTTTGGGAAATTGATTACGTGAATTTGGTAAGTTCGACAAAAGTAATTGATAGTTTTATTCCCTGTGGTTCGACTCTAGGCAGAAATACTCAGAATATATTTGCTAAATCCGTGTGTCTCTTTTTATATGGCATAGTTTGGCATTATCAGGCATACTTATGAATCGGATATGACTTGCAGAGATTAAGAACATGGGTGATTAGAGTAAAGGAATTTCCAATTAAAGTTTACATTACACTTTGTGGGTTTATGGAAATCACAGAATTATTTAACTTTGTTCTTCTTGATGGATGTGGTGTACACGGAGTAGGGATTCACCCAGTTCCTTAGAGGTGTGGATTACTTTTTAGAGTGTTGGGAATGGGACAAGGCTCATTCGGTCTGTTTGGCCGGTTTAATTGAGATTTGACCATAGTGGGAGACTTTCGAAAAGGCTCTAATGGGTTTAAGAATTATATGTAGCAATTGAGAATTTTCAAAACTCGTATATGACAAGAATTTGAGATTTGCATCGGATGGTGTCGGGACTTACGGTACTTTTATATCATTATACATTATACATTTCAGTAGTAGGAAGTTGGAGGAAATGGCTTTGGATTCACATAAGGTCTCTTTAGAATATGTGTCTCGATTATGGAACTTTAGGTATGCTTAAGAGGGAATACAGTAGCTATGGGCCTTATGGCAGTGCGATTTTATGCAAATATCTCTTGTGTGGTGAGCTTTGGTAAAAATCGTGGTGTTACTACAAGGAGAAGTGTCAACTTGAGGGTAATTTGGAGGAACTCGAAGAATTAGGACATCTTGGTAATAGGTTGGTCCAACATGGTAATGGATATTATTGGCTCTTTGAGTACTTATGATGTGATGAGTCTCTCCAAGAGTTTTGTGGCAATAATTTTGGGCTTCGGTGACTTGCTTGGCTTTGTTGGGTTAGAGGGATTTCATTTTGATTGCTTGGTTATGTGCAGACTGATTACAAATAGTTATCGATGACTTCTATCATGGTTCGAAGTGGATATTTTCTACTGGCGTGAGGAACATGTTGTATATTGGAATCTTCTCCAAGATGAGATCAAAGGAAAGGTTTTTGTCTAACCGGGTACGTATTCTGCTGATAACTCGGAGTTCATTATGAGATTCTCATACTTTTCAAATGATGGCATGATTGATACGCTGTGTTATGTAGAATTAAGAATTGAGTGTGCAAGATCATAGTTTAATTTTCAAGGGAAGGTGGTGAATTCTTAGGCAACATGGATGATTCCAGATGACTAGGTGAATGATATTATTGTTTTTTATAACCTGAGGAGAGTATACATTTCAGAAGGCGCACTGTATTTTGACTTACAGATGTTTCATTGGTATTGTGGTACTCACCTAGTTGATCTACTCTAATATTTATGCTTTTGCTATGTGGCACAGAAGAATTATCTAAGTATTCCTTGCATGATAATCATATATGTGGGATGTATTATACATTTGGGCGGTGGAGTTAGAATCAGATCATGTGATTCGTTGGTTATATGCACGCATGGTGCTATTCTATTTTGTCCTTAGGCGGAATTTGAGCGAGATGGGTATTAGGTGTTGAATGATTTATTGTACATTGGTTATGTTATTTCCGGACACTGGAATTCCATTGTTATGGTCATACACTTTGTGCCTTTGATATCAAATTGCGTCAAGTTGTTGATTTCGAGCATCGTGTCTTGAGGTGTTGCATCTGGACTGGTGTTTGGATAGGGCCAGGCATTACAACAAAGTTATTCTAGGATATGATCCTTTGTTTAGGATTCATGTGTCTTGGTTCTACTGTGTATGATTGGCTCATAGCATTGCAGTTGTTGTGGTACTTGTTGAACTTGCGGGATGGTTCTCTGGTTTGAGTCATTTTCCATGTTTAAATACATTTGAATTGTTGCTTATTGGTGCATGGATTGTTTTTGACTTTACGTTGTATTGGTGTGGCATGTCAATGGAATAGTTGTGCTAGATAAGATAAGGTCATTGAACCTAAAAAGGATACTATCGGATATGATTATGGTATGTTTGGAAGAATAATATTAGAAGTCGGCTTAGGACTTGGGTTTGGTTCCTGTCGAAAGAGACAAAGATCCATGACTTGTTGATCTGATGAGTGGTTAAGCGTTTCTTCTGTTTGGTTATGTCGTCAGGCTTATATGAATTAGAGTGACATGGGATCACCCTTGAGTATGTGCAAGGTAAGATTACACGACCGTTTGAAGGATTCGGAACAATTCTTGGCATGTTCGAGGACGAACGTATTTTGAGTGGGGGAGAATGTCACGATCCAGCTAGTCATTATAAGCATATGCATTCTATTCAGCTATTTTAAAGTCTTGAGCAGCATCATATGATGTACTATAACTTGTGTAAATCGCCGATTTGGTTTTCAAGTTATTCGGAATTGATTTGGAAGAATGAATTTCATGATTGAAGATTCAGAGTTGGAAGAGTTGATCAAGTTTAACTTTTTAGTATTTGACCTCAGATTAGAGTTTAGATGGTTCTTTTAGTTCCGTATGGTAATTTTGGACTCGAGCATGTGCCCAGATTTGCATTTGGATATTTCTAGAAGGTTTCAGTGATAATTGGCAAAAGTTGTGAAATTTGAAGGTTTGGAAAGTTCATAAGTTTGATTGGGATCTAAATTTGATGAAATCGGGTTTGGATTATGGTTTTGAAAATTGAAATAGCCTCAGTATGTCATTTCAGACTTGTGCGCAAATTTTGGGTTCATTCCGAGTTAATTTGATAAGGTTCGGCACGCGTTTAATTTGGAAGTTGAAAGATTCAAAGTTCATTAAGTTCGATTTGATGTGCGATTCTTGGTTTTGATATTGTTATGCATCATTTGAGGCCTTGATAAAGTCCACACTATGTTATAGGGACTTGTTATAATGTTCGGATGGGGTCCCGACGGTCTTGGGTGAGTTCGATAGGTTTGAATTGTGTTGTGCTCGTTTTTTAATGTTTCGAAATCGTTTCTTCGAGTATAAATGGCATCATATTAGGCAAATAAACTACAATTTCTATTTTTATTGAAGTGTTAGATCCGTATCATAATTTTAGAACCATATCAATTGGAATCATCAAGTTTCAACATTAATTTATGGTCATTTTACTATGGGTCGCTAGATTTTTTCATATTAACTACAAAATTGCAACTGAATTTGTATTTAAAGATCTGCACTATTTTCAAATATTTAAACCAGCATATCTCCTTCATTATTAGATCAAATGGAGTTATTCAAAAGTCTAACATGACTAAAATTTCACAAGAAATCCTTCGGAAGCATCAAAAGTGACTTTTGAGATTGTTTAGCACACAAAATGAGGCAGAACGGTTGGGCAAAAGTACTCAATATATTGAGTCTATTATTTGGTCATATTTTGAGTTGGGGAGCTCAAATTTGAGCAATTTTTACCATATAGATTGGGATAAGTGTTGTCTACTCGGTTTTGATTATATTTCGTGAATCGATCTTCATTTTTTGTAATTGGATTTTGAGGAAATTGTGCGGTTTTGTCCAAAGTTTCATAAAGTGGATTTTTAAGTTTTGAACGTCAATTCAGAGTTGGATTTTGGTGAAACTAGTATGGTATTGCAAGGTTGTCGGATTCTATGAGTTTTGTCAGGTTTCCGAGGTGCGGGTCCGGGTTTGACCTATTGGTTGACTTTAGGATTTTGAATAAAGATTTGAACTTTATCAATTGGAGTTCTTTCCTTTGGCATGATTTGAAGCTCTTGAGTTAATTTTGGATAGTTTTAAGACGTTTGGAAGTCAGTACGCGCATGATGGTATTTGGAGCATCGTTTGGCATGCTCGGTATTGGATTTTCTTTGTTCGAGGGAAGTAACTAGGAGTTTGAAACCCCAAACTGTGTTATGTGCTTGGTGTTTAGGCGACGGACATGTGGGCATGCGCCGTTTGAATTTTGACTCTGTTATTTCATGGGATTTAGTTGTAAGAGAGAAGTTTAGCCAACACACCTCAAATTAGCCCCTTAATAGTAATACAATGATCCACTATAATTAGCAACTTCAATATACAATAATAACATCCAATAGGAACAATATTAGTAACAAATTCCATAATTTACGCCATTTAGACACTTTTCCAAACATCTAGTAGGCATAAATCTCTACATCTCATAACTATAGAATTAATTTATCTAGCTACCACCATTTACCAACAAGTTATCTCAACATCATTCTTAAACAATTTATAGCTTCCAACATCACATGCACGACCATCCATCCACACCCAGCGAACAATATTCCATCAAATAATTAGATTTCAATATTTACAATGGTTAGGTATTTAAATTGGGAACTTATGGCTTCCAATCATCATATCCTAAGTTCCAATACTTAATTGATACTCATATTCACATAATAAATACATTCATGTATGTCTAAGAGTGTAGGATTTACCTTTTGGAAGAAATCTCCCAAATCATCCTTTGAGTTCTTGAAGAAATTTCTTAAAAATCAAAGGATTTCATGGTGGATTGAGTTAGTTCTAGTGTGAAAATGATAGGATTCACACTAAGATAATGGAGATTTATTACCTTGAAGATGGGAAGAGTTGGGGGTCTTGAGAGAGTGGAGGAAAGCTCCAACATTTGTCCAAGTGAAATGGGAACATGAGCCCCCGAAATGAATTAAAAGGACCTTACGCTGGTGCACGTCCAATCTGGCGAAGTGAGCCTCACTTCTTTGTCCACTGCATGCAAGGGAATAGATGATCCGCGCCCATTCTGGAGAAGCGAGCCTACTTTGTTGTCCGCCAAAATAACTAGGTGGTCTAACTTTACTAATTTGATCATAATGTTTAGTATTAGAGTCCAAATGACGAACAGCTCTATGTATTTGAAACTAGACTCGAAGGGCTAAGCTTTAGGGTAAAAATTCATAGAAAATATGTTTATATTATGAGAGTTGTACCTATTCAAAGGCATGTGTTGTGAAAATTAAGATACCTTTTCCACTTAATATTTCCAACTCCTTCCAAACAACTTCTTCCTACTTACAAACCTCATTAAGATATTCCAAAAACTTTCTATACGTATTTTCATGTTAAAATGATATGGTTCTATCCCATAGTTCTACTTTAGTACTCAAAAATATTATTCCTAATTATCATTGGTGCACTATAAAGTGTTAACCATTATAAAATCTTTACGGGGCCTTACACCCAATCAAGTGTTACATGATATTATAACATACAATGTTCTTCCTATGAATTTTCACAATGCAATATTGAGAAACACAACCTAGAAGAAGGGGGTGATGATGAGTCTATTTCTGGGAATCTTAAGGCTATGGTTTGGGAAGGAGACTTGTCACCTAGAGCTTCCGCAAAATGTGGGAAGAAAGTGAAGAAGCAAGCACAGAATAAAGATACACTCAACCTATAAGAATTTTGCCCAAGAGGGCAGTCTCAATGACTAAATCATGATTAAGACAATAATTTGGAATATAAGGTTTATTAAGACTCAACATGCCTTTCAGAAGGTGATCAACATGCAAAGGGAACGTGATTTTTTCATCGTGGCACTTATGGAACCATTTCAAAATACTAGACACATTGAGAGGTACAGGAGTAAACTAGCTATGGATGCTGCAGTATCTAATATTAATTATAAGATATGGCTTTTCTTTGATGCTATAGTTGAATGGAATTTCTTATGGATTATGAGAAGCAGGTTACAATTAAGGTTTATCATCAGGTCATTGGCAAACACATCGTAATGACATTTGTGTATGCTAAATATTCGTCTTAGAAGATTGGAATTGTGGGACAATTTATACTATCTTGCTAATGACATGTAATTGCCTAGGCTAGTTGGTGGTGATTTCAATGTGATACTTCATGAAGATGAGAAAATTGGTGGTTTACCAGTATATCCATCCTAGTATGAGGCTTTTTTTGTGGATTCTAATGGTTTGTTTGATATTGGCTATAAATAGAGTCCTTTTACTTAGTGGAATGGTCGATCAAATGCAGAATGTATCTTCAAGAGGTTGAACAGAATCTTTATTAACTTGCCTTTCCAGAATCTCTTTTCAAACATTGAAGTTAAACATCTTATAAGGACTAGCTGTGACCATGCTTCTTTATTAATGAGTTTTGGAGAAGAAGCAACGCAGTTTGTCAAGAAATTAAAATTCCTGTATTTTTGGACCAAGCATGACACATTCAAGGATGTTGTAAGGCAGAACTGGGTAGTTGACTTCATACGTGATCCTTGTCTTATGTTCAAGCAAAATTTGAAGAGAGTGAACACTACCCTATCTATATGGAGTAACGTGACATATGGATATATATTTAAGAACATAGCTATAAGGGAGGATATTATTATAATCAAGGAGATGCTATTTGAACGGGATCCAGCAATTGAGAACAGAATTGTTCTTCAAAATGCTCAAGCTAAATTGAAGATATATTTGACCATTGAAGAACAATATTGGAAGAAAAAAGTAGGGATGACTTGGTTCTCTGAAGGTGATAGAAATACAAGGTTTTTTTACAACTATGTTAATGGTAAGAGGCAGAAGTTACAGCTTAAAAAATATTAAATGGAGATAGAGATTGGATTGAAATACAAGTTCTCATGGCCACTGCTGCTGTAGACTTTTTCTCAAACAATCTTCACAAGATGTTGATCCTACGGATTTTGGGCTACTAAGTAATGAGCCTTCTTTGGTTATAGAAGAGGTTAAGAAGGCAGTAATAAACCTGATGGTTTCACTAGCATATTCTTTCCGGAATTCTTGGATATTGTAGGTGAGGATATCTTCATCATAATGCAGTTATTTTATAGTGGTGTTTCACTACCAAAATTCATATCTCACACTAGCTTAGTATTATTGCCTAAGAAGACATTGCTGGAAATATTTTTAGACTTAAGGCCGGTAACCTTAAGCAATTTCATAAACAAGGTGGTATCTAAGATTTTACATAATAGATTGGAAAGGATATTACGATCATTAATATCCTCCAATTAGTCAGGTTTTGTTAAAGGGAGAAGTATATTTGAGAACATTTTGCTCACACAGAAGATGTCACACCTCCTTTTTTATACGGTTAACCCAAAGGATAAAACGCATAAAGGAGTTTTTCCAACTAAAGTGACATTATTCGAAATGAGATTATTTATTCAATTTTATTCAGAGTCGCCACTTGGAATAATTTATTTGGTCTCCCAAGTCACCGGTTTATTATAAATCCCAAATCGAGGAAAAGAATGACTCTGTTTAACAGTCCGCGAACCAGAAATCCGAATAAGGAATTTTGTTAACCCGGAAAAAGGTGTTAGGCATTCCCGAGTTCCGTGGTTCTAGCACGGTCGCTCAACTGTTATGTTCAGCTAAATTAACTGATTTTAGTACATGTTTATCCTATGAGCATTTTACAATTATTATCCGTTTTATTCATTATTAGGAATATTTGTAACATTATTAAAACATGTGTCGAACCACGTCACGTAAGTGCACCCCGGTTCTCGACACATTTTAACATCGTTCAGACTTGGATTTGGGTCACATAAATATGCACCCGAATTTAGGAAGATATCTTATTAAAATATCACGCCTATAGCAACTACGCATTTGAAAATTCGTGGAAGGACATGAAATTTGCTAAACATCACCTCCAAATTTCTATGCATTTTTATTACAGTTAAGGAGCCCACATGGTGCATAATTTGTTTGGCAGCTCATTTAATTTTATAAAGGCAGCCTAAAGCGACTATAGTTTTCTATTATACGCATCTCTAGAAATATGTCCTAGTTATTTCATATGTGAGTGATATATTCAAAATGAGATTTAGCACCTATATTTTCAACCTCATTCATGGCTGGTTTAGCAATTTCGACTTCATTTAATATCGAGCCCAAGGAATGCATTTCTTTATGTTTCTCAGCTAATAGCAATTTAGGCCTTCAACTTGAGCCCCAAAAACATTGGACTGCAAGTCCATCACAGAGAATGATAACAATCTTTCTATTTGCGATACTATAGTTTTTAACTTTGTGGAAACACACTGAAGATATTTTAATAAAGAGAATTCTGATAATAATTTTAAATGAACAAATTAATAAATTATGACTAAGATTTCGACTCTAGCATCTAAGGAAAGAGATTGAAGTACTCTTGTTCAGAGTATATATAGAGACAACTATCGAATTCCTACTACAATATAAATCATGAACACTAAGTAAATTATGAACTAAACTATTTTAAACCTACTGAAATCTAAACAAATTAAAGTTATAGTCCAAATACAATCCAACATTATTACAAGTTTATGCACACTACAATACCAGAAATGCTACTGAAACTAACAACATTTATAATATGACATTGACATAAAATAAGATCATCTTCATTATTAATTATGGTCTCGAACATGTACATCTATGCTTTCTTTGATTTTGAGTGAGAATGGTACCTGGAATTAAAGAGGAAGAAGTCCTATGAGAAAAGCAAACGTAAGGCAAATAAGAAACAGCAGCCCAAAATAACCAGTAAACCCAGGAACTTAGGATGTTTTGAGAGGCAAATGATAATAACAGGTCTCTGTTAGATAATATGCTTAACGCTAGAGGGGGGTGAATAGCGTTAAAAAAAAATTAGCGTAAACTTTGCGGAATTAAAAAATTGCAGGAAGTAAATAAGTGCGATAAATAATAAAGTACGCACCGATGTATTCTGGTTCACCACAACACATGGCTAGTCCAGTCCCCGAGAGACTCTCTCGAGATTTTCCACTAACTTGTCAAGCTTACGGGTGCTCAACAAACTTTACAACTTAAGGACACAAGCCTTAACACCTTTGCTCGGAGATACAACACTCCAAGACTTCAACCAAGGAAACACAAGTTCCTTACAACAAGAGAATCACAATTCTCTTACAAGTGTACAAAACACTAAACACTCAAACAAAGCACTCCTTAATGAGTAGATATGAGTAAAGGAAGTAAGCTCAAGATCACAACAACTATGGACAAGACTTTGGCTCTCAAAAGCATTTTGAAATGAATATAAAATGATAAACAATAGTATGCAAGCTTATAGCAATAGAATGATCAGTTGTTGTGTGTTGTTGTGTTTAAAACACTGAAATGAAGCTGTATTTATAGTTGAAAAACTTGGCATTACCGTTGTCTAATTGTTAATTAAGAGTTGCTGATTTTACTGAGTGACAATCGATTGTCAAGAAGCCACAATCGATTGTTTGCCAATCGTTCCAGAAATCAATCCCAGATTTTACGCTTAACAATCGATTATCCAAGATCAACAATCGATTATTGGCAATGTTCAAAAAATCATTTCCAGATTTTGCGTAAAACAATCGATTATACAGAATCAATAATCCATTATTCAGCAACGTTCAAAAAATCTTTTCCAGATTTTAATTTCAACAATCGATTGTATAAAATCAACAATCGATTACTCAGCAACGTTCAAAAAATCTTTTCCAGATTTTAATTTCAACAATCGTTTGTACAAAATCAACAATCGATTACCTGACGGTATTTGAAAATATTACGACAACGGTCAGCTTCACAATCGATTGTGCAATGTTAACAATCGATTATTTATCAGACTTTAAAAAACATTTTAGACACTGCCTCGTGACAATCGATTGTTATATACTCACAATCGGTTATTTAATAACTTTGAAAGAGTCTGGAAGACACTGCCTCAACACAATCGATTGTCATATGTTCACAATCGATTATTTTGTGACTTTGAAAAATCTGATGGACACTGTCTCTTCACAATCGATTGTCATTAGCTTCACAATCGATTATTCTGAGTTTTGAAAAACTTTGATGTACACTGCCTCATCACAATCGATTGTCATAAGGTTCACAATCGATTGTCATGCAGGTTTGAAAAACCTGATGCTCACTGCCTTAACACAATCTATTATCATTAGTTCACAATCGATTGTCATGCAGTCTTGGCTTAACATAATCGATTATCATAAGTACATAATCGATTATCTTAGTCCAGATTTTAGAGACATGTTTAAAAATCATTTTGACAGAAGTAAATATGCATGATTTAAAATCATTTAGCATTAAATTAAATATGCATGATTTTGTAAAAATAATTTTACGAGTGAAGCCATGTCATGAGTCAAGTTGTCGGATCAAGATCACAATTAAGAAAGACTCATTTAAACTATAAAACTTTGTCTTGTGCTTGAATCTCGTTATCCACCAATTGTGCGCTTGTACTTGAACTTCGTCATATATCAATTTGCGCTTGTTTGTCATTCATCAAAACCTACACATAAGAACACACGTTTTAGTATAAAGCCTTGAGAATGTGTTTCCAACAATTTCCCCCTTTTTGATAATGGCAAACTTTAAGCGAGATATGAAACTTAAACAATTTATAATGACGATTCAAGACAAGTATAGATATGCAATAAGTATGCGATTAGTTCCCCCTCAATATATGAATTCCCCCTCAATTTAAGCTTATAAATATTGAGAGTGCATACCCGTTATCTTCCCCCTTTTGCCATTAGCAAAAATAATATAAGAAGATGCCAAAGATGTAAATAAAACTTGTTTATTTATTGGAAAGAAAAAACAATTACATAAGGAGGGGACAATAAAACATATCACAAAAAAAATCACTCATCATCATTTCCCGCCTTATCATCCGGCACTGCTTCGAAGGGAACAAGACCCGCATATGGATAATGAACATGGTCAAAATATCCATGGATCTCATGAGTCAATTGACCAACAGAGGTGGTCAAGGAAGCAATTTGGTCGGAAATGGATTGGAGAGTGGGCTCTTGAGGCGTACGAGTTCGACGGGTTGGAGGAGGAGCAGGCGCTGCATGATCACCGTCATGATGAAAGGAGGATTCTGAAATTTCCCACTTTTGGTACTCTTTTTGAGAGGACCGTTGGAAGTGATGAATCCGGAGGCTTCAAGAAAATTCATGATGAGGAGAGCATAAGGAAGAGCCTATCATCTCCGATAGAGTCATGCATGTGAATCTTGATGAACCGACACCAATTGATGTTAGCTCCGGTTATTATGGCATTCATGAGCTTGGTGTCCTCTTGGGAAATGGTAGTATGGTTATGCTTACGAGGCTTGAGGACTCGGGTGATGAAATAGAAAATCAACCGATAATTGGGATCCATTCCCGTAATTGTAGGACGACGGAAAGAAAGATTTGGATCATAAGAAGTAAGTCCGGTTTGATGTAGGAGGGTTGTTTCATCAAAAAGGGCTCCGGCCTCTCCGATGTACCGAGAAATGTCTTCACCATTATGAGGAAGACGGGCAATGGTATGAAAGTTTTCATCGGAAAGAAGAATTTGAACACCATTTATATTTGTCACAAGCTCACCGTCATCATCCTCATGAAGGTTGGAGTAAAATGCTTGAATCAATGTAGTATTGATGTAAGGATGGGTAAGAAGTAAGAAGTCAAGAAGTTGACAATTTTTTTGAGCATATTTGCAGCAGGGCCATAAGATTCAAGATACTTGTTGGTTGAAAAGCGAGGAGGAAAAATGTCGCGCTTTTCAAATTTTGTTAAAAATCGAGTAAGCTCGATGTCAGAATTAAAATATAGAACGGAACCATCTTGGTAGGGATAGTTTGGAGCAGCAGAGGAGGATGCACCATGCCTAGCAGAACGGGAACGTTTGGAGTGACGGCCCGACATTTTCACTGAGTATTGCTGGAATATGCAAGAGACTTGAAAGAATTTTGATAGTTTGAGAGCTAAAGTTGATGCTTGAGTGAATAAAAATGAACATATATGGAGCCTATTTATAGAGGGGAGAAAGGCATTTCATTAATGGAAGAATCTGCAGAAAATTTAAAGCTGAAACAGTCAGAAACGGTAAAAATAAATTTCACTGACCATTAAACAATCGATTGTTGGAATGAAATAATCGATTGTCATTAAGATTTGACTGAATCTCGGAACTGACACAAATCGATTGCAGGAATCTTCAGAAGCCAAACGGTAACAAATTTATTGAAATACGGACAGAGAATAATCGATTGTCAAATATGGTAATCGATTGTTATGTTATAGTGAGTACAGAAATATTCTGACTAGAAAAATAATCGATTATATTTTGAAACAATCGATTGTTTTAGGAAAGCAGTACTGAATGGCTGAGACGGTAATCGATTATACAGTTAAAAAATCGATTATTAAACAACATTGCATAATAAGCATAAACCATAAATAATCGATTAGTGATACTTGCTAATCGATTTTCTGCACAGTAAAATAATCAATTATTAGCAGTAACAATCGATTGTTTAATGCCGTTTCTATATAATTCCCCCTTCTTTTAGGGCGATACATGCAAAATAGAATTAGACGTCTCCGACGCTCAAGTCAGTAATTTGTAAAGAAATAGAAATTTAAACTAGTGTGTTCAAGTGAGATCGTGATCTCTTAAGAAGTGTGTCCTAGGGTGTTCTTATGAGTGTTTCGGGTACTTACCTTTTCTCTGACGTCGCCAATTACCTGTTCGAGAGGGTGATCTTTGATTGTCCTCCATTCGTTAGGCATTGTCGTTTCTTTCTCCAATTGTGGCGCTTCCTCCGTTGGTTGTTTCAAAATTTCGTCTTGATTTTCCTTAGGCGTTTCTTCTTGTATTTTGTCTTTCAAGCTATCTAAAATACCTGCAAGGTCAAAACCGGAATCCTTTCTCGCCAAGCGAGCATTATCTTCGGCAAATACAACATGAGGGGATTCCTCCACAGTTTCGGTTCTTTTATTAAAAACCCTATATGCTTTGCTACGTGAAGAATAACCAATGAAAATTCCCTCATCGGGCTTAGCATCAAATTTTCCCAATTGATCTTTGCCATTGTTATGAATAAAACATTTACAACCGAATACTCTAAGATGGGAGATATTTGGTTTCCTTCCCTTATAGAGTTCATAGGGAGTTTTCATGAGTATAGGCCTTATGACTACTCTATTTAAGACGTAGCATGCGGTACTCACGGCATCCGCCCAAAAATGTTTGGGAATCTTGGCCTCTTCGAGCATGGTTCTAGCCATCTCTTCGAGACACCTATTTTTCCTTTCCACCACCCCATTTTGTTGTGGTGTACGTGGAGCGGAAAAGGTATGCTTGATACCGAGTTCGTCACAAAAGTCCGCAAAGAGATTGTGATCAAACTCTCCCCCATGATCACTTATAATTGAAGTGACGCTTGTTTCCTTCTCGTTTTGAACACGCTTAAGAAAATATTTAAAATTCTGAAAAGCATCACTTTTATTGGCAAGAAATAAAGTCCAAGTAAATCTAGAATAATCATCAACAATCACAAAAGCATAACGATTTCTTCCTAGACTTTCAATGCGAGAAGGTCCAAATAAATCCATGTGAAGCAATTGCAATGGTCTAGAAGTTGAAACAAAATTTTTGGATTTGAAAGACGCTTTTTTTTTGCTTCCCTTTTTTACATGAATCACAAATAGAGTCATCTTCAAATTTTTAATTGGGAAGGCCAATAACTAAGCTTTGAGAAATCAATTTGTTCAAAAGATGCATGTTGATATGTGCTCCTCTACGATGCCATAACCAAGTATCATCCTCTTTACTTATAAGACAATCAACACATTCGGGTGAGGAATTAGCAAGATCAACCATATAAATATTATCCACTCTAATACCACGAAGGATTATTTTAAAATCACTACGTCTAAACACTAAGCATTCATCCGAATCAAATAGGGCAAGATTTCCCTTGTCACATAATTGACTTATGCTCAAGAGATTATGCTTTAAACCTTTCACAAGTAATATATGCTTAATAGAGGAATTTTCATCCTTACCGACCGATCCGATGCCAATAATCTTTCCTTTATTGTTATCCCCAAAAATCACACTTCCTCCTTCTTTTTGTTCTAGTTGAAGGAATTTAGATTCGTCTCTCGTCATATGTTTGGAGCATCCACTATCAAGGTACCATAGTACACTTGATCCCTTCAAACATACCTACAAAACAAGTTAATGCGTTTTAGGTACCCATGCCATTTTGGGTCCTTGAGGGTTAGGCATATTATAATGATGCGATTGAGTGATATGTCTATGTCGTGTAAAGCATGCAGGAGCAATATGACCAATGCGTCTACAATAATGACAAGTCACGTTGGGGTTATGCATCCTTCTAGGTTCATAGTAACTTGATGGACGAAAATGAATTACTCTATTTTCATTATGACTATTGCGCATTTCATGAGAACCATTTCTCCTACTATTAGTTCTAAAATGAGCAGCATTTCTAGAGTAATTGTTATGTCTAGATGTTCTAAAAGGTTCAAAACTCCTTCTAGTGTTTGTCCTAGAATATGCATCATTTCTAGGGTAGTCATTTCTAGGTGGTAAGTCATTTCTAGGTCTTCTAAAATGTTCAACATTTGGTCTAGCATGCATATTTGTTCTAGGATTGCTATTTCTACGATAAGCATTTGTTTTATTAATCCTAGGTTGAGCCTTAGGTGGTTGGGGTTTGGCGTCAACCTTTTCTTTAGGCTCACTCTTAAAGCCTATGCCATGCTTGGTTGATTTCAAATTAACAAGGACCTTATTCAAATTTTTGTGGGAAGAATTAAACTTATCTAAGGTACCTTTAAGTCTATCTACCTCATTTTCGAGATGCATGCAAGAAGAACAATTTTTAATAGAACTTTCGGGCTTGTCGGCGCTTCTTTTTCCGAAAAACTTATTTTCCTCTTTCAGCTTCTCATTTTCTAAAATCAGTTTTTTTAAATCCTTTTCTTTCAAAGAAAGCTGTTTTTGAAAATCTTTTTCTTTTAGAGAAGCATTTTCTTTTATGCTCTTGACAGTTTTTGAAGCCTTAATAAATTCAGTATATAGCTCATCAAAAGCAGTTTGCATTTCTTCAAGAGTAAAGAAGTTTTTAGAAGAGATTTGACATATCTCATCTTGCTTGTCTTCTTGCGCCATAAGACAAAGGTTTGCGGCTTCGTCTTCTTCTTCTTCTCTTGACTCATCTCCGGAGTCTCCTCCCCAAGAAATGTATGCACGTTGCTTCTTAAAAGGTTTCTTCTCCTTTTTGATGTTTGGGCAATTTGATTTGATGTGCCCGGTTTCACCGCATTCATAGCACTTTATTTGCTCGCCTTGCTTTTTGCCCTTTCGTTCATACTCCTTTCGCATGAACTTTTGAAATCTTTTGATAACGAGTCCAAACTCGTTGTCTCCGTCCTCATCAACTTGAGGTTGGCTTGTGCTTGCCTTAAGCGCTATTCTTTGCCTCCTTTGATCATCAACAAGAGGGTTAAGTATATAGACTCATAAGTCTTAAGGTTACCTCTTAATGCGTCGATGGTCACATTTGAGACGCCAATGAATTCTTGGATTGCGTCGGCCTTTGATCGCCATGCCGGAGTGAGACTTCTAAGAATTTTTCGAACAAGTTCTCTATCCGTGAATGTCTTCTTGAGAGCATGTAGATCATTTACGATTATTGAAAATCGTTCAAACATTTCATCCACCTTTTCACCTTCCTTCATGTGAAATAATTCATAAGCATGGGTTAGGAAATCAATTTTGGCTTCCCTTACCTGGTCCGTACCTTCGTACGTAATTTCCAGCTTGTTCCACATTTCCTTCGCCGTTGTGCAACACGATATTTTCCTGTAATCGTCAGCATTTACAGCACAATATAGTAAATTAATTGCTTTAGCATTATTTTACACCTTTCGGATATCATCCGCGTCATATTCTTCTTCGGACTTGGGAGCCCATTCGTTTTCAACCTTTTTGGTTGGAATTTGATTTCCCTTTGTTATCACTTTCCAAAGAAGAAAATTGTTTGCTTGAACGAAGATTTTCATCCTCTCCTTCCAGTACGTATAGTTTGTACCGTTGAATAGAGGTGGTCGTGTGGAGCATTGTCCTTCATCAATTCCTGCAAAAGAGTCACGAGTAGAAGCCATGGATGGTTCTCTCAAACTGTTAAGTCTTCAGAGAGTTGGGCTCTGATACCAATTGTTAGATAATACGCTTAACGCTAGAGGGGGGGTGAATAGCGTTAAAAAAAATTAGCGTAAATTTTGCAGAATTAAAAAATTGCAGGAAGTAAATAAGTGCGATAAATAATAAAGTACGCACCAATGTATTCTGGTTCACCACAACACGTGGCTAGTCCAGTCCCTGAGAGACTCTCTCGAGATTTTCCACTAACTTGTCAAGCTTACGGGTGCTCAGCAAACCTTTACAACTTATGGACACAAGCCTTAACACCTTTGCTCGGAGATACAACACTCCAAGACTTCAACCAAGGAAACACAAGTTCCTTACAACAAGAGAATCACAATTCTCTTACAAGTGTACAAAACACTAAACACTCAAACAAAGCACTCCTTAATGAGTAGATATGAGTAAAGGAAGTAAGCTCAAGATCACAACAACTATGGACAAGACTTTGGCTCTCAAAAGCTTTTTGAAATGAATATAAAATGATAAACAATAGTATGCAAGCTTATAGCTATAGAATGATCAGTTGTTGTGTGTTGTTGTGTTTAAAACACTGAAATAAAGCTGTATTTATAGTTGAAAAACTTGGCATTACCGTCGTCTAATTGTCAATTAAGAGTTGCTGATTTTACTGAGTGACAATCGATTGTCAAGAAGCCACAATCGATTGTTTGCCAATCGTTCCAGAAATCAATCCCAGATTTTACGCTTAACAATCGATTATCCAAGATCAACAATCGATTATTGGCAACGTTCAAAAAATCATTTCCAGATTTTACGTAAAACAATCGATTATACAGAATCAATAATCGATTATTCAGCAACGTTCAAAAAATCTTTTCCAGATTTTAATTTCAACAATCGATTACTCAGCAACGTTCAAAAAATCTTTTCCAGATTTTAATTTCAACAATCGATTGTACAAAATCAACAATCGATTACCTGACGGTATTTGAAAATATTACGACAACGGTCAGCTTCACAATCGATTGTGCAATGTTAACAATCGATTATTTATCAGACTTTGAAAAACATTTTAGACACTGCCTCGTGACAATCGATTGTTATATACTCACAATCGGTTATTTAATAACTTCGAAAGAGTCTGGAAGACATTGCCTCAACACAATCGATTGTCATATGTTCACAATCGATTATTTTATGACTTTGAAAAATCTGATGGACACTGTCTCTTCACAATCGATTGTCATTAGCTTCACAATCGATTATTCTGAGTTTTGAAAAACTTTTATGTACACTGCCTCATCACAATCGATTGTCATAAGGTTCACAATCGATTGTCATGCAGGTTTGAAAAACCTGATGCTCACTGCCTTAACACAATCGATTATCATTAGTTCACAATCGATTGTCATGTAGTCTTGGCTTAACATAATCGATTATCATAAGTACATAATCGATTATCTTAGTCCAGATTTTAGAGGCATGTTTAGAAATCATTTTGACTGAAGTACATATGCATGATTTAAAATCATTTAGCATTAAATTAAATATGCATGATTTTGTAAAAATAATTTTACGAGAGAAGCCATGTCATGTGTCAAGTTGTCGGATCAAGATCACAATTAAGAACGACTCATTTAAACTATAAAACTTTGTCTTGTGCTTGAATCTCGTTATCCACCAATTGTGCGCTTGTACTTGAACTTCGTCATATATCAATTTGCGCTTGTTTGTCATTCATCTAAACCTACACATAAGAACACACGTTTTAGTATAAAGCCTTGAGAATGTGTTTCCAACAGTCTCCCTAGCAATTTGAAATGCGCATGCACTCAATCCATCTTTGACTTAGAATGAGTAGCACTTAGATTATTGGAGAAGACTCAGCCAGAATAACCAACTTGAAATGGATTTCAGCTGAATATTATATAAAAGTGTATCTCAATGTGTATCTCTTTATATATCTGAAAAATTTGTCCTCTAGCTCTAGCCAAAAAACCCCCTTTCGAAAATAATCAGATGTTTCTTTTTATAACTTAAGCCTTAGGGCAACAAAATCTTTCTGTTTTCCTTTTTAGTCCTTTATCAATTTTTCATATTTGCCTAAGTGATCCTTGATTTTCTAACTTGTGTCTCAAGTTTTGTGGCGGAATTAACGGAGATTACACTTTGAACCTTCACTAAAATGTTCCAGGAGTTTGATACAAGACTCCCTATGTTCAAATTCCCTTAATACCCCGACTCTTTTCTTAATTACTGGCCTAAGTGTTTTAATCTCTGGTACTTATCTATTTGGTCAGAACCTGAACTTAGTTAAATACTTCAGGTCATAAACCAAAGTTATTATTTGCATCTAGGATCAAATTCTGAAAAAGCTATTCATGGCCAACTATTTAAATGCAGATTTATACTATAATGTGCAAATACAAGTGACCAAGGTTCAGGATTTAATCAATGCAACACCTATATATTCAGGCAAATATCACACTATGAAATAAAATTTCTCAGAAACATATACAAAGCTAAACAACACAATCATAAATATAGGACACTAATAAATTTTAAACCCAATATTCTGAGCTCAACATGATAAATTCAAACAAGTCAAAAAGAACAGGCTATGACGTCAAATGTTAAGTGGACCATTCAGAAACAGGTTATCGAGACTTAAACAAAAACAAGCAAGGAAGCAAATACTCAGGGTATTTCAAAGATGAGCAGATAAAAATTTAACGTATTCAAAAAATGTAAGTAAGAAGATCAAAAGTAATTAGAAAAGAGAACAAGGACAAGTATATGACTCTAGATGGAAACACTTACTCAGGATTTTTCAAAGATGAACAGATAGAAAACATAATGTACTTAAACTGATGAAAGTAAAGAGGATCAAAAAGCAAAAGAAAACAAAGATGAGCATATGACTCTAGATGGAAGCACTCATAATATCTCCAAGATGAACAAAAATAAAAAAACATAATGACCTCAAACACATGAAAACAAAGAAGATAAAAGCAATTAGAACAAAAAAAAACACGCAAAATCACAACATTAAAAGCAATTAAAACAAAAGGAACTTAGCTTTTCTTTCCTTGTAGCCCTAGAATTAGACTCTTCAAATCTAACGGGTCTTTGACCTCTTCTGAGAGGGTCCTTTGGCTTTATAAGGCCTTTGCCTTACTATTGGAGAGGGGGAAAGGGTTCCAGGCGAGGGTCGATTTTTTTTTAGACAGGGTCTGGGCTTCAAATCTGATTTTGGTCATGTCTAGTTGTATTTGAGGGTCGTTGATCGTGGGATTGTGGATGGGGAAGGTGAGATGGTCACCGGGGACCATTTTCGGGGGATTACAGTGAGTTTAGGGTTTAGGTCAAATTTTGATTTGATATTCGAAAAGGTTTGTGAGGATTCAAGGGACGACAATTAGATGGTTGGGACGAGGGGAAAGAGGCGGTTAAGGGGTGTTATTTTGGGCCAGTTTTGAATTGGTGTCACCAGAGACGACTGAGCCGGCGACTATTCTGTCAAATATTCGACTAGCTGGGGAGGTATTTGAGGGAATCAAATGGTGGGAGGGCAAATGGGAGGTTGAAAGGATTCGGTGGTGTAAATTTGGGGCCATTTGGTGGCCGGCCGCAGCCGTGAGGCTATTTCCGGCGGCGGCATTAGGGTCGTGGACGGCAGTGTTATGGTGGTGGAGTGGTGGTGTTACATCGGTTTAGTTAGGTACGAGGATTGTGAGTTTTGTCTCTCAATATACACATGTGTTTGGACATATATATGGGACTTGGGAAGGGGTTTCAGAGCAGTTAGATTGATGTAGATAAACGGCTGAGATTGACTGCCCCAAAACGACGTCGTTTTGGGGCATCTCTTACATGGACTAGATCAGAGACAGGTTACTAGGCTAGGTTCTTGGTATTTTTACTAGGTTCAGGGGTTTGGGCCACCAGGCTTGGCCCAATTGTGGCCAGCTTGGGTTAAACAATTAAATCCCATTTTTTGTTTGTTTTTTCTTATTTGATTTTTTCCTAATTTTATTTTTAAAATTCCTAATTAGGCTAAATCAAACAAATAACTACCTAATGCGCAAAATTAATCAAAAATGCAAAAATTAAAAATTAAAAATTAAAAATGCTAAACAATAAAATGCCAAAATAACTACTTCATTTTTGTGATTTTATATTTTGCAAAATAAACCTTAATTACCAATTAATTTAACAAATATATGTGAAATTAAATCTTAAATGCTTATGCAATTTTTGTATTTTTTACGACTTGTCATGCATGCATCAATGAAAACACACACTGATATGAGCAATTAAATCCTAACAAAATAAATAATAAAAAGAAAAAACCCTAAGTTTGAGCATTCTGTTGGAGTAATTTCAACGAGGCAAAAATCACATGCTCACAGGTACCCCTCTTTGCTCGGAAATACGAAGAGTTCTCGTGCAAAGATCATTGAGAAAACACGAGCGATTTTCGTCCGAATGAATACTACATGTGAAGAACTTTAAAAAATTTCTGACCAAACCTCGCTTCAATGGCTGCCTCCATATCCTCGGCGATAAAGGAATCAGGTCAGCGTAGTTCTGGAAGTTTTGGTAGCTGAGACTACCGTGGGCCGTAATATCACTGTTGTTGTTGCTGCTTCTGCTTACTGACTCTTATTACACAAAAGAAAATTAACAGCTATGCTGGCTAGGCCTATCAAACTACGAGTTACAAAATTCCTTTCCATGAATCTCTAGAAAATTGATCTTGAATCTTTGCTAGCTCTTGTAGCAGACTTCGATCCGAATCTTGATGCTCGTTAGCTACAGCTGCTAGTTTATTCTTCAATTTTGAAACAAAGCAGGACTGGTAGGTATCATTATTTTTGTTCTTTTCTTCTTTTCATTATTTTAGATTAAGACTCTCTCTTGCGGTCATCTTGAATTCTGTGCCTTGGAGTGCAACTTGTTCGGACACCAAAACAAACAAACGAAAGAAATTTTCTGCCCCAGTTTCCACCGGGAAAATTTTGTGCGTTATCTGCAACACAAATCGAAGCTATTTTTACTGAAAACAATGAAAGTTAGGATTGCTTATTCCTTTAAAATGATTTCCAGGTTCTGCTGGGAAGAAAAAAGGGTCCCTGTGAGGGATAGGAGGAGGATCCATGAGTTATGTCGGCATAGGAATGAAAAGTCCCTGCTGGGGGTAAGAAAAAAATCCACGGGTTATGCCGAGATAGGAATGAAAAGTTCCTGCTGGGGATCAAAGGAAAGACATGGGTTATCCATGGATGAATGAAGAAATTCCTGGGTTATGCCAGGGGAATCCGCGGGTTATGCCAGAGATTGAATGAAAAATGCTTGGGTTATGCCAGGAGCATCCGTGGGTTATGCCGAGATTGAAAGGAAAATTCCTGGGTTATGACATGATTTGAAAGAAAAGCTCCTAGGTTATGCTAGGGAGATCCACGGGTTATGCCGGGATGAATGGAAGAATTCCTGGGTTATGCCAGAGAATCCGCGGGTTATGCTGGGATTTGAAAGAAAAGCTCCTAGGCTATGCTAGGGAGATCCACAGGTTATGCCGGGATAAATGGAAGAATTCCTGGTTTATGCCAAGGGAATACGCGGGTTATGCCGGGATTTGAAAGAAAATCTCCTAGGTTATGCTAGGGAGATCCACGGGTAACGCCGGGATGAATGAAAGAATTCCTGGGTTATGCCAGTGGAATCCGCAGGTTATGCTGGGATTTGAAAGAAAATCTCCTAGGTTATTCTAGGGAGATCCACGGGTTATGCCGGGATGAATGGAAGAATTCCTGGGTTATGCTAGGGGAATCCGTAGGTTATGCCGGGAGTTGAAAGAAAAGCTCCTAGGTTATGCTAGTTAAATCCACAGGTTATGCGGGGATGAATGGGGAATTCCTGGGTTATGCCAGGGAACATGCGGGTTATGCCGGATTTAAATGAAAAGCTTCTAGGTTATGCTAGGGAATTTCAAGGCAGTGGAGGGTCACAGAGATCCTTTTAACTAGGCTGTGGATAGAGAAGGGAAGGAAAAACCTTTAGGTTATGTTAAGGACAGATGAGCTTTGACTCTCAGAATATGCTGGGGAATGGAGGTGGAAAAAGGGGGTCTTCAGGTTATGTTGGGGATATAAAGAGAAACCTCTCGGGTTATGCCTTGAAGCGAAAGAAAGAAATTTCTCGATCTGTACTAGAGAGAGCGGAGTGCAACCCTTGGGGTATGCCAAGGAAGTCCACAAGTTGCACAGGGGGAGGCTAGGGATATGGCCCTAAGTTTGGGGAGGGAGTCAGGGATCGGAGTCATATGCTATCATGTTTATTTATGAAATTTACAGGAAAATATTGTAAAGAAAACTTCCCTTTTCGTTATTGATGCAACACCATTCTTGGTCCTTGCGCATTCCTTTTCTTGTGATTACCCCTTGTTCCAATTGCTTTTTAGATTACCCCTGTATCAACATTTAAATCAAAACACAAAAAAACTTGTTAGTTTGAACAGTGATTGGTTTGCGGCCTTCTTTTGCTTGATTTCAGCTTCATTTCTGTTGGAGGAAAACCCTTGACTTCCGATCTTTGCCTCGTAGGTTTGTCGGGGGGTCCTCACCTTTCAGATTGGTTTTTGTTTTACATGCCCTGGGTTGTGGTTTTTTGTCTCGATTTCCACATCGGGGCTTGCCTTTTGGGAACTTTGTAGGAACCATTAACCTGCTTTGGCTTAACCTTTACGATCCTTATTCGCCTTCGTGGACTCTTAAATTTGAATTTTTTTCTTTCTATTTTCCTGTTTTTGAAGCATTAGCCTTCACAATCAACTTGGATTGGCTAAATGCACTTGTCGAACCAGATATTCCTTTTAGTTATTGCCAGGAGAAAATCCGTGAGACCAGTCCTGCTACCTTTTCTTTCGGAATGGTCAGGACATCAAAGTTAAGCGAAAAAATGAATGGAAAATGACAAAAATTGGATTTAGAGAGATATGTATCTTTTGAAGAAAAGGGGAAAGACTTATCTGGAAGTGTGTGCCGACTTTAAATGGAAACGACATGCTTCTTGGACTATGTGCCTAGCCTAGATCCATTTCTGATTTTGATTTCATTCTTTCAAAAACCAAGGAAACTTGCTTAGGCTTGAGTGGCAATATTTTCTCTTTTCGGCCGACCACGCCCTTTTTGCGGGTTTTCGCTAATCGGCCTCTCTCATTGAAAAACGTTGGGCAGAATTATTTAAATAAGGGGTTGAGTCCATTTCACTCTTTTTCTTCACTTCTTTGACGATTTTTGGAGAGCTTCAAGGAGGCATTTCATCATCAATGTTAAGGTAATCTACTCCTACCTATTCCCAAGTTAAACGTTAGACTATGCCATAGATTTTAGTATGATAATGGGTAGAAAAATTGGGGTTTTTGATAGTAACCCTAGAACTATTCTTGGAATTTAACCACAAATTTGAGCATGGAACTAGGAAATAAATTATATATTTTAGTTCCTAAGGTCATGGGTAACTTTTGTATTCAAGAATTTCGGATTCCAGGCACGTGGGCCCGAGGGCATTTTGGTAATTTTACAAACAGAGTTGAGAAATTGTGTAATTTGAATTGTTAGCAAGTATTTTAGTATATTCTAATTAGTTAGTTGTTGTCGCTCTTTGCGAGTTTTCAGTAAACGGGACTCTCGCATTTTGTTTTTCTATGCTCAACGTCGCCTTGTGGTGCCTGAAGGTTTTCACCGATAAGACTCTCTCATTTTATTTCTCTCAAAATTGAGTTGTGCTTAATCCCAACAACGGTGTGTTTTTACGTCCTTATTTTGGCCAATTGATTGAAAGGACTTGGAGCAGGTTTTTGATGGAAATTTACATCTTTGGAACTGTTCTGGCAAATTTGTGACCGAAACAATATATTTCTGCCCCTGTTTTATTTTCTTGGAGAAGTTGGGTTTTATTTTGATATGACTGAACCTCAGGGAGTGCCTGCCTACGTATCCTTTCAGAATCAAGTCAGACGTAGTTCATGAGTGTTTCCTAAACTAATTTGTTTTCTTTTTCTCTCTTTTTTTTTCTCTTTTTTTGAGTTTTTTGCTTCATTTTTCTTATCTTTTCTTCTTTCTATCTTTTTTTTTTCATTCATTTTTTTGTTTTTCTTTTCAATAGCACTTCCGGGTTCCAAAAAGGGTGATCAAAGAAACGTAACCATCTCAAAGGGTTTGCGAAGGATTGACAGTGTTTATGGTAGCGGGAAAGAAAAGCCTTCATCATTTCAATCAATCAGTTCCATTGATGCAGGGAGTTCAAACGTAATACCTTTTTAATGCATCTGCATTTAGTGCTGCCACGAGCTCGTCTCCTTCAACGTCACCTAGGTACATTGCTCATTTGGGTTATATCTTTCGATAATGTACGGACATTTCCAGTTTGGAACGAACTATCCTTTAGCTTCCTGATGGTAAGGAAGAATACGCCTCAATAGTAGCTGTCCGATTTCGAAATTCTTGGGGTGCACTTTCTTGTTGTATGCGAGGGCCACTCTTTGTTGGTACAACTGCCCGTGACAAACCGCAGTCATTCGTTTTTCATCAATTAACGACAACTGCTCCAAACAAGTTTTAACCCATTCACTATCCTCAATTTCTGCTTCGACAATTACTCATAGTGAAGGGATTTCTACCTCTGCGGGTACGACGGCTTTACTCCCATAGACCAGTAAATATGGAGTAGCTCCTACCGATGTGCGCACAATAGTGCGATATAACAGCAATGCAAAAGGCAACTTTTCATGCCATTGCCTTGAGCTTTGAATCATTTTTCTCAAGATCTTCTTGATATTCTTGTTAGCTGCTTCGACGACACCATTAGCTTTGGGCCAGTAAGGGGTGGAGTTTCTATTTGTTATCTTGAATTGTTCACATATTTCTCCCATCAGACGGCTGTTCAAATTAGCTGTGTTGTCTGTAATAATGGTTGCGGGAATCCAAAAACTACAAATGATGTTGGAATGCAAAAAATCTACCACAACTTTCTTGGCAACGGACTTAAGAGTGATGGCTTCAACCCATTTTGTGAAGTAATCAATACCAACCAATATGAATCTATGTCATTTTAGGCTTTTGGCTCAATCGGCCCAATGACATCCATGCCCCAGGCAGCGAATGGCCAGGGTGCATACATAGGATGCAGTTCGGTTGGAGGTGCATGAATTAAATCACCGTGCACCTGACATTGATGACATTTCCGAACGAAGCTGAAGCAATCTTTCTCCATGGTCGACCAGTGATACCTTGCTCAAAGTATTTTGTTTGCCAGTACATATCCTTTCATATGAGGCCCACACACTCCCGCGTGTACTTCATGCATATTCTCCCAGCTTCCTCGATGTCAACACATCTCAGCAAATTAAGATCTGGAGTCTAATTGTACAAGGTATCACTATTCAAGAAGAAGTTGCTTGCGTGCCGTCGGATAGTTTTCTTTTGCACCGCGATGGTTTGCTCGGGATACTCCCGTGTTTTCAGGAATCTCTTGATGTCATAATACCAGAGCTGTCTCCTAGATTCTGCTTCGATCACATTACAATACCATGCCTTTCATTGATTTGGATTTCAAAAGATCGACGTAGGCGTTTTCCGAGTAAGGCAACATGGAAACTAATGTTGCGAGTGCGTCTCCTAGCTCATTGTGACAGCGATGAATGTACCTGAATTGTACCGATTTGAACCATTTGCTAAGGTCCTTCACATGCTGTCTATAAGGTATGAGTTTAACGTCTCTTGTTTCCCACTCTCATTGAGCCCGTCTGATGATCAAATCTGAATCCCCCGTGATTAACGATTCCTCAACATCTTGGTCAATGGCCATGTTCATGCCCGTGATGCAAGCCTCGTACTCAGTTGTATTATTGGTGCAAAAAAATCAGAGCCTAGTTGTAGCCGGATAATGCTGACCTATCTGTGAGATTAAAGTTGCCGCAATCCCTATGCCTTCGCGTTTACTGCTCCGTCGAAGAACATTTTCCAAACGGGGGTGTCTTCAAATGTTACCTCCACCAAATTCACTTCTTTATTAGGGAAATAGGTATCCAAAGGTTGATATTCATCATCAAATTAATTTTTGGCGAAATAATCTGCCAATGCTTGAGCCTTCATTGCGTTACGGGGGACATAAACTATGTCGAGCTCGGTGAGCAAGATTTGTCATTTTGCCAATCGCCGTGTGGGCATCGGTTTTTGGAATATATACCTCATTGGATCCAGCCTGCTTATGAGGTAGGATCTATGAGATTGCAGGTAATGTCTAAACTTCTTAACCACCGATGTCAAGGAACAACAGGTCCTTTCTAGCAACGTGTACTTGGCCTCGTAACTGGTAAACTTATTGCTCAAATAATAATATGGCTTGCTCTTTATTTCCCGTGGCATCATGCTTCCTAAGAATACAACCAAAAGAGCTTTCCAGGTCTGTTAGATAGAGAATAGTGGCCTTCCCGGTTCCAGCGGGCCCAAAACTGGTGGGTTGGACAAGTAGTGTTTGATTCTGTCAAAGGCCTCTTGACACGAAGCAGTCCATTTAACTGTCGCATCCTTTTTCAATAGCTTGAATATGGGCTCATATGTGGAAGTTAACAGGGCGATGAATCGGCTGATGTAGTTCAGTCTTCCCAGCATGCTCATTACATCATTCTTGGTCATTGGAGGAGGTAACTCTCGAATAGACTTTATCTTGGTCGGATCCAACATGATACCTCTTCGGCTAACAATGAATCCCATAAGTTTGCCTGACGGGACCCCGAGTGCACACTTGGCTGGATTCAATTTCAAAGCATACTTGCGAAGCCTTTCAAAGAAGTTCCTTAAGTCCCTTACATGATCACCTTGAGTTTTGGACTTGATAATCACATCGTCCGCATATACTTCTATTTCTTGATGCATCATGTCATGGAAAATAGTGATCATGGCCCTCATGTACATTGCCCCAATGTTCTTTAGACTAAAAGGCATAACCTTGCAACAGCAAGTTCCCCAAGGTGTGGTGAAGGTAGTTTTCTAAGCATATTCCTCATCCATCAACACTTGGTGGTATCCTACGTAGCAATCTACAAAGGACTGAATTTCGTGTTTTGCACAGTTGTCAACAAGAATGTGGATGTTAGATAGAGGGAAGTTGTCTTTGGGACTCGCCTTGTTTAAATCTCTGTAACCTAAACACATTCGAGTTTTTCCATCTTTCTTCGGTACTGGGACCACATTGGCCGGCCATGTGGTGTATCGAACCACTCGGATTACCCCCGCCTCTAACTATTTGTGATCTCTTCTTTGATCTTATCGTCGACATCGGGTTTGAACTTTCGTTGCTTTTGTTGGATTGGAGGGCATTCGGGGTATGTGGGCAACTTATGAACCACCAGATCAACACTTAGCCCAGGCATATCATTTTAGACCAAGAAAATACATCTTTGAATTCCCACAGAAGTTGAACTAATGAATCACGGATTTCTTTATTCACATGGATGCTTATTTTAGTTTCCTTGATTTTGCCGGAATCACCCAAGTTAACCGGTTCGGTATCGTTAAGTTCGGCTAAGGTTTATTTTCAAAGTGTTCCAACTCTCGGTTGATTACCTTAAAATCCTCTTCTTCATCATATTCTGGTTCTTTGTTTATATCACAAATAGGGGGCATGTTTCCATCGGGGTATGAATTCCGCGAGCATGTCAATTTATTTAAATCCGCATTGTTGGGACTGAAAGAAAAAATTAAATAAAAGAAAACAAATTTAGAAAGAATGGAGAAGTGCAAATGATGAAATATTGATTTCATTTCTTTGAAATTGTAAGATAACAGGGTTTACATTTGGAATTTAAAGGACAAAATGCTAAAGGAAAACACCCGAGTAACACCCTTAAATAACTCGTGATGCAAGAAAAGGTAGCAAGGCAGGACTACCAAGCCTCCCGCTTGATTGGAAAAGGTGTGGCCTTCCAGTTTGCAACTTGGCATCCGGTCCCATATAGAGCACTTCAGCAGTGCTTGAGCCTTCTCCCAGCTGGACCATGTTGGCTTCATATAATATTTTCCTCATGGCTCCACATATATCCTCAATTTCCTCCGATGTGAAGGCCTCATCTTCTTCTTCCTCACTGTACTTTGGTTCTACAAATGTTTTGTACAAGTGGGGTAGGGGTTGTGGCAAAGCCCATTTACGATATTTCCTACAGTTTGCCTAGGTGATATCCTCTGACGTTTGATGGAAACGTAGTTAAAAAAACTTCTCTGGAGTAGGAAAAGCGACCGACTGAGTTATTCCTTGTAGAGAACTTCTGAGACCCTTGCCTGACTTAAGCCCTTGGTGTGTCATCTCTCTTGCCACCAAGATCTAGGTATTAGAGAGGAATGACCGGGGGAATGGTTCACCTTCTTTGTATTGATAGGCTACTACAATTCAATAGCTTGGTAAACTATATGCTCACTTCCCTCTTTGGCTTCGAGGCAGGGGTCAAAGGGATCCCGGTAAATTAACTGTTCATGTTTTTCGTGGACCACAATCTCCTTATTTTCATGTTCGAACTTCACCATTTGGTGCAGAGTAGAAGGCACCGCTTCTACCGCGTGAATTCAAGGTCTTCCTAGTCGATAGTTATATGATGTGTCCATGTCCAATACTTGAAATGTCACTTCAAAATTGACCAGACCAATGGTTAGTACTAAGTCAATTTCTCCTATGGTGTCTCTCTTGATTCCATCAAAAGCTCGGAGATACACATTGTTGGGACGGATCCTCTCTGTTCCGGTCTCCATTCATTGCAATGTTGATAGTGGGCATATATCTACCCCAGAACCTCCATCTATCATTACTTTTTTAACATAATAGCCTTCACATTTGACAGTGAGTTGCAAGGCTTTGTTATGGGCAGCTCCTTTTGGAGGTAAATCATTCTTGCTGAATGTAACCTGATTAATAGCAAAGAATCATTCTGCCATTTTCTCTAGTTGTTCCACGGATGTTTCAACCGGCAGGTAAGCTTCATTCAAGGTTTTGGCCAACACTTTCTGGTTCTCTGGAGATTTATCAGTAATGACAATAAAGAGACCTGCTCGGGAGACTTTCGGAGCTAGTTCACCACCTCATATTTTGGCATTTTCATTTTTTGAAATAAGGCTTCTACTTCTTCAGCATTTACGGGATTTTTGGGTGGAAATCGCCGTTTGGTGGAAGAGTTCACTACTTCCATATCCGAATATTTATTTGCGGGATGGCTCTTTTGAGTTTCCCTAATGATCTCTTTGCCTTTGTGTGTTACTATGGTTTCTTGGTAATTCCAGGGTCTGTAGAAGGGTTTTTCATTGGCTTCTGAGGCGCGTGACCGATTACCACTGACTCATTCAACCTTAGTGGTTTAATCGGTCCCCATACCACCTAAGCTCCTTTGGGTACATACATCATTTTGTTCAATTCAAACCTTCTTGGGGGACTTAAAGTAGGCTGTTTTTCTTGATGCCCCCGTGGGATGTAAAGTATGGTTTCCTTGGCGGGTGTCGTCTTAGTTTTAATTTCAGACTTCTTCTCCGCTTCTAGATACTTGTCTTTACTCATTTCCTTTTCTTCGACATTCTTGGGGTAACCTTCGTCTTTCGGTCTGCATCCTATTATGGCTTTTAGGGCAGTGGGTTATTGGCTACCTTCAGGACCTCTTTATCTCTCAGCACTCTTTTATTTTGTTCTATTAAATCCTCCACCGCTCGTTTCAAAGAATAGCAGTTTCCGGTGTCATGTCCTTTGGCCCCGGATTGATAAGCACATCGTACACCCATTTGAAAGGAAGGTGACTAGGGGTTTTGCCTGTTCGGGGGCACGAGCTGCAGGATACCCATCTGGACCGGTTTTGGGAATAAGCTGGCATAAGATTATCCTATTGGAGTAAAGTTTTGTCTCCTGGGTGGTTCCTTGGGACGGTAATTATTTTGTGGAGGGCCCGGGTTATAGTGATTTTGGGGAGGCTGATTTCTCGGGGCCTGGTTTCTGTTGCCTTGTTGTTGTGGTCGAGCAAACGGCGGGGCATTCATGACTCCATAAGGATGAGGAACATAATGTATGTCTTGATGGGGATAGTAATGCTGAGAGGCCCTTTTTGAAAATATAGGTCTGTGAGCATGATGTCTTCTCATTCCAGAGGCTACCATTGACACTTCTTCTTTCTTTTTGTTTCTTGCGACCCTTCCTGCCCCGCCTTGGATGGCCTGGGAGGTTGCCCTTATGGCGGAGTGGCTCATAATTCTTCTAGTTTTTAGGCCATTTTCTATCATCTCGCCGATCTTAATTGCCTCCGCTAAAGGTTTGCCAATTGCTGACATCATATTTTGAAAATAATCATCCTCTTGCGCTTGTAAGAAAACACTGACCTTTCTGTCTCGTCCATGGGTGGTTTTACTCTTGACGCTTGTTCGCGCCACTTGACTGCGTATTCTTTGATGCTTTCTAACGATTTCTTTTTCAATTTGGCAAAGAATTCCTATCCGGGGCAATGTCAATGTTATATTGGAACTGCCTTACGAAATCCCGGGCGAGGTCATTCCAAATATGCCATTGGGTGATATCCTGGTCCATATACCATTCAGAAGCGATGTCCACTAAACTCTCCCCGAAATATGCCATCAGTAGTTCTTCTTTTCCACCTGCCCCACGCAGCTGGTTGTAGTTATTTCTCAAATAAGCGATAGGGTCTTCGTGGCCATCGCACTCTTCAAACATCGGCGATTTGAGCCCCAGGGGAAGATGTACGTGTGGAAACATGCACAAATCCGAGTAGGACACACTCTTCTGCCCACTCAATCCTTGCATGTGTTTTCGAACTCTGTTCAATGCTTTTCATCCTTCTCGTTATTTCATCTTGATCAGGTGTCTTAGGGGTTTTGTCCTGCACCGGTGTGAGTTCGTATGCTGGTTGAGGATAATTGTATGTGGGGTATGAGGGAGGCTCGGTTTTGTAGTTGGGAGTTTTAAATGTTAAAGCTGTAGGATCAAGCATGGGCTTCGGCTCCGCATGCTATGTGGTGGTTTCGCACGGAGGGGCCATAAAAATATTAGGCACTGGGCCAGATGTAAACATCGGAGGGCGGGCTTCAGAAGGCGCTCCGACAAAGTTGGCTAATATGGTAGGCTGCCCCAAGAGGACATAGGGGTGGCTGATGGGGATGGTGGAAGTACCCCCCCCCCCCCCCCGACCTTGGGAAAAGCTCAGGAAATCTGTGGATAGCACTTGGAGGTTCTCTTTCATTTGTCCAAGCGTCCCACATCTTCATATCTCGGAATCGAAGGATCCTAATCTGTTCAGCTGCCACAGATTCTAATGCTGGGATCCCCGCAATTGGGTTGTCCTATGGGATGGGAACTACCGGTAGAGTCATATTTGGATGACATCTCTGCACTTCCATTTGATCTAGTGAAGTATCTATGCGATGCGAGCGTACCGCAAACCAATAACTGTTCTCTTAAAACCTAGACTGGGAACTGGAACAACATCAGTTAGGTTGGATAGATAACAAACAGGAAATCGCATGTTGGGTATGATGCACCTACGCAGTTAACGGGTTTCTATATGTTTGCAATGGATGCATGCATTATCTCGGCATTTATTCCAAACTTCCTTTTGTTTTCTACTTTCTTATTTCCTATTAGCTTTTCCTCTTTTTTATAGAATACGGTCGAGTTTTATGAAGATTGCCTACGTATCATGATACCGCATGAATCAAACTGAGCGTAGTTAATGGTAAAATGTGATGGAAATAACAAGATATTTTGGGATTTTCAATTTTATGAAGACAAAAAACTTTGATTACAAAATATAATAACATGAAAGGCTACTATAAAACTGGGACACAATAAATTTACAGACTCGAAAGGTGCATAACAGAACATACAGACATACTCTTTTAAGAGAATACAAATCTATGAGTACATTAAGACTTCAACTATTTTTGGAGCTTGCGGGGCATCGTCCGGCCTTGCCGTAGGCTTGCGTGCTAAACTTCCTTGGAGGTAGTGGAGATCTTTCATCACTTGGTGAACAAATTTAATGGTGGTAGCAAAGAACATAGATTTTGTCATGTCCTCACAATGGTTGCACTTTGTGGTATTATATTCTGCGATTGCCCGTACCCTCTCTCTAATAACAACTTTTTTATGTAATAGACGCCTAATTTGCTCGACCCTTGCTTCTAGAGTTCATTCTGCTACATGATTCAGCTTTTGGAATTGCCGTAAATCCATTTGTAATCCTGTTGTTACTGCATAGCAATGTTCTATTTCAGCTTTGAAGTCCCTGGCTTGTTGGCCATTTTGTTTTCAGTCATGATGACCCTCCGCTTTAAACCAACAATATCATGGCTATTCCCTTCTTTTAATTGCTCAAGGATGCGGGCTCATTCCTCTGCACTTTTAGTCAATTGCTTCAGAACCTTAGATAGCTCACCCTCCGCCTTATTCAGGTCGAACCCATACTCGGTTACTTTTCACCGTATATTTTCTGTAAGTTTTTCATCTTTTGTACTTCTAGGAAGATTTTCTGCAGCTGCCTTTATTTTCTGGATTTGAGCTCGTAGGGCTTGGTTTTCTTTGGTCAATATCTTCTTTTACCCCTCACTGGCTAAAGCTTGCAAACTTTATTCAAATCTCAATTCTTGGATTTGCTTTTCCAACCTTCCTATAGTAGCCCTATATTCATTTTCCTTGGCTATCCAATCCCACTGCTCTTGCGATGTCTAAGAAAATTCCTTGAGATGTGGTCTCTTAGCCGGCCTTCCAGACTCTATTTATCTTCTATACCAAGCAACATATACCGGTGCAACCTCACCTTTAGATATGTCGTGTACTTTAGTATCGGCTGTCAAGTATTGACATTCACTCCAGATTTGGCGTACAACGGCTTCAGGGAATTGACTATTTGGGCTTATCTAAACTGCATGACGACTAATATCCTCGTCCTTGGGAATCATTTGGCATCTACCCAATTGTCTTAGTACTCTATATGGCGCATAGGGTTGGATACTTCGGAGACACATTAGAAGGAAATGAGGTCCGGCGGCTGGCATGTACACAACTTCATCCACAGGGAGCCAACCGAATTTCCACTCTATCTGATTTGCAGTGATGACCCGAAGATATGACACCCATTCTATGACACCCATAGGTACTCTAAAACGATCAACCCTATTACAGAATTCTTCGATGAAACTCTTTGTTGGTGACCCATAATTCATGAATCGAGGCCAGTGACATATGTGCTCGATCATCCATATTTGAAAGTTACATCCCTCGAAGAAGTCTCCTCCTGCTTTACAGACGGTGAGAGCACGGAAGATTTCTAATAAGATCATTGGAGCGAGGGTACTTTTAACCTGGGTCATTATGGTTCTATCGACCCCTATTATCCGTGTGTCAATATTCCCATCCTTTCGCGGGAACACTAGAAGACCCAAGAAAAATACCATGAATGCAAAACATCGATGCTCCTCCCATTTGAGTTGATTTTCTTTGCTGCAAATAAGATTTTCGGGGTTATTGAATTCCCCGATGTGGCCATACCTCTGATATATAAATTGTGAGGTGCAAAAGATAGCTGATAAGTCGGTTTGTCAACTTTTCTACTTATTTTAAAGGAGTCGAGGAATTTGTTCATAGCAAGGGCTCTTGGTGCAATCAGATATTGGTGTGTCAAAGGGATTGTAGGGGTTCTGATATATCCGATCATTTCCTCTAATATCGGGGTGAGTTCAAAGTTTGAGAAGTGGAAGACATTGTGGGTCGGGTCCCAGAATGTGATTAATGCCTTTATGATGTCTCCCGTTGGGCTAATTTTCAACAAACCAGTGAAGCCTCCCAGATATGTATTGACCATTTTACGTCCTGCTTCCCCCAATTCATTCCACCATAATCGTAACTCCAAGGGAATTTTGTTCATGAACATTATCATGCTCATTCTGCACATTTATTAAGGTGAATTAGTATTCTCAAAATATCAAAACCAACACTTTATGAAATTCATTTCTTAATATCAAGGACCGGCTTTGCGAATACGGCCTTGCAACACTTCAGAGAGAAGGTTTTTCAGGCCGTGCTTTCTCGCTGGTAAAAATAAGACTCAGAGGCGACCATTTGTGCAAGATCAGCCTTCCGGCGTCCCTTTCAATAACATCCGGCTATTTCCGGTACTAATGGCATCATCCGATTTATTTTTAAACAAGTGGATAAAAGGTTTGTTTCTTTTTTTGTTTTGGAATTTTTGCAAAAGAGAGGTTGGACCCGGCAAAAAAAACCCAAGATATTATTGAAAAATTTTCCCAATTTCTTTTCCTTTTGCTTTGTATTTCTGTTTTGAAACATCCCGCAGCATTTCGGCTATTTTGAGCATTTGTGTTTGCACATGAATGATCTTAGTAGCCCTCAGATTTTCTTTTATTCGCAAGCCGGTCAACATGCGAATCAAAAGAAAATAAATGCACAAGGATCACGTAATATACATCAGGATGGTCTTTTCATTTCGGGTCACTTGTCATAGGCGGATCCAACCCCTTTGTTGAGCCCCCTAAGGCAAATGCATGATGCAAATAAGCGTTCCTACTAGGGATCCGGCATGATTTCAAGTTATTCTAAGTTGAAAACCTTGGTTCAGAGTCTATACTGTGCACCCGAGCGGACAACTCGAGTCGAGGAGGGGGCAACGTATTGGGAACCAAAAGGCCATCCGGCTTAGTAACTTGTCCGGCCACTTTCTTATTTCAAGGTATGACACTAACAAAATAGGGAGTCTAATGCAGTAAGCACATCCCCAGAGGTGAGAAGTGAAGGGTTTCGTAGCAATTTATATGTACAGTTCAGATAGCAGCAAATCGGTAAAGCATTTAGCACTTAGCACAGAACATGTAATGAAATCAGATAAAGTCAAATATAACGGTTATACTAAGATCGAATTATTGAACCCTGAACTAGAAATTCTGGGTTCGCTCCCAAGCAAAATCGCCAGAGCTCTCACACCTCCTTTTTTACACGGTTACCCCGAAGAATAAAACGCATAAAGGAGTTTTTCCGATTAAAGTGACATTATTCGAAATGGATTATTTATTCAACTTTATTTAGAGTCGCCACTTGGAATAATTTATTTGGTGTCCCAAGTCACAGTTTATTATAAATTCCAAATCGAGGAAAAGAATGAATCTGTTTAACAGCCCGCGAACAAGAAATCTGAGTAAGGAATTTTGTTAACCCGAGACAAGGTGTCAGGAAATCCTGAGTTCCGTGGTTCTAGCACGGTCGCTCAACTGTTATGTTCAGCCTAATTATCTGATTTTTGTACATGTTTATGCTATGAGCTATTTTCAATTATTAACCGCTTTATTCATTATTAGAAATATTTGCAACCTTATTAAAATACGTCTCGAACCACGTCACATAAATGCACCCGGGTTCTCTACACATTTTATCATTGTTGAGACTTGGATTTGGGTCTTATAAATGTGAACCCAAATTTAGGAAGATATCTTATTAAAATATCACGCACATAGCAACTACACATTTGAAAATTCGTGGAAGGCCGTGAAATTCGCTAAACATCACCTCCAAATTTCTATGCATTTTTATTAGAGTTAAGGAGCCTACATGGTGCATCATTTTGGTAGGCGGCACATTTAATTTTATAAAGGCAGCCTAAAGAGACTATAGTTTTCTATTATACGCGTCTCTAGAAATATGTCCTAGTTATTTCATATGTGAGTGGTATATTCAAAAGGAGATTTAGCACTTATATTCTCAACCTCATTCATGGCTGGTTTTGCAATTTGGGCTTCATTTAATTTCGAGCCTAAGGAATGCATTTCTTTATGTTTCATAGCTAACAACTGTTTAGGCCTTCAACTTAAGCCCCAAAAACATTGGACTACAAGTCCATCATAGAGAATGATAACAATCTTTCTATTTTCAATACTAAAGTTGTTAACATTGTGGAATTAATCATTTTTATGACACATTGAAGATATTTTAACAAAGAGAAATCTGATAATGATTTTATATCAACAAATTAATAAGTTATGACTCAGATTTCGACTCTGGCGTCTAAGGAAAGAGATTGAAGTACTCATCGTTCATATATATATATATATATATATATATATATATATATATATATATATACAACTATCTAATCTCTACTACAACATATATCAGGAACACTAAGTAAATTATGGACTAAACTATTTTAATCCTACTGAAATCTAATCACATTAAAGTTGTAGTCCAAATATATTCCAGCATTATTACAAGTTCATACACACTACAATACCAAAAATTGTACTGAAACTAACAACATTAATAATATGACATTGACATAAAATAAGATCATCTTCTTTATCAATTGTGGTCTCAAACATGTACAGCTATGCTTTCCTTGAATTTGAGTGAGAATGGTACCCAGAATTACAGCAGAAGAAGTCCTATGAGTAAAGCAAACGTAACGTAAACAAGCAACAACGCAAAATAACCAGTAAACCCAGGAACTTAGGATGTTCTGAGAGGGAAATGATAATAACAGGTCTTCCTAGCAACTCGAAATGCACATGCAATCAATCCATCTTCGACTTAGAATGAGAAGCACCTAGATTATTAGAGAAGACTTAGCCAGAAGAACCAACTTGAAATGGATTTCAGCTGAATATTATATAAAAGTGTATCGCAATGTGTACCACTTTCTATATTTGAAAAAATTGTCCTCTAGCTCTAGCAACAAAATCTTTTTGTTTTCCTTTTTAATCCTTTATCCATTTTTCAGATTTGCCTAAATGATCCTTGATTTTCTAACTTGTGTCTCAAGTTTTGAGGAAGAATTAACGGAGATTATACTTCGAACCTTTACTAGAATGTTCCAGGAGTTTGTTACAAGATTCCCTATGTTCAAATTCCCTTAATACCACTGTTCTCTTTTCTTAATTATTGACCTAAGTGTTTTAAACCCTCGTACTTATCTATTTGGTCAGAATCTGACCCTACTTAAATACTTCAGGTCATAAACCAACGTTATTATTAGCATCTAGGATCAAATTCTGAAAAAGCTATTCATGGCCAACTATTTAGTTGCAGATTTATATTATATTATGCAAATACAAGCGACCAAGGGTCATGATTTAATCAATGCAACACCCATATATTCAGGAAAATATCACACTATGAAACTAAATTTCTCAGAAACATATACAAAGCTAAACAACACAAATTTCATAAATACAGGACATTAATTGAATTTAAACCTAATATGACCAATTCTGAGCTCAACATGATAATTCAAACAGTCAACAACAACAGTCTGTCACTTCAAATTTCAAGTAGACCATTCAGAAACAGGTTATCTAGACTTAAACAAAAACAAGCAAGGAAGCAAGTACTTAGGGTATTACAGAGATGAGCAGATAAAAACTTAATGTATTTAATCAAATGAAAGTAAAGAAGATCAAAAGTAATTAGAAAAGAGAACCAGGACAAGTATATGACTCTAGATGGAAAAACTTACTCAGGATTTTTCAAAGATGAACAGATATAAAAAATAATGTACTTAAACAGATGAAAGTAAAGAAGATCAAAAAGCAAAAGAAAACAAAGATGAGCATCTGACTCTAGATGGAAGCACCTACTCAGAATATCTCGAAGATGAACAAAAAATTAAAAACTTAATGTACTCAAACACATTAAAACAAAGAAGATAAAAGCAATTAGAACAGAAAACACACAAAATCATAGCATTAGACGCAATTAAAACAAAGGGAACTTAGCTTTTCTTCTCTTGTAGCCCTAGAATTAGACTCTTCAAATCTCACGGTTCTTTGACCTCTTCTGAGAGGGTCCTTTGGCCTTCTTAGGCCTTTTCCTTACTATTGGAGAGGGGGAAAGGATTCCAGGCGAGGGTCGATTGGTTTTGAGAGAGGGTCTGGGCTTCAAATCTGATTTTGGTCATGTGTAGTTGTATCTGAGGGTCGTTGGTCATGGGGTTGTGGATGGGGAAGGTGAGATGGTCACCAAGGACCAGTTTCGGGGGATTCCGGTGAGTTTAGGGATTGGTTCAAATTTCAATTTGATATTCGAAGAGGCTTGTAAAGATTCGAGGGACGGGACTTAGATGGTTGGGAAGAGGTGAAAGAGGCCGTTCAGCGGCGTTAGTTTAGGCCAGTTTGGAGTTGGTGTCACTGGAGACGGCGGAGCCGGTGACTATTCTGTCGAATATTTGATGAGCTGGGGAGTTATTTGAGGGAAGCTAATGGTGGGAGAGGAAAGGGGAGGTTGAGAAGATTCAGTGGTGTAAATTTGGGGCCATTTGTTGGTTGGCCGCCGCCGTGAGGCGATTTCCGACGGTGGCATTAGGGCGGTGGACGGCAGTGTTATGGAGGTGGAGGGGTGGTGTTACACCGGTGTAGTTAAGTACGAGGATGGTCAGTTTTGTCTCTTAATAGACACATGTGTTTGAACATATATATGGGAGTTGGGGAAGGGGTTTCACAGCCGTTGGATTGATGTAGATGAACAACTGAGATTGACTGCCCCAAAGCGGCATCGTTTTGGGGCATCTCTTACATGGACTGGATCAGAGACGGGTTATTGGGCTTGGTTTTGGGCATTATACCAGGTTCAGGGGTTTGGGCCACCCAGGTTTGGCCCAATTGTGGCCATCCTCGGTTAAACAATTAAATCCCATTTTTTGTTTGTTTTTCCTAATTAGGCTAAATCAAACTAATAACTACCTAACGGCCAAAATTAATCAAAAATGCAAAAATTAAAAATTAAAAATGCTAAACAATAAAATGCCAAAATAACTACTTGATTTTTGTGATTTTATATTTAAAAAAATAAACCTTAATTACCAATTAATTTAACAAAAATATGTGAAATTAAATCCTAAATGCTTATGCAATTTTTGTATTTTTTACGACCTGTCATGCATGCATTAATGAAAACACACGTTGATATGCGCAATTAAATCTTAAAAAAATAAATAACAAAAAAAAAATCCTAAGCTTGAGAATTCTGTAGGAGTAATTTTAACGAGACAAAAATCACATGCTCACAGAAGATAGTCACTGACATAAGCCTAAGGGGCAAACATGCAAATATAGTGATCAAGTTTGACATGGCAGAGGCTTATGATAGGGTGTCTTGGAAGTAGTTAATGCATACTTTGAGGAGAATGAGATTTGCTGAACCATTTATCAACATGGCATGGAATTTGATCTCCAATAATTGGTATTCATTATTAATTAATGGCCAGGCTTCGGGTTTTTTTTCACTCTACAAAAGGGATCAAGCAAGGAGGTTATTTATCTCCAGTTTTATTTATTCTAGGGAAAAGGGTCAGAACTGCCCCAAACGTATTGACTCCAGTTTAAAAATAACCCCCGTTAACCTATTTTGAAAAAAATGCCCCTACCGTTAAAAATTTGGCATATTTGTGCCCCTAAGTCTAACAACTGATTGTACTTATATTTAAAACGATGGGGACATCTTTTTTAAAATAGGTTAACGGTAGGGCCATTTTTAAACTGGAGTCAATACATTAGGGACATAAATATGCCAGAATTTTAACGATAGGGGCCTTTTTTCAAAATAGGTTAACGGATGGCATTTTTAAACTGGAGTCAATACGTTAGGGGCAGTTCTGACCCTTTTCCGTTTATTCTATCATCTTGAGGTAGTGTCTAGATCTTTGAAAATGTTTTTTGAAGATAGGAGATTTAGGGGTATGGTATGCCAAAGTGGATTGATCCTTTGAACCATCTAGCATATTCTGATGATACCATCATCTTAGCTTCTGTTGATCCTTATTCATTGGAGAAGATAGTTATAGTGTTGAGCAAATATGAGTGCATATCTGTTCCGTTTATTAACAAGGCTAAGAGTTCATTTTATATGCATTCAAATGTTCCTGGAGCTTTGTTCAATTCAGTTGGAGCAATCATGGATTTGCAAGAGGTGAGTTTCCATTTACTTAGCTTGGATGCCCAGTTATTTACACAAGGAGGAGGAAAGATTATTACAATGATCTCATCAAAAAAGTTCAAAGAAAAGTTGCACTCATGGAAAGGTAAGTTAATGTCCTTTGGTGGCAAGGCTACATTGATCTCAAGTGTGCTCCAGGGCATGCCTACTCACATACTGTCAGTGTTGGACCCTCCTGACAATGTATTGGAGCACATACACAAGAAATTTGCTAGATTCTATTGGAGTACAAAGAAAGAAGGAAAAAGTAGAGATTGGACTAAATGGCAGAACCTATATCTAGCCAAGGAAGAAGGGGGATAAGGTCTTAGGTCTCTGTTTGATGTTTCAAAAGCTTTGTTTGCCAAATTATTGGAGAAGTTAAGGACATCAAAGTAATTATGGTTCTACTTCATGTGGAATAAGTATTGCAAAAAGGAAATACCTACAGTGGTGCAATTTAGAAATCGCTCTTAAATGGAGAAAAATGTTGGAGGCAAGAGAGGAAGTGGAGCATGAAATCCTGGATCTACAAACGTATGGCATGAAAACTGGACTGTAATTGGGTCTTTGTGTCATGTACTGCCTCCAGATTTTTATATTAATGAACAGCTACAAGAAGTAGCAGAATTGAAGGATAGAATGATCAGTTGCTAGAGCAAACTTTCCCGGAAGATATTGCAGAGCATATAAGGTAGGAGGTGCACTTTGATCACACTGATGACTTTTAGGATACACCTAGGTGGATGTCAACCACATCAAGTATATTCTCTGTGAGTAGTGCCTAGCAAACTATTGAGCCATAGAGCTACTATAATGCTAGATTTCAAGCTAATGTTGATTAAAGGACTACCTTTTAAGATTAGTTTTTTCATATGGAGATTATGGAGAAGGAAACTTCCTACTGATGATTTATGGAGTAGAAATGGGTATATAATAGTGTCTAGATATTGGTGCTGCCAGAATCCATTAGAAGAGACACTTCAGCACAATTTCCTAACAAGTAACTGCTACTAGGATTTGGAAGACATTCCTTCAAGCTGCAGGTTTTATTGTCAATATGATACAGATGCATCAAGTGATCAAAGCATGGTAGAGTGCTAGATGTTGTGCAAAGATTAGGCCATTATTTCAGGTAGTTCTAAAAATTATCACTTGGGAGCTTTGGAAGAGGAGGAACACTATGAAGAATGGAGGTACAGTTTCATGTCATAGGGTGGTACACGAAGTAAACAAAACACTATACTTTCTAGCAAAGGGGACATATCCTTGGCTTTCAAACATTCCATTCCTTTGTTCAGACATGATCACATGCTTTGACAACTATAAGCTTGTTATTGTGACGAGAAGAGTAACTTGGCGGTACCCTTATGAAGGTTGGTATAAATGCAACATTGATGGGGCCTAGCTCATTTGGTTTTTGTGTAAGGGGTTGTTCTGGGGATGTATTATATGCCAAGGCAGTGAAGATGGGAGATAATACCAACATTGTGTCTGAGGCTAAGGCAATTGTTGAAGGGCTATCTTATTGTATAGAACAAGATCTTCATCCTCTTATTATTGAAACTGATTCATTCTTGACGAAGAAGATTATTAAAGTGGAATGGGAGCCTTCGTGGTGCATTGGGACAGGAGTGAAGAGGATAAAGGAGATGAAGAATAACTTCAATGTGATCTTTCAACATGCGTTAAGAGAAGGCAATATTGTGGCAGACGTTTTAGCTAACCTTGTTTTTTCTTTTACGGGTACACTCAATTTTAGCTCATTCAACGAATTACCTGCTGAAGGAAAGACATTAATCAACATGGATAAACCTCGGATTCCTAACCTTAGGGTTAGGGTTGCTAAGAAAATAGCTCCAGATTGATGAATACTCTACGAATGATGTGGCCTGCTTGTGCTTTACTTTGCTGCTCAGTTCTTATTCATGCAGTCACAAACGGTTTTCAAATGGTATTAGCACATATATATGCTCAGCCCTGCGATACAATTACATTGTCTGGATCTCACAAGACAAGCAGGAATATGAATTTTCTACTGTAAAGCTACAAATATGAACTGATGGTACTAGTTACTGATGATAGTGGTAACTACACATGTGTTATGCCTATGTTTCCTAGTAAGTTATTGCATCTACAAACTGCCTTTTTCGAGTGTTCTCAAGATTGTATGTATCATATCATCCTCAAGTGGTATTAGCATGTTATCATGCTCATTCTAGAGATGGCGTGGCACTATATAGAATTGCTAAAGGAAGCAGGCAAGGTTTGGTACTGCAAGAGCACATTTATGCCTTATTGGACTATATTGATACTACTATTAGCATAGAACACATGTGTGACAATGCAGGTGAAGCATGAAAGGATAAGGAAGGAACGAAGCTGGAGCCAATTGATCTTACGGTTAATGAACTAAAGATGTACTTATTCAAACTTTTTGGGATTTCTGGATGGCTTCTAAGAAGTGGTGTGACTGCCTTGAATCCATATTTACCTTGTTCTTTGGATTTTTATCCTTAGGAAATCATAAACTGGCGTATGGAGAGAGCTTTAGAGGTGCTACTTTGTAGTTATTGCCCTTGGACTTTGGATCTACTAACACTACTCCTCCATGGAAGCCTGCATCCTACCTTGATATAATAGCTAGATCATTTTTTTATAGTACTAGCTAGGGGTAGAATACTCATTTTAGCTTTGTTCGATCATCTTGCAAGACTTATTCCCATGTTGGGATTCATTATTTTTTATATATATGATATGTGCTTTTTGCCTCGCTTGAATTATTCCTACAGAATTCATAAAATTAGGATTTTTCTAATAACGGAAAAGGGTCATAACTGCCCCCAACGTATTGACTCCGGAATAAAATTGCCCCCCGTTAACCTTTTTCGAAGAAAATGCCCCTACCGTTAAATTGTGGCCTACTTTTGCCCCTAAAACTAACAGCTGCCTTGTTATTATTTTTTAATTTTTTAAATTCCACGTATCTTATTTTGATTGGCCATTCATTAAACCTGACCCAAAATTATTTCTACCCCGCCCCTAACCGACGCTACGACCCAACCCAACCGACCCGACCCATCAGAAAATCGTTTTTACCCCCAAACTCACTTACCTAGGTCATTTTCACCGCTTCCATCTTCTCTAACCAAACAATGGCGATTGTGTAGGTTTTTCTGGAGGCGATTTCAGTGTCTATTTATGCGATAATGGTGATGGATTAAAGTTGCTTACTATTATTAAAGTCTTCTCTCCATTCAAAGACTTTGGAGGCGATTTTGGAGGCGATAATTTCAGCATCTGCTCTCCTCTAATTCTTCTAATTCTTCTATCTTTCGGACTTCGTTTATTTTGAAGCTTCAAATGGCAGAATCTTCTTCTAATTCTTCTCGTGATGTAGCTGATGCTCGTGTTTGTTATTGCGGAGTGGCAGTCAATCAATTTACTGTTACGACACCTATTAGTGGTGGTCTTAGATTCTATAAATGTCCTCGTTACGAGAGTAATGGTTGTCGTTATTGGGAATGGCGCGACACTTCATGTATTATTATTTATCCACAAGCAAAAAATTACAATGGATGCTCTTCGCCAAGAAAGGAATAAGTTTAGGAAGATGGTCGATGACATGGTGGGTAGTAAAGCTGGAAATCTGAATAATGTAGTTGCATTGGAGGAGAAAGTTTCAAATTTGGAGTTGAAATTGAAGCAACAACAGCTGCTCCAGCAACAACAGCTACACCAGCAACAACCTCATACCAGGTGTAGGAACAAAAATAAATTCTGATGTTTTACTATCTTGGGGTGTTGTCAAGTGCACATCTTGCACTTCCTGAGAAGATCCTTCATGTTGAAAGAATCTGCTATGTTTCCTTTTCACCTAGAAGACCATTACCAAATGACATTGTATGAAGTTAATAAGACCCAAATGACATTGTATGAAGTTAATAAGAATGGAATGAGTAGCATTACCATATGACACTTTCTAATGTTTGACTTCTCTCCCTACAGGATCCACAAGTCATGACAAGTCCTTTTCTTGAACATGACCAAACCCCCTCTCTCATCCTTGCTTCATCCTTTTCTCTATTTCTCTTTACCTTTGGTCGACCAACCATTTTGACAATATCATGTGGCTCCATTGCATGATGTGGTTCTACCTTCCATAATTTTTCACCTCTAACTGCTTGTAGTTTATGATTATACACATCTATGTAAGCTTCTTTTGAATACCACCAATGCATTTCACTCAATGGGTTTTCTTTCCTGTCAAGTATACATCTAATTGCATGGGGACAGGGATTTCCTGTCAAGTCCCATGTTCTACATGTACACTTTTTAAGTTGAAAATGAACTGTATGCTTGTCTGGACCTTCATTCACTTCATAACCAAAGTCACCATTAAAATCAACTTAACATCCTTGTGCAATTTCTTTGAAATCATTGAACAACTCAATGGCATATGGACTGAATTCATCTCTCCAAGCCCTACATTCATCTTGACGATCCTTTAGCATTTTTATTACCTTTCACACAAGACACAAACCAATAATCAAACACTAATCAGTAACAGTATACAAAATAGTAACAGTATATAATAAACAGTACACTTTCCTTGGTAACAGTACATAGTTATTGGTTTACCTTGACTCTAATATCTTCCAACATCTTGATTATTGGCTTGTGTCTTGCCTCTAGAATCCATTTGTTGAAGGATTCTGTAAGTTGTTATCAACCATCTGATTCTTGCATGTTGTATCAAAATAATCCCTACACCAATTTTGTGGAGGGTACCAGAGGAGGTCTTTAGTAGCTTCTTCAGAAATAGCCCATAGGGTCCTCAAATGATCCTTGAACTCTTCTTCATAAGAGCTCCAAGAACACCACCATAACAATCTTTTCATTTCTGCACCCGTCTAGTTCTTGCTCCAGTTAGCTTCTATGTGCCTAACACACCATCTATGATGTGATTTAGGAAACAAAGTTGCAACAACATCAATCAAACCCTACAACAAAGAAGACATTTAGTAGTTAAATCAAAAAAAACATTGGAAAAGATAAGTATGATTTGTTTATGATAATACCTTTTGCATGTCTGAAATGAATGTCACACCTTCACCATCTCCCAACTCTAAGGAAGTTATCAGCAGCCCTAGAAACAACTTCCAAGTTCTACCTGTTTCTCTATCAACCACTGCCCAAGCAAGTGGATAAAAATGTTTGGCAGAATCTTGTGCCATTGCTACCAGCAAAATTCCTTTGAATTTTCCTTTGAGAAATGTGCCATCCAAAACTATTAGAGGTCTCAAACCTGCTTTCCATAACTTTTCAAAGCTTGGAAGCATACATACATTCTAAGAAATCTCCTCTTTCCCTCTTGTAAACCACCTTTAGATATGTTTATAACCACATCTGTACCAGGGTTACTATCCCTCAACTCTTTAGTATAGGCCTAACCTATTGTAGTCATCAATGTAGCCACCCTCCAACTTCTCTAACACCATACTCTTAACCCTCTTCATCTTTGAATAACTAACATTAAGTCTGGATCTATCCTCCAAGTCCACCTTTATATATTTGACTTTGTACTTAGGATTATTTTGCACTTTTTTCTTGAAATAGTGTGCTAAAGCATTGGGAGTAGCTCTTCTATTTTGAAATGCTGGACGACAATCATGATTTATGTTCAAAGTCTTAATCTTAAATCCTTGATCTCTATTATCCTTGGATATATAACACACAAATGGACATCCAATATCACATTTGTACCTAACTCTAGTTGTATCACTCTTTTTGACTCTCAAGCCCTTCCTATTAGCAACTTCATAGTACCCTACAACTCTCTTAGCATCAGCTAAGTCTTTAAAACTATACCCTTCTACAAGATTTTATACTTGTCAAGTGTGTCATTAACTTCTTTGTTCATTTCTCTTCTAAACAGTTCTAACTCTTCATTATCATAGTCACTAGAGTTAGTTTCATTACTTTCCTCCTCATCACATGAATCACAATTAGTTCCAACTTCTACTCCTACTGTGAAATTATAAGGTTCATCATGTTGAGTGATGCTAGGAGCTACCACATCTAATTCACCCTCATCTACAGCAAATTATGAATCTCCTTGAATTTGTTTGGCAGTAAAGACTGTAGTATTCTAATGCTTGCATCACCCTCAATTAGAAAGCACCTACCACAAGGGCCTGCTACTAGTAATTATTTCACCTCACTAAAACCTAACTTTTCAGTATATTCAGAACAAATGTCTATATAAGACAACAAATCCACATCATAACCTATCAATACATGCTTCCTTCTTTTAAGATACACAACTTGAGGTTCCAACAACCACTTACCCCCATGATTAAAGACCAAATCAACCTTCTCAATCATTCCTCAAAGAAAACAAATGCAAGTCATAAAAAAAGGCCCATTAGTAATAAACAAACAGTATTTCTAAAGCTGACTACTACCAATAAAGGGAAAGGGACCACATGCAACTGAATAAACAACTGAAATCAACAAACAAGTAGACCTTAAATAAAGAAATCAGGCATCAACAATATTAAAACCCGTATGTCCAGACCAAAACAAAAAGGGAAGGGACCACAAGCAATTGAAAATTTAGTAAACAAACATGAGAGCTTTGAATAAACAACTTATATCAACTAAAAAATATAACCCCAAACGAATAAAGTAAGCAGATGTTAGAAAAATCTCAGCGGGACCACATGCAGCAAACAAAATACTATAAAGACATGTACTAACATTGAACCCTACACTGAAAAGTTACAGAATATCAGTAGAAACAAGATTTGTGTCTATTTCAAGAAACCTCAACCAAAAAAGTTACAGAATATCAGTAAAAAATGCTTACTTGAATGGAGAGAAGACTTTAATAATAGTAAGCAACTTTAATCCATCACCATTATCGTAGAAATAGACACTGAAATCGCCTCCAGAAAAGCCTACACAATCGTCATTGTTTGGTTAGAGAAGATGGAAGCGGTGAAAATGACCTAGGTAAGTGGGTTTGGGGGTAAAAAAGGTTTTTTGATGGGTCGGGTCGGTCGGGTTGGGTCGAAGCGTCGGGTAGGGGCGGGGTAAAAATAATTTTGGGTCAGGTTTAATGAATGGCCAATCAAAATGAGACACGTGGAATTTTAAAAAATTAAAAAATAATGACAAGGAAGCTGTTAGATTTAGGGGCAAAAGTAGGCCACAAATTTAACTGTAGGGGTATTTTCTTTGAAAAAGGTTAATGGAGGGCAATGTTGTTCCGGAGTCAATACGTTGGGGGCACTTATGACCCCTTTCCGTTCTTTTAATTATTTCATTTTATAATTTAATTGCATGATTTTTTGTTTGATTGCATTTTGTGTTCGTTTTTAGTCAGTATAATTCATAAAAAATACAAAAAATATACAACCTATGCATTAAGGATTCAATTTTATATTTTTAGTTAATTAATATGACCAAAAACAAGAGAAAATAACAAAAATAGTGATTTTTTAGTTTTCTTCTTAAATTGGGACTTAATTAGTTTTCTTCTTGGTACCAAAGAGATACTTCGGTCCCCTTGGTATCAGAGCCATAGGGGGAAGTAAGGATTATTATTCCTGTTTTTCAACTTGATTTTATGTGGAATTGAAAGATCATACTTAGATCAATATATATATATATATATATGACTTCTTTTTTATATTTTTCTTAAATCTTATATTTTTCATAAGAAGATGTCTTAAGGGTGGCACTGTGATCCTTTCGGATCTGCACTGTAAGCAGTTTTCCTAAGAAAGATAGATATGGCAATTCTCAGTTGGCTTGCAGATGGTTATTTATAACCTTTGGAACATCCTAAAGAACAACTTCTTAAGATATAATTTGATTTAATTGTTATATATAAAAGAATACATATATCCATAGATTTGATTCTTTGATCTAACTTTTCTCCATAATATTGTGTTAAGAACTTTAATATTATCCTTTTGGAACCCAGTGGTCTCTTGAACCAAGAACATGAAGCATTAAAATTACCATTGTTAAATTTGTCGTAATTACTTGCAGATCTAAGTCATGTCTTTCTTCCATCCTTTCTCCTCTCCTTCTAAAAATTCCTTATCGTCCCCATCTTCCTCCTTCAATCCCAAACTCAAAGAAGAAATTAGTTTTTCTGATTTGCAGCAATCAATTGATGACTGGAAGATCCCTAAACATCCACAGACCACAATTTGTAAATCTTCACGATGGCCCTTGACCAGTGATTACCTTATTTTTACAATTAATCAAACCATTCCTCTTGAATCATACCATGAGGAAATCAAACTTTTAAACCCAAAATCAATAGAAAAATATAGGCGAAAATACAATTATCTCCATTTTGGTTTAGTACAGATTGCAGCTAGACCTCTGTCCAGAGAAGGTTTAGAAATGTCTCTACTCATATGTCTTAGAGACTCTAGATTTTTAGACTTCAATGATTCCCTACTAGGAATGGTAGAAACCAGTCTTTGGAGCGGTCCAATTTATTTGATTGTTTTTCTAATTTTACGGTATCTCTTAGAGATAGAAATATCTTAGATTCTTTAACTCATAATGCTAAAACTGCCAATTACAAAACCAAAACTAGATCCTTACCAGTAGCAATTATTTATAAAATACAGTATAAAGCCATGAGTTCTGCCTTTAACACTGGAGCTATGAAACCCTTCATAAAGGAGAAATTGTTCTTTTCAAAACAGATCTACAAAGATATCACCAATCAATACCAAAACCTATTTCTTGGAGCCAAGTTTCCTTACATAAAAACTGGTTACTAGAAAAATGTTACTCAGGCTGAGAAACCGTAAAATACTACGTGCTCTCATATCCAACAATATTCTAGCGGATCTGTAGCCCTTTCCTTCAAAATGTCCATCAGCCAAAGAGTCTCTGTCTCATCCTCTTTGGCACAATCTGAGATTCAGTTTGGAAGACATTCTATATCTTTTTTTCCTTCTAAAATAGAAACTGTTGATTTCGACTCTAAGATCACTCAAGCCAAATATTATGTAGAAACAACCCCTCCAACAGAAGTTAATTATGACAATCATCAATTTCCCACTTACTCAGCTTTAGGTACTGAATTAGGTGTTTTGGAAAAGGATTTCAAAATTGATAAAGAGACACTTCGAGCAAATTTTTATTCACAAGAAAATATTTTCAAAAGAACTTGGTTTTTTTAGAAGCTTCAAGGAGACGATAGAGAAAATCTCCGAAGTATTTACTATAAATCTTTAAACTACTAAAAGAACAAATCAATTTCTTTGAATGGTTTGAGGCTTATGCTGAATGTCACCAATTAGATTTTCCTTTTTCTAAATCTGTCAATGTTTCCAAAATTTGGAAAACTTCCTCCGGAGAAGAAGTCCTCTCAGAACTTCTTCTGACACAAGTATTGTCAAAAAATTATGCAAATGCTTCAGTAATAGCTAATCCCTTCAAATTAAAGAATGAAAATGAAGCTATTACAGGCAAAGATATTAAAGGTATTTTTGAACAAAATATCTATACCAACAAATATTTACAATCTCTTGGTGAATATTTGGTTACAAAACCAACTTCAACATCTAATTCTATGCCAGCAGATACCTCCACTTCTTCCATACCTTTATTTAAACCTCATGAGATCCCTAGGACTTTCGCTACGGAACTCCGGATCCACCAAGCTAAAGACTATCCTCAGCTCTCTGATCTTCAGCGTAGGATCCTTGAAATAGAAAAAATCTAATAGCTTAGGATACTCTAACAAAGGAGTCTTCGTGCAATGTTCTCCGAGAAGAAAATTTTGACAAAGAAGCCAGTTCACAGTCAGAACAATTATATGAAGATCCATCCCTTGAAATCAACCCTGTCATAAAAAGATCCTTCAACTGGCGTCATCCCCAAACACTTTACTATTCTAGAGCTACCCATCCTGATGTAGCCTTAGAAGAAAGACCTAATGTTATGCAAAACAACTATAATGGCAATAACATCTATGAATGGAACATAGATGGTTGCTCTGAATACAATATTTTGGCCAAATTACAACAAATGACTATGGTGGCCACTGCATACATAAACTTCTCATAACTGTTCTGACCAGCTTACTACTCATGTCTTAGTAGTAGGTTTCACAGGTCATCTTAACGGATGGTGGGATACCCATCTTAGCGAAGAAGATAAGAACCAAACTCTTTTGAGTGTCTGAGTTGATTCAACGGGAGAACCAATTCTTAAAGCTGGCCTTACCATTCCTAATTCATCCAACACGCCAATTTATACCATTATCAAAACATTCAATGGAAGTCCAGGTATCGTTAGGGAAAGATCTTCTGAACTTAACAACCTTAAGTGTAAAACCCTTTTTGATTTCGATGGTATAAAGATTCCTTTCTTACCCGAATCTACGAAAAACCTTATGGAAATCTCCCATATTAGAAAGAAAAATTCCTAGATGGTCTACCTAAGTGTCTTAGGGATTTAGTTAAAGAAGAACTCTAAAATCAGCACTCTGGTGATATTATTCCTTACGACCAAATCACCTATGATCAACTCACAAGTCTCATTCAACATGTCACTCTAAAAATCTGCCGGCAAGATAACATATTGAGACAATTAGCAAAAGGCAGGGCACAAACTCATTGAGATCTAGGCACTTTCTGTGAACAATTTGGTTTACACCTTGAAGCAAGAAGCCTCAGAAGAGACGAACAACTAAGGATATGCAGATTACAAAGCATAGGTCCTCTGCACCCAAGATTAGGAAGGCCAAACCGTTTTCTTCCAAATCCAAAACACTTCCCAGTAAACATAAACCAACAAACTTCCAAACTCCAAATTCTGGCAAATGTTTCAAGTGTAACAAACAGGTCATATAGCCAAATACTACAAGTTGTCTAACAAAGTTAAATATCTTGATTTAGATGAGTCTGTTATTAACCAAATCGAACAACTTGTATTAGAAGATAGTGACACTTCCGATGTTATTGATGATGACCTTGAACATCAACTTAACCAACGCGAAGATGATGACACAAAATAATCTTTATCCCAATCTAGTCAAGGAAAATTTGAGCTTAACGTTCTCCCAAAAGAACAAGATCTTCTTCTCGAAATAATAAGCAATCTCCAAAATTCTGAAAGAAGCATTATCTTGAGCAATTCAAACAAACAATTGATAAACCATCTACGTCTTCTTTTAATGTCTTTTCAAATCCTTCTCAAGTCTCCAATACCTATAATAGTAGTGATATCCTTAGTAGATTCCCTTCCAAAAAACCTATGGTAATAAACATCCAAGATCTCCAATCTGAGATAGCATTCCATAAGGAGGAAATTCGAGAAATTAAGGTTAAACAAGAGTTAGACCGTCTTGTTCTCCAATAGCTCTCAACCAAGCCTGAGGAGTTTAAACCAACTGAAGATAAGCCAGTTCAAAAAGAAGTTTTTACCTCTCCCGAATTTCCATAAGAAAATGGCACATCAGAGTCATCCTAATTATCAATAAGTCCTTCACACTTGGATATTATTGCCTTATTTGATACAGGTGCAGATATCAAATGCATACAAGAAGGAATCATTCCAACAAAATTCTTTGAAAAAGCCAAGGAAGGTCTTAGGGTTGCTAACGGCGGGAAACTAGGAATTAGCTTTAAACTCTCTAATATTGAAGTTAGAACCTCCCTAGAAAATTCTGTTCTCAACCTCAAGTTCTTTCCTATTAGTAAAAGACTTTACTAATCCAGTTATATTAGGAACTCTCTTTATCGAAGAGATCATACCTTTTATGGTGACAAAACAAGGAATTCTGAACGAACACATAGGAGGTAAAACCTTTCTTCTTTTCGATAGATCTCCAGTGGCAAAGTTCTTGTCTACCATAAAAAGTAAAGAAGCACAGATCAATTTCCTCAAAGAACAAATAGCATTCCAAAGGTTACAACAACAGCTTCAAATTTCTTCCCTCCAATCCAAGGTAATAATTTACAAACTAAAATCCAGGAAGAACTTTGTACTGATCTACCTACAGCCTTTTGGAACCGCAAGAGACACATTGTTAGGCTCCCTTACGAACCTGACTTTGATGAAAAAACAACCCCCACAAAAGCTTGTCCTATTCATATGAATCACGAGCTAACCATTCATTGCCAAAAAGAAATCAATGATCTTCTTGAAAAACGCATCATCTGTCCAAGAAAATCCCCTATGAGTTGTGCTGCTTTTTACATCAATAAAAACTCTAATATAGAACAAGACGTCCCTCAATTAGTCATCAATTATAAACCTTTGAACAAGGCACTTCACTGGATTAGATACCCTATTCCAAACAAAAAGGATTTGCTTCAAAGGCTTTATGCTGCAACCATTTTTTCAAAATTTGATCTAAAATCAGGATTTTGGCAAATTTAAATAGATCCCAAAGAAAGGTAAAAAACTGGCTTTTGTAGTACCATTTGGACAATATGAATGGAATGTAATTCCATTCGGTTTAAAAAATGCTCCTTCTGAATTTCAAAGGATAATGAATGATATGTTTAATCCTTTTGCAAATTCTATTATTGTCTATATTGATGATGTTCTAGTATTTTCTACTAGCATACATCAACATTTTAAGCATATAACAATCTTTTTTAATGTTCTCAAAGAAAATGAATTAGTTTTATCAAAAACTAAATATAGACTTTTTCAAACTAACATCCGATTTCTTGGACACAATATCGAGTAAGGGACCATTGTCCCTATTCAAAGATCCATTCAATTTGCTGACAAATTTCCTGACAAAATTTTAGATATAACCCAGCTTCAACGATTTTTAGGATGTTTTAATTATGTATCAGATTTTATTTCAAGCCTTAGCAATTTACTAAAACCTCTCCATGGTAGGTTGAGAAAACCTCCACCTCCGTGGACTTCAGTTCATACCAACATTATCAAAGAAATCAAGGTGAAAGTCAAAGACCTTCCTTGCTTATCTCTCCCTGATCCATCTACATTCAAAATAGTTGAGGCCGATGCATCAGATATTGGTGATGGTGGCATCCTAAAACAGAAAAAGGATAACAATGAACAGATTATTGCATTTGCTTCAAAACATTAGAATAATTCCCAACAATATTATCCAACAATAAAAAAGGAAATTTTAGCAATTGTTTTGTGCATTTCTAAATTTCAAGCTGATTTATTAAATCCAAAAATTTTTTATACGGATTGATTGTAAAGCTGCTTAATCTGTTATACAAAGGGATGTACAAAATCTTGCTTCTAAATATATATTTGCTATATGTCAAGCTATTTTATCCATTTTTGATTCTGATATAGAGTATATCAAAAGGAGCTCAAACTGTATTCCGATTTTCTTACCAGAGAATTCTTGTAGGGAAGATAAAATGCCAAGAAAAAAGAAAGCCAAGATATCAGAACCTCCAATACCTGCTCTCCTTCCTCTTGAGAAAAACATTATAGAAACAATACAGTCCGATACAGAGGTTGTTTCCACACAACAAACAATTTCAGTTGCCTCCAAGCAACCCCTAAAGGGCACAGCTGGACCAAACCTGCCCAAATATAGAACGCCATCAGACTACGCCATTAGCTAAGTCCCCCAAGTTCCTATGATAGAAAGTTCAGGACCAATCTCAATTTCCAGTCCAAAAAAGCCTCACGCTCAACTAGCACAAACCATGTCTTCTCCTTGGACATAAGAAGAATTCATGCAATGGCAACAACTCATGGGCATTAAAATCAAATGACCATGCCTGCCTTATATAAAAAGCAACTGAGAAAACAGTATCAATTATACAAAAATTATTGTTCCAATATGGCGACAAAGCCACGCGTCTTCTTCCAACTCCGTGGCGGCCCAATGTCACACGGCCTCTTCACTTCCCGTGGTTGCTAGAAGCACCACATAAAAAATATTGGAGGCTAAAAGCCCCTTGCAGGTACAGGGTGTCAATCCAGCATCCCGAATACTACAACCAGTCAAGAACTTTCTTCATCAGTGCCACAACCTATTTCTTCAAACAAGGGCCCCTCCCCCGAGGAACCCTTTTATATCAAGAATGAAAGTGTTTACCCACTTATCCAAATTGAACCAGAATTATGGCACTCAAACCCCCAAGAGGTAGTAAAAAAGTACTTAGCCCTTCAGCCAATTTTATTCAAAACAGCCTCCAACATACCCAAAGATATTATGAGTTTATTCTCACAGATACTAGATCTTGCTTGTTTAAGCCCCACAAAGAAAAATAAAATCAATCATATGTTACACATACTACGGTGTGGATTAACAAAATAATCTCACCAAAAGAATAGGGAACACATCCATCAAAATACAAAAGAATTTCCCAGCCTTTTGACCCACATTTTTACAATTACTATGACTACCAGGCAATCTGGATGAATTCTTTCACCTTCCAAAACCAACTTGGAAAGCATTCATGGTTTATCCTCTAGAGTAAACAATCAACATCTGAATTCCTGCAGTGGTTTATACAGCAATGGCGGCTTGTATGTTCATAGCGCTGAAATCCACCCAGCACTAGTAAAAGAAGGATATTATTATTTTTGTCATAGATTTTCTAGTGAACAGAAAATACCCATACTCCTCCAATTTTCCCACTGACTTCATATCCCATGGATATACTCCCAAAAGTTTTCCTTCCACAATCCAGAAGGACATAAAAGACTACCATGGTTAGCCCTCCAAGGACACTTTAAATGGTATAAAATATGGGATTCATCTGAAGCCTATGTACCGGCGGTGGACAAGTGGTTTCTATCCCATCCACAGTATCTAGCAATTACATATGCTGCTCACATTTTATTTTTACAACAAAAGTTCGTTGCCAATACACAACTGGCCGGTTCCAGCACCAGGCTTGATTTTATTCCGCAAATGGAGAAAATTATACATACCCTCAATGCACAAACTCCAAACCAACAAAACCAAGCATCTTCATCTGACAAATCATCAGAGGAACAAGAAGAAGAAGACCGTGATTCAATGTTCTGAAAAATTAATCAAAAATTACATCAGCATGAGAGTACAATGACAGCATAGCTGACATCATCCATGACATCAGCTAGCACTTACTCTTAATGACATCATGAATGACATCAGAAAATATTATATAGTTTTTACTTTTTTTGGCTATAAAAAGTCCCCCATATCACTTGTAAGACACACCTTACACACTACCACTTGAGAGAGAATTCTCTCCTTCTCTAGAATTGGTTAGAGCTCTCTCTCTAGTTTACTAATATAAGTTTTTACTTGTATTATCAATTTTTCGGCATTCAATAATAGTCAAGTTTAAATTTATTTTGATCTTGTCTAAATTTACATTTATAATACGCTGCATTATAGTCGGTTACACCGCCTAATTTACTTTATCGCATTTTATTTACATGGTTGGCTTTGCCCCATAAATTTATTTACTTGCATTTTAACTATATCTTCTGCGGGATTAATCATATCATTACTTGCTTCCTGTCTTTACATTTATTTATTTTTCCCCTAAACTTTTAGGGGCTTCGCTTCCAGTCCCCTTCGCTTCCGGTCCCCTAATTAGTTTAATTCTGGACTTAAAATCGGGTCTTTGTTCGTTTTCATTTTTGTATATAACAAAAATAAAAAATATATATATAATAAAAGAAAATAATTAAAAAGAAATGAAATGAATTAAAGAAAATGTGGTCTTATTAAAAAGACCCAAATTTATTCAAGTAAAAAAGCCCAAATCAGCCAAACCCTAACCTAACCCAAAATTCAACCCGGTCCAAATCCCTATCCCTTTAAACAACGCAGTTTTGCATTAGACCCATCAGAGCCGTTCATTTTCCTTTGATCAAATGGTGATGAAGCTGGGTGTTGCCTCATATATAAGTGTCTCAAAATACTCCCCCATCCCCTAACTAAACCTCGTACCCTGTCTCTCACACTCCTATATACACCACCGTTCACCAGCGTCCCTCCACCATCCGCCGCTGGCCGAAAATCGCCTCCGCAGGTGGAAACTCTCCAAATGTTCCCAAAATTATACCATGGATTCCTCTCATTCTCTTCTTTCCAAAACTCCAAACCTCAGCCTACAAAGATTAGCCGATCTTCTCGAATATTTGAATTAGTGGTGGTCTTCTGCCCCGCTCACGACGGTGCCGATGCCAATCGACTCCAAACTAACACCCTAGATTTTCCTAATTAACCTCCATCACCCCAAATCTGTAAGTCCAGTCCCTCGAATATGGGTCGAGCTCCCCGAATATCAATTTAAAAATCTCGGCCAAGTATCGCTATCCTCCAAACCTCTCCAAAATCATACCCTATAGTCTTCTCAACCTCCTCATCTTGAATCCCAAACCAAAACTTTGCAAACGCGATAGGAATCCCACGAATTTTGGATCTAGGGTTTAATTTTGGAGAAGTCTAACCCTGTCTGGATTTTCAAGTGTTCAAGTGATCCCTATTTAATATCATTTGTTTATTTTTGGCAAAAAAGGACATATAATATTAGCTGAGGATCAAATTCAAGGTTAATCCAAGCTATGACCTAAAACAGTGAGTGTTAGATCCTTTTCTTTCTTTCTTTGTGTTTCTTTATTTTTGCATGTTTCTTCTGTCTGTTCATTTTCAATATTTCTTTCATTTTTGTTTGAATTCGGGTTTTTCAATTGGAGTATCTTTTTGTATATAGGGTTAGTTCTTATTTTTATTTGATTATGTGTTTGACTTCGATTGCATGTCCATGCTCGCCTCTGATTTTCTTTAGATTTTCTTTTAGGATTATAGTTTCAATTTTTCCATGCTTTCCATTGATTTTCTTTTGGTTTTCTCTTTAGGATTATAATTTTAATTTTAATTTTTATTCCTATTTGATTCCTCGTTTGCTGATTTTCTTTAGGCTTTATTCATGTCTTCTGTTTTACAGTATAGATTCGTTTTGAACTTGTTGATTTGTTCATTTATTGTTTCATTAATTCAGTGATAAAATTAGTCTAGTTTATGGTATTAGTTAGAATTAATTTCCCTGTACTGATTAGTTAGATTGATTGATTAGTTCAATTTTTAGGTTTTCTTTTAGAAATTATTGGATATTACTAAGTATTCCCAGCCCTTGATTAACTACTAAGGTTAATTTTGACCAAGTTAAGAGGATTGGGGGTTAGTATACATAGCTTAGTAATTTCAGAAATAATTTAAGGGTATTATAGGTAGTTCAATGAAAGAATGGTGCAGTAACTAAAATAGAACCTTCTAGAAGGAGGTTCTAATTTGAATTTCAGGAACTTTGTAGTATTACTTGACCAACAAGTTAGTAATTGAGGGACTTAGTAGCTAAAAATAGAAAATTAAAATGATTAAAATCTAAAAAATAGAATCTGAAGGTGCCCTAGACTTTGTCTATAAAAGGTCAATACCATGTCGTACAATACAAGTTTTGGAGAAGCTGGAAAATTCTGAAAAAAAATTGAAATTCAAAAACCAGTTTCAACAGTCTAGTGAAATCCTAAAACTCTGAAAAATTCAAAAAATAATTTCAAATTCTAGAACTTAGAGAAATCAGAAAAGTCTAAAAAAATACAATTCAAAGTATAATTCTTAGAGTGATCCTAAATTCCATTTGTTGAGCTAGCATTCCAGCTTATATAAGGTTGAAAATAGTTTGAACATTCCTGGTGTTTTTGTAGTTGAAGCTTCAGAAGTTTCTGGGTCGGTTTCAAGTTCAGATTTTGTCATTCAAGTTTGTTTTGGGTTATTTATTGTTGTTGTTCATTCAACGCTATTTTCCCGACTGTTTTGATACTATTTTTTCGCTAGAAACTTGATTTCAAATTGTTGATTAACTGTTGTTAGTTGTTGTCTGCCTAGCTGACCTCAATTTCACTTCATTTTGTGCAAATTTCCTGGTACATTTTGACTCAAGTGATATTGAAGATTAGATCACCATGTATGATCAACATTTGAAAGTTAAATGATGAAGAATTTTTTTGTTTTCACATGACTGCGACTATTATTTAGCTTAAATACTTAGCTTAGTATTATTTTGGACAATTGCTTCATTTGTATATATATATATACACACATATATATATATATATATATATATATATATATATATATAAATATATATATATATATATATATATATATATATATATATATATATATATATATATATATATATATATATATATATATATACATATATATATATAGGACTTTTTGGACTGTGTTGGACTATATTCGACTGTTGGATTGTATTGGACTGTTGGATTTTCATATGGACTGGGTTCGTATCAAGTTTAGAATATGATTTGATTTACTCATGTTAGCTCTAGTCTTGTTTGAATGTATCAACGTAGACTTGAATCAGAAGATAGACTGTCTTGACTTAATTTGCTTATCATGTTTGTTTTTTTTTTTTTTGTTAAAATTTTAGAAACAAATGATTGTAGATACTTCTGATGTTGAGTTCATGACTAAGTCGTTTAAGGGAGTTATTGATCGACATTAAAGGTCATTGGATTTCCAGATTTAGTGTAATAATTCATTAGATTGCAAACAAGTTGAAACATGAGTTTGAATTTTTAACGATTTTGAGTTGCCATGTCTAGTTGAGCAAAACCAGTATCAGATTGAGGGCTCATCATGGGCCAAAACAACCCACACCCTTGTAAGAACGAAATTTGGGCATGTTGGCTTAGTAGTAGGCTCAGGTATTATCAGCCTTTGTATAATAACAGGCCCAGTCATCTAATAAGCTATGAGACCATAAAGTCTCAATTCAAGAGTCTTAATCATGTTTCACTCTCTACTTGGGCATGCACAAGAGGCCCACGATTGGGTAACACTTTGAAATCTGACCGAAATGCCTCATACTTGGGCTAGTGTCTTAGGCCCAATATGTTGAAGATCTGAAAATTTTAGTTATTGATTCAATTCTGCAGTTCAATTTTGGGCCTTCCAAGTTAAGTAGCATGTTTGAATTATGAGGTTTTCCTCTTGTTTAAGTGTGGGCTTGAGCTTAAGGTCCAAATTTCTTGAGTGCTTTTAACAATTGTAATTAATAATGCTAATTAATTAGGCCTTATAGAGACAATCCTTAATAAAGAATAATAGTTCCTTTTAGGATGGCCTTTTAAATAAATTAAGGTGAGCCGTGCCAAACAAAACGCATAAATTGTGTGGCCCTTTTAAAACATTTACTTTAATATACATAGAAAACCGGAAGGCCATTTAGTGGATTTCATGGCCTCCCGAAAAGTTAATGACGCGTTAGTCGTGTTAGGCATGCTCCTTAATAATTTTACCTTCTTAAATCGGGTGCGCATTTATGTGACCCAAATCCAAATCTCGACGGTGTTAAAGTATGTCATAAATCACGGATGCATTTATGTGACGTGATTGGAGACGCATTTTCATATTGCTGCAATCTTCCTAATAACTTCAATTAAAAGCGGTAAGTAATTTTAAAATTGCACAATAGGAGAAACATGTGTAAAATCAGATAATTAGCCAAAGATGATAGTTTATGCGACCGTGCTAGAACCACGTAATCCGAGGGTGCATAACACCTTCCCTCGGGTTAACAGAATTCCTTACTCAAGAATTTCTAGTTCACATACTTCAATCGGAAAGTCGAAAATTTCCTCGATTTGGGGTTAAAAATAAACTAGTGACTTGGGACACAAAAAGCCAAACCTATTCCAAGTGGTGACTTTAAAATAAATAAATAATCCAATTTCGAATAATGTCACTTTAAATGAAAAAACATCCTTATACATTATCCTTCGGGGTAGGCGTGTAAAAAAGAAGGTGTGATAGCTGTGGCGACTCTGCTGAGGAACACATCTAGAACTTTGGTTCAGGGTTTAAGAATTCGAGCATAGAATAGCTATTATACTTGGTTTTATTTATTATCTGATTTTCCTACATGTTTTATCCTAACGTGCTAAGTGCTTTACCGCTTTGATATTGCTTGAATGGTATATATAGAACTGTTACGAAACCCTTCTCTTCTAACCTTCGGTGATGTGCTTGCTGGTCGAGACTCTCTATTATTTCAGTGTCATACCTTAAACTAAGAAAGATGCCGGACAAGTGACTAAGCCGGATGGCCTTTTGGTTCCCGGTACGTAGCCCCCTCTTCGACTCGAGTTGTCCGCTCGGGTACACAATGTAGAACATATACCCAGGTTTTGAACCAAGAATAACTCAACCTCATGCCCGATCCCTAGTAGGTACGCTTGCTTCCATCACGTGCATTTGACTTAGGGGACTGAACACAGGGGTTGGGTCCGTCTAGGACGGGTGACCCAAAATGAAAAGACCATCCTGATACATCTTGCTTGCTATTTGGGCATTTGTTTGCCTCGGGTCTGCATCCTGACCGGTTTGTAAATAATGGGAGAAATTTGAATAAAAAAGAAGAAAAAAATAGGGAAAAGAATAATAGTATTAGGGTTGAGTGAATTAGTCGCATGTTTTAAAAACCCAATACCCAAATGGTACCCAAACTCTGCCAAAGTTTTTAGAAAGTCGAAAAAAAATATTTCAAAAATAGTTGGTGTTGTCAAATCTACCCGAACTACACCAGTTTCATTCTCACTGGACGTGATATACGTAGGCAACCCACATCTGGTCCAACTTTCTTTTTTCAAAAAATAATCCAAAAAAATCTCTTTTAATTTTGTCGGGTGACGCCATTCTCGTTTAAAATAAGTCGAATGCCCCCAAAAGGGCGCCGGAAGGCTATTTTTGCAAGAACAGCCACTTCGGGTCATTTTCAACGGTTAGCGGGCACAGCCTTAAAATGTTTTCCCGAAGAGCTAAAAGGCCGTATCTGCAAGACGGGTTTTTGTTTTTGAAATTCTCAATGAAACAAAATGTAGTCACTTTTTCTTCAAAATAAGTGATTCAATCACCTTAATAAATGTGCAGGATGAGCACGATTACAAATGAACCTTTCTCAATCATGAACAAAATCCCTTTGAAGTTGCATCTATGGTGGAACGATCTAGGCAAAGAAGGGAAAGACGAGGTCAAAAATATTTGAAAGGTCTTACTGGTTTGTTGGAGATTAAGCCTCGAGGAGACATCATAAAGGCATTGGTCACATGCTGGGACCCGGCATACAATGTGTTCCATTTTTAATACTTTGAACTCACCCCGACCCTAGAGGAAATAGCTGGATACATTGGGAGCGTTGAGATTCCTTTAAGGCATAAGTATTTGATTGCCCCAAGAACTGTAGCTGTGAATAAATTCTTAGACTCACTCAAAATAAGTAGGACGGTCCACAACCCGGATTGGGCAGCTAGATTTTGTACTCCGCGATTTATATACCGAAGTTATGGCCACTTAGGAGGGTTCAATAATCCGAAAAGTAAAATATGTAGCAAAGGAAACCGCCATAAATGGGAGGAACATAAATGTTTTGCTTTTATGGTGGTCTTCATAGTACTTCTGGTATTTTCAAGGAAAGATGGAAATATCGACATAAAAATAGCCGGGGTCGTCAGCACTTTACTCACCCAAGCCAAAAGAACTCTTTCGTGTTAGATAATACGCTTAACGCTAGAGGGGGGTGAATAGCGTTATAATAAAATTTAGCGTAAACATGCGGAATTTGAAATTTGCAGGAAATAAATAAGTGCGTTAAGTAAAAAAAAAGGAAAGAACGCACCGATGTATTCTGGTTCACCACAACAAGTGGCTAGTCCAGTCCCCGAGAGACTCTCTCGAGATTTTCCACTAACTTGTCAAGCTTACGGGTGCTCAACAAACCTTTACAACTTAAGGACACAAGCCTTAACACCTTTGCTCGGAGATACAACACTCCAAGACTTCACTGTTAAGCTTACGGGTGCCTAACCAACCTTTACAACTTAATGACACAAGCCTTAACACCTTTGCTCGGAGATACAACACTCCAAGACTTCACTGTTAAGCTTACGGGTGCCTAACCAACCTTTACAATCTGAGGACACAAGCCTCAACAATCTTGCTCGGAGATACAACACTCCAAGACTTCGACCAAGGAAACACAAGTTCCTTACAACAAGAGAATCACAATTCTCTTCAAGTGTACAAAACACTAAACACTCAAACAAAACACTCCTTAATGAGTAGATATGAGTAAAAGAAGTAAGCTCAAGATTACAACAACTTTGAACAATAATATGGCTCTCAAAATTTATGTAATGAATATAAAATGATAAGCAATAGAGTATGCAAGCTTATAGCAATTGTATGATCAGTTGTTGTGTGTTATTGTGTTTAAAACACTAAAATGAAGCTGTATTTATAGTTGAAAAACTTGGCATTACCGTTGTCTAATTGTCAATTAAGAGTTGCTGATTTTACTGAGTGACAATCGATTGTCAAGAAGCCACAATCGATTGTTTGCCAATCGTTCCAGAAATCAATCCCAGATTTTACGCTTAACAATCGATATCCAAGATCAACAATCGATTGTTGGCAACGTTCAAAAAATCATTTCCAGATTTTACGTAAAACAATCGATTATACAGAATCAATAATCGATTATTCAGCAACGTTCAAAAAATCTTTTCTAAATTTTAATTTCAACAGTCGATTGTATAAAATCAACAATCGATAACTCAGCAACGTTCAAAAAATCTTTTCCAGATTTTAATTTCAACAATCGATTGTACAAAATCAACAATCGATTACCTGACGGTATTTTGAAAATATTACGACAACGGTCAGCTTAACAATCGATTGTGCAATGTTAACAATCGATTATTTATCAGACTTTGAAAATCATTTTAGACACTGCCTCGTGACAATCGATTGTTATATACTCACAATCGATTATTTAATAACTTTGAAAGAGTGGAAGACACTGCCTCAACACAATCGACTATCATATGTTCACAATCGATTATTTTGTGACTTTGAAAAATCTGATGGACACTGTCTCTTCACAATCGATTGTCATTAGCTTCACAATCGATTATTCTGAGTTTTGAAAAACTTTGATGTACACTGCCTCATCACAATCGATTGTCATAAGGTTCACAATCGGTTGTCTTGCAAGTTTGAAAAACCTGATGCTCACTGCCTTAACACAATCGATTGTCATTAGTTCACAATCGATTGTCATGCAGTCTTGGCTCAACATAATCGATTATCATAAGTGCATAATCGATTATCTTAGTCCAGTTTTTAGAGGCATGTTTAAAAATCATTTTGACTAATGAAAATATGCATGATTTAAAATCATTTAGCATTAAATTAAATATGCATGACTTTGGAAAAATAGTTTTACGAGAGAAGCCATATCATGAGTCAAGTTGTAGAATCACGAACACAATTAAGAACGACTCAATTAAACTATACAACTTTGTCTTGTGCTTGAATCTCGTTATGCATCAATTATGCGCTTGTACTTGAACTTCGTCATATATCAATTTGCGCTTCGTTTGTCATTCATCAAAACCTACACATAAGAACACACGTATTAGTATAAAGCCTTGAGAACGTGTTTCCAACAATTTCCCCCTTTTTGATATTGGCAAACTTTAAGCGGGTTATGCAAATTAAACAATTTATAATGACGATTCAAGACAAGTATATATATGCATCAACAAGTATGCAATTTGTTCCCCCTCAATATATGAATTCCCCCTCAATTTAAGCTTATAAATATTGAGAGTGCATACCCGTTATCTTCCCCCTTTTGCCGTTAGCAAAAATAATATAAGAAGATGCCAAAGATGTAAATAAAACTTGTTTATTTATTGGAAAGAGAAAACGTGATTACTTAAAGAGAGCACAATAAAACATATCAAAATAGAACCAAAAAAACAAAGAAATCATTCATCATCATTTCCCACCTCATCATCCGGCACTGCTTCGAAGGGAACAAGACCCGCATATGGATAATGAAGATGGTCAAAATATCCATGGATCTCATGAGTCAATTGACCAACAGAGGTGGTCAAGGAAGCAATTGGTCGGAAATGGATTGGAGAGTGGGCTCTTGAGGCGGACGGGTTTGACGGGTTGGAGGAGGAGCAGAGGCTGCATGATCACCGTCATGATGAAAGGAGGATTCTGAAATTTCCCACTTCTTGGTACTCTTTTTGAGAGGACCGTTGGAAGTGATGAATCCGGAGGCTTCAAGAAAATTCATGATGAGGAGAGCATAAGGAAGAGGCCTGTCATCTCCGATAGCGTCACGCATGTGAATCTTGACGAACCGACACCAATTGATGTTAGCTCCGGTTATTATGGCATGCATGAGCTTGGTGTCCTCTTGGGAAATGGTGGTATGGTTATGCTTACGAGGCTTGAGGACTCGGGTGATGAAATAGAAAATCAACCGATAATTTGGATCCATTCCCGTAATTGTAGGACGACCGGAAGAAAGATTTGGATCACAAGAAGTAAGTCCGGTTTGATGTAGGAGGACTGTTTCATCAAAAAGAGCTCCGGCCTCTCCGATGTACCGAAAAATGTCTTCACCATTATGAGGAAGACGGGCAATGGTATGAAGGTTTTCATCGAAAAGAAGAATTTGAACACCATTTATATTTGTCACAAGCTCACCATCATCATCCTCATGAAGGTTGGAGTAAAATGCTTGAATCAATGTAGTATTGATGTAAGGATGGGTAAGAAGTAAGAAGTCAAGAAGTTGACAGTTTTTGAGCATATTTGCAGCAGGGCCATAAGATTCAAGATACTTGTTGGTTGAAAAGCGGGGAGGAAGAATGTCGCGCTTTTCAAATTTTGTTAAAAATCGAGTAAGCTCGATGTCAGAATTAAAATAAAGAACGGAACCATCTTGGTAAGGATAGTTTGGAGCAGCAGAGGAGGATGCACCATGCCTAGCAGAACGGGAACGTTTGGAGTGACGGCCCGACATTTTTACTAAGTGTTGCTGGAATTTGCAAGAGTCTTGAAAGAGTTTTGATAGTTTGAGAGCTAAAATTGATGCTTGAGTGAATAAAAATGAACATATATGGAGCCTATTTATAGAGGGGAGAAAGGCATTTCATTAATGGAAGAAATCTGCAGAAAATTGAAAGCTGAAACAGTCAGAAACGGTAAAAATAAATCTTACTGACCGTTAGACAATCGATTGTTGGGATGAGATAATCGATTGTCATTAAAATTTGACTGAATCTCGGAACTGACACAAATCGATTGCAGAACCAAACGGTACAATTTTGAATTTCTGGCATGAAATAATCGATTGTCAAAATATGGTAATCGATTGTTATGTTACAGTGAGCACAGTGATTTTCTGACTCTGAAAATAATCGATTATATATATGAAACAATCGATTGTTGTAGAAAAGCAGTACTGAATGGCTGAGACGGTAATCGATTAAACAGCTAAAAAATCGATTATTAAACAAAACTTCATAATAAGCATGAACTATAAATGATCGATTAGTGATACTTGCTAATCGATTTTCTGCATAGTAAAATAATCGATTATTTGCTGTAACAATCGATTGTTTTATGCCATTTCTTTATAGTTCCCCCTACCTTTAAGGCGATACCTGCAAAATAGAATTAGACGTCTCCGACGCTCAAGTCAGTAATTTGTAAAGAGATAGTAACTTAAACTAGTGTGGCCGAGTGAGAGCGTGATCTCTTAAGAAGTGTGTCCTAGGGTGTTCTTAAGAGTGTTTCGGGTACTTACCTTTTCTCCGACGTCGCCAATTACCTGTTTGAGAGGGTGATCTTTGATTGTCCTCCACTCGTTAGGCGTTTTCGTTTCATTTTCCAATTGTGGCGCTTCCTCCGTTGGTTGTTCCAAGATTTCATCTTTATTTTCCTTAGGCGTTTCCACTTGTATTTTGTCTTTCAAGCTATCTAAAATACATGCAAGACCAAAACCGGAATCCTTTCTCGCCAAGCGAGCATTATTTTCGGCAAATACAACATGAGGGGATTCCTCCACAGTTTCGGTTCTTTTATTAAAAACCCTATATGCTTTGCTACGTGAGGAATAACCAATGAAAATTCCCTCATCGGACTTAGCATCAAATTTCCCAATTGATCTTTGCCATTGTTATGAATAAAACATTTACAACCGAATACTCTAAAATGGGAGATATTTGGTTTCCTTCCCTTATAGTGTTCATAGGGAGTTTTCATGAGTATAGGCCTTATGACTACTCTATTTAAGACGTAGCATGCGGTACTCACGGCATCCGCCCAAAAATGTTTGGGAATCTTGGCCTCTTCGAGCATGGTTCTAGCCATCTCTTCAAGACACCTATTTTTCCTTTCCACCACCCCATTTTGTTGTGGTGTACGTGGAGCGGAAAAGGTATGCTCGATACCGAGTTCGTCACAAAAGTCCGCAAAGAGATTGTGATCAAACTCTCCCCCATGATCACTTCTAATTGAAGTGACGGTTGTTTCCTTTTCGTTTTTGAACACGCTTAAGAAAATATTTAAAATTCTGAAAAGCATCACTTTTATTGGCAAGAAATAAAGTCCAAGTAAATCTAGAATAATCATCAACAATCACAAAAGCATAACGATTTCTTCCTAGACTTTCAATGCGAGATGGTCCAAATAAATCCATGTGAAGCAATTGCAATGGTCTAGTAGTTGAAACAATGTTTTTCGATTTGAAAGACGCTTTTGTTTGCTTCCCTTTTTGACAAGAATCACAAATGGAGTCGTTTTCAAATTTCAAATTTGGAAGACCAACAACTAAATTTTGTGAAATCAATTTGTTCAAAAGATGCATGTTTGTATGTGCTACTCTACGATGCCATAGCCAAGTATCATCCTCTTTGCTCATAAGGCAATCCACATATTCGGGTGAGGAATTAGCAAGATCAACCATGTAAATATTATCCACTCTAAAACCACGAAGGATAATTTTGAAATCACTACGTCTAAATACTAAGCATTCATCCGAATCAAATAAGGCAAGATTTCCCTTGTCACATAATTGGCTTATGCTCAAGAGATTATGCTTTAAACCTTTAACAAGTAATATATGCTTAATAGAAGAATTTTCATCCTTACCGACCGATCCGATGCCGATAATCTTTCCTTTATTGTTGTCACCAAAAATAACACTTCCTCCTTCTTTGTGTTCTAGTTGAAGGAATTTGGATTCGTCTCCCGTCATGTGCTTGGAACATCCACTATCAAGGTACCATAGTACACTTGATCCCTTCAAACATACCTACAAAACAAATTAATGTGTTTTAGGTACCCATGCCATTTTGGGTCCTTGAGGGTTAGGCATATCATAATGATGCGATTGAGTGATATGTCTATGTCGTGTAAAACATGCAGGAGCAATATGACCAATGCGTCTACAATAATGACAAGTCACGTTGGGGTTATGCATCCTTCTAGGTTCATAGTAACTTGATGAACGAAAATGATTTACTCTATTTTCAGCATTATGACTATTGCGCGCTCTATGAACATCATTTCTCCTACTATGAGCAGCATTTCTAGAATAATTATTTCTACATTGGAAATCATTTCTAGGTGCTCTAAAGGGTTCAAAAATCCTTCTAGTATTTGGCGTATAATATGCATCATTTCTAGGGTAGTTATTTCTAGGTGGTAAGTCATTGCTAGGTCTTCTAAAATGTTCAACATTTAGTCTAGCATGCATATTGGTTCTAGGATTGCTATTTCTAGGATAAGCATTTTTATTATTAGTCCTAGGTTGAGCCTTAGGTTGTTGGGGTTTAGCTTCAACCTTTTCTTTAGGCTCATTCGTAAACCCTATGCCATGCTTGGTTGACTTCAAATATCAAGAACATCATTCTAATTTTTGTGCGAAGAATTAAACTTATCTAATGTGCCTTTAAGCCTTTCTACTTCATTTTTGAGATGCAAGCAAGAAGTACACTTTCTAATAGAGCTTTCGGGCTTATTGGCGCTTCTTTTTCCGAAAAACTTGTTTTCCTCTTTCAACTTCTCATTTTCTAAAACCAGTTTTTCAAAATCTTTTTCTTTTAGAGAGAGTTGTTTTTGAAAATCTTTTTCTTGCAATGACAGAGTTTTCTGCAAATCTTTAATAGTCTTGGAAGCATCAACAAATTCACTATGTAATTTATTATAAGCATTTTGCATTTCTTCAAGCGAGTGAGAGTTGGACGTACTTACCTCTTCTTCTTCGTTTGCCATGAGACATTGGCCAGTTGATTCATCATATGAGCTGTCCGCTTTTTGAGGCATGCTTTCATACATTTCCTCCAGCTTATCTCACATCTCTTTGGCGGTTTTGTAGTGGGAAATTTTCTGATAGTCTTCCTGATTCAAGGCGCTATACAACATATTTATTGCATTAGTGTTGTATTCACTTACCTTGGCTTTCCCAACTTTTGTTGTCATATGATCACCATGCTTGATGATTTGCCATAGATAAAAGTTGTTGGCTGTGATGAAAATTCTCCTCCGATCTTTCCAATATAAGTAATTATTTCCATCAAATATTGGCGGCAACATGTTAAAATCACCTTCACCTATTCCTGCAAAAGAGTCACGAGTAGAAGCCATGGATGGTTCTCTCAAACTGTTAAGTCTTCAGAGAGTTGGGCTCTGATACCAATTGTTAGATAATACGCTTAACGCTAGAGGGGGGTGAATAGCGTTATAATAAAATTTAGCGTAAACTCAATACCCAAATGGTACCCAAACTCTGCCAAAGTTTTTAGAAAGTCGAAAGAAAATATTTCAAAAATAGTTGGTGTTGTCAAATCTACCCGAACTACACCAGTTTCATTCTCACTGGACATGATATACGTAGGCAACCCACATCTGGTCCAACTTTCTTTTTTCAAAAAATAATCCAAAAAAAATCTCTTTTAATTTTGTCGGGTGACGCCATTCTCGTTTAAAATAAGTCGAATGCCCCCAAAAGGGCGCCGGAAGGCTATTTTTGCAAGAACAGCCACTTCGGGTCATTTTCAACGGTTAGCGAGCACAGCCTTAAAATGTTTTCCCGAAGAGCTAAAAGGCCGTATCTGCAAGACGGGTTTTTGTTTTTGAAATTCTCAATGAAACAAAATGTAGCCACTTTTTCTTCAAAATAAGTGATTCAATCACCTTAATAAATGTGCAGGATGAGCACGATTACAAATGAACCTTTCTCAATCATGAACAAAATCCCTTTGAAGTTGCATCTATGGTGGAACGATCTAGGCAAAGAAGGGCAAGACGAGGTCAAAAATATTTGAAAGGTCTTACTGGTTTGTTGGAGATTAAGCCTCGAGGAGACATCATAAAGGCATTGGTCACATGCTGGGACCCGGCATACAATGTGTTCCATTTTTAATACTTTGAACTCACCCCGACCCTAGAGGAAATAGCCGGATACATTGGGAGCGTTGAGATTCCTTTAAGGCATAAGTATTTGATTGCCCCAAGAACTGTAGCTGTGAATAAATTCTTAGACTCACTCAAAATAAGTAGGACGGTCCACAACCCGGATTGGGCAGCTAGATTTTGTACTCCGCGATTTATATACCAAAGTTATGGCCACTTAGGAGGGTTCAATAATCCGAAAAGTAAAATATGTAGCAAAGGAAACCGCCATAAATGGGAGGAACATAAATGTTTTGCTTTTATGGTGGTCTTGATAGTACTTCTGGTATTTTCAAGGAAAGATGGAAATATCGACATAAAAATAGCCGGGGTCGTCAGCACTTTACTCACCCAAGCCAAAAGCACTCTTTCGTGTTAGATAATACGCTTAACGCTAGAGGGGGGTGAATAGCGTTATAATAAAATTTAGCGTAATCATGCGGAATTTGAAATTTGCAGGAAATAAATAAGTGCGTTAAGTAAAAAAAAGGAAAGAACGCACCGATGTATTCTGGTTCACCACAACAAGTGGCTAGTCCAGTCCCCGAGAGACTCTCTCGAGATTTTCCACTAACTTGTCAAGCTTACGGGTGCTCAACAAACCTTTACAACTTAAGGACACAAGCCTTAACACCTTTGCTCGGAGATACAACACTCCAAGACTTCACTGTTAAGCTTACGGGTGCCTAACCAACCTTTACAACTTAATGACACAAGCCTTAACACCTTTGCTTGGAGATACAACACTCCAAGACTTCACTGTTAAGCTTACGGGTGCCTAACCAACCTTTACAATCTGAGGACACAAGCCTCAACAATCTTGCTCGGAGATACAACACTCCAAGACTTCGACCAAGGAAACACAAGTTCCTTACAACAAGAGAATCACAATTCTCTTCAAGTGTACAAAACACTAAACACTCAAACAAAACACTCCTTAATGAGTAGATATGAGTAAAATAAGTAAGCTCAAGATTACAACAACTTTGAACAATAATATGGCTCTCAAAATTTATGTAATGAATATAAAATGATAAGCAATAGAGTATGCAAGCTTATAGCAATTGTATGATCAGTTGTTGTGTGTTATTGTGTTTAAAACACTAAAATGAAGCTGTATTTATAGTTGAAAAACTTGGCATTACCGTTGTCTAATTGTCAATTAAGAGTTGCTGATTTTACTGAGTGACAATCGATTGTCAAGAAGCCACAATCGATTGTTTGCCAATCGTTCCAGAAATCAATCCCAGATTTTACGCTTAACAATCGATATCCAAGATAAACAATCGATTGTTGGCAACGTTCAAAAAATCATTTCCAGATTTTACGTAAAACAATCGATTATACAGAATCAATAATCGATTATTCAGCAACGTTCAAAAAATCTTTTCTAAATTTTAATTTCAACAGTCGATTGTATAAAATCAACAATCGATAACTCAGCAACGTTCAAAAAATCTTTTCCAGATTTCAATTTCAACAATCAATTGTACAAAATCAACAATCGATTACCTGACGGTATTTGAAAATATTACGACAACGGTCAGCTTAACAATCGATTGTGCAATGTTAACAATCAATTATTTATCAGACTTTGAAAATCATTTTAGACACTGCCTCGTGACAATCGATTGTTATATACTCACAATCGATTATTTAATAACTTTGAAAGAGTCTGGAAGACACTGCCTCAACACAATCGACTGTCATATGTTCACAATCGATTATTTTGTGACTTTGAAAAATCTGATGGACACTGTCTCTTCACAATCGATTGTCATTAGCTTCACAATCGATTATTCTGAGTTTTGAAAAACGTTGATGTACACTGCCTCATCACAATCGATTGTCATAAGGTTCACAATCGGTTGTCTTGCAAGTTTTAAAAACCTGATGCTCACTGCCTTAACACAATCGATTGTCATTAGTTCACAATCGATTGTCATGCAGTCTTGGCTCAACATAATCGATTATCATAAGTGCATAATCGATTATCTTAGTCCAGTTTTTAGAGGCATGTTTAAAAATCATTTTGACTAATGAAAATATGCATGATTGAAAATCATTTAGCATTAAATTAAATATGCATGACTTTGGAAAAAAATAGTTTTACGAGAGAAGCCATATCATGAGTCAAGTTGTAGAATCACGAACACAATTAAGAACGATTCATTTAAACTATAAAACTTTGTCTTGTGCTTGAATCTCGTTATGCATCAATTATGCGCTTGTACTTGAACTTCGTCATATATCAATTTGCGCTTTGTTTGTCATTCATCAAAACCTACACATAAGAACACACGTTTTAGTATAAAGCCTTGAGAACGTGTTTCCATCATTTCGCCCATGATAGTAGGTGAAATCTTTTGCGCTCTCACAGCCTGCAAAGCCGGAGAAGACTTTTCTGAAAGGTGCAATTTATTTTTGCAAATGTGGATGATCGAACATCTATGCCATCGTCCTCAAGTCCTGAGTTATGGGTCAACACAGAAAACCTGCGTAGAGGAACTTTATACGAGGATTAGCGGGACCAACTTTCCTGAAGGGGTCAAGGAATTGACATCATACTTTCGGTCTATCACTGCCAATCAAATAGTGTGGACGTTTGGATGGTTACCTGTGGATGAAATCATATACATGCCAGCAACTGGCCTTACTTCCTCTTGATGGGTCTTAAAAGCATTTAACCTTATGCTCCATATCTGGTTTTCAGACAACTCGGGAGGTGCCAAATAGTGCCAAAAGATGAAGATTTCAGTACCCAAGTAGTTGAGATTGGTCCTGATGGCCAATTTCCTGAAGCAAGAGTCCGCAAGATCTGGAGCGAATGTCAATACTTTGCAGCAAATACATGTGTACTGGATCGAGCTAAAGAAGAAGTTTCACATGGGTACCATGCTTGGTATAGAAGGGAAATTGTAGCTGGGAGGCCTACCAAAACACCTCATCTCCAGGATTTTGTTGAATCATCACAAGAATAGTGGGCCGAGTTAGCTAAGGAGAATGAATATAGGGCCAGAATATGAGAGTTGGAAAGCAGGTCTGAGACCGTCAATTCGAAAACAGCTTACAAGCCGCAGTCGATAAGGGTGAAAAGAAGAAATTAGCCAAAGAAAATGAAGCCTTACTAGCGCAAATTCAAAAGATGAGGATAGCATTCGAAGATCCCCTCAGGAGTTCCAAAGACGCAAAGCTTATAGATAATCTGAGACAAAAAGTGAGTGACTATAGTTTTGACCTCAACAAAACATTAAGGGAATTAGCCGGGGTTCAAAAGAAATTGGCTAAAAACACGGAGGAACAAGCATGCCTTGTTTAGCAGTTGAAAGAAGAGTACGATAATAAGGTCACTGCATTAAAGAGAAGGGTCATCGTGATAGAAAACAAAATGATCAAACAGGCGAAAGAATTCAAGGTTGAAAGAGAGAATTGCTACATGGCGTTGGTGACATTAGAAATGGATTTGCAGCGACTTCAAGAACAAAACCAAATAGCCAAGCATACTTTGGGGCTAGGGCCCAACAGATAGGACAATTACTACAAGAAAGGGCGGAATAAGAGAAAGGATCCTGACCATTGCTCACTACATTATGAGGAATTGCCAAGCATGCGAGAACATGACTCAGACCACCTTTTTGCTGCAGTAATGATATTTGTTAAACAGATAATAGGTGATTTGGACATACTTTAAAAGGATCTTGCATATAGGCCCGCGACGAGACTGAACGATGCCACGCATGCACCAAGAGCTTTAATGTATTCATGATTTCATATTTAGTATTTATTTCCTTTTCCACCGAAGTCTTTCATTTACTTTCTGCTCGAGTCTGTCAAGTTGTTCAAGTTTGTATTTTCTGTTGAAGAAAGATAGTTGACTTTGGAGTTTGTATTTATTCTGTTCATCATAGCCTGTTAGCTGTTTTAATCTGTCAACTATGAGTCTTTGTAATCAAAGTATTTTCCTTCTATGAAAGTCAAAAATCTCAAAATATTTCACTTCTATTTTCCACGAACTACGCTCGGTCTGATTCATGTGGGGTCATGGTACGTAGGCAATGTCCATAGGATCCGGCTGTAACCCTAAGAGAAAAGAAAAGAAAAGAAAAGAGATAAAAGAAAATAAAAGGAAATAAGAGTGAAAAATGAAAGAGAGAAAATAAGAAGATTGAGAGAGAAAGAGAGAGAGAGAGAGAGAGAGAGAGAGAGATGATGGCAAAAGCAACGTTAAAAGCAAAATAAAAGGAAACTAAGCGAGAGAGAAAATCAAGTGGCTGAGGAAAGCCAGGATGATGCATGCAATTGGTGCAAATCATGTAGAAACCCATTTAACTGTATAGGTGCATCACACCCTAACGTGCGATTACCTATCTATTATTTGTCTCGAACTAATCATTTGCTGATGTTATATCCAGTCCGGATTTTATAGAAATGGTGGTTGGTTCTTGGTATACTGGCTTCACATCCCTACTTCACCAGATCAAAGGGCAGCACAGAAATGTCTTGAGAAATCACCCTGGCAGCAATTCACATCATGGACAAATGCCCAATCTCAGGCATCACGGTACCAGAGTCAGCAACCGCCGAGGAAAACCGGCTATGGCATCGCCGTATGATGGAGATATGGGACGCCTGGTCAAATGAAAAGAGCTGCCTAGTGCAATTCCCGGATTTCCCAAGATTTTCCCAAGAATGGGGGGAACGTCCACTGTCCCAATCAGTCATCCCAGCATCGCACTAGGACACCTAACGATTTCAGCCCATTTTGTGGGAACACCTTCACAGGTTCGCCCCCAGACGGTTATAACCAATGCAATCCCAAACACCTTTACTGCTCCACCATGTGCAACTATAACACAGGCGGAATTGCCAAGGCCTGACTTAGATCCTTCAACTTTCACATTCCAAACACTCAGTCCACAAATGGAGCCTCTTCAATATCCCATCTATACGTACTCCCAGCCACAACCATTTGAGTTCACAGCGGGACAGGAAAAGACCCCGAAAACTCCGGAATAGGAAGAAATGGAAAAGAGGATGAGAAGCCTGGAGCAAAGCCTCAAAACCATGCAGGGGCTAAGTGGATAGAAAAGTGTGTCACACACTAATTTGTACATGTTCCCTCACGTGCATTTGCCTGTGGGATTCAAAACATCGAAGTTCGAAAAGTAAGATAAGCATGGTGACCCTATTGCCCATCTAAAGAAATACTGTAATCAATTGTGCGGAGCTAGAGGAAAAGAAGAATTGCTTATGGCTTACTTTGGGGAAAGCTTGGTGGACATCGCCTCTAAATGGTATATGGATCATGATATTTCTCGATGGCACATCTGGGATGATCTTGCAAGATACTTCATTCAACAGTTCCAATACAATATCGATATTGCCCCAGACCGAAACTCGTAGGATAATCTAAAGAAAAAGCCTTTAGTAAATGTTCGCGAGTATGCGATCAAATGGCGTGAACAGGCGTCAAGGGTAAAACCTCTAATGGATGAAGAGGAAATGGTCACTATATTTCTGCAGGCCCAGGAAGCTGATAATTTCCACAATATGATGTCATCCATGGGCAAACCATTCGCGGGGGCCATAAAAATTGGTGAGATGGTAGACAATAGACTAAAAACAACCTGAATTTTGAGCCAATCAGCTACTAGAGCAACTTCTCAAGCCATCTAATGCGGGTCTGGAAGAATGGGAAAAGGTAAGAAGAAAGAAGAAACAGCCATGGCCGCTTCAAGATTAAGGAGAAACCGCGCTCCTAAACCCATATTCCCAGACAGATCCACCCAAAATATTACCCTCATCAAGACATGGCATATACTCCTCAACCGTATGCGGTTATGAATGCCCAACCTTTTGTACGACCGCAATAACATGCTAACAGAAACCAAGCCCCATATCCCAGATATCAGCCTCCTCCACAAAATCACTATAATTACCGTCCTTCACAGAATAATTTTCCTCCTCGTGAGCCGCCCAGAAGGCAAACTTTCACTCCAATTGGCAATCCTTACTCCAATCTATTTCCAAAACTTGTCCAAATGGGCTCGTATCAACCAGTTCCTCAAACAAGGCAAAACCCAGCATCGGCCGCTTATTGAGCCGGTGTCAGATGTGCCTATCATTCAGGAGCATAAAGACACTATACAGATGATTGTTGGACTCTAAAAAAGAATGGTGGAAAACTTGATAGAGCAAGGACAAATAGTTCTAAGGGATGTGGATGTCCCTAACATGACTAGTAATCCATTGCTAGCCCACAACAACGGGCTAGTGATTGGGATGATTTGTAAAGATAAAGAATTTGATCCGGCACTAAAGGCCATAAATTCCATCGCAGATGCAGAGAAAAAGCCAAAAAGTGCCCCAAAGAAAGATAAAGAGAAAAAAAAGAACAAAGTCACGAAGACAGAACCAGAAAAGAAAGTTGAAACAAGCACATAGATGATGCCTCCCAAAGATGGGATTCTTTATGTCCCACGAGGCCAAAAAGAGAAGTAGCAGTCTTTGATCCCTCCAAAGAGGCTTGAACTGAAGAAGACAACCCAAATGTACATACACAAGGGGGCTTATGTGGTATGGGGGGAAATTAAGCCCGTGGTTATTGGACACGCACAACAACATCCTATGACAGGTCCTACTGATGTACCGTGGAGTTATCATTAAACAATGGTTACATACAAAGGCAAAGAGATCTTAGGAGAGCCTTAAGAATACCATCCCGTTGAGAAGTACTCCAACCTAGAAGAAGTGAACAATGCCACAAGAAAGAGTTTTCCGACTAAGAAACCCGGAAGTCCTGAAGAGGCAGAAGCTTTCTTCTAGAAAAAGAAGATGGAAGACTATGAAGAGGTTTATCAACTACAAAAGTGTTCTGAACAACTGTCCTTGCTATCATCGTTGATGAAGTCTCCTGAACACCAAAAGTTTTTAATGAAGACCCTGAATGAAGCCTATGTGCCAGCCGAAACTTTGGTGGAACAGTTAGAAAGAATGGCAGAAAGATTATTTGCCATCAATAAAATTTCATTCAACAATACTAACTTGCCCCCGGAAGGGGCTGCTCACAACAAAGCATTGCATTAACAGTCAAATGTGAGGGATATTATGTGAAGAGGGTCATGGTAGATGAAGGACCGGGGGTAGACATTTGCCTACTCTCTACACTCTAGCGGTTGGAAATTGGGACTGGAAGGGTTCGTCCCAACAATGTTCGTGCGCGAGCTTTCACGGTATTAAGAGGGACACAATTGGGGAAATCGATTTGATTCTGACCATCAGCCTGGTGGATTTTGAGGTAACCTTTCAAGTGCTGGACATGGACACATCTTACAACTACCTTCTGGGGAGGTCTTGGATCCATGCAGCAGGAGTTGTACCCTCTACTCCCCATCAAATGGTGGAATTTGAGCATGAAGATCAAGAGATCGTAGTCCACGGAGAGGATGAACAATCAATCTATCGGGACCCATCCGTCCCATGTCTTGAAGAGAGGGAAGGCAGTGAGCATATAGTGTATAAGACATTTGAAATTCTGGTATCCGACCAGTATGAAGAGGGAAAACCCTGCCCTCAGCCCTTCCTCTCCAATGCATCCATTACGGTGGCCAAATAGATGATACGACATGGATATAAGCCAGGAAAAGGGCTGGGAAAGTCTCTGCAAATAGCGGCCGAGCCAATTATCCGACATATCGCTAAAAAGTTCTTTGGGTTAGGTTTCCACCCGATGCAGGATGATAGGAAATGGGCAAAAGACAGACAACGTAAAGGTTGGGTCGCACCTTAGCCATTGCCACATTTGTATGAAACCTTTGTCAAACCAAAGTACAGTGAAGAAGAGGAGGATGAGCCTTTCACGGTCGAAAAAATTGAAGAAATATGTGGGACGATGAGAGAGATGTTATATGAAACCCACATGGTTCAGCCAGGAGAGGGCACAAGCACTGCTGAGGTGCAATACATGGGACGAAGTGCTAAGCTCCAAAATTGGAAGGCTACACCATTTTTGATTAGGTGGGAGTCTCGATAGACTTGTCCTGCTATTTTTCTGCATCCCAAGTTATTCCAGGGTGTAACTTAGATGTTATTCTTTAGTTTTTGTCTTCAAGTTTCCAAATGTAAACCATGTTCCAAGAAATGAAATTAATATTTCATCATTCATTCTTCTTTATTCATTCTGATTTTGTTGTTTTTTCTTTTACATTTCTTTTTTTCAGTTCTAATAATGCGGCTATAAATAACATGAAATGCTTGTGTACTTCATGCCCAGATCCAAACATTAGGACCCCGAACCTCAATTTGTTAAGATGTATTGATGCCGAAGAGGCTGTAAGAATCATGCATGAAGTACACGTGGGAGTTTGTGGACCACACATGAATGGGTATGTTCTAGCAAAGAAAATCATCCGAGTGGGCTATTATTAGATAACCATGGAAAATTATTATTTTTGCTTTCTCGGAAATACCATCAGTGTCAGGTGCACGGTGATTTGATTCATGCGCCTCCCACAGAACTGCATCCCATGTCAGCACCTTGGCCATTCGTAGCTTGGGGCATGGATGTTATTAGGCCCATCGAGCCAAAAGCCTCAAATGGGCACAGATTCATACTAGTTGCCATTGATAACTTCACAAAATGGGTTGAAGAAATCACTCTTAAATCGGTTACCAAAAATGTTGTGGTGGATCTTGTGCATTCCAATCTAATTTGCCATTTTGGCATCCCGACAACTATCATCACGCACAATGCGTCAAATTTGAACAGCCGATTGATGGGAACGATATACATACAATTCAAAATAATGCATCAAACTCTACACCCTACCGGCCCAAAGCCAATGGTGCCATCGAAGCAGCAAACAAAAATATCAAGAAGATTTTGAGAAAGATTACTCAAAGCTCCAGGCAATGGCATGAGAAGCTACCTTTCGCATTATTGGGGTATCACACAACTGTGCGAACATCAATAGGAGCAACCCCCTACCTTTTAGTTTGCGGAACTGAGGCAAAAGAGCATCGTCGGGTGATGGTGAGAAGAGAAATGAGAGAGGTCGATTGGCGAAAACACGCAAAGGGTACCGTCTGTCGAAAAGAGGACACCTCTCATCACTGAAAGAGTCCTGGCAAGGTTCCCTGGTTTTGAAACACGGGTCAATGAGCTAACTAGAAGTTGAGAAAGTTTGTACGGGTTGGGCATCAAGTCCAAGAAGCATGTCATGTCCATTTGAAGATTGCATGCATCCCTAGATAAGTCATTCTTTTTCCCCCCAAAAGGACGCTTCTATTTAAATTCATCCTCTTGCTTTCTATTTACTTTTTCCTTGAATCCCTTTCGGTCTAACTCTGATTCTGAAACTATTACAAAGAAAAGGTAGCAGGACTTGTTTATAGGCCCCTGCCCAAAAAGAGCAAAAGAAAGGTATCCAGCCTCATCGAGTGCATTAAGCCAATCCCGAATGGCCATGATGGTTGATGCTTTCGAAGAAAAGATATGGAAAAGGAAAGAATGTCCAAAGACAAAGGTCCTAAGAGGAAAATTAAGTGAAAAGCCAGAGCCCTATGCATGCGAGTTTTCATGATATCCTGAAGGTTGAGGCCATTGGCTCGAAAGAGAAAATGATGTTCAAAACCAGCAAGCAGCAGAGGATTTCAACAGAAGTTAGGCCACGATCAAGCAATCAAGGCCACAGAACCAACCACCGTTCAAACTAACAATTTTTCTTTGTTGAAAATTGAAACAGGTGCAATACGAGCAACCGCGCAAAAAGCAGTTGCAATCAAAGGGAAAACGAGCAAGTGCTAAAATAGCTTCACAGAAAATAATCAATGCAAAAGGGAAGTTTCCTCCAAGTTCATTCCTGAATCATATCAAAATAAAAAGGGGGGAAAGAAGATAACCGAAGAGGGAAAAACTCAAAAAATAACAGTTTAGAATTCCCAATCCCAACCTTTAGCCATCATTAGGGCTCCAATAAGTTGAACGTTTTTCCTTTGTCCAACATTAGGGCTTCAATCCCTGAGTTGAGCGTTTTTCCTTAGCCAACATTAGGGCTTCATTCCCTGAGTTGAGTGTTTTTTCATTAGACAAAATTAGGGCTCAAATTACAGAGTTGAGTGTTTTTCCTTAGCCAACATTCGGGCCCAATCCCTAATTTGAGTGTTTTTCCATAGCCAACATTAGGGCTCCAATGCCTGATGAGATTTTTTCTTGAGCCGACATTAGGGCTCTAATCTCTAAGTTAAGTGTTTTTCCTTTAGACAACATTAGGTCTCCAATCCCTGAGTTGAGCATTTTTCCTTAGCCTACATTAGGGCTCCAATCCCTAAATTGAGCGTTTTTCCTTAGCCAACATTAAGGCTCCAATCCCTGAGTTGAGTGTTTTTTCCTTTGTCAACATTAGGGCTCCAATCCCTAAGTTCAACGGTTTTTCCTTGAGCAACCATTAGGGCTCCAATCCTTGAGTTGAGCTTTTTTACTTTAGCCAACACTAGGGCTTCAATCTCTGAGTTGAGCGTTTATCCTTTATCCAACATTAGGGCTCCAATCCCTGAGTTAAGCGTTTTTCCTTAGCCAACATTAGGGCCCCAATCCCTAATTTGAGCGTTTTTCCTTAGCCAACATTAGGGCTCCAATCCCTGAGATGAGCATTTTTCCTGAGCCGACTTTAGGGCTCTAATCTCTAAGTTAAGTGTTTTTCCTGTAGCCAATATTAGAGCTCCAATCCCTGAATTGAGCATTTTTCGTTAGCCTACATTAGGTCACCAATCCCTGAATTGAGCGTTTTTCCTTTGCCAACATTAAGGCTCCAATCCCTGAGTTGAGTGTTTTTTCCTTTGACAACATTAGGGCTCCAATCCCTAAGTTGAACGTTTTTTCCTTGAGCAACCATTAGGGCTCCAATCCCTGAGTTGAGAGTTTTTACTTTAGCCAACATTAGGGCTTCAATCCCTGAGTTGAGCGTTTTTCCTTAGCCAACATTAGGGCTCCAATCCCTGAGTTGAGCGTATTTCCTTTAGCCAACACTAGGGTTCCAATCCCGAAGTTGAGCATTTTTTCCATAAACAACATTAGGGCTCCAATCCCTAAGTTGAGCATTTTTTCTTTAGCCAACATTGGGGCTCCAATCCCTGACTTGAGCGTTTTTCCTTTAGCCAACATTAGGGCTCCAATCCCTGAGTTGAGTATTTTCCCTTTAGCCAACATTAGGGCTCAAATCCCTGAGTTGAGCATTTTTCCTTAGCCAACATAAGGGATGCAGTTCTTGAGTTGAGCATTTTCCTTTAGCCAACATTAGGGCTCCAATTCCTGAGTTGAGCGTTTTTTCCTTAGCCAACATTAGGGCTCTAATCCCTGAGTTGAGCGTTTTTTCTTTTGCCAACATTAGGGCTCCAATCCCTGAGTTGCGCATTTTTCCTTTAGCCAGCATTAGGGCTCCAATCCCATTAGTTGAGCATTTTTCCTTAGCCAACATTAGGTCTCCTATTCCAGAGTAGAGCATTTTCCTTTATCCATCGTTAGTGCTCCAATCGCTGAGTTGAGTGTTTCCTCTTTAGCCCACATTAGGGCTCCAATCCCTAAGTTGAGCATTTTTTATTTAGCCAACATTAGGGCTCTAATCCTTGAGTTGAGTATTTTTGTTTTCGTCAACATTAGGGATCCAATCACTAAAGTAAGCGTTTTTCCTTAGCCAAAATTAGGGCTTTAATTCCCGAGTTGAGCATTTTTCCTTAGCCAACATTAGGGATCCATTCCTTGAGTTTAGCGTTTTTTCCTTAACCAACATTAGGGCTCCAATCCCTGAGTTGAGCGTTTTTTCATTTAGCCAACATTAGGGCTCCAATCCCTGACTTGAGTGTTTTTCCTTTAGCCAGCATTAAGGCTCCAATCCTTGAGTTGCGCGTTTTTCCTTTAGCCAACATTAGGGCTCCAATCCCTGAGTTGAGCATTTTTCCTTAGCCAACATTAGGGCTTCAATTCCTGAGTAGAGCATTTTCCTTTAGCCAACATTGGTGCTCAAATCGCTGAGTTGAGCGTTTCCCCTTTAGCCAACATTACTGATCCAATCCCTAAGTTGAGGATCTTTTCTTTAGCCAACATTAGGGCTCCAATCCCTAAGTTGAGCTTTTTTTTCTTAGCCAACATTAGGGCTCCAATCCTTGAGTTGAGCGTTTTTTCCTTAGCCAATATTAGGGCTCCAATCCCTGAGTTGAGCATGTTTTCCTAGCCAACATTAGGGCTCCTATCCCTGAGTTGAACATTTTTCCTATAGCCAACATTAGGGCTCCAATCCCTGAGTTGAGCGTTTTTCCTTTAGCCAACATTAGGGCTCCAATCCCTGAGTTGAGAGTTTTTCTTTAGCCAACAATAGGGATCCAATCCCTGAGTTGAGCGTTTTTCCCTTATATTAGGGGTTCAGTCCCTGAGTTGAGAGTTATTTTCCTTAGCCAGCATTAGGGCTCCAATCCCTGAGTTTAGCGTAGATTCTTAGACTCACTCAAGATTTGAAGCTGTGAATAGATTCTTAGACTTACTGGATTATGCACAACCCGGATTTGGCAACTGGATTTCGTACTTCGCGCTTTATATAACAGAGATATGGCCACTTAGGAGGGTTCAACAATCAGAAAAGAAAAATATGTAGCAAAGGAAACAGCCAAAAATGGGAGGAATATATATGTTTTTCTTTTATGGTGGCCTTCATAGGACTTCTGGTATTCCCAAGGAAAGATGGAAATATCGACATAAAAATAGCCGGGGTTGTCAGCACTTTACTAACCCAAGCCAAGACCACTCTTGCGCCCATGATAGTAGCTGAAATCTTCCGCTCTCTCACAGCCTGCAAAGCCGGAGGAGGCTTTTCTGAAGGGTGCAATTTGTTTTACAAATGTGGATGACCGAACATCTATGCCATTGTCCTCAATTCTTGATTTATGGGTCTACACAGAAAACCTGTGAAGAGGAAGTTTATACGAGGATTAGCGGGATCAACTTGCCTGAAGAGGTCAATGAATGGACATCATACTTTTGGTCTATCACTGCCAGTCAAATAGAGTGGACGTGTGGATGAAATCAAATACATACCAGCAACTGAGTCGCACTTCCTCTTGATGGGTCTTAAAAGCATTCAACCTTATTCTCTGTATCGGCTTTTGAGACAACCTTGGCGGAAAATACATGTTTACGAGATCGAGCTAAAGGAGAAGTTTCACATGGGTATCATGCTTGGTATAGAAGGGAAATTGTAGCTGAGAGGCCTGCCAAAAGACCTCATCTCTAAGATTTTTTTGATTCATCACAAGAACAGTGGGCCGAGTTAGCTAAGGAGAATGAATATAGGGCCAGAATAAAAGAGTTGGAAAGCAAGTTCGAGATCTTCAATTCGAAAACAACTTACAAGCCGCACTCGATAAGGTTGAAAAGAAGAAATTATCCAAAGAAAATGAAGCCTTATGAGCGCAAATCCAAAAGATGAGGATAGCAGTCAAAGATCCCCTCAGGAGTGCCAAACCCCAAAGCTTATGGATAATCTGAGGCAAAAAGTGAGTGACTATAGTTTTTACCTCAACAAACCAGAAAGGGAATTAGCCTGGGTTCAAATGCAATTGGCTAAAAACTCAGAGGAACAAGCACGCCTGATTAAGCAGTTGAAAGAAGAGTACGATAATGAGGTCACGGGATTAAAGAAAAGGGTCATCGTGATAGAAAACAAAATGATCAAATAGGTGAAAGAATTCAAGTTTGGAGCATTGCTACATGGCGTTGGTGCAATTAGAAATGGAGCGACATCAAGAACAAAACAAAATATCCGAGCAGACTTTGGGGGCTAGGGCCCAATAGATGGGACAGTTACTTCAAGAAAAGGGCGAAATCGGAGGGAGGATCCTGACCATTTCTTGCTACATTACTAGGAAGTTTCAAGCGTGCGAGAACATGACTCGCACCACCTTTTTGCTGCAGTAATGATATTTGTAAAACAGATAATGAGTGACTTGGACAGACTTTAAAAGGATCTTGTATATAGGCCCGCGGCAAGACCGAACGATGTCCCGCGGGCACCAAGAGCTTTAATGTATTAATGATTTTCATATTTAGTCTGTATTTCCTTTTCCACCAGAGTCTGTCATTCACTTTCCGGTAGAGTCTTTCAAGTTGTTCAAGTTTGTATTTTCTTTTGAAGAGAGATAGTTGACTTTGGACTTTGTATTTCTTCTGTTCATCATAGCATGTTAGCTGTTTTAATCTGTCAACTTTAAACCTTTGTAATCAAAGTATTTGCCATCTATGAAAATCTAAAATCTCAAAACATTCCGCTTCTATTTTCCATGAACTACGCTCGGTCTGATTCATGCGGGGCCATGATACGTAGGCAATCTCCATAGGATCCGACTGTAACCCTATGAGAAAAGAAAAGAAAAGAAAAGAGATGAAAGAAAATAAAAGAAAATAAGAGTGAAAAATGAAAGAGAGAAAATAAGAAGACTGATAGAGAGAGATGATGGCAAAAACAAAGTCAAAAGCAAAAGAAAAAGGAAACGAAATGAGAGAGAAAATTTAAGTGGCTGGGGAAAGCCAAGATTACGCATGCAATTGGTGCAAATCATGTAGAAACCCATTTAACTGTATAGGTACATCACACCCTGACGTGCGATTACCTATCTGTTATTTGTCTTGAACTAATAATTTGCTGATGTTATGTCTAGTCCAGGTTTTATAGAAACAGTGGTTGGTTCTTGGTACACTGGCTTCACATACCTACTTCACCAAATCAAAGGGTAGCATAGAAATGTCTTCAGAAATCACCCTGCCAGCAATTCTCTTCACGGATGAAAGCCCAATCTCGGGCATCACGGTATCAGAGTCAGTAACCGCCGAGGAAAACCGGCAATGGAATCTTGATAGTATGGAGATGTGGGACACCTGGTCAAATGAAAAAGAGGCGCCAAGTGCAATTTCTGGATTTACCGAGATTTTCCCAAGACTTGGGAGGAATGTCCACTGTCCCTATCAGTCATCCCAGCATCCCACTAGGACACCCAACAATTTCAGCCCATTTAGTGGGAACACCTTCAGAGGTTCACCCCCAGACGGTTATATCCAATGCAATCCCAAACATCTTTACTGCTCCACCATGCGTAGCTATAACACAGCCGGCATTGCCAAGGCCCGCCTTAGATCCTTCGACTTTCATATTCCAAACAATCAGTCCACAAATGAAGCCTCTTCAATATCCTACCTATACTTACTCGTAACCACATCCATTTGAGATCACAACAGGACAGGAAAAGACCCCAAAAACTCCGGAACAGGAAGAAATGGCAAAGAGGATGAGAAGCATGGAGCAAAGCCTCAAAACCATGCAGGGGCTAAGTGGACAGAAAAGTGTGTCACACACTGATTTGTGCTTGTTCCCTCACATGTATTTGCCTGTGGGATTCAAAACTCCGAAGCTCGAAAAGTAAGATGGGCATGGTGACCCTATTGCCCATCTTAAGAAATAATGTAATCAATTGCGTGGATCTTGAGGAAAAGAAGAATTGCTTATGGCTTACTTTGGGGAAGCTTGGTGGACATCACCTCCCGTGGTATATGGATGAGGATATTTCTCGATGGCACATCTGGGGTGATCTTGCAAGAGACTTAATTCAACAGTTCCAATATACTATCGATATTGCTCCAGACCGAAACTCGCTGGCAAATCTAAAGAAAAAGCCCTTAGAAAATTTTCCCGAGTATGCGATCAAAGGCGTCAAGGGTAAAACCTCCAATGGATGAAGAGGAAATGGTCACTGCATTTCTTCAGGCCCAGGAAGCTGATTATTTCTAGAATATGATATTTGCCATGGGCAAACCATTCGCGAGGGCCATAATAAATGGTGAGATGGTAGACAATGGGTTGAAAACAGCCTGAATTTTGAGCCAATCAGCTATTAGAGAAACTTCCCAAGCCATCCAAGGCGGGTCTGGAGGAATGACCAAAGGTATGAAGAAAGAAGAAAAAGCCATGGGGCTTCAAGTCCAAGGAGACACCGCGCTCCTAGACCCATATTCTCAAATAGATCAACCCAACATTATTACCCTCATCAAGACATGGCATATGCTCCTCAACCGTATGCCGTTATGAATGCCCAACCTTTGGCACGACCGCAACAACATGCCAACAGAAACCAAGCCCCATATCCCAGATATCATCCTCCTCCACAAAATCAGTATAATCCCCGTCCTCTACAGAATAATTTTCCTCCTCGTAAGCCACCCAGGAGGCAAACTTCCACTCCATTTGGCGATCCTTACTCCAATCTATTTCCAAAACTTGTCCAAATGGGCTTTTTGTAACCAGTTCCTCAAACAAGGCAAAACCCAGGATCGCCCACTTATAGATTCGGTGTCAAATGTGCCTATCATTCAGGAGTAGAAAGGCACGATACAGATGATTGTTGGAGTCCAAAAAGAACAATGGAAAACCTGATAGAGCAAGGACAAATAGTGCTAAAGGATGAGGATGTCCCAAACGTGACTAATTATCCATTGCCAGCCCACAACAACAGGCTAGTGATTGGGATGATTGGTAAAGATAAAGAATTTGATCTGGCACTAAAGGCCATAATTGCCATTGCAGATGTAAAGAAAAGGCCAAAAAGCACCCAAAGCAAGATAAAGAGGAAAAGAATAACAAAGTCACCAAGATAGAACCAGAAAGAAATTTGAAACAAGCACAGAGGTGATGCCTCCCAAAGATAGGATTCTTTATGTCCCACAAGGACGAAAAGAAAAGCAGCAGACTTTGAGCCCTCCAAAGAGGCTTGAACAGAAGAAGACAACCCAAATGTACATACCCAAGGGGGCTTATGTGGTTCGGGAGGCAAATAAGCCATCGAGACGAAACGAGCCCGTGGTTATTGGACGCGCAAAACAACAGCCTATGACATGTCCTACTGCAGTACCGTAGAATTATCATAAAACAATGGTTACGTACAAAGGCAAAGAGATCACAGGAGAGCCTCAAGAAAACCATCCCGTTGAGAAGTACTCCAACATAGAAGAAGTAAACAATGCCACTAGAAAGCGTTTCCATACTAAGAAACTTGTAAGTCATGAAGAGGCAGAAGCTTTCTTCCAAAAAATGGAGATGGCAGACTATGAAGTGGTTGATCAACTGCGAATGTGTCATGAACAAGTGTCCTTGCTATCATTGTTAATGAAGTCTCCTAAACACCAAATGTTTTTAATGAAGACCCTGAATGAAGCCCATGTGCCAGCCGAAACTTTGGTGGAACAGTTAGAAAGAACGGCAGAAAGATTATTTACCATCAATCAAATTTCATTCAACAATACTAACTTGCCCCCGGAGGGGGCTACTCACAACAAATCATTCCATTTAACAGCAAAATGTGAGGGATATTATGTGAAGAGGGTCATGGTAGACGGAGACTCGGGGGTATTCATTTGCCTACTTTCTACACTCCAGCGGATGGAAATTGGGACTGGAAGGATTCGTTCCAACAATGTTTGTGCGCGAGCTTTCATGGTATTAAGAGGGACACAATTGGGGAAATCGATTTGATTCTGACCATCAGCCCGGTGGATTTTGAGGTAACCTTTCAAGTGCTGGACATGGACATATCTTACAACTACCTTCTAGGGAGGCCTTGGATCCATGCAGTTGGAGTTGTACCCTCTACTCTCCATCAAATGGTAAAATTTGAGCATGAAGATCAGGAGATCATAGTCCGCAGAGATGATGAACAATCAATCTATCGGGTCCCATCCGTCCCATGTCTTGAAGCGAGGGAAGGCAGTGAGCATATAGTGTATCAGACATTTGAAATTCTGGTAGCCGACCAGTATGAAGAGGGAAAACCCTGCCCTCAGCCCTTCCTCTCCAATGCATCCATTATGGTGGCCAAAGAGATGATACGACATGGATATAAGCTAGGAAAAGGGCTGGGAAAATCTCTGCAAGGAGTGGCCGAGCCAATTATCCTACCTATCACTAAGAAGTTCTTTGGGTTAGGTTTCCACCTGAGGTCGGATGATAGGAAATGGGCAAAAGACAAACAGCGTAAAGGGTGGGTATTACCTTTGCCATTTCCACATTTGTATGAAACCTTTGTCAAATCAAAGTACAGTGAAGAAGAGGAGGATGAGGCCTTCACAGCCGAAAAAATTGAAGAAATATGTAGGGTGATGAGGGAGATGTTATATGAAGCCCACATGGTTCAGCCAGGAGAGGGCACAAGAACCGCTGAGGTGCTATTCATGGGACCAAGCGCTAATCTCCAAAATTGGAAAGCTATACCATTTTCAATCAGGTGGGAGTCCCGGTAGACTTGTCTTGCTATTTTCTGCATCCCAAGTTATTCCAGGGTGTAACTTGGATGTTTTTCTTTAGTTTTTGTCTTTAAGTTTCCAAATTTAAACCATGTTCCAAGAAATTAAATTAATATTTCATCGTTCATTCTTCTTTATTCCTTCTGATTTTGTTGTTTTTCTTTTCCATTTCTTTTTTTAGTTCTAATAATGCGGCTATGAATAACATGACATGCTTGCGGACTTCATGCCTAGATCAAACACATTGTTTACTTGCGAAATAATGAACCAAGAACCGGAATATGATGAAAAAGAGGCTTTTAGGGAAATAAATCAAGAATTAGAACAATTTGAGAATAAATCTAAGCCAAACTTGAATGATACCGAGCCGGTTAACTTGGGAACCTCGAAAGAAATCCAGGGAACTAAGATAAGCATACACATGGACGAGAAAACCCGGCATGCCATAATCTAACTGCTGTTTGAGTTTAAAGATGTGTTTTCCTGGTCGTACAATGACATGCCAAGACTGAGTGTTTATCTGGTAGTGCACAAATTGCCAACTTATCCTGAGTGTCCCCCGATCCAACAAAAGCAGAGAAAATTTAAAATTGATCTCAATGATAAATTCAAAGAAGATATCTCGAAAGAGTTTGGAGGAGGAGTGATCCACGTGGTCCAGTACACCACATGGATATCCAACGTAGTTCCAGTGCCAAAGAAGGATGGAAAAACCCGAGTATGCATGGACTATAGAGATTTGAACAAAGCAAGCCCCGAAGACAACTTCCCATAGCCAAATATCCACATCCTTTTTGGTAGCTGCACCAAACATGAGATACAGTATTTTGTGGATTGTTACGCAGGATGTCACCAGGTGTTGATGGATGAAGAGGACGCAGAAAAAACTGCCTTTACCATACCTTGGGGAACCTATTGCTATGAGGTCATGCCTTTCGGACTGAAGAACGCTAGGGAAACACATATGAGAGCCCCAGCTACCATCATCCATGATATGATGCATCAGGAAATAGAGGTGTATGTGGACGACGTGATCATCAATTCTAAAACTCAGGATGACCATGCGTGGGATTTAAAGAAGTTCTTCGAATGGATGTGCATATCTGATTTTTAATTGAAATCAGCCAAATGTGCGTTGAAGTCCCGTTAGGAAAACTCCTGGGATTCATAGTCAACCGGAGGGGTATTGAGTTAGATCCAACAAAGATAAAGTCTATTCAAGATTTACCTCCTCCGAAGACCAAAAGGACGTTATGACCTTGTTGGGAAGATTGAATTATATTAGTCGATTCATCGCTCAGCTGACTTCCACATGTGAACCCATATTCAAATTGTTAAAGAAAGATGCAGTGGTCAAATGGACGGATGACTGTCAAAAGGCTTTTGATAAGATTAAAGACTACTTGTCTAACCCATCGGTTTTGGTTCCACCTGAGCTAGGGAGGCCATTTTTTCTGTACTTGACCGTCTTGGAAAATTCCTTCGGTTGCGTTCTAGGGCAACATGAAATCACTGGAAAGAAAGAGCAGGCCAAATACTACCTAAGTAAGAAATTCACTAGCTATGAGGCTAAGTACACTTTGCTGGAAAGAACTTGCTGCGCTCTGACTTGGGTTGCTCAGAAACTGAGGCATTACTTGCAGGTCCAGACCACCTACCTTATTACCAGGTTGGATCCTCTAAAGTACATATTAAAAAGCCAATGCCCACGGGGAGGTTATCAAAATGGCAGATCTTGCTCACCGAGTTTGACATAGTCTATATCACTCATACAACAATGAAGGCCTAGGACTTAGCCGACCATTTTGCTGAAAACCCTATTGATGATGAGTACCAACCCCTGAACACTTATTTCCTAGACGAAGAGGTGAACTCGGTGGAGGTAATATCTGAAGATACTGCTACCTGGAAATTGTTCTTTGATGGAGCGGTCAACTCAGAAAGTGTAGGAATTGGGGCAGTTATTATTTCACCCACTGGTCAGCACTATCCAGCCACCACTCGATTTCGGTTCTTCTACTCGAACAATACAATTGCGTACGAATCTTGCATCATGGAGATGAACTTGGAAGTTGACCAAAATGTCGAGGAGTTGTTAATTATGGGGGATTCAAATTTAATCACCCGGCAAGCCCAGGGAGAATGGGAAACTCGAGATGTCAAACTTATCCTTTATCGGTAGCATGTGGAAGATCTTAGCAGGTGGTTCAAGATGAAAGAGTTCAGGTACATCCCTTGCTATCAAAATAAACTAGCCAACGCACTTTCCACTTCGGCCTCGATGTTACCCTACCTAGGAAATGTCCACATCGGTCCCTTGGAAATCCAAATCAGGGAATGGCATGGATACTGCAATGCGGTTGAGGCAGAACCAAACATCCAGCCATAGTACCATGATACCAAGATCTTTCTAACAAACCAAGAATATCCCGAGAAAGACACTGGGGACCAAAAGAGAACTATCATATGGCAAGCAAGTGGTTTCTTTTTATGTGGTGAGGTTTTATACAAAAGGACCCCGAACCTCAATTTGTTAAGATGTGTTGACGCTGAAGAGGCTGGAAGAATCATGCATGAAATACACGCGGGAGTTTGTGGACCACACATGAATGGGTATGTTATAGCAAATAAAATCATCCGAGCAGGCTCGAAAATGCCATCAGTGTCAGGTGCTCGGTGATTTGATTCATGCAACTCCTACAGAATTACATCCCATATCATCACTTTGGCCATTCGTAGCTTGGGGCATGGATGTTATTGGGCCCATCAAGCCACAAGCCTCAAATGGGCACAGATTCATACTGGTTGCCGTTGATTACTTCACAAAATGGGTTGAAGAAATCACTCTTAAATCGGTTACCAAGAAAGTTGTGGTGGATTTTGTGTATTCCAATCTAATTTGTCGTTTTGGCATCCTAACAACTATCATCACGGACAATTATGCAAATTTGAACAGACGATTGATGGGAGCGATATACGAACAATTCAAAATAACGCATCGAACTCTACATCCTACCGGCCCAAAGCCAATGGTGCCATCGAAGCAACAAACAAAAATATCAAGAAGATTTTGAGAAAGATGATTCAAAGCTCAAGGCAATGGCATGAGAAGCTACCTTTCGCATTATTGGGGTATCACACAATAGTGCGTAAATTAATAGGAGCAACCCCCTACCTTTTGGTTTGCAGAACTGAGGCAGTAATACCTGCGAAGGTGGAAATCTCGTCTCTGTGGATCATCATTGAAGCTGAGATTGAAGAAACCGAGTGGGTCAGGATTCGTCTAGAACAGATGACCTTAATTGATGAAAAATGAATAGTTGTAGTCTGCCATGGGCAGTTGTACCAACAAAGAATGGCTCGTGCTTATAACAATAAAGTACACCCCATGAACTTTGAGGTGCGACAACTTGTATTAAGGCGCATCCTTCCTCACCATCAGGAAGAAAAAGGAAAATTTTCTCATAATTGGAAAGGCTCGTACATCATCAAAAAGATATTACCGAAAGGAGCATTATATTTGGGCGACATCGAAGGGGATGATGCTTCCGACACTAGATGCCCGAAATAGGTAGGCTCCAAAGCTTGCAGGAAATAATCCACCATCTCACTCTCCTTCATTAGAGGATCAACCCTGGCTTCTTGTTCTCTCTACTGTAAACCGTATTCCCTGAAACGCTCGTTGTGTTTCTTCTCCAGTTTTGTCAAAGATAGACGATCCGGGACAATTTCGACATTATATTGGAAGTGACAGGCGAACTCTTGTTCCAATTCATCCCAAGTATACCACCAATTGTGATGCTGCCGAGTGTACCACTCCAATGCCGATCCACTTAAACTTTGGCTAAAGTATGCCATTTGCAACTCATATTTTCCCCCTGATCCTCTCATTTTTCTGCAAAACCCCCTTAGATGCGTGACCGGATCACCATGTCCATCATATAAGTGAAATTTAGGCATCTTAAAACCTGGAGGCAACTACACGTCTGCAAATAAGCAAAGGTCTTTGAACGCCACGCTCACCTGGCCGCCTAACCATCGCATGTCCCTGAACAATTGTTTTAATCTTCTGACGTTTCTGAGCACCTCCTCTTGCTCAAGATTTTGATCGGCTTTTCGACTCCCGCCAGGTTTTCGAAACAGGGAGCATAGGAAAAAGGTTTGTGGGCTTTGTAAGTGGGTTCTGATGGATAGTATTGGTTGTTGTAAGCTTGAAGCAAGGGCTCACTTGATAATCTATAGAGTGCGGGAGGAGGAGGTGACACATAAATGGGAGCAATTGGTGGAGGGGGGTGAGGGGCAGCTTTGGGCAGCGGAGCTGGGGGTGGTTGAGAGGTCATACCCTGGTGCTGCGAGTACAAAGGAAAACTTGAGGTTGGATCAGTGGTGGACTTTTCATGAGCTTGGTCCAGTGGTGGAATGAAGGTTGAGTTAGCAGGATAGGTTGGGGGTGGCTATCCTCTCGCCCATGCCTGGTACATAGCAGCCATTTGGTGTTTCAATTTGTACATTTCCTCCTTCATGGCATTAACGTCCAATTCCTCTACCTCTTTCGAGGGGTCAATAATGCTGACATCTATTTCCTGATTGGCCATGACTTGTTTGCTCTTAGACCACGTGTTGTAGGAGTGGGTAGCCAGAATGCCGCAAGTGCCAACCACCTGTCTAGGCTGGATACAAAAACACTAAACTTGTTAATGGTTAGCTTTTGACATGTAAGCGGCCATATGTTGGGGAATGAATGCACCTAAACAGCTATTGGTTACTACATGCATCGGTTGTTTACGTCATCCCTACTTTCCTTTTTCATTTGCAACGCCCTTTTTTAGCTTTATACTCTTACTCACTCCTGTTTTTTTCTTGTTTGTTTCTTTCCTTTCCTATGTTTTTCTCTTCCATTCTCTCCCCCTTCGTTTCTTTTCTGTTTTCTTTTTCTCTATTTGGTTACGGTCGAATCCTATGTAAATTGCCTATATATCATGACCCCGCATGAATCAGACCGAGCAAAGTTCTGGCAAATAAAAGTGAAGAAACAATAAAACATTTTGGCATTCTCCATTTTCATAATAACAAACTTTGGTCACAAAGACTCAAAAAATTGACAGATTTAAACAAGAAACTAGCAAACTTTGATGAAAGCCGAACTACTGACTCGAAGAACAACTAACCTTGCGTAAAAGAAAATACATACTTCAAGACTAACTGACAGACTTTAAGGTAAATACAAGCTCAAGAAATCACAAATACATTAAGGCTTCAATTGCTCCCGGGACCCGCAAGGCATCGTTCGGCCTTGCTGCGGGTCGACTAGCTAAATCCCCCTGGAGGTGATGGAGATCTTCCATTACGCGGCAAACAAAAATCATCGCGGTGGCAAAGATTATAGATCTAGGCATATCGTCACAGCTGCTAAACATCATAATAATGTAATGGGCGATCCTTCTGATTCTTTCTCGTATGGCACACTTCTCTTGCAATAACAGACCAATCTGCTCAGTTCTGTCCCCCAAAGTTTGTTCGGCTACCCGATTTTGTTCTTGAAGTTGTTGCAATTCCCATTCCAATTGCGCCAATGTTGTGTAACAATGTTCCCTTTCAATTTTGAACTTTTTTGCATGTTTGATCATTTTGTTTTCTGTGATGATGACCCTTTTCTTTAATCCTGCAACCTCACCGTCGAACTCTTCTTTTAATTGATTAACCAGATGTGCTAGTTCTGCCGCATTTTCAGCCAATTGTTTCGAGCCCTGGATAATTCCCTTTCTACTTTTTACAAATCAAAAATGTAGTCATTCACCTTATGTCTCAGTCTATTTAAAAGTTTGGTGTCCTTGGCACTTCGCACGGGGTTTTTCGCTGCTACTTTCATTTTTTTGAATTTTGGCCCGAAGGGCCTCATTTTCTTTGACTAGTTTCTTGTATTCGCCTTCACCTACGGCAGCCTGCAAATGTTTCTCAAATTGCAAATTTATGACCTGCTTCTCCAGTATGCCTATTGTAGCCCTGTAATCGTCTTCTTTAGCCAACCAGTCCCACTGCTCTTGTGATGCTTCAACGAACTCCTGGAGATGGGGCCTCTCGAACTCAATTTCTCTCATTTACTAGGCAAGGTATCCCGGCGACACTTTGCCTCTAGACCGATCTCGCACATAAGTGTTTGCTGTCAAGTATTGTAACTCATTCCAAATTTTGCGGAGCATTGCTTTGGGGAACTGACCATCAGGTCCAATCTCGACTACTCGGATATTGAGATCTTCATCTCTTGGTAGTATCTGGCATCTCCCGAGTTGTCTCAAGACCCGATGCGGGGTATATGGCTGGATGCTCCTAAGATCCATCAGAAGGAAGTAAGGCTCCGTTGCCGGCATGTATATGATCTCGTCCACAGGCAACCATCCCAGCATCCACTCTATTTGGCCGACAGTGAGGGATCAAAAGTAAGATATCCATTCGGTTATTCCTTCAGGCAAACTGAGCCCTTCAATCCTTGTGTGAAATTCCTCTATACAAGTTTTCTCTGCTGACCCATAGCTCATAAACTGGGGACGGTGGCATAGATGCTCGGTCATCCACATTTGCAACAACAGATTGCACCCCTCAAAGAAATCATTCCCGGTCTTGCAAGTTGTGAGAGCACGAAAGACCTCAGCTACTATCATAGGCGCGAGTGTGCTTTTTTCTTGGGTGTGTAGAGTACTGACAACCTCTGCTATTTTTATGTCGATGTTCCCATCTTTCCTTGGAAACACCAGGAGCCCTAGTAAAGCAACTATAGAAGCGAAACGTCGATGTTCTTCCCGTTTGATGCGGTTTTCTTTGCTACAGATTTTGTTCTCTGGTTTGTTGAACCCCCCTATGTGACCATATCTGCTATACAGGAATGAAAAGGTACAAAACCCTGCTGCCAAGTTCAAGTCGTGTACCACTCTTCTTATCTTCAGGGTATCTAAGAATTTATGCGCAACTACAATTCTTGGGGCAACCAAATACTTGTATCTCAAAGGAAGCTCAGCATCCCTAATGTACCCGGCTATTTCTTCTAAGGTCGGGGTAAGTTCAAAATCTGATAAGTGGAACACATTGTGTGTTGGGTCCCAGCACGTGACCAATGCCCTTATGATGTCTCCCAGGGTATAATCTCCAATAGTCCGAGAAGACCTCCCAAATATTTCTTTACCTCGTCTTGCCCTTCCCTACCTAGATCATTCCACCACAGCCGCAACTCCAAAGGGATTATGCTTATGAATGAGAAAGGTTTGTATTAGATTGTGTTCATCCTACACATTTATTAAGGTGAATTAATAACTTATGATTTTATTCCGTTTGACTTCAAAATCAAAATTGACCCCCTTCTTATATGAAATTTGTTTCTAAAACCAAAACCCCAGCTTTGCATATACGGCCTTTCAGCACTCCCGGAGAAAGATTTTAAGGCTGTACCCACTAACTGGCCAAGAATAAAATAAAAACAAATGTGGCTGTTTGTGCAAAATCAGTCTTCCGGAGTCCCTTTCGGTAACATTCGGCTATTCTTGACAACAACAACGGCATCACCTTAACTATTTACAGCAACAAAACAACTATTTTTCCATTTTCGGCTATTTTCCTTATTATATTATTTTTGCAAAAAGGAAGTTGGACCTGACGGGGGTTGCCTACGTATCTCACACCCTGTGAGAATCAAACTAGCGTAGTTCCGGCAAATAAAGCAAAACTAAATATTTTGAAAACGGACTCATTTTCTCCCTTTTTCATAGGCAAAGAAATAAACTATTGCTGAAAACAAGACATTTTTCTTTCTCTTTTTTTTTTTGTTTTTTGTATTTGCAAAAAACTATTTTTGAAAGCAAAAATTCTTTTCGCTTTTCTTCCTCTCTTTTTTATTGTTTTCATTTTCTCAAAAATTCGTCAGAGTTTTGACACTATTTGGACATTGTTTTTTCCAAGACAGGTGGTTAATTCTCCTTACCCGTAAAAAGCCGGTCAACATGCAAATTCAAAACAAATAAATGCACATGTAGGATGCATCAGGATTGTCCATTATTCGGGGTACACCAGTCCTAGACGGATCCAACCCCTATGTTGAGTCCCCTAAGTCAAATGCATGATGTAGATAAGCGTTCCTACTAGGGATCTGGCATGAGCTTAAGTTATTCTATGTTTAAAACCTGGGTATTTGTTCTAGACTGTGTACCCAAGCGGACAACTCGAGTCGATGAGGGGGCTACGTACCGGAGACCCGCAAGATCATCTGGCTTAGTAACTTGTCCGAGCCTCTTTCTTATTTCAAGGTATGACACTAACAAAATAGGGAGTCTCGACCAGCGAGCACATCCCCGAAGATAAGAAGAGAAGGGTCTCGCAACAATTTATATGTACAGTTCAAATAATATCAAAGCGGTAAAAGCATCATTTTGCACATTAAGTCAACATGTAAAACAGAAATCAGATAATAAACAAAGAAAAATACAAGAATTATTCTAAGCTCGAATTCTTGAACCCTGAACGAGAGATTCTGGGTTCGATCCCCAGCAAAGTCGCCAGAGCTGTCACACCTCCTTTTGAACATTCACAACCCAACGAAGGGCATGGATAAGGGATTTTTTCTAATTTAAGGACAGTCGGAACGGGATTTATTTAAAATATTCAGAGTCACCACTTGGGAGATTTCTGGTATCCCAAGTCACCGGTTTAGAATCCCGAGTCGAGGAAAAAAATGACTATGTTTAACTGTTCGCGAACCAGAAATCCGAGTAAGAAATTCTGTTAACCCGGGAGAAGGTGTTAGGAATTCCCTAGTTCCGTGGTTCCAGAACGGACGCTCAACTGTCATATTCGGCTTAAATTATCGAATTTTAAACAATTATGAACCTATGTGCAAATTTTAACTTTAGCCACTTTTATTAGTATTTTTAAAGAGAATTGCAACGTCGCTAAAACATGTCTCGAACCATGCCGCATAAATTTACCCGTGGTTTTTGGCACATTTCAACTTCATTAGAATTTGGATTTGGGTCACAGAAATGTGCACTTGAATTTAGGAATGTAATATTATTAAACACGCACTAACGTATTATTATCTTTGCGGGAAGCTGTGAAGTTCGCTGAACGGCATGTCCCGAATTTATTAGTATTTTAATATGAGCATTTAAAGAAGGCCACGCGATTTATAGGTTTCGTTTGTCGTGGCGTACCTCATTTTATTATTTAAAAGCTGATATAAAGCAAGCTAGAATTTCTATTGGATTTGTCTCTATGAGGACCTAATTAATTAGCATTGATCATTGGCTATTTATTGGAAAGCAGTCGAAGAATTTAGACCTCACACACAAGCTCAAACCCATATTTGAATAAGAGGATAACCAGCTTAATTCAAATACACAACCTAACTTGGAAAGGCCAAGCCCTTCATCATGAATCTGGACCGCTGGACCTAATGCAAGCCCGGGTCCTTGACCTTGTTTGTTAATCTGGGCCCAGCAGCACAAGATAAAATTAATGGCAACGGCCACCAACCTTTGGGCCTCGAGACAAGTCCAATTGGGAAGAATAAATAAGCCTGGGATGAGGCCAAATATTCACACATTGTGTTTGATACAGGTAATATGGGCAATCAGTCTTGGGCTTACAAATAAGCCCAAACAGAATTATTGGAACAGTCTTAAGTAAACCAGACCCAACAATTAAAAATACACGAAAGGGAACGTTTGAACCTAATTTGATTGCCAATTCAATTCCAAATTCATTTTTTCAAATCTAAGCCAGCAAAATCCTTTCGAAGACAAAGCTGACATACTTAACATCAAATGCAAAGGTCTTATTTTACTGAAACATAATCACTTTCGTAATCTACTATAACCCATGCATTATAAGCATCAGAAGTCATGCATGTGCTAACGTTCGAACCAATATAATATGTGATTAAAATCAACCACTCAGTCCAATTGTACAGTCCAGTTGCATAATCCTATTATATACAATTGACATCAAACACTACCACTACATAATTCTCATATGAATTACAAGCATGGAAAGAAGTTAAACTAGAAATCAACAGGAGAAATTGGTCACTCATTCAGCAATATGAGTGTAACTGTGGATCTGGTTCTTCACATATTCAAAGTTAAGGAATACCTGGAGTTACAATCAACAAAGGAGAAAAGAAGTCAGCACGAGTTCAGCAATAGTGCAACACGGGAATCAGTAGTTGAAATCAAATAGCAACACAATATTTAGATCAATTAGAAGCCCAAATCAACATCATTTTCAACCCAGGACATGAAGTACCCACAACAGACCCAAAACAGCCTCAATTGTACTCCAAATACACTCAAAATTGAATCCAACAAAACTTGTGAAGTCTCAATATCTCAAACACATGTATTTAAGATCATTTTAATCTTATTTAAGCTAACAATTCAAATTGATGGTTGACAATTAGAACTAATCTGAAGAAACACCCTAATGAAACAATAGTTTTTGGGAATTTTTAACCCTGGGAAATTTTCAGGATTTCTGGAAAAAATTTTAGGGAATTTTAGGATTTTCAGACTTCAGAACCCCTCTTTTTTGAAGGCATTAGTATGCATATTTATAGCAAAAACTTAGGGAAACCCTTCTATTTTGTTTTAACCATCAGTCCTTCTCTTATTCTTGAATTTTATTCAATTAGTCCCTAAATTCTTAACTTGTTGTCCAAGTTATACTTACCAAGTTATTGAAATACCAACTAGAACCTCCTTATAGAAGATTATAGGAAATTTCCATCTCAACTACAGCATTACTACTTACTGTGGCTACCTAGATTGCCCCTGAGTCTAACAAGAATTACTGTCCATGGTTAAGCCTAAAGTCAACCCTTTTGCACCATGGTCAGTAGCCCTAGTTAATAATCAGGGGACTAGAACTATCCAACTATGATTAAACTAAACTAGACCATCCAAAATTCAAGCAAAAATAATACCTTATACTCAGCAACAACAAACATGGATCCACAACCCCAAATTAAAACACTGAAGGAACAAAATCATACTTTCAGCCTATAACACTTGATATCAAACGCCAATTTAAAGAGGAAAAATTCATGTTTTCAGTCTGAAATGATTCAAAATCAGACACAAAAATAACACAACAAGAAGAGATATAGACTCATGTTTCCACGAAAATAAAAATAAATAATATAAAATAAGAAAAACAAACACAAGATGGCAAACAAAGAAAGAAAGAAGAAAAACAAGATTAATTAAGCCTGAATCATAAAAGGGGTTGGACGAGAATTAAAAAAAATGGCTCACTAAACTCACTGAATAACTTGAACAGCGTTTGAAGCTCTGATTCACCTAGAATTGAGGCCAATCGCTGCATGGCATCGATTTATATAAATTCGATTAAAAGAAACCAAAGCTAGGAATCGGCTGGCTCGAACCATTGACCTTTGGACTTCAGATCTGGGTTTGAACAAATTTGGATAATCTTGAAGGGAAATAATTAAATACTGGGCATAAGGAAGGTATAGGGGTTATGGGGTGTTGTTCTGAGGTTGTTTGGGAGCGCCGCGAGGAGATTGGTTGAGATTTGAAGGTTGGTAATGGTGTATTCAGAAAGAGGAAGGCTGGGGGATCAATTGGTGTTAATTTGGAGTTGTTTGGAGCATCGCCGCCGCCAACGACGATTTTCGGCCGGCAGCGGACGGCAGAAGGAGGGTGGTGAAAGGTGATGTTACATCGAAAATATTAGGGGTGTATGAGATCGTGAATGAGGGGTAGGGGTGAATTCTGACATTTATATATCCCTAACCTAGGCAGTTGCAGACCGTCCGATCTACTGGGACCAACGATCGCGATTAAAAGACTCTAAACGATGTCATTTTGAGTTTAAAGGGTTGGACAGGGTATTGGGCTTGGATTGGACCGGTCCTGGGTGGGTTTGGTGTATTGGGATGGGGTTTTTAATAAAAATGGCCCAAAAACAGGTCTAGCACAAGACCACCTTCTCCAAATTCTTTCTTTCTTTTATTATTTTCTTTTCTCTCTTTTTTTATTATTTACTATTTTATTTATTTATTTAAACTACTGACATCAAAAATAGCAAAACCTGTTTTAAACCTAAAAATTAATTCGATTAATTTTCTAAAACTGATCAAATCCTAATTTTAAAAGAAAACTATGACAAAATCCGAAATTTAAAAGTAAAGAATATAAAAGAGATAATTTTTGTTATTTTTCTTATTTTCAATAGCGTTCACTTAATCCAAAATCTAAAATTAGGTCCTAAATTTAGATATCCCAGTTTCATAATTTTTATTTTTTATGAAGCCTAAAAATGCACACAACACGCAAGCAAAGCACAAAATCACGCAATTAATCCCTAAAAATTCAAATAATAAAAGAAATATCCTATATTTAATGAATTCTATACGAGTAATTTAAGCGCGGCAAAAATCACGTGCTCGCAGATGCGTATAGACATATGTAAAGCCTTCCTTGGAGAAAGTTACTCACTCTATCAAGTCAGGATCAATGATGTTAAGCTTTGGTTAGTTACAATCTTCCTTCACAGCAGGAATACTAGATGGACGAATAGAAGAAGAATATTTGCTAACGGCCCACACCAAGAAGATGCGGAGGGAAACTTCTCTTGTAAGTCATTGACGATGCTCAAATGTTTGGGAATAATGGTGCTTACTATAGGGGGATCATCAGCGACATTAATCTCCTTATCTTTGCTTCTCTTTGGGTCTCCACTGAAGAAGAACAGAGTTCCCAAATGACTCAGTGAATGAAGCCATAATAGTAAGAAGATAGTGGAGTGTTTTGAAGAAAATCGGAAAGAGATAAAGCATAAAAATGTTAAGCAGGGAAAAGATAATGGACTTATGAAAATTTTGGAAGTGAAAAAGGTAAGATGATGAGTATAAGTAAATATGTAAACAGCAAAAACCGTGGTCATTATTACCTCGAGAGCCGGCAAAAATATTGCCGAATTGTGGAGTAACACGTGTACAAGATGTTAAGTGAGAAGACGTGCGTCTTATCTAGCGTCAGAGACTGTTTAGAAGGTTTTTATAAGATTTCCCGCCAAAAAAAAAATTCACCAACTTTCCGATGGCACAAGGATATGCCACCGGAAAGCAGGAGGACTATTCATATAGGGTAAAATTAGTTTACATTAAATGATCGAATGACAACATGACACGTGGAACAGAAGACAGTTAGAAAATAAATTGCATAGCGAACAGTACTGGGCACAACAGGTGTAATTGACATTGGACAAATCCAAAGGGAATATGATCAAACATGATCAGATCACATGCTTACTATCGGATAGAATTCAATGAAGAATATTCACTATTATTAAATAGGCAGCTGTTGCATAGAATTTTGGCATTCATGGTCTATTGTTACATAGTCATCAATAGCGCTTTTTATTGTCATTTAAGAGTGGCTTGATCCTAAGATCTTGTTTTCTAGGTATAGTATAAATAATTGTTACAACAATCATTGTAAGGAGACGAAATTATTGGCAAAACTTATGTCACATTCTACTCTCAAGCTAAATAAGATAATTTTACATGTTCTTGCAAATTGTTCTTATTTCTATCCTCGAAACCATCACTCCCGGAGCCAGGTCCGTCATTTCCTTTGATGTTATTGTTGAGTCTTATTTTTAATCTAGTCTATTTATCATTGTTGAATCAAATCAATTCCCTCGTATCATTTTACGAGTAAATAGTTATATTTGTGATTTTGAGGTAATACAGTAGTTTAAGAGGTACTTATCACCAAAAGGAAGAAAAAATATTTAATTTTATACGCTAGCAATATGAAAATTTCATATGCCACTTAAAAATTAATTATACGTAATCATCTATTACTAACATGTGATGTCAATATTAGAATCCCTCAAGTTCAAATTTTGGCTCCACTTTTGGTGTCAGAAAGTTTATGGAATAGGATGCAAAATCCGGCATCTCAACTGAGAAAATAAAAGTATACGAGAAGAGAGAAATATAATGAAGGGAATATAGAATGGCCAACTCATATTTCACACGAAAGTCAACCTATGTCACAAATGACTTCATGATAGGATTTTACTGACATTCGACCCTTTTAGAGAAGAAATTGTCGCTAATTAGAAGCTAAACATTCTTAATGGGAATAACATTTGCTTGGAAGGAATTTTCTTGATGTTAACAGAGACCAAATTTAGATATCCTGAAAGTTTTTTTAGTCCCACATAAAGGCTAGTGTTTGCTCACAGCCAGCACTTGTAGATGATCCATCTGGTCCATTTTGTAACATATCATGGAAATGCAGAGAGCTGTTGTTGCTAACATGTGAATCTGCAGCAGAATCTTGAGGTTGGCTATTGAAATCTTGAGCAAAAGGGTACTGGCTTAGACCACCATAGTGTAGGCTATGAGCGACGGATTGTGACTGGGGCCGGGGGATAGAAGCAGGCTGCTGCACCATGTGACTAAAACCAATCTCCCTAGTTACAGCGGGTGCTGATGACAGAAGAGAGAGAGCACGATCAGAGTCCACAATTTCGTTCAATCCACTGGAGAAGATCTTTTGTCCGCTGCTAGAAACTGCTGCTGCTGCAGAATTGGCATGATCAACAAGTGGCTGGCAGATTGAAGCTTCAGGGAGACTATGGTCACTGCCTTGCATGAACTGGAATTGATTTCCTCCTTTGTAGCTACAAGCTGAAGAATCAGGGAACGAGTTTTGATTGTCCATGCAATTTATATGCGATTGGTTGTTGTATAATACCATGTCGCTGTCCGTTTTGACTACGCCAGCCCATGCAGCTGCACTTGGAAAAATTTGTTGACTGCTAAATGACAGAAGTTTCGTCCCTACAAATAAATCAGTTGAGTTTTCTTTGAATCAACATAAAAAACTAAGGGTATGTAAAAATAATGTTAGCCAATTTCTAAGAATAAGGTGGGAAAAAGACTCATGTTTCCTTTCATATAGAAAAGCATTCTGATTATTAAGGAATGACCCTAACCTTGCTGGCCGGTAAAAAGTAATCCAGAAGTTCTGGCCATAGAATCAGGCTGAGGTTTCCTTCGACGCCTGTTATGTCCATCAAGACGTTTCCGGCAGCTTCTCTTTCCATCATCAAACTCTACCAAGGAATGAAACCTACAAAAGGAACCATCAGATCGAGATAAATGCTGCAACATAAATCAATTACAATCATAAATTTTATCAGGGATGGGACAAATGTATAGAGAACCTTATAGTCAGAGCTTCAACTTTCTAAGTTACTACCTGAATCTGAAAAATAAACAAGCAGAGAATCAACTTGGACAGGACTCAACAGCAACTTCTATTCTATATTGGTTGATAAAGCAGATTATTTCTTCTAAGTAATCATCACATCATAAATGGTAAAATTCTCTGACTTATCAAACACCAGTAATCCTCTTACTTGTTAAGCTGACCTTGAGTATCTTTTAACAGGGTTAATCCTAATTTTAGCTCACTATCTTCTACTCCAGTCTAGACACCCCTTGAGTTACCATCTTCCTTACTATGTGGCGTACTAAGGGTCAAGTACACAATTCTAACAGTGGATAAAAGAACATTATCATTCTATGAAGACACAAATAAACAGACTTGACTCTTCTAATTTATGTGTCGTCCAGGGATTGAACATTTTTCACAAACTCTACGACATAAAATTGTCTACTTATGAATAGTGATTACTTGTTTGAATGCATTAAACTTGTGAGGTGTTTGTTGCTGGAGGTCACTTGTTCAAGCCGTAGAACGGACTCTTGCGAAATTGCAGGATGCAATAGACCCTTATGATCCAGCCTTTCCCTGAACCCTGCCCATAACGGGAGTTTAGGGCACCAGGATGCCTTTCTTAACTTGTGAGTTGTTTAAATAAAGGCATTACCTGCTGCATTGCTGACAGAAGCGTTGGTCTCGACCCGCAATGGTGACTTTGGCAGTCTTTGAATGGACCTCACAAACTTTATGGCGGCGGTGATACTCTCTGCATTGACTGAGGTCTGCATTACATCCATCAACCAAGCAATGAGCTACTTGAGCAATATTGCCAGGTGCTTTTGCCCTCTTAGATGAGGAGGATGATGATGATGATGATTCCATCGATCACACACTTGAAATTAACTTTAATCAAAATTGCCTTTCACTAACCAACGCTCTAATTGCGAAGTAACAAAGTGTCTTTATCTTATCCCTAACGCCAAGAATCAAAACCTCCTTTTCATGCTCATCCCCACCTACTTCAACATCACCCAACATTAATACTATAATTCAATTTATTTTCATACATATACAGCAAACTAATAATAAAAAGGAGTAATATATAGCTAGTCAAGTAACTCCAGGAAGTTGAGAAAGCTAAATCTTTTTCTTAGTACTGATAAAACAAAAGAAGAATCCACAGTTAAAAGGAACTTTAACTTGTAGATAAAATTCTCAACTACAATACGTGTCAAAATAGGGACTACGAGAATCTTGAAAAGCTATTTCAGCTGTAAATTAAGCACGCCCTTAACCAATAATATATGATCAAAAAACTTTTACTTTTTATAGTAAATAATAATTTAAGCACTGTCGGCTGGAGTCTAATGATTGAATTTAAAGTAGCTTATCTGCTGGACAGGACTGGACCAACCAAAATCCGAAAAGCGAAAAGAATTTTTCCAAATAGACTGAAAAGCAAAATCCAATAATTCACTAGGCTAGAGGAGAAGGATACCAAAATGATTTATCTAAAATATTTCCCCTTAATTAGAGTTCCCAAATTCAAATCTAAAGGAAGGATTTTAAAAGGGGGAAAAGATACTTAACTGTAAGTTTCAAAATCTGCAAAGTCTGATACTGAAGAGGAGAACCACAGTAGGAAGACAAAGGTTAAAGATGACAGTTTCTTTGTCTTTTGGTCTGAAATTATAGTTTGATTGCTACTACAAGTAGGAAGCAGAAAATGTAGCCGTATCAATATATGAAAAAACTCCAACAAAGAAAAAGAAAACAAGTGTGATGGCTTTGGGGAGGGATACGTAGTTAAAAAGGAAACCAAGATAAAGACATCAAATTTGGAGAAAGAATCAATCCATCATTTCTAATTGAGCATAGCAGTGAAGGAGAGATAAAGATGTAAAAGTAGAAGACTGACTTGGTCTTTACAGCCATTCATTCACTGACAAAGAAGACTCCATTATAGACCAGTAAAGTGGCAACTGGCAAAAAAGATATGTATGTAAAAATAGTGTCTTGTGACTTGTTTTTACTGAGAATGAGAAAGAAAGCAAAGTCTGGCAACTGGGGATTGATTTCTAGGGCTTTTAAAAGGGGACTTACTACTATAGCATAGGCCCTATACTATAGGGTAATGAATAAACATTTTTTATTTTCTTATCTTTAGAAGAATAATTACTGGTATTAAAGGAGTAGGTAAAGAAGGAATTGTTCAAAAAGAAATATTGCATCGCCTCTCTCTCCAAACTTTTTAGGGTAATAACCAAGGCATAGCCTTACCTAACTAAGTGTTTAAAGGAATGCTTATAATTAATTCAACAAGTCAAAGTTGAAACAAAGACCCATAAACGAGTGGCTAAGAAAGGGACAAAGGGTGCTTGTAGCTTTCAACTGTTTATTATTGTCTGTGTTTTCTGCGTGTGATAATTGAGAATGAGAGATAGAAAAGCGAAAAACAAAGAAAAGTAATATTTGTATCATCGAAATCTGACCAAGGAACTTTGCTCAAATGTAGATCTTTAAGAGCCGATTGGGTCGAAATACTTATAGCAGTACTATTTAATACTTATTGCATTAAATTGGTTTATATATGATTCTACTTTATTTGTATAAATCGATTTCAGATTTAGAATTTTTTATGCTTAATTGAGATATACTTATTATCTTCTTATTTAATTGGTTTAACAAAAAGGCTTCATATTTTCTGGTCAAACAATTTGACACCCTCTGTAAAAACTTTTTAGTTAAAATTTTAATCGCTTTAGGTTAAAAAAAACTTTGCAAAACCCTTATACTTCCTTGTGTGCACAAATCTAACATGACAAGCAACAGAGAGGAAAAGTGGAAGACGATAGCTGATCTCACCACCAACCTCTTCCACACCATCAACGAAGTGGATGAAATAGAGGGCGAAGATATAACACCAAATAACTCTCCCAGGAGAAATGGCTCGCCCTCACCTCATGGTAGCATCACGACCTCGTACGGTAAAGGAGCATCTACATCCACAACAGAAAAGTCACCACCAGCAGCGAAAAAGCTACTCGAGGCTTGCTTGACAAGCCATCTCAAAGGCTGAGCAGAGAAGAGGCAAGGATCAGCATTGTACAAGAAGCTGACGAGTAGCACCCCTCCCCCTCCCCCTACAAAAGGTATTACTCACAATGCTAATGATGCAGGTAATGACACCCTTGCAACCATTTTGAAAAAGATGGATGAAATGAATAACGAGAAAAAAATGCACCGGAACGAAATGAAAGAGAACCAAGAAAGGGTAGACAAAATACTGGGTACCGTAAAACTCTACCAAAAAGGGACGCCAGTTGATTTGTTGAGCAGACAAAGAGCGACGAATTTGCACTGCCCGCCGTACCTAAGACCTTTACAATGTCGTTGTACCAGAAAATATACGATGGCACAATTGACCTTGAAGATCATCTGACTCATTACGTCACCGCAGTGAAAGGCAATGTTTTCTCCAAAAAGCAAGTATCCGTCATCTTACTGAAGAAGTTCGGCGAAACCCTCACGGGGGGTACATTGACTTAGTATTCAAAACTGCTCGCACGCTTGATTGAAACATTCGAGAAAATGGTAGATAAGTTCGTAATAGCCCATGCCGGAGCAAAGAAGGCGAAGGCGAGAGTAAATGAAATATTTGCCACAAAACAATCACCTAGAGAGCGAGTTAGAAACTTCCTTGCTCGATTTAACCGAGTAAGTATGACCTTACCAAACGTATCGGAATGAATGGTCGTGGAAGCTTCAGAATGGGCTAAACAGAAGCGGTTCTAGGGCGACGAGGAAGATATTGAGCCGCCTCATAAAATATCCCCCGCCCACTTAGGACGAGATACACAATGCTTTTTACACCGAGGTTCGAGCTGACAAAGATGATCTAAATTGGTTGACTCAACGGTTAACTTCAGTACAAACCAAATCCAGGAAGGTCCGGAGATACAATAACAAGAGATATCTAGCAGGAACACGACCTAACCGGGAAAGACATCAGCCTTGCAGTCGACGCACCCTCATGCTGCCTCCCCGACATGAGGAAGGCCTTTCTTGACCAAGAACAGGAGCTCAAAGGATTGAGAGAGGTATGCCCCCTTATTATCTACTCACAATTTATGTGTTTCCCCCTCAGAAATACACTAGAGAATCTCGTCCCAAAAGTAAAGTGGCCACCGAAGATGAGATTTGACCCGAGCACTAAAAAGTCAAATTCTTTCTGCGAGTTCCACCAGGAGCGAGGCCACAAAATTGTGTATTGTATTGCCTTAAGACAATAGGTCATGAACATGCTTTACCAAGGGCAGTTGAAAAAATTGAAAAGCGACCGAGGGAGGACCAACTTCGCCCATGGATATGAATAATACCAGGGATCCCCCAAACCACCTTCCCAGTTCGAACAATTCAAATGACCATTAGAGGGGCCGACGAAGCATCAATCAACAGCGTGAAGTTCACCATCAGCCACAAACTCAAACAGTCAATCACTCATAAATGGTTTGACGAACTCGAAGAAAGTATCACTTCGATAAGTCGGATACCCATGATTTGGTGTTTCCTCACTATTATGCTCTAGTCATTAATAAACGCATTTTTTCTACCAATGTAAAACATACTATGGTCGATGACGGGAGTTGCGCATGCTTTATCCACCCCCGATTTCTCACCCAAATGAATCTCGAGGACAAGGAAGTGTCACGTTGCATCATACTAATAGGTTTTAACAATGCAATTGAGCGGACATTCGAAGAAATCATGTTTCCCGTCCTGGCCGGCAGCGTCACTTTGGAGGCCACATTCCACGTCATGGACCAGGATAGACGTACAACGCCATCATGGGTCGACCTTGGATACACGCCATGAAAGTTGTCCCCTCCAACTTATATTAAGTCATCAAATTTCCCACCACCTGGGGAGAATTTACCATCTAGGGAAAGCAACGCACTCCCGGGAATGCTATCGCGTCGCCCAAGACTGCATATACACCCAACAACTAAAAGGAAAGCGGAAGAGGCATAGCAATTAACGAAGTCAGAGTCAGATGGCAATGAGGGGAGACGTCATCAGAGACCTCGAGATCGTGGAATCCATCGGGTCAACCATATAAGACCTCGACCCCATCCTACTCGATGATAACGACCACAGCAAGAAAGCCTTTATCTCCACAAACTCCAAGAACCAGGAAAATTCTGCCAGTTCTTAAAAAATAACGTAGACCTATTTGTTTTATACCATACATACATGTTCGGCATCCCAAAGGAGATTGTGACACATAAACTGAATGTCAGCCCATTCCACCCCCCCCCCCCAGTGCAGCAAGTCAGGAGAAAATTCAAGGTTGCGATAAATGATGATGTCCGTGAGGAGGTGAAAAAATTGTTTAAGAATGGCTCCATCAGAGATTCAAAATATCCCAATGGGCTTCCAGAGTGGTCATGGTAAAAAAGAAGAACGGAAAATGGCGTATGTGCGTAGACTTCACAGATCTGAACAAAGCCTACCCAAAAGAGTCATTCCCACTGCCCCATATTAACCAACTAATCAGTGCAACAGCCGAGAATGAGTTGCTATGCTTCATGGACACCTAATTAGGCTACAACCAAATCCTTATAGAAGAGGAGGACAAGAAAAAAAGCACTTTCATCACCCACTAGGGGACATACTCCTACAAGGTTATGCCATTCGAGTTGAAAAATACTTGGGCGAAATATTAGAGATTAGTGATAAAAATGTTCACAGATCAACTTGATAAAACCATGGAAGTATATATCCATTACATGTTTGTCAAGTCATACAGGAAGGAGAACCACATCGACCACTTGAGGGAAGCCTTCGACATACTTAGACGGTACGACATGAAATTGAACCATGATAAATACGCCTCTGGAGTAACCTCGGAATAGTTCCTCGACTTCTTAGTATCATAACGAGGCATCAAGGTCAACCCTGGCCAAATCAAGTCTATAAAGGGAATACTAGAAAACTTGACCAATAAGAAATAGATACAAAAGCCGACTGGCTGTATAGTTGCCCTGTCAAGATTCATCTGATGGCCCCCTGATATATGTCATAATTTTTTTGGTGTACACAAAAAGGATAACGGACTCCAATGGAAAATTCTGAGTGCGTCGATGTCTTAAAAGAATTGAAGGCATACATGTCTTCGTCCCCATTGCTCGCTAAAGCGGAACCTAGAGAACATTTTCTCATCTATTCGGCCGTGCTCGATATCGTAGTAAGTGCAGTCCTGGTATGAGAAAATAAAGTAGGGAGTCTCCCATCTACTACAATAGCAAAACTTTGGTTGACACTGACACGAGGTACCCCACCTCGAGAAGCTAACCATAGCCCTGGTCATAGCATTATGAAGGCTAAAACCATATTTCCAGTGCCACCATATCTTAGTGGTCACGACCTTTCTGCTATGGAATATCCTGCACAAACCCAAACTAGTGGGTAGATTGGCCAAATGGGCCATAGAGCTTAGTGAGCGTGATATAACCTATCAGTTGCAAACAGCGATAATACCGCACATACTTGCTGATTTTAGTGCAACAATAATGCCCGAAACAGAAAGGGAAGCCACCGGTACTTCTAAAAAGTGCATGACAAATGGGTTCTGTACACCGATGGCACTTCTAATGTATCAGGATTTGTACTGGGACTCGTGCTTGAGGTTGAAATAATTCTCCAGTACATACGGTGCCCTGATATGACTAACAATGAGGCCGAGTATGAGGCCATGATAATAGGATTAAAATTGGGAATCAAGTACGAAGCATGACCAATAGTCCAATGATGTGACTCGCAACTCGTCGTCAATCAAATCACATGTAACTTTTCAAATCAAAGAACAACGGCTACATAAATACCAGGCTGAAATCTCTAAACTGTTACCCGAGTTCGACAAATACCAACTCGATCATATACCTCGAGCACAGAACATCGAAACAGACGGCCTCGCTAAAATTCCACTGACCACCAAAAGCATAGTAGGATAAAGGAACATAGAAACTCTCTTCCATTCATCGATCGATCAAATCGAGGTACGAACTTTAAACTTGACCCGGGACTAGCAAAATTGTATTGTCTCATATTTGCAGGACAGGGTGCTTCCAGACGATTAGAAAAAAGCCTAGAAATTTCGAATGCAGGCAGCCAGGTACAATGTCATCAACAACGACTTGTACAAAAGATCATATGGCGACCCATATCACGCCCCAAACCTGGGGAGGCGTGGCTGGCAAAGTGGTATCAGAGCTAATCGTATCCTAGGGAGTCTACAAAGTTGCGCCTAGTGAAGTCTCACTTATGGGTGTGTTTCGCAACATTTACAATTGAGACTTTACTAGGCACGGCTTGTAGATTTCCTAGGACACAGCCCGATCTAATACCACTTTTGTCATGACCCAAACTGATGGGTTGCGATGGGCACCCGGTACCTTACTCCGTCGCGTACCAATATAATGTATCCTTTTACGTCATACTACCATAGATAACTGAGCTAAAAAGGCTGCCATGAGATAAGTAGAATATAACCTGTAATACGAACTTATACATAAGACATATGAGCCTATAAGACCAAAATAATCACTTGTACACTGAATATAGGCCGACAAGGCCATACAATATTTTACGAACATGACATTTATCGGCAAGCCTCTAAGAATACATTATTATTTTAAAGGTCGGGGTAGAGTCCCGCGATACCAAACAATACACGTCTAAATCATATTAACCAAACAAGCAACTCCAAAGCAAATGGAGCGCACCAAATGGTTAGGCAGTTATATATCATTATTTACCACCGGGTAGGCAATCATGCATATTCATTTACCACTGAGCTATGGCCGGTCGGACAGTCACGCATTTACTATCGAGCTACAATCCATTGAGCCGTTATACATTTACTATCGAGCTACAGTCGGTCGGACACTCCTATATTTACCATCACGCTACGGCCGGTCGAGCAGTTACCAGTGATCAGTTGGGTGGTCATGCATCATATGATATAGATAATAGTCTCAAAGAGAAGAATTGTTATGTATATATATGTATAAGTATGCATTATGATGGCACTTCAGAGATTCAGGTTGATTCTTATAATTCTTTAAATAAATGTTGACTTAATGTTATGTTTCGGTTCTACCTTACATACTCACTACATTATTCGTACTAATGTCCTTTTGTTAGGGACACTGCATCCATGCCTGTGGGTATAGATAATTAATTTGACGATCCCTTATAGTAGACGAGAATGGCATTCAGCAAAGGATCAGTAAGACTCCACCTCATTCAGAGTACAGCCAAGTCTATGTGCCATCGCGTCAAAATTTTGCTACAGACTTATGGGTAAGCCGGTACCCTATCCCATTTCATGTCAAATAATCTTAGAGGATGTGTAGATAGAGGTTTAGTTTGTGTAGTATGTCAGAGGCCTTGACGGCACTATGTATTCATATTTTCAGAAAAATGATTCAATGATATAGTGTTTTCTCACTTACATTTGTACGTTATGAGTTTAGGTCATGTGGGCCCATGATAGTTACAAAAGGAATAAGTCCAGCTAACACGAATTATGTATGTTCTATTTTTAGTCAAACAATCATGAGTTACAGAGTGGTTCGCTCGGGCCAGCATGGCATCGGGTGCCAGCCACGCCTCCCTAGGTTCGGGGAGTGACAAAGTGGTATCAGAGTGGGCCGTGTCCTAGGAAGTCTACAAAGTTGTTCCTAGTAGATTCTCACTTATGGGTGTGTTGTATGCCATATTTATAATTGAGAGGCTATAGGGAATTTAAGAAATGTTACCCTTCTTTTATTTCCAAACGGTGCCATAGAGCTTAACCGTAAGAAGTCAATATACTTTCGCTAGATTTTGTATGCACCAAAGCTGCGGGTATTACATTAGATCTTTAAGGCAGAATTTCAACCTCTGTATAAAGAAGTATATGAAAGAAATAGAAGATACGATGTGATATTGAAAGGTAAGTAAGGTAAAGGTGAAGAAAATAAGAGATGCTCAAGTACATAAGGTTGTGAATAGTTCAGACATCAGATAAAGGTTGGGTTTTAGTTTAGCTTATAAAGGAGAGAAGAGTCACATAGGCTCATTTACAATGTCAGAGAAAGATACGAGATTAGAAGGATTCCAACCACAAGCCGTGGTGTGAGAAAGAATCCTAAAAGGGGAATGCCTTGGTGTTTGGAGTTATTCATATAACAGTTTCCTAGAGGGAAAGAGAGTACTAAATTATTCGCAAGAGCTATAAGTTATGATAATGATAAGTGAATCATTCAACATTCTAGGATGAATGTTCTAATGGGGGAATTATGTTACAGCCCATGTTTTTTTAACATGAAAGTACACATAAGTAAATTAACATAAGGTCAAAAAGGATGAAATCCTTCTACGAGGCTAAGGAAGGTTTATCGAAGTGTTAGGTAAGTAGGATGAATGAGACTTGTTAATCATGATTTAAATGTATTTAGAGTTGTGATATGACTATATATGTTTTTTGGATATGAAACATAAAGTTTGGAAAAAATTGGATTTAACTTACGGAAAAATCAAGCTAAGATTTGCCTTGCAATGGGCCGTTTTGAGAAATTAAATTCGTAAGCTTTATGATGTCATTTTGGGACATATCTCATACCAAAATGGTTGAACATAGTTTCCAATGGTCCAGACCATTTATTCATAAGACATCGGGGTAGAGAAATATGGATTTTTAAAGTAGGGTTGCCAAGTCACGTTGCTGCACCTTGGAGAAACTGGCAGGTTTATAGATCAAGTTGCGATGCAGTTTTCTCCCAATATATTGGGAGATACATGGAATTAAATACATATACGTCTTGTTTCCAACACTGCGAACTGTTTGTTAATATTGTATCGGAGTAGAGAGGTAAAAGTGTCTGAAGTGGCATTGCTCAAGATGCCAAGCAAGCAGCTTCCCACCTACTCGAAGAATTGAGGTGGTGGTATTATCCTCTTATATCTCGTCAATAATACAGATGTTACTCACAAAAAACCACTCTCAGTATCTCTAATATCAATTCTAACATATCTCAAGATAACAAGAACTAAAATCAAGGAAACAACAACTAAAATCATCATCAAAGATGTTAAAGACTACAAGAGAATGCTTCTATGGTGTTGTGGTGCGATTGAGGCTATTATGAGCTAAGTTGAGATAGGGTTTCAAGTTGTATCTGTCATAGAAGGTATGTATATCATCTTATTTATTGTGCCTAAGGTTAATCATGTATTGGTTGTGTTGTTTGAGTGAAAAGACATAAGATAGCACTTGAAAGAATATGGGGTGTGGTTGTCTTTTTGATTGGACTATTTTGTGGCGAATATATGGTTTGTGGTGGCTGGATATTTGAGAAATAATTTGATGATGTTTGGGACTGTTTTGGAAGGCATTTTATGGATGTTTTAAACTAGAAATAATATGGTATATACAAGTATGATATTTAGAAGGTTGTAAACTAATTTATGAAATAAGAGTTGGATTTAATTTATATCTTGTTATGAGTAAAAACGAGCTTGCTGCTCAATATGATTGTTAAGATAATCGTAGAAACTCATATTAGATTATATTGTTGTTGTTGCTATTGTTGGTTATAGTTGTTGTTGTTGGGATGTTGATGACCCTTTATGGTCTTTGGGATGTATTAAAAATAGGGGAGTTTCTCCCCGATTTTCCTTAAGTCATACGACTAGCCAAATGCAGTAGTACGTCATTATATGTTAACGACAATATCATTTCACTTGTCGTAGATGCAAGAAGTTGTGTTAAGCTTGGTTGCGTAATAAGGAAGAGATCATACCAGTATATCAAGGCTAACCCTTTCTTCTTTTGGCATTATCAAAGTAACGATACGTAAATATAATATTATTCCATAAGTGATTTTACTCTTAGTAATTAAGGATGTCTACGTTATTCATTCCAGTAAGGTGGCATTCAAGCATGTCTAAGTATGTATCTAGTTCCGTGTTGAGGTATTCTGATAAAGATGTTAATGTTTATAATATAGTGATACATGTACATGCATTTTCATTCATTTACCACCGTGCTACGGCCGGTCCGGCAGTTACCACTGGTTGGGCAGTTATGTATCATTATTTACCAATGGTTGGGTAGTCATGCATATATCACCGAGCTACGGCTGATTGGGCAATTACACATTTAGCACCGAGCTATGGCCGGTCGGACAGTAATACATTTACCACTGCGCTACAGCCGGTCGGAAAGTTACCACTGATCAGTTGCGCAATCATGCATCATATAATATGGATAATAGTCTCAAAGAGAAGAATTATATATATATATATATATATATATATATATATATATATATATATATATGTACTACAGTGGCACTTTAGAGATTCAGATTGATTCTTATATGTCTTTAAATAAATTTTGACTTATTGTTATGTTTCGTTCTACCTTACATACTCAGTACATTATACGTACTGGCGTCCTTTTTGTTGGGGATATTGCATTCATGCCTGCAGGTATAGATAATCAGTTTGACAAGCCCTCATAGTAGACGAGAATGGCATTCAGCGGAAGTATCGGTAAGACTCCACCTCGTTCTGAGTTTAGAGAGTCTATGAGTCATCGCTTCAGAATTTTGCAACAGACTTATGGGTAAGCTTGTACCCTGTCCCATTTTATGTCAAATAATCTTAGAGGCTTATAGACAGAGGTTCAGTTTGTGTAGTATGCCAGAGGCCTTGAAAACCCATATGTATTCATGTTTTAAGAAATCAATGATGGTGTTTTCTCACTTACAATTGTACATTATGAGTTGTGGCCACGTAGGCCCATGATAGCTACAAAAGGAATAAGTCCAGCTAACTTGAACTACGTATGTTCTAGTTTTGGTCAAACGATCATGAGTTACAAAGTTGTTCACTCAAGCCAGCATGGTATCGGAAACCAGCCACACCTCTCTAGGTTCGGGGCATGACACCTATAAATCTTAGACCCAAATCAGACACGACGCATCCTCGAGGAAGAACACAAAGGTCACTGCGAAGATCAAACCAGCAATCTAGCTCTCATCAGATGTCTCATACGAGCAAGCTACTACTGGACCATAATGAAAAAAGAGGTCGTCGACTTTGTAAAAAATGTGATCAATGGCAAAAGTTCGGCCCCAAGATCCACCAAGAAAGCGAGCACCTCTACTAAGTCACCTCGCCCTGGCCTTTCATCAAATAAGGAATGAACATCGTCCAACCCCTCCCAGTGAGACGAGGTAATGTACAATTTCTTTTAGTTTTAATTAACTAGTTTTCCAAGTGGTGGTAGCAGGTTTGTTCCCCCAAATACGAGAGCAAGAAGTCATCACATTTATATGGAGGAACATCATATGCCACTTTGGCATCCACAAAGAAATTAGTTGTGACAGCGGGCCCCAATTCACTAGGAAAACGATCACTGAGTTCTTTCAAAAATGAAACATCAAAAGAATACTCTTCGCGTCATATCACCCCACGGGAAACGGTCAAGCAGAGTCCTCCAACAAGTCAATATTGAACATCATAAAAAAGAACCTCGAGAACGCCAAAGGACTATGGTCGGAATGTTGCTGGAAGTGCTATGGGCATACCGCACAGCCTCAAAACATGCATATGAGAAATACCATATTTGCTAGTCTATGGGACTAATGTAGTGATACTAGTAGATGTAGAAGAACCAAGCCTGAGATATTTACACGAGAGCGGACCGACTAATGAAGAATGTAGGAGGCAAGACTCGATAAGGTCGAAGAGCGAAGAGACATGGTTTTCATAATGATGGTCGCTCAAAATCAACAAGTAGAGTCATATTACAACAAAAACGCCAAGGTCAGACCGCTTAAAGTAGGGAACTACATACTCAAAGATAAAACATAAGTGAGCAAGGACCCACAAGAAGGAAAACTAGGGACTAATCGGGACGGCCCATACAAGACCACGGCAACAGCATACAATTGGGCATTCCAACTAGAAACAATGGAGGGGAAGTTATTACCAAACAACTGGAACAACTCCCGCCTCTAGTACTTCAATCTCTAGGAAAAAAATGTTCTCCAAGCCGTACTCCTTTTCCCTCACTCGAGTTTTGTCCCAACTATGTTTTCTCAGTTAAGTTGTTAACGAGGCGACAAGGAGGACATCTCGAAGTTTAAAAGTTTTAGCAGGGTAGATTACAAGTTGGCAAGTTCATTGTTTGACCCCTCTAATACTTCTCCAGGCGGAACAATAAAGTGAATAGATATACTAGAGCTAGAACACCAGCCCAAAAAACATGTAAACTTTGATATATAAATGAAAGCAAAACATATAAACATATGATGTTTGTATATTTCCACCAAGTTAACTCTCTTCCAACTAATGCACCACATCCGACCTTGTTCGAATCAAAAGAGGCAACATTCGACCTCATTCGAATTAAGTAGGAGTCAATATTTGACCTCTCTCAAATCGACTCCCTCAAATCGACTCACATTTGACCTTGTTCAAATCAACTAAGAGTCAACATTCGAGTTTGCTCGAACCAACTCACATTCAACTCATTCGAATCAACAAAGAGTCAACATTTGTCCTCGCTCAAATCGACTCACATTCAGCCTCGCTGGAATCAAGGAAGAGTCAACATTCGACCTCGCTCGAATCACATTTGAACTTGTTTGAATCACCTAAGAGTCAACATTTGACACTTCTCGAATCAACTCAAATTCAAACTCCTTTGAACCAACTAAGATTCGACATTTGACCTTGCTCAAATCGACTCAGATTCGAGTTCGTTCGAATCAACTAAAAATCAACATTCAACTTGCTCGAATTGATCGAGTCAACATTCGACCTCGTTCAAATCAACTCACATTCGACCCTTGTTCAAATTAACTAAATCTTCAACCTTGTTCAAATTAACTCATATTCAACCTCATTCAAATTAATAAAGAATCATATTTGACCACACTCGAATACAACTCACGCTCAACCTGGATTGAGTTCGATTTACAACTTTGTCTTGAGTTAAGTATGCCAACGTAGGACTTCACCCGAAATCAATCAAAGATACACTCGACCATGTTAGAAATAGCGCATACCAACACAATTCTATTGAGAAAAACATTCAAAGAAAAATAAGAAAGCCCAATAACATACATCAAAAGGTTGTGATCATCCCATTCCAAAAAAATGAGATATCTTACAAAGGGCTGGAAAGGTGCCCCCACATACACAAAAAAAAAAAGAAGAAGAAAACCCAAAATCTAAGTACAAAACACTACTCCACGATGTCCCTTCCATCATCGACCTGCCCCGCTGCCCCATCTCCATGATTGGCCCCCACCGTCAGGATACTCGTCATCTTACCAAGCATCTTATGCAAGCTCATCCAGATCATCTTCACATCACCAGACCCTGAAATAGAAGGATAATAACCATAGGCAATCCTAGCGTCACGTACCTTAACGCGGGCATCCTCGCAATCAGCCTTGGAAACCTTCACGGTCGTCATCAAATTCGTATATATGTATGTTCATACCCAATTTTTTAATATATTTTTATATGTAAAATACTTTTAAATAGTATATATATGCGCATATATAAGCATGTCCAAGTGTTTTATTAGTTTTTCAATTTTTAATTCATTTTTAAACCGATTTATTGGCTTATTTTAACAGTACAAAACCAATAATTATTTCTCAAGTTATCATTTTTGGTGATTAATTTATTTTGTCCTCATATTTATACCAAAATATAGCTAATTTAATTTATTTTTTTACACGTTTTTATAAATTTGTTTAGTATTTTTAAGACTAAATTGCACTTAATTGTAATATTAGCCTATTTTAAGAATTAATTGTGTTTTAATTACAAATTTGATTACAGTATTTATAATCTGATATTTATATACTATTAATTAAATTATCACCTTAAATTTATATTCACAAATTATTTACTATTTTTATAAAATAAAAAGGGAAAAGCGGCTATTTAAATACTAGCCTATTTACATTTTAATTTTAGCCCTAAATGGACCTAATCCTAACACCAAATTGGACCAGCCTAACTTAATTTTGACCCAACCCCTTAACCCATCTATTTAACCCGTCTTACCCCTTCTTTAATCCAGGCCATTGATCTTTTTGATCAACGGCCAAGATTATTCCTTGCTTTTTTTAACCCACCAACTACACCCTAATCCTTTAATTCTCATTTGGTCTGTTGCCTTCAAAAACTCTCCTCTCCCAAACTCTCTCGAAGGTTCTTCGGAACCGTAGCCACCGCCTACACTTTTCAACCGTACCTTCACCAGAATCTATGGCTTCTCAGGCCATGGTTGGTCTATAATTCCTCCTCTCCACCATTAGACCTTTTGTGTTAAAGGTTTTGAAGCTCGACTTCGATGGTTCTCTTTCAGATCTTCTGAGATCTTTGGATTCCATGGCTTCTCCGGCCATGCTCTGGCATATTCAAGCACGAGAAGCCCGATTCCTGACCTCTTCGGCCCAAGATCTGACTTTTCCAAACCTTTCTCATTTCTAGGGTTTTCTCTGAAATCCTAAGATAATCAAGGTTCTTTCTTTGTTTTTTTTCTTAGATCTTAAACGTATTTGTGTTCTACTGGACATTCAAAGTATTTTCCCAAAATTTTCCCTTTTTAAAATCACTTGCCGTCGATTTAGGGTTTCTAAAAGGTTTTGCAAAAAACATCTTTTTTTATTCTACTTCTTTTCTTCATATGTGTTTGTCTATATCATGCTCATGTGTTTCCCTTTTACTACGCATATGTTGTGCTTCTACTTTTCAGTTTTTTTACCATAAATGATACTCATGTTGCTTTATGTTCTACTGTGCCTCTAAGACTAGAACTGTATGTTAATCATTACTATGTTTTCCTACATGCTCTTTGCTATACTTTCCGTTATTATTCTACTCTATGTGTTTTTCTGTTGAGTTTTTTTTATTTTCGTTTACTGTGCTGAAGTCTGTTTGTGTTCTTGTTAAGCATGTTCCGTTTACTGTGGCTTAAGTTTGCATCACTTGCTTAAGATCCAACTTTCCTAAAATATGCTCATCTATGCTCTTAAGTCAGCTTTTTTTCTTTGTTGTTTCAAAAACTGCTATTATATTAGTTTTCTTTCTTATGAGGCTCTGAAACAGACCTTTGAAGTCTGTTTCAATTTCTTTCCTTCTCATCTCTATGTATGATTCGATTTGAAATCCTAGGATATTGGGGTATTTCTTTGGCAAGTTTGATTTGGTATTTGGACTAGGGTTCTGCATTAGAACCCTAGACTCTCATACTTACTTTGAGTCTACAAACTGGACTTGTATCCCTTTGCTTATGATTTTGAACCTCTCAATATCATTCTCTTTTCTAAGTAACATGACGACCCCTTTTGTTTGATTTATCTTCTTTAAATATGTGAAATTCTCCTTTTAAAAAAAGGTTTTGCCAACTACTAATTGATTCTAAATTCCACTAATGGGGTGTCATTAATTGCTACTGATTTCCTTTAATTAGACCTGCTTTACCTTTACCTGACTTGGTTCATTCGATTAAAAGCCTATAACTTTGATTTCACTAGTTGTTTGATTGATTTTCTTTCCTTATTTTTCATAATCCAAGTACTACTGGACTTTTGCCTGAAATAACTCCTATGTATTTACCCTTTATTGCACTGCTTGAGAAAATATTCTGATTAATTCTTTTCTTAATTGTCTTTACCCATTTGAAATTAGAGTCCCTTAATTAAAGGGTGATTGATTTCAATGCTATTCCTTTACCTTTTCTTACTTGTTTGCTGCACTATAAAAGGGGCACGACCCTTCTATACTTGGACACTCATTGATTATTAAACAACTCAGATTCAATATTCACACAGTCTCAATTACAATACTCTACGCTCTTCTGAGGTCTTTGTACTGTTTGCTTGCAACTTGGTTTTTCAGGACTACTATTTTACTTATTTGTTTCCCTGAAACTGGTATGTCTCAGCTTTGATTTCAGCTTTCTCCCTAAGTGTTTACTTTATAGTTGCCATACTCTAGTCTACTTTGTTGTTTATGTACAGTATTGGCAATCCATGTTCTTTTCTTGCATCTGTTTCTATTGTGAATCCCTACCACTACTCCCTTCTATATGTTTGAGTTGAGGTTCATGGCCTAGCAATATTCAAATTATTACCTAGGTCTGAACCTGATCCTCAACGGATCCTAACACCTAAGATTTGGCTAACAGGTTGGTCAGGGGTGTGCCAGCACTCTTAATTGTTGGGCATGACCACCATCCTGCCATGGCCTTCCCTAACTCCCCTCTATGCACTTATACTTACTCTTAGACTCTAAGTTCTGCCCCCTCCTATGAGCCTTGCTTTGGGACCTTGAGTTCCCTCTGAACTTGGACATTTGAGGGCTGGGTTCCACACTGCACTATAATCTAATTCTGCAATATAATTAGGGTGTATGCACAACCCAGAGTCCACTTGAAGCTCTTGGAAACTTTGACACATCCCAAAAAATAGAAAGGCTTTGAAAAATCTGATCCTGGAAGTTGGTTTATCTCATATTGTTAGACCTTGAGTCTAAATTAGGCTCATTGATTGTAGTTTAATTTCTGATGTAATTTTATTTTTCTTGATTCATCCAGGTTGTAATAATTTGTAAGAGTTTATGGGGTATATAGGGAAAAGGGAAGGGTCACTCATGTTATGCATGTGGGTAGACATCATGCTTTAGGTATTTATTTCTGCAATCACGACATGTTTTCCACTTCTGCATCTGCATATAGAAATCATGCCTATAATTTGTTTCATTACTACATAAAATCCTGCCTATAAGTTATGCATTGCATTAGGAATCATGTCTATAAGTTTCTGTACTCATACATTAGAAACGATGTCTATAAGTTTCTTCACTTCTGCATATAGAAATCATGATCACAGGTTTCCACACTTTTACATATACAAAAATCATTAGGCAAACAGTCTATAGGTTGAATTAATGAAAAGTTGCATCCTAGATTCCATGTCTATAGGATTCATGCATCCTGATAATCATTTTAAAATCAACAGCGCTTAGAAATCATGCCTATAGGAGTAACTAATCGAATTTGGTTCGTCTCTTTCATCTACCAGTATAAAATCAGTAATAATGTCGCTAATATCAGCAAAATTTATTTGTTTCTAAAATCAGTAACCCTTCTTTAAAATCAGTATACTCCCACATCTTTAGATATCATGCCTATAGGTTTCACCTAGCAAACCAGTAGGTAATTGATTAACTGCATCAGTACTTGATAATTACAACTAAGGGTATGTCTAATTCGGAATTCTCATCTGAGAAATATGTGATAAATCAGTCTATCCTAACGCGTTAAATTTAGTTCAGACTATAACCAGTATTTCAAGTCATGCTAGACAATTTTCTTCTTTGAGTAAGGAGGCATGTTTGAGGTTTTAAACTGCTATGTTTTTCACCTTAACTACTTTACGTGTTTTGTTTGTCGCATTAGAATTTTGTCCTTTTAAACTCTGAAAATCCCAATTGCTTTCCCTTCTAGGACTAGTAGTCCCAACTGTATCCGTAACTAATAAGATGGCGACGGGTAATAGCATGCAATAAGCAACGATACTATTCTGTGTTTTAATACCTTAACGGGGTGGGAAGGATAGACATGGATATGATGATTGGTGCGCTAATACCACGTGTAGCCCCTCTTCTGAGAAGTGATTATCGGGTATTGCATTGACGTGATCCATATTATTCATAAACCTAGGACCCCCCCCCCCCCTTCCTTACTTGTTTATATTTCAGAATAAAGAAAATTGCTCAACTTTCAGCTTCTCTACTTCTTTTACTTTAATTGCTTGCAATATCATGTGAAAACCTCCTCCTATTTGAGACTTCTATTTGCTTATTTGTCGTTCAAAGTCACAATTGTAGCATGGCCGGGAACCACACTAGTGGATCCTGAGGGGTGCCTAAAACCTTCCCTTTGGGATAATTTCTAGCCCTTACCCAAACTCTAGTTTTTCAACTGAAACCCTTCTTTAGTGTTCTAATGCACTTTAATCATTAGGTGGCGACTCTTCAATCCAAAAACCAATTCCCAAAGGGGAACGAATTGTCTTCCTGAATGTCATAAACTCAATTTCGCGAGAAAAAGGGAGCGTCGACAGTATGGCGACTCTGCTGGGGATTTTCTTTAGGCTTTTACATTTCATGTTACTTGTGACTTTACTGCTTCTTTTGTGCCTTTATTTAATGTCTTTATCTCTTCTCTATTACGAAAATGACTTGGCTTTTTGTTTCTTTGCTTTAATACCTTATTTTACTACTTTACCTTAATACTGTTGTATTTATGAGCAATTATTGTAGTCATTTCTTTATGAATGTGCAAATACATGGCAACTTGTTTAAATTCTTGTAACTGCATATTTGACATCATATTCCACTCTTGCAACGCAAAATACCAGAGCAGCACTTATAATGAGTGGTTGCGCTCTTCAGATTTCATTACCCCCAAAATTTGGCAATGGCGTATTTGTGGTAAAACCAGTCGATCAACGGTGTAGTCAACGGTTTCGTGCCTTTCCCTCTTGAGTTGTCCGCTCAAGGGTACTGGTCTAACACCCCATAGAAATCTTACTTTGTTCAATTGTACATGCATCACTATCAAACCTAGCTGAGTCAATTATGTTGTCTCTATTATGCCTCCTTAAGACAGCCTTGCCAAAAGTCCACGGGGTTTCCCTGAAACCCCAAACAGACGCTATCACGTTTTGTGCACTCATTTGGAAAACTAAATATTTCCTATGCTAATTATTGATATTTAAATAGTCAAGTTTGGTAGGGGTAAGGGACTAACACTTTTGTTTTGCAAAGAATGAGGCACGAAGTCCCCAATTTCGGCATGGTAACCATCATCGACCCAAGGTTACTAAGCTGGTGGGAAGACCTTCACTCCAATGATCAGACTCTCGTCTGCTAATATTATTTGTCTTCTCTTCTTCAAATCCAACCCAACAACAAAATCATAAAGGCTGCTACTCGGTTCTCGGATGGCGATAGGTCTGTATTCCGCTTTGGGGACCTTGAAATGACACCTTTGCTTGAGGAAATAGGAGGACTAGCTGGGATACCATGGGAAGCTCCGGGTTTGGTAATGCCATAAATCGCAAGGGTAGGGGATTTCTCAAAATGATGGGTCTAAAGAAGAATCCCGACTTGACATGTCTGAAGGAGTCATACATTCCTTTTGACTACTTGTATGAAAGATACGATCACAGCAAATCCTACCGTACTTATCCTGATGAGATCGCCCTCACCTCATTAGGACATATCCATCAAAGGGGTCTTCGTATTCATGTTTTGTTTTGTGGGGATGATAGTGTTTCCAATGAATAAAACAAGAATCCTTACCAGTCTACCATGGTCACCAAAGCTTTAATGGAAGGAATTAATAGATAGTCGTTCAGTCTTGTGCCAATGATAGTTGCAAAAATACACCGAGCCCTGGAAAGCTGCCAACAAGGAGCCAAACATTTTGAAGGCTGTAATCTGCTACTCCAATTATGGCTCATGGAACACCTCCAAAAGGGTGAGTACCGGCAGGAAATCCATCGTAGAGACTGGGACAATCATATCGCCTTTCATCACCCAAAACGAATGAATTACATTCCCAACATGTTCAAACAACTAGAAAATGCTAGAGAATGGGTCGAACTCTTTGACTATCTTACTGAGGACCAAGTGCAATGGATGTCCGAGTGGTTTCCCACTGAATAATTCATCATTCGATCTAGGGATGCACCGTTTCTAATACTGATTGGCTTGAGAGTGACCTATCCATATGTCCCTGTCCGGGTTATAAGACAGGCGGGTAGGAAGCAGGTTATGCCAGAGTTCGACAAAATGAGTCACTTCCAAGCCGACTTCCAGGATTACAATAGTCCATACATGTGCTAGGCTCAGCACATGTGGCATTACAAAATTGTCTTAGGAAGAGATACCATCGAAACATATCGCTACCATGATGGTTGTACCCTACAGTATTTAGTTGGCTGGAAGATAATCACAATGATTTGGGTCAGCTCGGGTTTGTTCGAGGTCACAGGATCATTGAGAAAGGGCTAAAGCACAAGTAAAATACAACCAATTGCGCAAGAGGATGTGGGAATGTGAAATGAGCACCGTGAAATAAAAGAAGCCAATCAAAAGCTAATTAGAAATTGGAGGGATATGGCTGTCAGCGCTAACAATGACTGATCCGCTTGGAGCAAGGCATAGTAGAACTTAAAAGAAAGTTCTGAAGAGGGACGAAGATGGCCGAGTTGCTGAAGGAAATGAAGGCGGACATCTAGACAGGGCCTACTTGTTTCTAGGACTGCGCGAGCTGGGAGAGCTGTACGAAGGAGACAATACTGCCGAATCTGGGGAAGGTCCTTCTAGGACCAAATAGATAGGAGTTTCCTTTCCTTTGCAAATGTAATATTGCCTATGGCCATTAGTGACATTTTATTCCATGTTATTTAGTGTTGTCTTAGGATTCGTCTTATTTTCTTATCGATAAAATGAGGCATTTATTATTCTAAGTTCTCCAAATTTACTTGTCGCTAGGCCTACCTTAGGCAAAACGAGGTCCCCAAGATAAGGACACGCTTTATATTTTTCCACACTACATGTTTAAATATTGCAACATCTTTTGTTATAGTCCTTGCTAACTTGCTACCTTTTGTTTTTCTCTTTTGTTTATTCCCCTCCCCAAAGGTTAGTCCGTGAACTCTGGAATTATCATCGTATTCCATAAGATCCAAGGGCCTTGCACCCTCTCCTCCTCCTAGTCCAATCAGGAGAAGGAAAAAGGGAAATATGGAAGATTTGAGCAACATTAGAAAGGAAAATTCGGTTGAATGAATAGAAATCATTCAGGGTACTCAGAACTCCAAAGAAAGTGCGCCCCAACTCTAGCAGAAATTGTTGAAATTTCAGGAAGAACTGGATCAAGTCCAAAACTTGAAAAATCTGTCATTTTCCTTTGCCACCCCAGAAGCTACTCAGAATTCCATACCTCCACAAAACGTCCCAAACCATCCCGCTCCTCACCATCATTGCAATACTTGCCACACTCCCAACAAACACTCCGCTGCTTATCCCGGAACCATTGAAATCCACACATGACCATTGCCACAACCAACAACACCACCATCTATGTGGAAAATATGTCGCATCCTACTTAAGAACGCCCGAGTCCGATAACAAAGACTCGCTCATCAGAAATTTGGTTGAAGAACTTAACAAGCTGACCAGCTGGAAACAAGGCATTGAAGGTACTAAAGAAATTGAGGGGCTAAACTTTGAAGATTATGCATACAGCCCGATGTCGAACTGCCTCGGGGGTACGAAGCTCCCAAGTTCGAAATGTTTGATAATACAGGGGATCCTAGGGTTCATTTGAGGACATACTGTGACAAGCTGGTCGGAGTAGGAAAAGATGAGAAGATCCGCATGAAGCTTTTCATGAGGAGCCTGAAAAGAGATTATCTGTCTTGGTACATCAGGTAGGACCCAAAGAAGTGGTCAAACTGGGCTAGTATGGCGTCTGAATCCATGGATAGGTTCATGTTCGACAAGGAAAATGCACCGGGCGTGTTTTACATTCAAAATTTGAAAAACAAAACCCACAGAAACGTTCTGCGAATATGCCACTCATTGGAGATTTGAGGATGCTATGGTTCAACCTGCTTTAGGGGGAAGATCAGATGGACAAATTTTTTGTCCGGGCTTAGGATCCGCAATACTATGAAAGCCTGGTGGAATCATAAATTTTTCTTACATCATCAAACTAGGAGAAATGAATTAAGAAGGCATCAAGAGTGCCATGCTTACTAACTTTGAAGCTTTTCAAGCCACCAACAAGGCTCTACAGTCCGGTGGTCCATCCAAAAAGAGGAACGTAAGTGCCGTAATGGTTGCACAGAGAACCAAATCACCTGTCAAATACCAAACTTTCCCAATATCTCCACTTACATATCAACCCACTCCAAATTTCCAAACACCCCAAACCTTCCTACCAAACTCCACTACCTACATATCAATCACCTCCACCTCCTACATATCCACCTGTTTCACCTAGATATTCCTATCCCGCACACGTCTACCAAGATTACGACACTCAACCAGCCCACTATCAATCACCTCCCACACGTCAAAACTTTCCTATAACTCGACCAAATTTCTATCGCAAACCTCTGACAGTACATCGTCATTGCCAAACCAATTGACCAGCTGTATGAAAGACTCAAAGCTGCAGGTTACGCCACCCATACCCCTATTATAACCCCTAAAACCTTTCCCAATGGGTCAACCCAAAAAAACTGTGCATACCACTATGGCATGAAAGGGAACACCCTTGATGAATGTCGCGCTCTAAAGTACAAGATCTAGGCTTTTATTGACAACAGGATCATCGTAGGAAAGTAGCCTGCTTCGAATGTCCGCAAAAACCCTCTAGCAGACCACAAAGGTGGAGGTCTTCATATGATTGAAATAGAGGACGATTGGGATCCCAAAGGATCAATCGGTTTGATTATAGAAGGGGAGGATCCGAAGAAACCAACAATTACCCTTAATCCGATTGTAGTTCAAATTCATCCTTCTGAGGATGCGAAATGAACATGTCCATACCACTTGAGTTTTAAGCGCCAGGCTCTGTAAATATGCCAACACCAATTGAGGTCGAGTTTGGGTCCCCAAAGGCACCTGAGCCATTTGAAGTTGTTGTATTACCTTCCAAAGCAAGGGTACCTATTCCAGTAGCAATAACAGTCGTAACTCTATTCCATACAAAAGTCATACCATAGGACTACTTAGTTGAGGGGAGAAGGAAAAGGAAAGCCAGGTTTGGGGAAGCAGTAGTGGCTCAAGGTATGACAAGATCGGGCAAGCTTTATACCTCAAAACACTTGGCTGAGTCAAGTAAGAAGACCTATGGTCGACAAGCCATCATTGAACATGGGCCAATCTCTAAAGAGATATACAAGCAAAAAAATACTCAGTCATTGACCAGTTGAACCAGCTCAGATCTTTATCCTGGCTTTGCTACAGAGCTCAGTCACACAAAAATGCCTTGTTGAAGGCACTGAGTAAATCACATGAACCAAGCAACATCACTGGAGGAGAAATGGCGAACATGGTCGGTCAAGTATTGGGAAGTCACAAAATAACTTTCCATAAAGATGAGCTGCCACCGGAAGGATTGAGTCACAGCAAGGCATTGCATATCACTGTGCAGTGCGAAGATTATTTTATTACCAGGATCCTGGTAGATGGGGGGTCCAGCCTCAATATTTGCCCATTGGTAACATTCGGGGCATTAGGAAAAGGGCTGCATGAAATCAAGGATAGGGCCACCAACGTTAAGGCTTTTCAACGGTTCTCAAAGGTACAATATTAGGGAAATTAGGTTACCTTTGCAAATGGGTCCCACTTGGTTTAATGTCGATTTTAATGTGATAGACGTGTCAGCATCTTACAATCTATTATTAGAACGACCATGGATTCATGCCACTGGGGCCGTGGCATCAACACTATATCAGGTAGCAAAATTTGAGTGGAATCACCAGGAAGTGATCATTCATGGTTACAGTAGCAATCCTATATACAGCCGCCAGACCATCCCAGCAATTGGAGGAAGAAGAAATATAGGTGGGGAAACTTACCACCATATCAAGGGATTCAACGCCATCGATAAGGATAAATGGTGGAACAACAAAACTAAAAGCATACTGAATTGGAGCAGGTATGATCTTGGCAAAGGACTTGGCAAGAATCTCCAGGGAATCGTAAAGCCCACCAAGCTCAAGAAGCACGGCACCACCTTCGGATTAGGTTATGAGTACACTTAGAATGAATTCAACCACTGGTCACCACCCTAGTGTGGTTCTTACTATCCATTGGAGCAGCCGATACCCAATCTGGAACAGACCTTCCAACCAGCTAAAATCATCTATGGGTCATAAAAAGAGGAAGCGCTAGCAGCAATGAAGAAATTGTTCCTAGGAGATGATGACATGGATTGATGTGTTATTTTTTAGGAGGAGGGGGAGGAAAGCCCTTCCATACAGGCCGTAAACAAAGGAGCACGCCTCGATAACTGGACCGTCAGAACTAGTAAAGCCCGGCGTGCTTCGGGGTAGCAAGGATGAACAAAGCACCACGCACTATTTTGTTGTACTAGTTTATTTTCCTTTCGCATTTTTTATTTTTCGCAAGAAAGAGCTCCGATGTTCAAAACATTCATAGAATTTATTAAAGTATTTTAGTTTCTTATAAATCTTATGCGTATTATTTTCATTACTTTACTCAAACAGCATTACCATTACTTTACTTGATGAACTAATGGTTGTGACATGCAACGAGACAACGCAACAAATGGACATAGATTCAGAGGAAGACGATATACTAGAAGAGATTGCTAAGGAAATTGAGAATTTCAAAAATAGGCTTAAGTCCAACTTGGACGAGACTAAGGTTGTCAACCTGGGAGGTGCAGAAAACATCAAAGAAACACGAATCAATGTCCATTTGTCACTATCAGAAAAGAAAGAATATAAAAGGTTCCTAAGAGATTATGAAGACATATTCGCCTGGTCATACGACGACATGACCGGTCTAAGTACATCAATTGTGGCTCACAAATTGCCGACTGATCCGCATGTCTGCCAGTGAAGCAGAAGCTCAGAAAGTTCAAGCCAGATATGAGTTTCAAAATCAAGGAAGAAGTCACTAAAAAGGTCAAAGCTAAGGTTCTCAAGGTAGTAGAGTATCCGACATGGTTAGCCAACATTGTTCTAGTACCGAAGAAGGACGGGAAAGTTAGAATCTCTGTCGACTGTCGGGACCTCAACGGGGCCAGTCTCAAAGACGACTTCTCCTTGCCGAATATACACATCCTGATTGACAATTGCGCCTAACATGAGCTGCAGTCATTCGTCGGTTGTTTTGCTGTGTACCATCATATATGGATGGACAAAGAAGATTCCAAGAAAACAGCCTTCATTACACCTACATATGGGTCATGACTACCATTTTCCATGACATGATACATAAGGAGATCTAAGTGTATGTAGAAAACGTCATTATTAAGTCCAAGAAAGTCGATGATCACATAGAAGATCTAAGGAAATTTTTGAATAGACTGAGAAGATACAACCTGAAATTGAACCCCACAAAATGCGCATACGGGATTCCAGCTGGGAAATTGCTTGGGTTCATTGTGAGTCGTCGAGAGATAGAATTGGATCCATCAAAGGTCAAAGCTATTCAAGAATTGCCGCTGCCAAAGAAGAAGAAAGAAATCATGAGTTTCTTTGGGAGACTTAACTACATCAGTCGGTTCATATCACAGTGTACTTTCATCTGTAAGCCAATCTTTAAGATGCTGAATAAGGACGCCACTACTGAATGGATAGATGACATCCAAAAGGCCTTCGACAGAATCAAGGACTTATTGTCAATGATGTCGGTCTTGGTTCCGCCCGAGCCGCGTAGACCCATGTTACTCTACCTTGCGGTGCTAGATGGAGTGTTTGGTTGTGTTCTAGGACAGTATGATGAAACAGGGAGAAAACAGCAGGCTATCTATTATCACAACACGTAGTTTACCCCGTACGAGGCCCGGTATTCTCTGTTGGAACGCACCTGTTGTGCCCTCACTTGGCTAGCTCCGAAATTGAGGCATTATTTCTGTGCTTACACTATGTTTCTCATATCAAGGATGGATCCATTTAAGTACATCTTTCAGAAGCCCATGCCCACTGGCAAGCTAACCAAATGACAAATCTTGCTGAGTGAATTCGACGTTGTTTATGTGACTCGGAAAGCAGTCAAAGGACAGGCACTAGTGAATCATATCACCAAAATCCCTGTGGATAGGGAATACGAGCCCTTAAAGAAGTATTTTCCTTGTGATGAGGTATCATTTGTAGGAGAAGCCATTGCAGAATCCTATGACAGTTAGAGGAAGTTTTTTGATAGAGCAGCAAATTTTAAAGGAGTTGGCATAGGGGTAGTCCTAATATCAGAAGCCGGCCAACACTATCCAGTATTTGTCAAACTCAGGTTCCCCTACACCAATAATATGGCCGAATACGAAGCCTGCATATTAGGGCTCAAGATGGCCATCGACATGAACATCCAAGAGTTTTTAGTAATTGGGGATTCAGACTTTCTTATACATCAGGTCCGAGAAGAATGGGCAGCTAAGAACTCCAAGATACTCCCATATTTGCATCATGTACAAGAGTTGAGGAAGAGATTCAAAAAGACAAAGTTACGGCATTTTCCCAAGGCCCAGAATGAGCTTGCTGATGCATTGGCAACTCTATCATCTATGATTCAGCATCCAGATAAGAACTTCATATATCATATTCCAGTGAAGATTCATGATCAGCCAGCTTATTGTGCTCATGTTGAAGAGGAAGCGGATGGAAAGCCATAATTTCACCATATCAAGGAATACTTGGCGAAAAGGTAATACCTGGAGCTTGCAAATCCCACTCCAAAGCATAAACTTCGGAGGTTATCCAACAACTTCTTCCACGGTGAGGGAATCATGTATAGAAGGACTCCTAATTTGGGATTGTCAAGATGTGTCAATGCAAAGGAAGCATCTAAACTGCTAGAAGAAATCATGTTGGGACCTGCGACACACATATGAATGGTTTTGTCTTAGCCAATAGGATACTCCGGGCTGGTTATTTTTGGATGACTATGGAGAAGGACTGCATCCAGTATGTCCAAAAGTGCCACCATTGTTAGATCCATGCAGACATGATAAACATGCCTTCGTATGAGCTTAAGACAACAAGTTCGCCATGGTCTTTCGCCGCTTGGGGAATGGTTGTTATCGGACCTATCGAACCGGCCGCATAGAACATGCATAGGTTCATTCTAGTGGCAATTGATTATTTCACCAAATGGGTTGAAGCAACATCTTATAGAGCTGTAACTAAGAAAGTCTTGGTAGACTTTGTCCATGACCGTATTGTTTGTTGAATCGGGATTCCAAAATCAATCATTACTGACAATTTTTCCAACCTCAATAGTGATCTGATGAAATCCATGCGTGAAATCTTCAAGATCAAACACAAGAATTCCACATCCTACAGGCCTCAGATGAATGGAGCTGTAGAAGCTGCTAACAAGAACATCAAGAAGATACTGAGGAAGATGGTAGAGAAACATAAACAGTGGCATGAGAAGCTATCATTTGCTATATTAGGGTATCACACCACAGTCCGCACATCAACTGATGCAACTCCCGATATATTGGTTTATGGTACAGAAGCGATCATTCCCGTCGAAGTAGAAATTCCCTCCTTGAGGATTGTACAAGAAGCAAAACTCGGCGATACAGAATGGGTAAAGAGTTATTACGAACAGTTAGCCCTCATAGATGGTAAGAGAATGAATGTAGTTTGCCATGATTAGCTTTACCAGAATAGAATGGCCAGAGCCTTCAACAAGAGAGTCAAACCAAGATGATTCACTGGGGCAGCTGGTATTAAAAAAGATTTTTCCACATCAGGATGAATCCAAAGGGAAGTTCTCTCCCAAATCGAAAGGCCCATATATGGTTCATTAGGTCATAACAGGAGGAGCCCTTATACTTTCAGAAATGGACGGAGAAATTTAGCTGAAGCCTATCAATTCAGATGTAGTCAAACAATATTATAAGTAACCATTTGTGATTTCCTTATGTAATTTGAACTACGTCTGACATGATTCTCGTTTAAGAGGGGATACGTAGGCATCTCTATGGGTTAGGTCACAATTCAATAAAATTGTAATTTCCCTCGCAATTGCAAACCGGGGCAGAATTTTGAGCAAGACCCTAAAAATTCTAAAGTAACTTCAGCCGATCATTGCAAGCAGCCGTTAGAAGTATCAACCCAGTAAACTGGGGCAAAATTTTGAGAAGGGCCCTCCAAATTCCGGAGCAAGAGAGGTTGCAATGTCTTGAAGCCGCATCACAGTCGCTGGTTCATCTAAAGAAAACTATTTTCAATTATGCATTTATGTTGCATTTTTACTAAACCATGCATGTCTATTATAAAAAATGCTTCATTTAAGTAGCACCGAGGGTACACAACACCACCGAAAACAAAGCCAAGAAAGACAAGAAAAGTTTACAGGGATACGAACTAACCTTTCGCCCTCTACAAAACTCATAATTTTTCTTTGGATGCAGGCACTCAAATGGCAAATCACCGAGTGCATTTACACAATACGTCCCTCAGAACCACTATTCATATTTGCTATCCGTACATGGCAACCGCAATGTCGCAATCAGCGATTAGCCATCAAGCCATCAGGTAAGAATTCTAATAATATTCGCCTTTTACTTTTCTGCGTTTCATAAGGCTACCTTTCTACCTTCTGGGGTTAAGCTATACCTCCATCCTGCATTTTCTGCATTTCATAAGGCTACCTTTCTGCCTTCAAAGGTTAAGCTCTACCTCCATCCTGCATTTTCTGCATTGCATAAGGCTACCTTTTTGCCTACCGAGTTTAAGATCTACCTCCATCCTACATATTCTGCATTGCATAAGGCTACCTTTCTGCCTTCCGAGGTTAAGCTCTGCCTCCATCTGCATCGGTTGAAAGCTCGCCATTTTACTTATATTTCTTGCACGGTTGAAATATCACCGCTTCATTTAAATCCTGCATAGGTTGAAAGATCGCCATCCCATTGCATTGGCTGAAATATCGCCACCTTTTTTTACACTTTCATGGGCTGAAAGATTGCCACCCTTTTATTTACGCCTTGTATCGGCTGAAAGATCGCCACCTTCTACATTTCACCGGCTGAAAGACTGCTATTTTACTTACATTTCTTACACTACTGAAATATCGCCACTTCATTTAAATCCTGCACCGGCTGAAATATTGCCACCTTTTATTTACATCTTACATCGGCCAAAAGATCACCAAATTTCCGAAGGCATCATTGTTCGGAGGCATCATTTTCATAGCCCGAGACCATTCCATGGCCTAAGAATTCCATTTTTTCTTTTGCATATCATTATTCAAAGGCATCAGAGTTTGGAGGCATCATTCTAATAGCCCGAGAACATTATTTCATGTCCTACGACTCCTTTATTACATGCTTCATGGCCCAGGACATCATGGTCCGTGGACGTCATCCTAATCGTTCAAAGATACCATTTATGGTCCAACGGGAACTTGCATCACGTTTAAATTTCTGCACCATATATGCGCTCGTATTATTTATTTGCAGGTAAAATCAGCGAGCAGCGGCCGTCCCAACATGAGTAATCCCTCTCCAGCTTCCGCAGCCCAACCGAGCTCATAACCACCACCCCAAACTTAATATCCCATTCCTTTTTTAAAAGATCCCCGTCATCATGTTTCGCTGATAGATCCCGAACTACAAACGGCATGATTCATGTAAGACCGGGGATGTGTAGGCAGCTTAGAAACCAGAGCTCGGTCAAAATTCTTCAAATTATTTCGTTCGGTCAAATTGGCCATCATATCTTTACCCGACAACTCTTTAATATTTCCCGGGTAAAAAGGAGCATTTGTTGAGACCCTATTTTTCCCTGTATATGTTTGTATGCAGAATACTTTCAAATAATATATGTATGCGCATATATAAGCATGTCCACGTATTTATTATTTCATTTGCTAGAGGTATTGAGCAAGTTGGCAAGTGCGATTGGGAAGCCATTGCATACTGATAAATTTACTGCTCATTATGACAAAATTTCATTTGCTAGAATACTTGTTGAAGTTGATGCTGCTTACCACCTTCCGGATGAGTTGGAAATTGAAACTCCTTATGGACCTAAGATTCAGACTGTTGAGTATGATTGGAAACCTACCTTTTGTAACCATTGCCTCAAGTTTGGTCACGAGACAATTGATTGTTGGTACTATGCTGACAATTCCGACAAGCAAAAGGAGGAGCAAGGAGACATAAGGAACTTGAAAGCTAGAGATAAACAGCAGGGGAAACAAAAAAAGAAGGAATGGATTGCAAAGAAGAATGTGACAAATGATGAAGTTCAAATAACATGAGGAATCTGTAGATTCATCAGCTCAAGAAGTGCAGGCAGATCAGGCTTCAAATATGCTAAATGAGGGTCAAGGTACTATGCAGCAAAATGAGCAAAAGACTTCAGAAGAACACCTTAGTGAAGAAAATATGGCCATCACTAATAATGGTGAACTGGTGGATAGCACAGGTAATAGAGGGAAAGCAATCATGGAGGTTATGGAGAGTAGAGGGCAAAAGTTTGATCCGGGACCCTCTTACAGCCTAACAAATGTTGATCCATGATTGTAGTCACATGGAACATTAGGGGACTTAACCAGCCCCCAAAGCAGAAGGAGTTGAAACAATTCCTTGCTGATAATAAAGTGGATGTAATTGGTATTCTTGAAACAAGAGTTAAGGAACATAAAGCTAAGAAAATATTTGAAATAATTGCAAAGGGTTGGGTGTGGCAGTGCAACTATGCAAGGGCTGTTAATGGGAGAATATGGCTCTTATGGAAGGCTCATATACAAATTCAAGTAGCAACTTTCTCTGATCAGTATATTCATTGTCTAGTAGAGGATACAAGGAGTCTAGTCAGATTTCAATTCAGTGTTATATATGCACAAAATACTGCAGTACTTAGGGCACAACTGTGGAGGGATCTCAAATCAATTCCTATACCTCAACAAGATGCATGGCTTATAAGTGGTGATTTCAACTGTGTGCTAAGCTCTGAAGACAGGATTGGGTCTCCAGTAACTGAGGCTGAAGTAAGGGATTTCAAAGGCACAGTAGATGACTTACAACTTACTGCTTTAAGAGCAACAGGGTGGCACTATACTTGGACAAACAAACAAGATGCTGATTCTAGAGTTTACAGCAAGATAGACTGGGCACTTGGCAACTATCAATGGCTACAGTAGTTTGGGCACTTGGAAGCTGACTACATGAATCCATTGGTATCAGATCACTCCCCTATCTTAGTTAAATTTGGTGTATATAAGCCATTACATCCAAAACCTTTCAGGCTATATAACAATGTAATGGAACATGAGCAGTTTCATGACATTGTTAAGCAAGTCTGGGAAAAGGTTTATCATGGCTCACATATGCAACAGATTTGGAGCAAATTGAAGGCAGTGAAGCAGCAACTAAAGGGGTTAAATGACCACTTAGCCAAGTACAAGCAGCAGATTATCCAGACAAGAGAAAGACTTGACATTCTACAGTTACAAATGCAGAATAACTGTCTTTCACAGGAGCTGATTAATGATGAAAGATGCTTACTAGAAGAACTTGAAAAATGGAACAATGTGGAGGAGCAAGTAATGAGGCAGAAATCCAAAGCTACATGGATTGAATGTGGAGATGCAAATACCAAGTATTTTCATGCACAATGGAGGATCAGGACAGGCCAGAATAATATCACTTCTATTTATACTGACACAGATATCAAGTTAACTGAGCCTAATGCAGTGGAACAGGAGTTCTTAAAGGTCTTCCAATCACTAATGGGGGAGTCTGCTTCTGAACTTCCCTGTGTGGATACTAATATAATGAGAGGAGGAAGATGTCTCACAATTGAACAGCAAAGAGCTCTTATTAGACCAGTCACCATGGAGGAAATCAATGCAGCTGTCACTGAAATGCCTAGGGATAAGGCACCAGGAGTAGATGGTTTTCCCATTGAGTTCTTTACTAAGAGCTGGAAGACAGTACAAGAAGATGTATTCTCTGCTACTAAAGAATTCTTTGAAACCTGCAAAATGCCACATATGATTAATACTACTGCAATAGCCCTTGTGCCAAAGGTCAAAACTCCTATCAATGTGAAGGATTACAGACCAATTGCATGTTGTACTACACTATATAAAATCATCTCCAAAGTTATTACCAGAAGGATGAAGGGTGTAATTGGAGACTTGATTGGACCTGCCCAATCTGCTTTTATTGAAGGAAGGAGTATCATGGATAACATTCTGCTCAGCCATGAAATATTCAAAGGATACTCTAGGAAAGGGGTTTCACCTAGATGTGTTCTAAAAGTGGACCTCAGGAAGGCTTATGATACATTAGAGTGGGAATTTTCTGAAGCAGGTTCTTATTACACTGGGGTTCCCTGCTAAGTTTACTGACTGGATAATGGCTTGTATCTCTTCTGCCTCATACTCTCTAGTAATGAATGGAGGTCTCACTAAGCCATTCAATGCTAAGAGAGGTATAAGGCAAGGGGACCCTGTGTCTCCTTATCTATTTGTTTTGGCCATGGAATACTTGAACAGATTGCTTCAGCAGCTACATAAGGATGGAAACTTCAATTTCCATCCTAGATGCAGGAAACTAAACATATCACATGTATGTTTTGCTGATGACTTGCTAATGTTCTGTAGGGCTGACATAGTCTCTATTCAGATACTGCACAGCACATTTCTTACATTCTCAGCTGCTTCTGGACTTCAGGAAAATGTTGGTAAGAGTGCAATCTATTTAGCTGGAATTCCACAGGGAACTAGAGAGGAGATTATTGCTGCTCTAGGTTTCACTGAAGGACATCTTCCCTTCAGATATCTTGGAGTCCCTCTGGATTCTAAGAAGCTAGCCATACAGCATTACTTGCCACTTATTGAAAAGATCACAGCAAGAGTTACTTGCTGGTCAGCAAAACTATTATCCTATGCTGGCAGAACTCAACTGATCAAGGCAGTGATCTTTGGAATGCAGACTTATTGGGCACAGGTGTTTATAATCCCTAAGAAGGTCTTGAAGGCTATAGAGTCAATTTGCAGATCATACCTATGGACAGGCAAACTACATTATCCAGAAGAGCACTTGTGGCCTGGGACAAGGTATGCCAGCCTATCTCCTCTGGGGGTCTCAATATTATGAGAATGGATATATGGAATAAAGCAGCTATAGCAAAATTACTTTGGGATTTGGCAAAGAAAAAGGACTGTCTATGGGTTAGGTGGGTACATTCTTACTATCAAGAATAGAAACATAGAGTCAGTTGCTGTGCCATCCAACTCCTCTTGGGTGGTAAAGAAGATATTGGACAGTAGGGCATTGGTGTTGGGGAATACTCAGTTGCAAGGTAATATAACCAGCAGACTGCAGAGTGTATGCAAGCTAAGAAAATTTCAGATTCATAAAATGTATATTACTCTGTTGCCAAAGTTCCCTAAGATTTCATGGAGGAACATAATGCTTGTTTCATCTGCTCTTCCTAGACATAAGTTCACTGTCTGGTTAGCTGCTCAACAGAAACTTCCCACAACTGAGAGGCTGCAGATTATAGGCATCCAAATACCAACCTTGTGTGTATTCTGTAAAAAGTATAATGAAGAGTTCAAGCATTTGTATTTTGAATGTGATATTACAAGCAGAATATGGAGGAGAATCTGTTTGTGGTTGGGACATACAAGGACCATTGAATGCTGGAAAAATGAAGTGAAATGGATTTGTAGCAAAGTAAAGAGCAAAAACTGGAAGCAAGCAATCACTGCCACAGCATTTGTGACTACTGTTGCATTGCTGTGGAGGAGTAGAAATTTGATCAGATTTGAGAACAAGGCATTTGATGAAGGACAGTGTTGCAAAGAAGTAGCAATGTTAATACATGCAAGAAATACGAAGTGTAAAAGGTGGCAGGATGGGCTACAAATGCTCAACTTCTATCCTTAGTTTTTTTTATCATTAACTACTAGGTAGTATTGTATATATGAGTTGAGTAGTTAGAATTAAAGTGTAGCTAGAAGGAAGTGTAAATGAGTAGTAGGAGTCCATACTACTACCATAGGAATACATTGTATATGTTTTTGGTATCAATACAAATCGACAGTTAAGCTAAAAATAAAAAAAATAAAAAAAAGTATTTATTATTTTTCTAATTTTTAAAAGATTTTTAAATTAATTTATTGCCTTAATTTAACAGTACAAAAACCAACAATTATTCCTCGAATTATTATTTTTGGTGATTAATTTAATTTGTCCTCATATTTATACCAAAATATAGCTAATATAATTTTTTTACACATTTTTACACTTAATTGCAATTTAGCGTATTTTAAGAGTTAATTGCATTTATAATTACAAATTTGATTCCAGTATTTTAAATCTAATATTTATTTACTGTTAATTAATTTAGAAACTTCAATTTATTTTCAGAAATCATTTACTACTATTATAAAATTCAAAGGGGAAAAGCAGCTATTTAAATACTAGCCTATTTACTTTTCAATTTTATCCCTCAATAGACCGAATTGCACCGGCCCAATTTAATTTTTACCCAACCCCTTAACCCGTGTATTTAACTCGCCCGACCCTTTCTTTACTCCAGGCCATTGATCGTTTTGATCCACGGCCAGGATTGTTCCTTGCCTTTTTAACCCACCAACTACACCCTAATCCCCTCATTCTCGTCTGTTCCGCCGCCTTCAAACACTCTCCTCTCCTAAATCTCTCGAAGGTTCTTTGGAACCGTAGCCACCTCATACCCTTTTCAATCATACCTTCACCGAAATCCATGGCTTCTCAGGCCATGGAATGTCTATACTTCCTCATCTCTGCCATTAGACCTTGGGTGTTCAAGATTTAAAGCTCGACTTAAATGTTTCTCTTTCAAATCTTTGGATTCCATGGCTTCTCCAGCCATGCTCTGGCACATTCAAGCACAAGAAGCCCAATTCCTGACCTCTTCGACCCATGATCTGACTTTTCCAAGCCTTTCTCATTTTTAGGGTTTTCTCTGAAACCTTAAGCTATTCGAGGTTCTTTATCTATTTGTTTTCTTAGATCTGTAATGTATTTGTGTTCTACTTGACATTCAAAGTATTTTCCCCTAATTTTCCCTTTTCAAAATCATTTGCCGTCGATTTAGGGTTTCTGAAAGGTTTTGCAAAAAAATCTTCTCTGATTCTTCTTCTTCTATTCTTCTTGTGTGTTTGTCTATATCATGCTCATGTGTTTCCCTTTTACTATGCATATGTTGTGCGTCTACTTTTAGTTTTTTTACCATACATGACACTCATGTTTCTTTGTGTTCTACTGTGCCTCTAAGACTAGATCTATATGTTAATCTTTACTATGTTTTCCTACATGCTCTTTGCTATATTTTCCGTTATTATTCTACTCTATGTGTTTTTCTGTTAAGTTTTTTTTAATTTTTGTTTGCTCTACTAAAGTCCGTTTGTCTTCTTACTAAGCCTATTCCATCTACTGTGGCTTAAGTTTGCACCACTTGCTTAAGATCCGGCTTTCCTAAAACATGCTCATAAATCAGCTTTCTTTCTTTGTTATTTCAAAACCTTCTATTATATTTGTTTTCTTTCTCATGAGGCTATGAAACAAACCTTTGAAGTCTGTTTCAATGGCTTTGCTTCTCATTTCTATGTCTGATTCGATTTGAAACCCTAGGATTTGGGGGTATTTCTTTGGCAAGTTTGATTTGGTGTTTGCACTAGGATTCTGCATTGGAACCCTAGACTCTCATACATATTTTGAGTCTACACACTGGACTTGTATCTCTTTGCTTATAATTTTGAACCTCTCAATATCAAACTCTTTTCTAAGTAACATGGCGACCCCTTTTGTTTGATTTTTCTGCTTTAAATATGAGAAGTTCTCCTTTTAAAAAAAGGTTTTTCCAACTACTAATTGATTCTGAATTCCATTAATGAGGTTTGATTAATTGTTACTGATTTCCTTTAATTAGACCTTCTTTACCTTTTCCTAACTTGGTTCATTCGAGTAAAAGCCTATAACTTTGATTTTGCTAGTTGTTTGATTGATTTTCTTTCGTTATTTTTCACAAACCAAGTACTACTGGACATTTTCCTTAAATAACTCCTATGTATTTACCCTTTATTACACTGCTTGAGAAAATATTCTGATTAATTCTTTCCTTAATTGTCTTTATCCATTAGAAATCAGAGTCCCTTAATTATAGGGAGATTGATTTAAATGTTATTCCCTTACCTTTTCTTACTTGCTTGACGCACTATAATAAGGGCACGACCCTTCTATACTTGGACACACATTGATTATTGAACACCTCAGATTCAATATTCTCACACTCTCAATTACAATACTCTTTCAATAGTCCACTTTCTTCTGTGGTCTTTGTATTGTTTGCTTGCAACTTGGCTTTTCAGGACTACTGTTTTACTTATTTGTTTTTCTGAAACTGGTATGTCTCCGTTTTGCTTTCAGCTTTCTCCCTAAGTGTTTACTTTACAGTTGGCTTACTCCAAATTACTTTGTTGTTTATGTGCAATATTGACTATGCATGTTCTTTTCTTGCATCTGTTTCTATTGTGAATCCCTACCCCTACTCCCTTCTATGTGTTTGAGTTGAGGTTCATGGCCTCGCAATATTCAAATTACTGCCCAAGTCTGAACCTGATCCTCAATGGATCCTAGCTCTTAAGATTTGGCTAACAGGCTGGTCAGGGGTGTGCCAGCACTCTTAATTGTTGGGCATGACCACCATCCTGCCACGGCCTTCCCTAACTCCCCTCTATGCACTTACATTTACTCTTAGACTCTAAGTTCTACCCCCATCCTATGAGCCTTGCTTTGGGACCTTGAGTTCCCCATGAACTTGGACATTTAGGGGTGGCCCTTCCACGCTGCACTAAATCTAATTCTGAAATATATTTTGGGTGTAAGAACTGCCACGAGTCCACTTGAGGCTCTTGGGAACTTTGACACATCCCAAAAAAGATAAAGTCTTTGGAAATTTGATCCTGGAAATTGGTTTATCTCATATTATTAGACCTTGAGTCTGTATTAGGCTCATTGGTTGTAGTTTGATTTCTGATATAATTTTACTTTACTTGATTCATCCAGGTTGTAATAATTTGTAATAACATATGGGATATATAGTGAAAAGGGAAGGGTCACACATGTAATGCATGTGGGTAGACATCATGCTTTAGGTATTTATTTCTGCAATCACAGCCTGTTTTCCACTTCCACATCTGCATATAGAAATCCTGCCTATAAGATGTTTCATTACTGCATTAAAATCCTTTCTATAAGTTATGCATTGCATTAGGAATACATGTCTATAAGTTTCTACACTCATACATTAGAACCTTGCCTATAAGTTTGTGCACTTCTACATATTGAAATCATGATCACAGGTTTCCGCATTTCTATATATGCAAACGTCATTATGCAAACAGTCTGTCGGTTGAATTCATGACAAGTTGCATCCTAGATACCATGTCTATAGGATTCCTGCATCCTGATAATCGTTTTAAAATCAACAACACTTAGAAATCATGCCAATAGGAGTAACTAGTCGAATTTGGCTCATCTTTTTCATCTACCAGCCTAAAATCAATAATAATGTCGCTAATATTAGCAGAAATTTATTTGTTTCTAAAATCAGTAACCCTTCTTTAAAATCACTATACTCCCACATCGTTAGATATCATGCCTATAGGTTTCACCTAGCAAACTAGTAGGTAATTGATTAACTGCATCAGTACTTGATAATACAACTAAGGGTAGGCCTAATTCGGACTTCTCATCTGAGAAATATGTGATAAATCAGTCTATCCTAATGCGTTAAATTTAATTCAGAATATAACCAGTATTTCAAGTCATGCTAGACAATTTGCTTCTTTAAGTAAGGAGGCATGTTTGAGCTTTTAAACTGCTATGTTTTTCCATTAACTGCTTTGCATGTTTTGTTTGTCGCATTAGAATTTTTTCCTTTTAAAATCTAAAAATCCCAATTTCTTTCCCTTCTAGGACTTGTAGTCCCAAATTCCTCCATGACTGATAGTATAGGGATGGTAAAAGCATGCAATAAGTAACAATATTATTTCGCGTTTACATACCTTAACGGGGTGGAAAGAGTAGATATGGATATGATGACCGGTGCGGTAATACCACGTGTATCCCCTCTTCTGAGGAGTGATTACTGGGTATTTCATTAACGTGATCCATATTATTAATAAACCTAAGAACCCCCTTTCCCTTACTTGTTTATCTTTTAGAATAAAGAAAATTGCTCAACTTTCAGCTTCTCTAACTTCTTTTACATTAATTGCTTCAAAATCATGTGAAAACCTCCTTCTATTTGAGACATCTATTTGCTTATTTGTGATTCAATGTCACAATTGTAGCATGGCCGGAACCCACACTAGTGAATCCTGAGGGGTGCCTAACACCTTCCCCTCGGGATAATTTCTAGCCCTTACCCAAACTCTAGTTTTCCAACTCAAACCTTCTTTAGTGTCCTAATGCACTTTAATCATTATGGTGGCGACTCTTCAATCCAAAAACCAATTCCCAAAGGGAACGAGTTGTCTTCCTAAATATCATAAACCTGATTTTTCAAGAAAAAAGAAGGCGTTGACAATGTCCAGTTGAGCCTCAGCGCGGATTCACATCTCGTATAAATGCTAGGGAATACTGGGGAAAGCAGAAGTATAAGGGGATGATGATCGGGTGAACATTCGTGCCTTCTCGGCCTCAAGAGCGGCAACTTGATCAATAACGCTTGAAACATCTCTCTCGAGCCCACCAATTTGCTCATCAAGTCGTGCCTCCTTCAAAACGCGTCGGTTTCCTCCTCACATGGCTATTCATATCTAAGCATGTGATTGCCCTTCTCCAATGCCGCCACCTTTTCTAAAGCCGTCATCCTAGCCTCAACGGCCTTCTCCAACTCAACCACTTTCTTGATAAACTCGTCACTCAAGCCATTAGCTCCTGATCGAGCTTTACTTAAGCTCAGTATGCAAAGACGCCACTTGAGCTTTAAGGTCGACACACCCAGCCACGACCCTTTTGCTCACCTTAAGCTCGTTCTCCTTTACTCTAAGCAATTCTTCGAGCTCACTACATTTGCTGATGAACCTCACAAGCTCATCATCCTTATGCCCTAAGTCGTTTCTAAGGGACTGGAAATTACCATCCGTACTAAGCTGGGAACGCACCGCATGGTACTTGTCACGATACCGGCAATACATTAAAACCATCTTCTTAAAAACTGCCTTCCTCTTCTCCTCTCGGCGGGCACTCTCGATCTCTAAAATAAGAGACTGAAGAGAAAAAGAGCTGAAAATAGTAAGTAAAAATAAAAAGGAGAAAAGACAAAGGAACAAAAAAATGGATACCAACTCACTTGCAAACCATTCCAAATATGCCCAATGGTAAATCGGCTTCCTTTAACAAGTGAAGAGTCATGTTCTTGGTACCAGAGCAAAGAGGGACCAAAGATAGGACCACGCTCACCATGTTAGTCAGAGGTTACAACCCAAAGGGATGACTATTGAACGAGAAGATCCATCCATTCTCACCTCGATCTGAGTAAACATCTTATCAAATATTCACTCCTCTTCAGGGTCGACATTGGAACAAGAGTCATTATCATCCACCGCCATAACTTTATTCTTCTCTTCGGCAGAGGAAGGAATGCTGACTCACTCTAACATCGACCGGTTCTCTCCCCAAAATGACCCTGATCGCCTCTGTTCGCTCTTCTCGATCCACGAATGATAAAGAAGAAACCACCATATTTGAAGGGGACAGAGTCTCCACATCTAAAATCGTGCCGCCCTCAGACACAACTGTGGCCAGCCTGGGATCAGCCCTTGTAGGCCCTTTGTTCTCGGGCGTTTTGTCGTCAACCTCTATTCTCTTCCTTTTTAATGGAGCCTCTTCCTCCTAGCCCTATGATGACTCATTCACTAAATGAAACATCACGAAAGCCAGAATCTCCGCTAGTAGTTCAGCAACCTGACGGCTAGATCTATGCGAGGCCGAGGTCCGAGAAGGAATAGTAGTTTGAATGGATTCGTTTGCAGTCTCGGTGAGTAGAGCCCTGGTCAAAGCACCTGACTAACAAAAATTGGAAGTAGGAGCCGTCATCCTTCTTTGAGCCCTACGACCTATCAACAAAGGAAGACATAAAAAAATAAAGGGGAAAAGAGAAAAAATGATATGAAGATCGAAACAAGATGACTCATCGGTCGAAGAAGGCCTACGACCGAACTTCTTGTTGAATTACGACCCCTCATGAACCCACTTCTTGTTCACCCAATCGGGAATATTGGCAAACAACAACGGAGGAGCCATCTAGTCTGCATATAAATAAAAAAAGAAGAGGGGAAGATCGGTTAAGTCACTGAAGAGAAACAACAAATAGCCGATTCACAAAAATACTTACGAGGAAAGTTCCACTCCTCGGGAAATATGTTGGGGTTAGACACCACATTCTCTGTCTTGGCATAGAAGAAGTTAACCCAAAAACAATGATTTGTTTTAGTGTCCATCTTCATCATTACTCTTTTGGTCCTTCGATGGTGAAGTTGTACCATCGTACCTTATGAAAACTTGGGGTGAATAGATGAAGCAGATGAAGGAGAGAGATCCCACGATTTGGTAGCTCTACGTACTTGACAAGCATAAGGAAAAGTTTATAGAATTATGGGGAGAGTTGGGCTGCACAGATCCCATAATAGCGGCAGAAGTCCTCCGCCAAGGAAAAAGAAATGGTATAGCCGACGATGAATGGATACGCACAAAATGTGCAGTATCAAGGGCGGAAAATTTGTACCACATCGTCACTAGCCGGGATGAGTTCGATATGGTTTGGAATTTTCCAGTTGGCCTTAAATTCAACAAGGTCCACCGCATCCAGTGGCAGATGTAGAGTATACCTACTGGGTTCCGGGGAACCCAGTAACTTTTGCATAAACTCTACATTTTTATTGAAAAATCCATTAAATATTAATAAATATATAACTTTTAACCCAATTACTATTGTATATTAATTTAATATTACAATAGAAATCCACAAAATTCAAATTCGGGATCCGCCTCTAACTGCATCCATCTCAGAAATAGCAGGTTCAGGATCATCTTCAAGCCACTTCGAGAAGTTTGACCTGGCTCTTTTTGATTGTGGAATTATCTCATCCGCAGTAGGAAAACTCTCATCTTCTGCAGCCATGGCTTCTCCTTTATTATAAAAAGGCACGCCCACCGTCAATGGAATCGAATTAGAAGCTCCCTCAAAGATAGAAGATGCACTAGCCATTTTTGTCATGTAGATTGGAAGAAGTTGCAAGTACGAAAGAGGCGATAATGGTAGAAAGCACTAAAATGGAGAGAAAGAAAGATGGATGAACCCTGAAGGGAAGAAGAGAAGGCTTGAAAATTTAGATGTTGGGAAGTGCAAGAACCCAAATGGAGACCACCATCCCTATTTATAAGAACACTAGCATCCTCATCGAGAAAGCCAAGCGACGCCACGTTCATTTCAAAATAGAAGTGGTGCAGGAAATGATGTAACGCATCGGGAACATGCGCTATAGTGACGCATGATGAAGTGTCATCATTTCAAATCGACGTACCAATCAGACGTGGATTTTAAAGTATCACGTCATTACCCTATTATAAGAATATTTCTACTCGATAGCCACGCCTAGATTTCTCAAGTTGCGAATGGCGGAGTCCACCCATCGAGCCCATCTAAAAGATAGCGAGTGGATTAACTATATGGGTCAAAATCTGACCAAAGGAATTTTGCTAAAAGGTAGATTAATAAGAGACAATTAGGCCGAGGTTGTACTCGAGATAGAAAGAACCCCTTGGCAAGCCGAGTAAATCGGGTCGAGATCGGAGACTCAGGTCGGCTATAACGGCTAGTTTCATAGCAATATATTTAAGGGGAATATTCCATTGAATATTCTTTGCACTTGCACTTTATGTTAGGTAAAGGATATGTTTTATATAAATGAAAGGCGGAAAGAAAATATAGGCATGTAATATCTTATATGATAAGATCTCTCATGAAAAGCTGACTATCAAGAATAATTACAACTATTATCATTCCACAAAGATTCGATTGGTTGTTCATCTCACACTTTCTCGCGTCAGATCCGAGAAAGCTCCCTATATTCCCACATTTGTTTGTCTTACATCATTGTCAGAGAGAAAAATCATCCAACTCATTCAATATTGGGTGAATCATTCCTTATATTTACACTTTATTGTTATTTAATATATTTATTGCTTATCATTATTCCCCCGCACACTTATAACAGTACCATTTAATACCCATTGTATTAAATTGGTTCAAATATGATTCTACCTTATTTGTATAAACCAATTTTAGATCTAGGATTTATGTTTAAATAGGATTTACCCGATATCTTCTAATTTAATTTGTTTAACAAAAAGACTTGATACTTTTTGGTCAAACAATACTATGCAGAAACAAGCTAAATTGATTTTTGAGTTTACAAACATGCATTTATTTTTTTAATTATTCAGAATAAATTTTATGTTTTTAAAATCTTTTTTAATTTTAAATATATCGTGGTAAAAATAAATTTTTATATTTGTCAAAAGAAGTATGTACACAAATTACATATCGAGTCTAAAACTGAAATAATGGTATTTTGGACTCAAAAGACCATTATACAGTTAAAAAAAAGTCACATTTCTAAATAAACGTAGTATAATAAATGCAATGTAATATTACATTTTAATAAAACGTATTATAACACTGCATTTACTTCAATTTGGGCCCACCAATGTTCCCTATTCTTAGGATAACTGACAATATTCATTTTTTTAATGTAAAACGTAGTATAATACTATGTTTTAGTAAAACATAGTATTATACTATGTTTTATATTAATTTTTGGATTCGGTGTTCTACGGATAACTGACATAACAATAATTCAAATACATAAAGCGTGGTATTATAGTATATTTTACATAAAATAAATTCTGCGCCCCAAGCTAGAACTTTCCTTATTTAAAGGCGTTAGGATTTTATGAAAATCCATTAAAAACTTTCCCTTAAACTTCCATTCATACTTCTCTTCTTGTTATCAAGCATTTTTTTTATAATGTCTGAAGAGCCAAAAATAAGGGTTTCATTGTATTGCGGCGGGGGAGGGGGGTGAGGTTGTAATGGAATAACTCTGTGAGGTATAGTTCACCTCCACAGTGTTATGTTAAATTGCCGCTTAGAATGGAGTATGATAAATTGTTATCATTGTTACGTAGAGTGTGAGCAAACGTTCGGTGAACATTAAAGTAACCGATAGATTTTCCTATTCTGTAACTCCGTAGGGTTTGCTTATTATTCTGAATTTAACATCTAAGATGATGAAACTCTTAGAAATTTTTTGCAGATTCTGGATGAATACAGGGAATTTATTTGTAATAAAATTGTTGGAAATGTACGTCAAGGTTAAAGACATTCCCAATAATGAGGGTGTGCATAGTATGGATAACCCCAAATCATCGGGTGGTTATTTTGGAGCAGTTTTTGCTGGACAGATTCCTGATGAAAGAGCTTGCCTTGATTTAAACTTATCGCCGCGACGAATAAGCGGCCACAAAATAATTTTTTGACTTTATATAATCCACAAAACGATTGGTAAACTACACATTAGCGATGTTTATTTTAAGTCTTTTGAATTGGATTTGTATTAACACTCATATTTTTCATAGGGGGTACCGTTCGGATATGAATTTTACAAGTTATGACCCTGCTCCTAGTTGGAATATGCATAGTTCTGGTGTGTTGAACAGTGGTCCATCCGGGAGTTATCACTAATAAGAAAATGTCCATCATGGAATGTAAACACAGTACGACTTGTAAGTAAAGTGATATAGCTATATATATGTTATTTATCTAGCTGAGTAGCTTATCATTTTGTTCTTTTTGTGTCGTGAAAACGAGCAACTTGATGTTCCTTACCTCACACAGTAGCCTATATATGACATATTGACTCGTGATTTGGCAGATGCACAGAGTCAGGAAGAATATAGTGATTATGACAACAATACCGATGAGTCCGGAGATGATACACCCTTCCTTGATGAGGATTATGACGAGGAGGAAGTGGATGTCAAACCGGAGCTAACGAGGGAGCATACTCCTCCACCTCCCGTTATACCAAGAGTGTACGAGTCCCACGTGCCATTTCATGAGTGGAATATTCCCTACCTTGATAATTTTCCAAGTATGCCATACGCGAATGCCCTCACAAGGGATGGTAACAAAATTTTGTCAGCAATGTGGGATGAGTCTAGACCAGCGATGCTGGCAAAGGGCATGTATTCCCCTGATAAAGCTTGCCTAATCAGGGCTGTAAAAATCTACAACGTAAGAGAGTGCCGTCAGATGACGGTAAGGGAGTCAACTATGGAGTTGTACAAGGATGTATACCATAAAGACTTTATGGGTTGTCACTGGATGTTACGTGCCAGCAAGAAGAAATTAGGGTTGTGTAAAGTGGGTAAATATATTAGCACCCACATATGTGAAATGGACACATTCAATGAGAATCACTTCAACCTGGATGTAGACTTAATTTCTCTTGTCTTGATTCCATATTTAGAAGTTTTCATTAGGTCCAGTATTAAAGAATGTATTGTAGCCGTCCACCAGGAGTACGGTTCTACCATAACCAAAGTAAAGGCATGTCTCAGTCGCAAACGAGCCTTTGAACTTATTTATGGTGACTGGGATAAGTCTTTTCTATCTTTGTCCAGGTACATGGGTGCACTACAACACTTTAACCCCCGGATTATTGTTGAATGGAGGTGTGAGTGGAGTCCGGACATACCCGAATATATTTTCAACTATGTGTTCTGGTTATTTAAACCAGCAATTGATGGTTTTGTGCATTACCGTCCTTTAATTTCCATAGACGGTACTCATGTTTATGGAAAGTATGATATTAAGCTTTTGATTGCAGTTGCAGTAGATACCAATGGACAAATATTTCTAGTTTTTGCCATTTGTGTCAATGAATGCGAAGAGACGTGGACACTTTCTTTGAACCACTTGAAGCAACACGTTGTCAAACAGTGTTCAGGTATTTGTCTAATGTCGTATCGATATGGTGGTATTTTAAGTTCTATACGGTATTTGCCGAATGGCAGGAACCCTATACATACCACAGTTAATGTGTGAGGCACCTGAAGGCTAATTTCCAGAAAAATATCATGACAAGGCCTTGCATGATTTAATGTGGATAGCTGCAACTGAGCACCAGTAATGCAAATTCACGAGGTGCATGGAAGTGATCCGGCAGTTAGATGCACGAGCTTATACTTTCCTGATGGGACATGAGCTTCACATGTGGACATTGTATGTTGATGGCAATAGACGATGGGGAGCCCTGACTACAAATGTGATGGAGTTATTCAACGGCTTGTTCAAATCTGCCCGTGGATTGACTATCACTGCCATGGTCCGGATGACATTCAAATAGATTGCGGAGAGGTTTATTGAAAAGCATAGAGCTGCATCAATTTATTCCAATATCGATGAGAAGATTTGAAAAGTGTAGGAGGCGAGCAGATTGGCATTCATTTTAACAATACAATCAAGTCGGGAATTTTTTGAGTTAAGACCGCTATCTGCGAACACCGGGGGAATAATCTACAGACGGTGAATGCAGCCAGCAGATTGTGTTCATGTGGGAAATGGACCATCTACCACATGCCTTGAAGTGCTATCAACAAGTTGGTTTAGGGGCAACCAACTATATTGATAGGCAACATAGTTTTGCCGCATATATAAACATGTATAGTGGGCAATTGCAGCCATTGGGTGCTGAGCATTACTGGACGCCGGGAACCTTTTAAATGTGTGTGTAATAAGGACTATATGTGCAAGATGCAAGTGCAAAGAGAATGCGTATACGGAATCAAATGGATGTTGGTGACACCGTTTATGCACGTAAATATGGAATATGCTCGCAAACAGGACACGACCGTCGTAAATGTCCGACTGCGGAAAAGCTGTTTCATTTCAGAAATATTTAATATGTATAGCGTAGTATAATACTACATTATATGTGAAATCTTGCCTATAAATAATGGGTGCATTCTTGTTATTTTCTGTGCTTAACAATAACCAATATCAAATATTTCCATAAAACCAATGTTTCTCTTTACGCATTAACAAATGTCTCAACAATCCTTTTATGTTCCAAAGTGCGAGCGCGGCAAAAAATGCATGATGCACGATTTTTGGGAAGAAGCTGGACGCTACTACTGGGCATGTATGAACAAGTTTTGTAGGCAACCTGACGAACCTACATGTAATTTTGATGCATGGATTGATGAACCCTGTCAGCATGAATACTACAAAGACAAGCTCCAAAATATTCATAATTTGTGTTTGAAGTAGTGGGAAAGAAAGCAACAATCTAAACAAGAAGTTGCAGAGTTGAGGGAGAAACTCAAGGAGGTGGAAGAAGAAAAAAATAAGTTGGTAGACCAACTCAGTGGTTGGAGCAGAGAATATTACGCGGTCGTGACTAAACAATGACAAGTAGGTGTTGAGCATAGTAGTGTATCATTATGTTTCCCTTGTCATGTGTTTTCATTTGTTGTACTGAACTTATGTTATGTTATGTTCTTATGTTTGTGTTTGTGTTGTGCTATTATAATAAAAACATTGTTCAAATTATGTTAAAATAAAATGGTTGTTAAAATAAAATTCCTACCATTATTTACATAATACAGTATTTACACAAAATACAAACAAAAATAAATCAGTGAGTCCCGCAGCCTGTGTGCTTCAATGCAGCCGCTGGCCTGAGGCGCATGCCCTGTCACCGGGTACACTATCAGGATCATCATCATCAAGTAGCCTCTTTATGTAAGGATGCACATCAGCATCGTTAGTATAGCTGGCAGGATCGGTAGAAGAGGTCGTCGGGCCGTCATCAATACAAAACAATTAGTAAGCTTAGCATATGAAAATGTATATTAGTAATATACGTGTTAAGTCAAAAATATTTTCTCACCATGATCTCATCGGTCTCTTGAGTATAAGCATTTGTGGTGTCCTCGTCATCGCATATAGTTGCCTCTGTGATGCGCTGGGACGAAGCTTTAATAAGAAAGTTAAAAATTAAGGAAAAGTAAATAAAATTTTTTTTACAGTAATACAACCATACCTGCACCTGTGATAGATCCATATAGACCGGCGGGGATGAGCCAAAACTCAACCTGTACCCTCCATCCACGTCTTGGGTCGGTCGACCCTCAGCTGTGGTAGATGGGCTTGAAAAGAACTAGTCTACATCTCCGTCGAATGTATCCATGATCATCAATGGATATGATAGTGTGGCATTTGATTCTAGCAGATCCAGCCGAAGGTTGTACGACGACATGCTGCTAGAAGGCGCGTCTAGCTGAGGGAAATAACCCGGATGATCATCTCCAAGATCCTCATCAGGTGACTCAACGGGTGGGTTGACAGGTGCCTCAATGCCCCCTTGCTAGGGCCACCTCATCGACATCCCTGCGACCTTATAGGGCACCCCTGCCTCGTGGGACAGCCATGCCTTGTGGAGCATCCCTGGCTCGTGCCCGACCCCTGCCTCATAGGATAGGCCTGTCCTGCTGGTGGTGTTCTAGCGCTGCATACTCATCCTTGTGATCTAACCTCTCGTCCTCTATGGCTCATTAATGTGTCTTGAGATCCAGCTCTACCACCTGCCGACCATATTCAACGACTCTAGGATTGTTGGCATGCTGTTGCATCTCCTGTCCCAACTGGTAGACCATGTGATGCGCAATAGCCTGCATAATATTCAAATTATTAATTACATAACATTATATCACATATATAAGCATGGGTTCCAACAAAAATATACTAATACCTCGTGCCTCTCTGCGTATGGTTTGAACCGACCACCAGGTGCATGAATGGGTTTCCTGACCATCAGTCTGGTGTGACAGCAGTACCATGATGTATAGAGCTCAATAGTCGTCGCCTGGATCTGTGAAGGTGGCAGCAGAATCAGGTCCTCTCGCTGCTCCCAAATATGGACATGCGCCTCTAGCATCCTACAAATGCGTCGTCCACCGTCGAACGATCATCCCACCGATAACGGGTAGCCAGCCATGCAGGCTCCCTCGATATTGTCTAGGCACGGTCAAAGTGGCGAAGTACCCGCTCTGTGGCATGATGCTCTACAACATCGAGGCACATCAGCGAGATGGAAGTGCTCCATAGCAGTCGGTTGACCGAGCAATAATCAGGCAGATCAGCTAGCAACTCGTCATTGTATATCGTCCAGATGAACTATCAAATAATAACATAAAAGTGAGTATGTGCAACACAAGTGAATTTATAACAAGTAAGTGTAGGTACATATTTACCTGTGCGGCCTCCAGCATATCCAAGTCATCCCTGACAAGAGGGAGATTATGATGACCATCACTACCTCGGTAGTTCCTATGCCGGAGAACCCACCTCCGAGATAGAGGGAGAAATTGAGGGTACACCCGACTCTGATGGTAGTAGAGGTGGCTGCAACGGCAGGACTTGTTGCCAGCAGCACCCCACCTGTATTGGGGTAACTGATCTAGCTGTTGAAGATGATGTAGAAAGCGTAGACTGACTAGATTTTCCGAAGTGTTTGGGAACAAGACACCCCAATTCTCTTCCTCAAAAAGTTTCACAAGTCGTTCGGTCTCCTAGCGCGGAAAGTCTGATCTAATAGATTTCCCTCCCATTATAGGAGGACATATGGTCGCCTTGTAACACTAATATCTTATCTGAGGTTGGTCCAGGATTCACAAGCAGCAAGTCCATGTCATCTACTGTAATTTAAACAATATTAATTATGTGTTTGTGTTATAATAATAATTATTTAATTATTAATAGGACATAGTATATAACCTCAGGTTCCAGGCTCGATATCTGGATCCCAGTAGCACCAAGCTATCCTGAATTTTTATGTGTGTCAATTTCAATATTTTTAAATTTTTATTAGTTTAATAAATTAAATAATTAATTTTTAATTGGACAGAGTATATAACTATGGGTTCCAGGCTCGATATTTGAGGACCAGTAGCACCAAGTTATCCTGAATTCATATGTGTGTCAATTTTAATATTTTTAAAATTTTGTTAGTCTTAAAATTAAATAATTAATTTTTTAATTGGACAGGATATATAACTATGAGTTCCACGCTCGATAATTAATTTGACAACATAATATTAATTTTTAGTTCTGTAAGTTTGTTTTATAAATTAAATAATTAATTTTGTAAGGTGTAATTGGATAGAGTTTGTAGTTAGTAGATACTTAAACTACAGAGACTCTACGCTAAAAGGCTCTACATTTTACTACGCTACAAGGATCTATAATTTACTACGCTAAAAGGTTTTATATTTTACTATGCTATAATGCTCTATATTTTACTACGCTAAAAGGCTTTATATTTTACTAAGCTAAAAGGCTACTATTCTTTAAGCAAATAAATAATCTGAACTAAAAAAAATAACAAACATATGAACATAACATTCACGAAATTACATAAAAATAGTAAAAGATATTTGTGAACAATTTTATTAATAATAAAAAATATTTCTTTACTTTTAACTATTTTTTTAAAACAATAATAATTTAATCCGGTAAAATTAACATACAAATTTAATCGCAAACATAACACAAATCAACCTGAAAACACATTCAAGAAACAAATATGCATATACTCTACGAGTTTCGACATAAACTAAACCAAAATACCTCGATTTATGTTTTTTAAAATGTCGAAAATTTGAAATTTTAAGCTCGAAAGAAGGAATCCACAACAATCAAAAACTTGGATTGTATGATGTACCTACGCTCTTCCTTTTTTGTATGACGGGTGGGGTCCAATAAATTTTTCTTTTAATAGGAGGGAGGACCAACATAAAAGGGGTGGGGGGCTTTTAAAATAGAACCGGTGATTCTATTGTGGGGAAGAAGACGGACTTATATTATTTTATAGGAAAATGCAGTATAATATTATATTTTTCAAAACGTAGTACTATAATGCATTTTTCTATAAAAAAAATTTATTAAGTAAAATATAGTATTATATTGACATTAACTTTGACAGATAACTTTTCGTTAAAGTAAAACACAATATTATATTGCGCTTTATTTAAAAATATAAATTTTTTTAATTGTATAATGATATTTTGAATTAAAAATACCATTATTTCAGTTTTGGACTCATTATATGTCTGCTCCTTAGGATTAGAACAATGTAAGACTATGATGGCTTTCCGGAATACAGTTTCTACTCTGTCAGTTGTTCGAGTCATCGTCACCACAAAGTTTATATGTGAGATATAAGATCTGTCTGAATAGATCACTGTAGCGATTCAGTGATGTTGAATGGACCTTGATATGATTTGACAATTCAGAAATAAGAAATTATGGAAGACATTAAAATACCACCATTTTCTTTTTTGCTATATCGCATGGATTAGCCCCTTTTTTCTTGGTAATTGAAAAATAGTTATTATTTAAAAATTATTATTATTACTATTTTATATAAAGATAAAATTCGAATAAAAATATATTAGTTGAAGCACGGAAAGTTTCGACATAACATATTGGATTATGAAGCTCTTGCATATAAAACTTTCAGCATATTATGTTACGGCACGTTATAAAATTCCGGCACGTTATGCTAAAATCTCATATGTAAAATATTTGAATCCAACATATTTGTTAGGATCGAAATAATCGGGCATCATCCGAAAATTATCAAAACAAACCTTGAACTATCATAAATCATACAATAAAAGAGAAAGATATCCAAAAAAATATAAATATTTAACGTGGTTAGGTTAATTGGCTTACGTCCACGGCGGAGCTGATCGATTCACTATATAAAAGAGAGTACAAACTCGAGAGAACAACCTCACAAATAGGCAAACACATATGGTACACTAACACTTGTCCCGAAAAGTCTCCCCCTAAATAAGACTCCCAAACCCTCATATGGCTGCATTGTGGATGTTTCTGAATAAGAAGGAAGGATCCTCAATTTATAAAAGTCCAAAATTTTTCTTCCACGATAAAGAACTAGCCAAATAACAGAGATTTATAATTTTCTTCTAGAAAAAGAAAATCTCAAGTATTGTAAACATGTTATCATTTTGTTCAACATATAAGAAAACCAAATATGATAAGAAAAGCATGACAAACAACTAACAATTCACCCTCTTGGCTTGAATTTATTACAAAATAAATTTGCTCCAATTTAAACATAACATCTTGCTCATATTTACCTTCATTCCGTAAATACTACAGATAATTAACCAAGAATCTGATACCAATGTTATATCGAAGAAGAGGCATACTCGAACATAAACAAGATAAAAAAAATACCAAATTTTAACGTTAAAAAACCTTCAAAATAAAGGTAAAAATTACGAAATCACAAAGATCCAAAAAACTCCACTATAAAAATTAGAGGGTAACAAAAGTTCTCCAAATTGACTTACATAATAATTGTCAAGCACAGAGCAGCAATAGAACAACAAATCAATAGAAGAAAGAGAAGAAATCACAAAAATGGAGTTGTTGTTCGGGGCTCGAAGTCGGATGCTGGGAGTCATTAAATCAGACGTAATGAACCGGTCGATCATTTTGAGAATTAACGCCCTGATCCCCTATTAACTACTTTTCCCGTGTCTTTTTCTGCTATTGTGTTTTGCTGTGATGGTTCATCTTGAGTTTCAGAGTGTTTGGGACACTTATTCCCTAAATGAAAGTTTAAGTCTTAGAATTTGGACCGTAATTGAATCGGTATGAAATGGCTTCGGAATGGAATTCCGTCGATTTTCATAAGCTCCGTTGAGTGATTCGGTCTTAAGGGCATGTTTGGATTGTATTTTGGAGGTTCGTAGTTTATTTAGGCTTGAAATGGCGAAAGTTGAATTTTTGGAGTTTCGGGACGATAGTGAAAGTTTTGATATCGGGGTTGGAATTCGATTCCAAAAGTTCGAATATGTCCTTAGTGGTGAATATGACTTGTGTACAAAATTTTGGATCAAACAACCGGACATGATTTGGTTGGATTCGATATCGGTTGTAACATTTTTGAAATTTAAGTTCATTAGGTTTGGATTGGAGGGTGATTCATGGTTTTAGCGTCGTTTCATGTGATTTGAGGGCTCAACTATATTTTTATGATGTTTTAAGATTAGCTGGTATGTTTGGTTGAGGTCCTCGGGCGACTTACAGATGCTTAACGTATTGGAATTTGGACGTAGGCAAATTTTGAAGTTGGCTCCTTCTGGTGTTTTCCCACCTGCGGTTGGAAGCCCGCATGTGCGGCCCGCAGAAGCAAAGAAAGAGGTTGTTAGTGTGGTTTAAGGCAAGAGGACTAGTGGTTGCAGGTGCGACTCAAGAACCGTAGAAGCGGAGCCGCAATCTGTGAAGAAATGGGCGCAAGTGCGGTGCTTAATGAATTAATGAAATTCCGCAGATGCAGACTCTAGCCACAAAAGCGGGACCACATGTGCGGTCCTGGAAGCGCAGATGCGGAAATCACTAGGTAGAAAAGATGGTTTCGAGGGTTTGAAATTTCACAACACAAAATTTGATTTGGAGCTCGGTGGGAGGCGATTTATTTAGGGATTTTGAAGGAGAACCATTGGGTAACTAATTCTAACTCTATTTTGGATCATATACATAATTCTATTGTTGTTTTTCTCATTTAATTAAGGGATTTGAGAATGAAAGTTTGAAAATGGGGAAAAACGTTCCTCAATTGAAATCTGAAGTTTGAATAGGAATTTGGTGTCGGATTGGGATAATTTTTGTACGAGTGAACTCGTGAGTGAATGAATATTTATAATTTGTAATTTTTACCCGATTCAGAGATATGGGCCCAGGAAGGATTTTTGGGCCTTTTTTTATTTTCATGCGTTAGCTTTGAATTCATTAGTTAAATGAGTTTCTCCTGGCTATATTTACTTATGTAATTGAATTGATTAGATTTAGGTCACTCGGAGTTGGATACTCGTAAAAGAGTGTGATTTCGGATTAATTTTGAGCTTGGTTCGAGGTAAGTGGTTTGCCTAACCTTGTGTGGGATAACTCCCCTTTGAATTTTGGTATTGTTGTTATATGAATGTCGTGTATGTGAGGTGATGAGTATGTACACGTGCTAATTGTTGAAAACCCCCATTCTCATTATGTAATTAATTGTGTTTTCCTTTAATTGAGCAATACTAGTATACGTAGCCTCCTGTTTAGCTTAGGAAAAACATACTTATATGCCTTAACTGTCTTATTTACTTTAACTACTTAGGTGGATTCTGTGCAGCATGTTTAGAGTAATAATTTCCTTTCTTCTTCGCTACGAACTTGATAGAACTGTAGATCTTTCCTAGCTAAATTGTTGTGTATACTGAATGAGTTGTGTATTTATTTTTGGGAAAATGGTAGGTGATCCTGGATCCTCCTGTATTGGATATTTATGTTGGGACTACAAAATGGTATTCTGGGAGATCTCCCTGCACATTTACGATTTGGACACGGGACAATATCCCGGGAGATCCTCTATACATTACTATTGGGACCACGAGATGATATCCCGGGAGATCCCGTATTGTTATTTCTGTGTACTGAGTTATTTCTTCCTATGATTTCAATTTTATTAATTATTAGCATTTTAACTTTACTGCAATATTTCATACTATTTTACCTATTATATGTATAAACCAATATGGACCTGACCTAATCTCATTACTACTCAATCGAGGTTAGGCTTGGCATTTACTGGTACTGTTGTGATGTACTCATGCCCTTTCCTGCACAAATTTTTCGTGTGCATATCCAGGTGTTTCTTCTCAGTCATACTTCCAATGGGAGGGGGGAATCATAGAGACTTTGAGGTATATATGTCGCGTCCGCGGACCAAGAAGTCCCTCTCTATTTCTTTTTCAGTTATAGACTTCTTGTATTTTTCTTCGTTATTAGATTTCTGGAGTTAGAAACACTATGTACTTCTGTAGCTTGTGATTCATGAGATTCCAGGTTTTGGGAGTGCTTATGTTCAAATCGAGAGTGTTTTTATTATATATGTCGAGTGGTATTTTAAACTCTTTTATTATATTTACCAGTTAATTGTTAGTTCCCGTATCTTGTTTCATTTCTACAAATACTAGGCTTACCTAGTCGAAGAGACTAGGTGCTGTTACAATAGTTCACGGAGAGAGAACTTGGATCGTGACATCGAATCTCCATCGTGAAATCAAAGACCAAGATATTAAGAACATTCATTCAAATTCCATCATGATCCAACGGAAAATGTGACTTGAGTTGGCTAGCCGAAACAAATATCTACAACAAGACAAACACTTTTTATTCTCTTCACTTTTAATGAAAGATCTCTCAAAAATCACTCTTATCTGCTAAAGTCTTTCTATGGCTTATATCGATGAGCCTAGAAAAACTCTCCAAGGTTGCTCTATTTATAAATAAAGAATGATTTCTCTTAAAGCCAAAACAAGCTCCAAATAGGAATAATAATCAAATCTAATTCCGAGTAGGAATGAAAACCAAATGAGAATAGAATTAGACCATTTGGTTTTGGCTAGACAATATGAGCATGGCCCAACAAAATCTCCCTCCAGCTAAGGGGCCAAATATGTCTTCAAGTGAAGGAACCATTGACAAGCTTCATGCTTTCCAATTTTTACAGAACTCATTCTTATTTGCAACCACCGTTTTCTTCAGCAGATCCAAAGCATTGTCATCAGTGTGTATCTTCTCAACCTCAAATAAATTTTCTCTTCTAATGCCATTTTTATCCAATGATACTTCCTATTTATATGTTTCGTCTTAGAATGAAAAGTGTAGTGCGTGGTGAGATAGATATCACTTTGATTGTCACAAAAAAAGATATACCTTGACTGCTCAAAGCCAAGATCATTAATAAACTCATTCATCTATAATAATTCTTTGGCACATTAAGTGATAGCAATATATTCGATTTTCATGGTGGATAGAGCTATGCACCTCTATAGTCTATATTGTCAAGAAACAACCCCCTGCAGAGGTGATAAAATAATCGAAAGTGAATTTTGAGTTATTAAGATTGCCTCCTAATCAGAGTCTGTGTAATAAACAAATTCTGGATGGTCACTGTCAAAGAACAACTTCAAATCTACATTACTTTCATATACCTTAATATCCATTTTATTGCATCCTAATATTTCTTTCTGGGATTAGAGAAGAATCTACTAACAGTGCCACCAGCATGTGTAATATATGGTCTAGTGCAAACCATAGCATACATTTAATTACCAACATCTCCTTTTTATCTTCATCAATAGATGGGTTCTGATTTATACTCAATTTAAAGTTTTTACTACGACGAGTACTAGCCACTTTTGCATTTGTTATAGGAAAATAAGTGTACAACAAAACTTTTTCAGACCACTGTATATCCAGAAGTTCTCTGATGATGATTTTAATTTTCGGGACAATCATTAGTGTGCCATTTGTATTTACCTCTTTGTGAGGTTGTTCTCTTAATATGTTTACAAAATTATATAGTGAATTGTTCATCACCGCCCGTGGATATAGGTCAAATTGATCGAATCACATTAAATGTCTATGTCTGTTTTGATATATTTATCTTTTGTTGTATGATTTATCGTTGTTCAAGGTTTGCTTACTAAATTCCGTATGATACCTGATTTTTTGGTCCTACCAAGTGACGTCAGAGCAAGATTAAATATATATTCATCTTGACAGGTTTAGTTCTAGCCACAACATATTTGATCGTAATCATGATTTTTATATGAGAAATTTGACCAGAGTGCTACTCACATTGAGACAAACTTTGTGGGCAAGATCTAGATATGCGACTTGTTGAAGATTATGTGAGAAAGTTGATCGAGTTTATTTTGTTAGAAAATCCAGGCCAAGAGAGGAAATTATTAAGTGTTTGTCATGATTTTCTTACCATGTCTAGTTTTCCTATCCCTTGAAGGAAAGGACAACATATTCACTATAATTGATTATTTTTTCTTGAAAGGAAATTATAAATCTCTCATATTTTTTAGTCTCTTTTCTTGGATGAAAATGTTTGGATTTTTATAAATTGAGGATCATTCCTTCTTATTCAGCAGGATCCATAATGTAGTCACAAAGGGTTTTAGAGTCTTATTTAGTGGGAGAATTTTTTGGACAAGTGTTAGTATACCACTTGTGTTAGCCTCTTCGTGAGGTTATTCTCTCGATATGTTGTAATCTCTTTTATATAGTGAATTGTTCATCTCCGCCCGTAGATGTAGGTCAAATTGACCAAACCACGTTAAATATTTATGTCTCTTTTGGTATATTTCACTTTTGTTGTATGATTTACCGTTATTCAAGGTTTACTTACTAACTTCTGCATGACACATGATTGTTTCGATCCTAACAATATTAAGCTGAAATTTTTTCGAACTATTAAATGTGTTTTTGTTCAAATTCTACCTTCATATAAAAAATTGACTAAATTTTAATTATTTTTAAACTTGACTATTTTCTTAATTACCAATTATTAATTAGGATGTTTCTAACTTTTTCCCCGTTTATTCTAGGTGGGCAATTTTTTTGCACTTCGCAAATATCTTTTGAACAATTTTTTGATGACTTTCGTTTAGAAACAGTGTCTTCGAAAGCAACGACAACTAACCTCCAGCCAAAATTAAGGTTTGCTTCATGAATTCTTATTATTTTTTCTTTATATTCAACACATATTATTATTATTATACCAAATAAATAAAATGAAAAATTAATTTTTTATATATATATATATATATAAAATACTTTATTATTATAAATAATAAGATAACTTCGCATATATGAATTTGTTCACATTACTTGACTTAATCACTAATAAAGGAGGAGAGTTACACTAAACTAACAATCAATGGAAGATTTGTCAATTCATGAAAATGCTTGTAAAACACTTTATATCTAATTTATGACTTTTATAAGAGAATATATATATATATATATATATATATATATATATATAAATAAATCAAATCTCCCAATTATCACACTTTATGAAAATTATCAAGACTATTCAACTCATCCTATGTTGTTACGCCCCATTATAAATTAGTATGACATGTTTAGACTAATTAGTACTTTGATATTTTGAGAAAGAAACAAAAAGGAAAATAAAACTTTGTTTCGTTAACCAAAACCAAAGTTATTTGCTTTTATAGAACTTTATAAAGAAAAGAAAATGTTCTAAGCGAAACATGGGTACTTTTGCATTTGCCTCTTAGTGGTGCAAGTTGATTCTTTGTTGGAAAAGCAGAATCTTGGGAAAAGGTCAAGTTTCACCATTTGCTATTCTAGGAAAGCTGTCGGTTAACTAGTTCCTTAAAACTAACAAAGCATTTAATAATTAAAGAAAAGCTAATTACATTCACTTTTGTTTAATTAATTATTTGTTGAATGCTAAACACAAAGATAATGACAATCAGAACAACTCACGTGTCTCAATTACAACTAAGTTTTATTCTGTGTCTCATACAATCGACACTAATTGTATGAGACTTCTCTTTTATTTCACAAATTTGTAAACTCCAATCTTACACTTCTGAGTTCACAAAAATTTGGATCCACAAAATTATAAAATAAAAAAATACCTTGTACAACTAGTATAAATTGCATAACACACAAAATAAATTTTTTCCTCAATTACCTACCAGAAGTTTTTGTCCCTACTGATGAGTGCTCTCTTCCTTTCATTTTTTTATACATCAAACTGAACATCTAACAGACTGCTTGAGTATTTTGGCCTTTTGTTCTTGAATATTTTAAAGTTAGTTGAGAATTAACGTAATCATATATTTAAGTACAGTAGTATCTATGTATGTATGTATGTCATCCTAAATTTTCAAAGAACAGAAGCTGCTTTGCCTGGTCAAAGAAGGGAATCTGCTATACAACTACTTAGTTCCAACTGAAACCTTGGAACTGGCATATCTAAAGGGTTTGGTTGATATTCTCCAGAGAAACTGTTTGAAAAGTAGTAATGTCATAAGCAAAGACTATGTTAATGACTAATGAGCATCTTAATTGACTTCAGCATTTTTGGATGGGTCTTCATAAATTCCAAATGTCTGATTTCTCCCATAAATCTAGACTAGATCCTTGTGACTGTCATGTTGCTATATTACTTGTCCAAATATGGCACAAATTTTCAAATTATCAAGGAACAACTTAAAAAAGTACTTAAGTGATAAGCTAAATGAATTACAACCTACAACATACTCCCTCCGATCAATTTGTGTTTTTATTTTAGTTTAAAGTAAGTGTTTATTTATATTCAAAAAAATTAATTTATTTTTTTTAAATTACTCTTATGTACTTATTTCTAGAAGTTATTTACTCTTTACATTTGAGAAGAGACGTGCTATTACAACTATGTTGCAATATTTAATTAAGGTTAATTTAATTTAGTTACGTTAACTATTTTTGTCTAAAAATCAGTATTTTTTAATGGATATACTCAAAATAAATTGATTATTTATTATAAATCCGAGGAAGAAAGTAGCTAAAAAGTTCATTTAGATTGATGAGATGTTACATTTCTTTTCTTTTGGGGAAATATTTACTTTCAATTGGCTGTAGAAGTGAGTGGCACATGATAGTGACGGAGTAGGAGAACTGTTATAGGGAATTACATTTGAGAGACAGAAATACCAGCTCTAATAAGAAGCTTGAACATGAAATCGAAATAAAGTATGTTAAAGCAGATCTAAGACAGAATATTTTCAGTGCAAATTTAGCGCCGAGCCGAGCGAAGTAGGCAGGGACGTGATGATTGGATCTCAGGTCATCGCCAAGAGGGACAGTGTCAGATATCTTGGGTCGGTGATTCAGTGGGACGGAGAGATTGACGGGGACGTCACTCATCGTATAGGAGCAGGGTGGTCAAAGTGGAGGCTTGCATCAGGAGTCCTATGTGACAAGAAAAGTTCCACAGAAACTCAAGGAGAAATTTTATAGAGATGTGGTTAGACCGGCCATGTTGTATGGGGCGGAATGCTGGCCAGTGAAAAACTCTCATGTTCAGAGGATGAAGGTTGCGGAGATGAGGATGCTCAGGTGGATGTGCGGGCTCACCAGGTTAGATAAGATTAAGAATGAAGTTATTCGAAAGAAGGTGGGGGTGGCCCCGGTTGATGAGAAGATGCGAGAAGCGAGCCTGAGGTGGTTCGGGCATGTACGGAGGAGAAGTCCTGATGCCCCGGTGAGGAGTTGTGAGCGGGTGGCGATGGTCGGCGCACGACGAGGCAGAGGGAGGCCTAAGAGGTATTGGGGAGAGGTGATTAGGTATGATATGGATAGAATGCAGGTTTCTGAGAACATGACCCTTGATAGGAAAGTCTGGAGGTCTAGTATCAGGGTTGTAGGATAGGGGCCCCTAGAGTTTTTCGTACTCCTCACCCGAGGTTGGGTGAGGCTTGGCAGGGCTATTCATAGATGATTTGTGTATTGGATTGTGTCTCCCTTATGGTAGTTATTTATGGTAGTTACTGTCCGATATTATTGCATGCAATTTTATTTATGGTTCTTATGTTTAGATAATTATTTATGCTATTTCTGCTGGACTTACTAATGCTCTTTTGTTTTTGTTTTTGTTTTTGTTTTTCCTCTCCTTCACGGAGCCGAGGGTCGATTGGAAACAGCCTCTCTACCCTTTCAGGTAGGGGTAAGGCTCGTCTACATATTACCCTCCCCAGACCCCACGTTGTGGGACATTACTGGGTAATTGTTGTTGTTGTTGTTGTAAGTAGGATAGTTGAAGTCAGAATAAATAAACCGGTGGCAATACTACCCTCAATCCTAAAATGAAAAAGACTTGCCTGGGAACCTGAACACACACCACCGTAGGATTGCATGGATTGTGATGATCCTAAAGGTCTATCACTTATTTTAGAAATAAATTTTATATTTTAAGGCTTAAAAATTTTTTTTGTCTCATCTTAATTTGCATGCGCAATCCGAACGTGCATCCGGAAAGTCATTATGTAAAAATTTATAAAAAATGATGAATTTTGCTTTTAAATAAATTTAAGTTGACGTTGGTTAAATTTTGGGAAAATGGATCCGAACCCGTAATTTGACGGTTCCGTAGGGTCCATAGGAAAATATGAGACTCGGGAGTTTACCTGGAATCAAATTCTGAGGTCTCATGTCCGAGAAATAATTAATAAAGAAAATTATTTTCCAGAATATATAAGAGTTTTTAGAAATTTGATTATATTTGAAATTTATGGTATCAGGCACTTATTTTAATTTCGGAGCCCGGTACAGGTTTAATATGACATGTAAGATGCCTCTATAAAATTTGGTAAGAAATGGAAGTCATTTGATGCGATTCAGACCCATAGTTGTGAAATTTGATACTTTGAAAGTTTTGAGATTTTTTTTTGATTTCTATGCTAAACTCGTTGTTCAATATGTTATTTTGGCGATTTGATCGCACGAGTAAGTCCGTATGATATTTTTGAGGTAGCGTACATGTTTGGTGTGAGTTTCGGATAGGCGTCAGGGTGATTCGAACTTAGAAAAATCATGTGTTTTTGTTGTTTGCTGATGTCTGAGTTTTTACACTATTCGTGGTAACCCACGCGAACGCATGGCACAAATTGGGAGGGGGGCAGGTTTGCACTATGCAATCGCATAGAACCACGTGCAAATGCGGAGCCTTAGGAGTTCACTGTACGTGAACGCACCTGAGCTATCGCCAACGCATAGGATAGGAGAAGGGCTGAGGGCTGGGTAATTGTAATCCTATGTGAACGAGACCCTTAGCTCGCGAACGCGCAGGTCATGAGAGTCAACCGTATGCGGATGCGTCCAAAGGCACGCGAACGCAATGATAAATGCCTAGTCTTTTAAAAACAGTAGCAAAACGGGATTTCTTCAAAACTTCATAACTTTTTCACTTAAACTCAAAATTGGGAGATTTGTGAAGGGGAATTTCATCACAAACCATAGGTATGTGTTCTTAGACTTGTTTTCTTCAATTTCTATTAACACCCTCTAGATTTCTAGACCTAAATCATATTCTTTAGGATAGAAAATTGGGGATTCGGATAAAGTTACGGGCTTTTTGAATCATTAGAATTTAGACATCATTTTGGGGTCGGATTCTGGAACTAATTACATATTCGAACTCGTGAGTGAATGGGTAATCGAGTTTTGGTCCGAACCTCGTATCTTGACCAAACAGGCTCGGGGTCGATTTTTGACTTTTGGGAAGAATGATAGAAAACCTGTAATTTAGCATTGGGATTGAATTATTTAGCATTTATTGATGTTGTGAAATTAATTTGGACTAGATACTAGTAATTTGGAGGCAAATTCTAAAGGAAAAGGGGTGTTTGACGCTTGAGTTGGCCATGAAAGTTCAAGATAAATGTTTGGTCTAACCTTAGCTTGAGGGATTAGGAGTTGTATCATATTTGTTATGTGTTAACTGTGGAATACAACGTATAGGCATGGTGACGAGTATATATACGTCGGTGTCAAGCATGCCCATGAGTCTTGTATTGAAATTGTTATGACTCCATTGTGGTTTATTCGTGCTTCATATGAGGATTATATTATTGTTCCCTTGTCGGGATGTTGTTATTATATTGTTGTTCATTGCCGGGATGTTATTGTTATATTGTTCCCTTGCCGGGATATTGTTGTTATATCATTGCTCCCTTGTCGAGACGTTGTTGTTATATTATTGTTCCCTTGCTGGAATTCTTTTATGATTGGTGTTGATAAATGAACTGGGAGGGGGTTCCACGCCTGCAACGGTACCATATCAAATAGGAGCGGGTTGCACTTCTGCAACGGTTCTATATGAAATGAGAGCGGGTTGCACGCCTGCAATGATACTATTTGAAATGGGAGCGGGTTGCACGCCTGCAACGGTACTATATGAAATGGGAGCGGTTGCAAGCCTGCAACCGTATTACATGTGTATTTGTTTCTTATTTCCTTATCTTTTGCTGGTAATTGATTTATGGCATTCCTTATATTTCTCTATTGGTATTCTGTTGTTATCTACTACTCCCCGCAGCATGTTTCCCCCGCCCAACCTTTGTTGTAATTATCTGCTTTTATTCTCCGTTGTATATGATTTAACTGCATAAGTTTATTTACTAGTCTGGCCCTAGCCTCGTCACTACTTCATCAATGTTAGGCTAGGTACTTACCAGCATATGGGTTCGGTTTTGTCGATACAACACTCTGCATTGTGTGCAGATAATGATACCGGAGCGTTCGGACCGCAATGAGGGTGTTGTATTCAGTCCACTCAGGCAACCCGAGGTAGTCCTGTAGACGTCTGTGGGCCTTGGCGTCTCCTCCTATCATTTCTCTTCTATTTATTTTATTTATTCAGAGAGATTTTTGTATTTCCATTCAGACCTTATTTATAGTATTCTTAGATAGTCCGTGACTTCTGACATAAATTTCTGGATAGTATTGTATTTCAGATTACGTAGCAACGTTCGTTTAAACTATTAAGTTTTGTCTTTCGCAATTCTGGTTATTTAATTTATTCTGACGTTTAATCACTTATTACTTTGAATTGTTGAACATGTTTAAAGAAAATGGATAATGATTTTTGTAGACATCGAAATTGTAAGGGATCAAGCAGAATCCTAAATTAAAGATACTACAGGACTCTAGAAATTCTAGTAGTGTATTAGGAGTCTATTAGGGTTTCTGGGAGGGTACTTTACTCTGAACCCTAACTCACACCTATATAAAGGGATATATATTCCCCTAAAGAGGGGTCTCAAAAAAATTTCACAAACTCACGGGATACTCACAAAGAGACCAAAATATGACGGGATACTTCTTGACAATAAAATAGTTCAAGAAACCGGATACATCTAGGAGCTCTGCATCATCCTTACATTCGGGAAATACGCTGCTTCAGCCCTCGAATCACGAAGATTATCAAGAGATAATAATCAAGGGAGAAACAGGATTGTATCCGCATCATTTTATCAATAAAATTATGTTTCTTCATATTTATTTTCTGATTGCAACTTATTTTTGTATCACATATAATTTGATGCAAACAAATTGGCACGCCCAGTGGGACCAGTTCTACCCTTCATCTCTTCCTCCTATATATCAAAAACTTCAAGTTTCAAAATCATTTGTTGCGACTATAGAGTACTTTAAGTCTCGTCTTATATTTCGGCAAGCCTACACCCCGACAAACCTTGAATTAGGGGGTATTTGTAGACATCGAAATTTTAAGGGATTAAGCCAAATCCTAAATTAAAGATACTACAAGACTCTAGAAATCCTAGGAGTCTATCAGAGTTTCTTGGAGGGTACTCTACTCTAAACCCTAACTCACACCTATATAAAGGGATACATATTCCCCTAAAGAGGGGTCTCAAAAAAATTCCACAAACTCACGGGATACTCACAAAGAGACCAAAATATGACTGGGTACTTCTTGACAATAAAATAGTTCAAGAAACCGGATACATCTAGGAGCTCTGCATCATCCTTACATTCAGGAAATACGCTGCTTCAGCCCTCGAATCACGAAGATTATCAGAAGAGAAGAATCAAGGGAGAAACAGGATTGTACCGCATCATTTTATCAATAAAATTATGGTTTTTCATATTTGCAACTTATTTTTGTATCACATATAATTTGATGCAAACCATGATAAATACTCGCCAAAACTGGGACTGCAAGGCTAATCTGTCGCCCGCCTGCCATCATGCTTTCCATCTTAAAAGTCTCAGGACGAATGGGGTTTTCTACCTTGGGGAACACAAAGGCACACAACCAAATTGATAAGAATGCCGCTACATATGTTTCATCTTTCTTGTCAGACCTCACCCTAAGCTTAGAGAATATAGTTTCTTGATCACTCGACCACCTCGCCGTCTCAGGAATAACTCCGTTCGGATTATGTGTTGACTTTAGGCGTGCAGATTTCTTTTCCTTTCGCAATGGGGCAGGTCTATATATTAATGTTTTTATACCAAAAGCTTGTCCACTTGCTGAAGGAGACCCTTTGAGTGGCACCCGTACCTTCCTTAAGATGATGAAATGCGGCAAATAAATACTCACAAGATCGAGGAATAAATCTGACTTGTTTTTCATTCAAACTGACGAGTTCTCTTGTTTCGGGTACCACTTCTTCGTATGGAGACCCCGCAATGGGAAAACCCCCAAGGATATGTAAGTCCCAAAGAGATATAGATAGCTCCCCAGCTGATGTAAGAAGTGTGTTCGTCTTGGGGCACCAAGCCTCACAAAATGCTTGCAACATGTTCGAGTTTCGATCATAAGTGAAAAGTGGGTCATAGACAGCATCATAAATCTTTGTTGTACTCAGTGTTTTTTGGCTTCCGCCAAGCACGTCTTCAGCCCATTCCCAATATCCTGGGATATGACGATACTCGCCCTCAATTGTTGTTGCGTTTCCCCAATGTACTTCGCCTTGAATTATACGACTACCTAAGTTTGGAAGGGTGCTAGAAATATTTTACATGACGATGGATTGGCGCTTGGAGAGACCACATCTTGGATAATGGATTAGAAGTCGATTTGTGCTCCAAGGTCCAGTTCTCTACATGAAGGGAGTTCCTTATAGGAGGCCATGGGGCTGCATATCGACCGGCTTGTGAGGTGAGAACCAAAAGCTTGGTTTGTTCTATGCCATCTTCAGTCTCGATGATGAGATATCTAAATTTTGAGGAAGGTGAGATATAGTCCCTGAAATTTTCCATCTCGTCGTGCTAAAAAAAAGAGAAAGAAAAGAGGGGTTACCAAAGTCCAAATCAAGAATATTAGAATGGGTACAAAGTCTAAATGGATGAAATTCTCTTCGTTAGTCGGGCCATTTTGAGAGTAATCTCTCCAAGAATTGGGCCATTTTGAGAGTAATCTCTCCAAGAACCGGGCCATTTTGAGAGTAATCTCTCAAAGAATCGGGCCATTTTGAGAGTAGTCTCTCCAAGAATCAGGCCATTTTAAGAGGAATCTCTCCAAGAACCGGGTCATTTTGAGAGTAATCTCTCCAAGAATCGGGCTATTTTGAAAGTAATCTCTCCAGGAATCGGGTTATTTGAGAGTAATCTCTCCAAGAATCGGGCCACATTGAGAGTAAATCTCTCCAAGAATTGGGCAGGGATAAGTACTCATCCCCTCACACCCCAAAATTGTCTTCTTCATGTATGGGTCAGCTTGTTGAACAAGAACATATCTCGCTCGCTTGACCTAATAAATAAAAAAAGACAACAAAACAAGAAAAGCACAAAAAAAGAAAAAGTAATTATCTCCGCGTTACTGCTTCCGAACCCATAAAAAAAGACTCAAGTGGCTTGCAAATACTGCGAATTGATGTTCAACAAAAGCAAGCACACGAGTTTATATAGATCTTTAAAAGAAGTGTTACAATAATGCTGTTGATGTGGGAATAAGTACTGAGGCGGTGGAAATAACTTGTCTCCAATATGGACTTGGATTGCAATTAGACTTCAAAAAGGACTCAATTAGGAGCAACTGTTGCCAGGTCCGTTTAAAAAATAGAGTCCAATTTGGTGAGGAAAAACAAATTAAAAGGAACTTACATTAGCAACAGTGATAAGGAAATTCCTGCCATTATGGGTCTTGAATTCGGTAGCCTTTGGGAGCTCATTGCATTTAGAGGGCTATAAAGTGCTATAAATTATTTTGCACTTCAACGTGTAAATAGGAAAGAACGTATGTCATCATTATTTTAAGCTAATCACAGTTAGTATTGGGTATTTTGATCTATGATGATCATTATCTAATAAACTGATGAAGGATATTTTCATGAAAAAAATTGAAAAGAAGCGTTCTTCTTTTTACTTCAAGCCTAGTCTTCAAATGCCTAAAAATCTTGGCAAGTCTTGAAGTAGGGGGCATTTGTAGGCATATAAATTTTATTAAAATTAAATCCATAAAATAATTTGGATTATATTTTAAAATTTAAGATACATTTGTCCAAATAAATATTATGGACTAATATAATTGAACTAATTATATAAGTTCAATATATATGAATTAAATAAATAAGTCTTAATCCATTGGGCTAGCTCATTTAATTGGGCTAAAGTGATAAGCCCACTTCATTAAGTCCAAGATGATATCTTCCTAGAGGCCCAGATTGATGTCACAAGACGTGGCGCGCCAAGTCAAACGAAAGAGCCAATAGGATCATGCCACATGTCAAAATGACAAGGCATGCCAAGTCACACTAAAAGGCATGCCAAGTCATACTAAAAGGCCATGAAATCGCGCCACGTGTGCAAGTGACATGTTCTGGCCAATCAAATGCGGTCATGTCACACTTAAATTTGATTGGTCGAAAAGAGTTTGTTCTTATCACAACTCTTCCCTTCCACAACTATAAATAGGGGTCTTCATAACTCAGAAAGGGAACGAGAAGTTATAACAAGAAGCAAGAAAGAGCTCGTGGATCAAACGCTGCAAATTTCTCCACAAGTTTCAAGCTTCAAGCAATCAAGTTCAAGTTTAAGCAATCAAGTTCAAGCTCAAGAATAAGATCATCGTTCGTGGCAACAAATATAGATTCAAGATCAAGCTCCAAGGCCCTTGAATTTATTTACCATTGGAAAGAAGAATTAGAGGATTCATAGAGATTGTACACTTAAATACTCGAAATAAAATATTACAATTGTTGCGATATTTTTCGGTCTTGATTTTATTTTCTCGACGCATATTTATTGTCTAGAAATTCTGGCACGCCCAATGGGACCAGTTCTACCCTTCATCTCTTCCTCCTATAAATCAAAAACTCCAAGTTTTAAAACCATTTGTTACGACTGTCGAGTACTTCAAGTCTCGTCTTAAAGTTCATCAAGCCTACACCCCGACAAACCTTGAAGTAGGGGGTATTTGTAGACATCAAAAATTAAGGAACCAAGCCAAATCCTAAATTAAAAATACAACAAGACTCTAGAAATCGAGTCTATTAGAAGTCTATCAGGGTTTCTTGGAGGGTACTCTACTCTGAACCCTAACTCACATCTATATAAAGGGATACATATTCCCCTAAAGAGGGGTCTCAAAAAAATTCCACAAACTCACGGGATACTCACAAAGAGATCAAATTATGACCAGATACTTCTTGACAATAAAATAGTTCAGGAAACCGGATACATCTAGGAGCTATACATCATCCTTACATTCGGGATATACGCTTCTCAACCTTCGAATCACGAAGATTATCAGGAGAGAAGAATCAAGGGAGAAACGAGATTGTACCCGCATCATTTTATCAATAAAATTATGTTTCTTCATATTTATTTTGTGATTGCAACTTATTTTTGTATCACATGTAATTTGATGCAAACAATTTTATAATATTCGGCTTGCCTCATGAGTAGGCTCCATCACGACTCCTGATGGTTGAATATTCGGGTCGTGACATGGATGTTCTTAACATGCATCGGAAATGTGATGACCTAAAAGGCCACCTCTTGTTTTAGAACCCAATTTGGGGTTCCGATGCCTTAAAACCCTCATTTTCTTTCTTATCGATTTGCATCGCACTCCAAGCGCGTTTTTGAAAAGCCTTTATGTGAAATTTGAGAATTTTTTTTTTTGGTCCACTAGGAAAATGCCTAGGTTTAGGTTTCATAAATAAAATGAAAAAGAAAATTACAACAAATAGGAGAAATAAAATAAGGCGGATTACACCGGTAATGTTACCATATAACACAGCCGGCATAGACCTTACCTTAGCTATCCTATTGAGGAAAATAAAAGCCTCCTTGACTAGCAAGCATGTAAAAAGAAAGAACTCGCAAGAACTAAGAATTGAATGAACATCACAGAGTTTATAACATGCTCATTGATGATATTACACATAATGATACTAATGTGATGGTAAAATAAACAGATGAAGAAGCCATAAAGGTGCCCTTTTTTCTCTTTTGTTGTGAAAATTTCGATTTGTAGAATGTTGTCTTCTTCCACATAATTTTTCAAAAGGTCTTCAAAATTCATGCTTTATTCTTCAGAAGATTGGATTTTGAAAGTATTTTTTGAGCGACCTGTTTGTTTTGCATTTCTCATTAGGGGCCTCCTTATGATTACGTCTTCAAACGCCCTGTCGTCCCAATATCTTTCCCTTTGACGAGACTACTTATTTCTTGCACTATGCAATGGTGACAAATCTCCTTTTGTTGAAGCGTCTTCTCGGCATTGGTTTAAAATATCCTCTTCTTCCCCTTCTTCATATATATGTCTTCCTGCGAAAATTGGATTTGGCAATTCCAACGCTTCCAAGAGTTGTCTTTCCTCGGACGAGATTACTGAAGCAGTGTTGACGAGCTGCCCCGCCTGTGATTTTGCATTCCTTTGCTGCTTATGATTTCTGCTAGTTGATGGCAACGCAGTTGCGATTCCATCAGCAACTGATGCTTCGGCTGAGCTTGTTGAAAACACGTTCTCAAACTAAACATGTGTTGATCTATGTAGGTTTTGATATTTGCCAAACCAACCAACGAGGATGGAACATTAACAGTCAAGTACAAGAGAAACAGTGCAAGACCAAGAATCGCAAAGAAGATTATTGTTACGTTTATTGTTGAGTCGTTTTATTTTGTGATCTTGATTCAACAACATAATCTAAATATTGGCTCTCGCATAAAATCAGTTTTCATCATATCATGCATCTTTTAAGTTTAAATAAATAAGTTGCATATTAGCCAAAATGATTTTTAAACACGTCGTGATTTTTAACTTCAACAATCGATTGTCAGTGACCAACAATCGATTGTCAGTAAGGCAGTAAGTTTCCAAAAATTATTTTTAAGTCAACAATCGATTGTCAAGGTTCAACAATCGATTGTCAGTGAGGCAGTGTTTCCAAAAGTTTTACAAATGAACAACAATCGATTGTCAGAGTTAACAATCGATTGTTAATTGTCAGATTTCCAAAAACATATTTTCAATCTTCTTAAAGTCAAGATTTGGTGGTTGAAAGTTATTTACAAATTCTTTTTACAAAGTCCAAACTAAATCATTGCTCAGAATATCATTCCTTCAATCAAGGATTTAGTTGTTGAATTTTGATTACACAAAATCTGCCATTTTCAAATATCTTGACCGAATTATTTTGAATTTATGAACCACAATCGATTGTGGTGGCTAACAATCGATTGTTGACTTGCTAATTTCAAACCATATTTATTACAACCGATTTTGTCTGAAAAGTCAAGATTTGTCTTTTGAAAAATGGTTCAACAATCGATTGTGAGGACGTAACAATTTATTGTCAGTGCATAATTTCAGGGATTTTGTTTGATAATTAAGCAACGGTCAGATTCTCTTTTGACAGTATTTAAACCTGTCTGAACTCGTTTTTGTATAACAACAACACACCAGAAAGATTGAAAAGTTTACATTACATTATTGATCTTCAATTTCATATCATACACATTATTTTTTAGAGCCAAATATTGATTAAGTTGTTGTAATCTTGAGCTGAATATTTTGTACTCATATCCACTCTTTGAGAGAGTAATTGTATAAGTGAGTATTGAGTGTTTTGTATACACTTGTTGCAACAAGAAATACTTAATTTCTTCTTGAGAAGTCTTAGGGATAGGTTTCCTTAAGCAAGGTTGTTTGAGGCTTGTGTGATTCAAGTTCTCAAGTTGTAACGGTTCGTTAGGCACCCGTAAGCTTAACAGGGAAGTCTTGGGGTGAGGTATCCTCAAGCAGGTGTTTGAGATTTGTTGGATTCAAGTCTCAAGTGTAACGGTTTGTTGAGCACCCGTAAGCTCGACAGGGTTTAGTGGAAATCTCGAGAGAGTCTCTCGGGGACTGGACTAACCACAGGGTTGTGGCGAACCAGGATACATCGGTGTGTTCTTTCCTTGCTCTCTTTAATTTCCGCACTGATTTAATTCCTGCAGTATTTCAATTCCGCAAATAAGTTTTAATTCCGCATAATTTTTGTAAACGCTATTCACCCCCCCCCCCTCTAGCGTTAAACACTTGTTCTAACAATTGGTATCAGAGCCTAACTCTCTAAAAGACTTAACAGTTTGAGAGGAAAGTTTTCTATGGCTCCTAGCAGTGCATATGCAGGAATGGGTGAAGGGACTTGCACCACAAGACCGCCATTGTTTGATGGGACAAACTACACCTACTGGAAGGAAAGAATGAGAATATTTGTCCAGGCCAATAATTTTCAGATCTGGAAAATTATCAAAAATGGTGAACAGATCCCTACTAAAAAGGAAGGTGAAATTTACGTCCCAAAGCTTGAAGAAGAATATACTGCGGACGACATTAGAAAAGTGGAGAATAATGCCAAAGCTATCAACATGCTGTTTTGTGCTGTCAATCCCGATGACTATCGGAAGATATCATGTTGTTCCACTGCAAAAGAAATGTGGGACAAATTGGAAATAACATACGAAGGCACTGACCAGGTTAGAGAGGCGAAAATTGATTTTCTAACCCATGAGTATGAGTTATTTCGTATGCAGGAAGGTGAGAAAATAGATGACATGTTTGAACGATTTTCTAAAATCGTAAATGATTTACACGCCCTGAAAAAGACATTTACGGATCGAGAACTTGTCCGTAAAATTCTGAGAATTTTAACTTCGGAATGGCGTTCGAAGGCTGACGCAATTCAGGAATCAACAGGCGTCACCAATGTCACTATCGACGGTTTAAGAGGTAACCATAAAACATACGAATCTACTATTCTTAACCCTTCTTTAATTGATCAAGGGAGAAAGAAAATTGCCTTAAAGGCAAACACGGCTCAACCCAAAATTGAGGAAGACTCAAGTGACGAAAATGACGAGCTTGGACTCGTTATTAAGAGATTCAACAAGTTCATGCGCAAAGAGTATGAACGAAGAGGGAAGCGGAAAAGCGGACCGCTAAAGTGCTATGAATGTGGAGAATATGGGCACATCAAACCAAACTGCCCTAACTTGAAAAAGGAGAAGAAGCCCGAAAAGAAACAACGGGCATACATCTCGTGGGGAGGCGACTCAGGAGACGAGTCGAGTGACGGAGATGAACAAGCTGCAAATTTGTGTCTTATGGCACAGGAGGAAGCTCAAAACGAAGTAAGTATTAATTCTGAAAATATTTTTTCTTTAGAAGAAATGCGAGATGCCTTTGATGAGCTTTACGTTGAATTTATTAATGCTTCAAAAATTATAAAAGATCTGAAAAATCAGCTTTCCATAAAAGAAAAAGATTCTGAAAAATTAAATTTTGAAATTGAGAAATTGAAAAAGGAAAATCATTTTTACAGAAAAAGAATTGTCGACAAACCAGAAAGCTCAAGCAAAGGATGTTCTTCCTGTATTTCTTTAAAAGAAGAAGTAGATAGTCTTAAAAGCACTTTGCACAAGTTCAATTCTTCACACAAAAACCTGAATGTCATGCTTGATAATCTGAAATCAACTAGGCACGGAATAGGTTTTAAAAATGAAGAAAAAGTTGAGTCCATTCATAAATCGCCTAAGACTCAACCTAGGCAAGGTAAAACAAATCCACCTAGAAATACTAATCATATAGTGAATAATTTTTCTAAAAATAATAATAGAAGAAATATTGGCATAATTAGATCACCTAGACATGAATCTAGAAAAGTGCATGAAAATAGTTTTCATACCAATAGAGTAAATAGATTTAAACCCTCTAACTATTATCATCCTAGACGTATGCATAATCCAAATGTCATATGCCATTACTGCAGTAAAGTAGGGCATACAGCCCCTGTATGTTTCACTTGACATCGGCACATCAACACGAGACAATCATACTACCATGCTGCACCTAACGTACAAGGACCCAAAATGGTTTGGGTACCAAAAACTCAGTGATTTGTTTTGTAGGTATGTTTGAAGGGGTCAAGTGTACTTTGGTACCTTGACAGTGGATGCTCCAAACACATGACCGGGGATGCATCTAAGTTCCTTCAACTAGAACATAAGGAAGGAGGAAACGTTGTTTTTGGAGATAATAACAAAGGAAATATTATCGGCATTGGATCGGTCGGTAAGGATGAATCTTCCTCTATTAAACATATATTACTTGTTAAAGGTCTTAAGCATAATCTCTTGAGCATAAGTCAATTATGTGAGAAGGGAAATCTTGTGTTATTTGATTCAAATGAATGCTTAGTCTTTCGTCGCAGTGATTTTAAAATCATTCTTCGTGGAATTAGAGTCGATAATATTTATATGGTTGATTTAGAAAAATCTTCATCAAATTTTGTAAATTGCCTTATGAGTAAGGAAGACGACATGTGGTTATGGCATCGAAGAGTAGCTCATATTAATATGAAGTTATTAAACAAATTAGTTTCCCAAAATTTAGTTATTGGTCTTCCAAAAATCAGATTTGAAAAAGATAAAATTTGTGAACCATGTCAAAAAGGGAAACAAACAAAAGCTTCTTTTAAATCAAAGAATTTTGTTTCAACCATTAAACCTTTACAACTTCTTCATATGGATCTTTTTGGACCATCTAGAATTGAAAGTCTTGGTGGAAATCGTTATGCTTTGGTTATTGTTGATGACTACTCTCGATTCACATGGACTCTATTTCTTGCCCATAAGAGTGATGCTTTTCATGCCTTTAAAATTTTTCTCAAACGTGTGCAAAATGAAAAGAGCACAACCGTCACTTCCATAAGAAGTGATCATGGAGGAGAGTTCGATCATAATCTCTTTGCGGATTTTTGTGACTCCACGTACACCACAACAAAATGGAGTGGTGGAACGGAAAAATCGTTGCCTCGAAGAGATGGCAAGAACCATGCTCGATGAGTCAAAGATTTCCAAAGTCTTTTGGGCCGATGCAGTGAGTACCGCTTGCTATGTTTTAAACAAAGCAGTCATTCGACCGATACTCATGAAAACTCCATACGAACTCTATAAGGGAAGAAAGCCTAATATTTCCCACCTTAGATTTTTCGGTTGTAAATATTTTATCCATAATAATGGAAAAGAAAATTTGGGAAAGTTTGATGCTAAATCTGATGATGGTATTTTTCTTGGCTATTCGTCACATAGCAAAGCATATAGGGCATTTAACATTCGTACTAAAATTGTTGAGGAGTCCCCTCATATTGTATTTTGTGAAAATGATGCTCACTTGGCGAGAAAGGATTTTTGTGATCATCTTGCAGAATCTTTAAACAAGATGAATATTCAAGACAAGGAGCATACGGAAAATACAAAGGAAATTGAAAATGGAAATGTGGAACAACCAACGGAAGAAGCACCACAACAAGAGGAAACATCCGAGATGCCAAAGGCTTGGAGGACGTCTAAAGACTCTCGACAAGGTGATTGGGAATATCGAGAAAGGGGTAAGTACTCGAAACCTTCTCAAAGACACCGTAGGTCAAATAGCTTTTGTTTCACAAATTGAACCAACTACTGTTTCCGAAGCAATTGGGGATGAGCATTGGACCTTGGCAATGCAAGAGGAGCTTAACCAATTCAAACGCAATGACGTTTGGGAATTGGTGCCGAGACCCGATAATCATACCATAATTGGTACGAAATGGGTTTTTCGCAATAAATTAGATGAAAATGGTATAATCACTAGAAACAAAGCTAGGCTTGTAGCAAAAGGCTACAATCAAGAAGAGGGTATTGACTATGAAGAGACATATGCTCCCGTAGCTAGACTAGAAGCTATTCGTTTATTGCTTGCTTTTGCCTCGTCTATGAATTTTATTTTATATCAAATGGATGTGAAAAGCGCTTTTCTAAATGGTATTATTCAAGAAGAAGTTTATGTTGAACAACCCCCCGGTTTTGAAGATTTCAAATCTCCCGATCATGTTTTCAAACTTAAGAAAGCCCTTTATGGTCTTAAACAAGCTCCACGAGCTTGGTACGAACGATTGAGCAAATTCCTTTTGGAAAATGACTTCGTTAGGGGGAAAGTTGACACCACTCTTTTTATTAAGCATGAAGACAATGATATTTTACTAGTTCAAATCAATGTGGATGATATTATATTTGGTGCTACTAACAATGCTTTGTGCAGGGAATTTTCCGATTTAATGACAAACGAATTTGAAATGTCTATGATGGGAGAGTTAACCTTCTTCTTGGGACTACAAGTTAAACAAATGAAAGAAGGTACGTTCATTTGCCAAGCCAAATATTGCAAAGAATTGCTGAAACGATTTGAAATGAGCAATGCAAAAGCAATGGCTACTCCCATGAGCACATCCGATCATCTAGACAAAGATGAGAAAGGTAAGGAAGTCGACACTAAAAAGTATAGAGGTATGATTGTCTCTCTTCTTTATCTTACTGCTAGTCGTCCGGACATCATGTTTAGCGTGTGTTTATGCGCCCGTTATCAATCGTGTCCGAAGGAGTCTCACCTTACTGCGGTAAAACGGATTTTGAAGTATCTTGTTGGTACTGTAAATGTGGGTCTATGGTACCCCAAAGGTTCCTCATGCCAACTTGTTGGCTATTCCGATTCCGATTTTGTTGGATGCAAATTGGACCGCAAGAGCACTAGTGGCACTTGCCATTTGCTCGGTAGCTCTCCAGTTTCTTGGTTTAGCAAGAAACAAGTAAGTGTTGCGTTGTCCACAACCGAGGCTGAATATATAGCCGTGGGGAGTTGTTGCGCCCAAATCCTATGGATGAAACAACAACTCTTGGACTATGGCCTAAGTCTCGATCATATCCCTCTTAGATGTGATAACACTAGTGCCATATGCTTGACGAAGAACCCCGTTCTTCATTCGCGAACAAAACACATTGAAATTAGACATCATTTTATAAGAGATCACGTTCTCAAGGGAGATGTCGACATTGAATTTGTTGAAACCAAAAATCAATTAGGCGATATCTTTACCAAACCTTTAGAGAAAGAGTCCTTCTTCTGAATTCGTAGTGAACTCGGGATTCTTGACTCCACGTTGATCTAAGTCATGCATTGCATTTTTCATTTAACATGATTTCTAACTTGAGCGTCGGAGTTGTCTAACAAATTTTTGCAGGTATCGCCCTAAAGGCAGGGGGAATTACAAAAACATGACGCACAAATAGCCCATTTTTTAGAGTCTTATTGATTTCATTTAATGAAATGTTTCTTCTTGCACTTTTTGTTAATGTCAAAAGGGGGAAGAAACCGGGCTATGCATTATATTATATTTTGGCTATGCACTAGAATAGCACTAGAATATATGTTTGCATATATTTAGGGAGAATAATAAATTGAGGGGGAATACTTGTCAAATATTGTTTCTTGGACTGTTATTAATATGCATATCCCGATACAGGTTTGCCATTATCAAAAAGGGGGAAATTGTTGAAAACACGTTCTCAAACTAAACGTGTGTTGATCTATGTAGGTTTTGATAAATGCCAAACCAACCAACGAGGATGGAACATTAACAGTCAAGTACAAGAGAAACAGTGCAAGACCAAGAATCGCAAAGAAGATTATTGTTGCGTTTATTGTTGAGTCGTTTTATTTTGTGATCTTGATTCAACAACATAATCTAAATATTGGCTCTCGCATAAAATCAGTTTTCATCATATCATGCATCTTTTAAGTTTAAATAAATAAGTTGCATCTTAGCCAAAATGATTTTTAAACACGTCTTGTCAGAGTTAACAATCGATTGTTAAGTGTCAGATTTCCAAAAACATAATTTCAATCTTCTTAAAGTCAAGATTTGGTGGTTGAAAATTATTTACAAATTCGTTTTGCAAAGTCCAAACTAAATCATTGCTCAGAATATCATTCCTTCAATCAAGGATTTAGTTGTTGAATTTTGATTACACAAAATCTGCCATTTTCAAATATCTTGACCGAATTATTTTGAATTTATGAACCACAATCGATTGTGGTGGCTAACAATCGATTGTTGACTTGCTAATTTCAAACCATATTTATTACAACCGATTGTCTGAAAAGTCAAGATTTGTCTTTTGAAAAATGGTTTAACAATCGATTGTGAGGACTTAACAATCGATTGTCAGTGCATAATTTCAGGGATTTTGTTTGATAATTAAGCAACGGTCAGATTCTCTTTTGACAGTATTAAAACCTGTCTGAAACTCGTTTTTGTATAACAACAACACACCAGAAAGATTGAAAAGTTTACATTACATTATTGATCTTCAATTTCATATCATACACATTATTTTTGAGAGCCAAATATTGATTAAGTTGTTGTAATCTTGAGCTGAATATTTTGTACTCATATCCACTCTTTGAGAGAGTAATTGTATAAGTGAGTATTGAGTGTTTTGTATACACTTGTTGCAACAAGAAATACTTAATTTCTTCTTGAGAAGTCTTAGGGATAGGTTTCCTTAAGCAAGGTTGTTTGAGGCTTGTGTGATTCAAGTTCTCAAGTTGTAACGGTTCGTTAGGCACCCGTAAGCTTAACAGGGAAGTCTTGGGGTGAGGTATCCTCAAGCAGGTGTTTGAGATTGTTGGATTCAAGTCTCAAGTGTAACGGTTTGTTGAGCACCCGTAAGCTCGACAGGGTTTAGTGGAAATCTCGAGAGAGTCTCTCGGGGACTGGACTAACCACAGGGTTGTGGCGAACCAGGATACATCGGTGTGTTCTTTCCTTGCTCTCTTTAATTTCCGCACTGATTTAATTCCTGCAGTATTTCAATTCCGCAAATAAGTTTTAATTCCGCATAATTTTTGTAAACGTTATTCACCCCCCCTCTAGCGTTAAGCACTTGTTCTAACATAGTTGACGATTATGTGTTGTTTCATTCTTGTTGAACTTTGATGTCGCTACAATTGAAATAACTGCTTTTGCATTATTTGTTGGAACAAAAACTCGAGCATTATGGTTTAAGCTACTATTTTCAATTGGTGTTTGTTTCAAAATTGCACGACAGTTCTTAGTTGCAGTTTTCCTTTGAAATTTTTGCTTGACTGGATCATCACTATCCTCTCCAGTACTATCCTGATCAGACTCTTGATCATCTTCTTCCGATGAAAAACCAACGAATCCTTCACCCCAGCTCTCCTCATCATCATAATCTCGTTGGTCTTTCCACAGTTTCGATTTAATGACCAGGTCCCTCCTCTTTGGCCATGTAGGAGTGGATAAGGTTGGAGAAATTTGAACTTTGGACTGTATTTGCATATTTGTATCAGTAACATAAGTTGTATTCTTTGCCTCTGTATTCTGTGAGCTATTTTGACTGTCACCAAGCTGCAAATTTTCTCTAAAGCAGAGTTTTCCTTCGTTATCATTGACATTGGCAAGTGCAGCAAATGAGTTTGAGATTGAAGGTAAAACTGGATTGTTTCCTGCAATGTGATTTTTATATTTGGTTTTTGGAGTTACTGCTTTGTTCATCGATGACCATTGTCCATCTTCCTTTGTGTGTTGTCGACTACCAGTAGACTGTAAAAAGAATTTGCTTGAGCTAAGGCAGCATTAGAGACAACATCAGCAGCTGTACCTGTATGAATTGTTGTTCTGTGAATACTTTCATTCACTGCTTCATGGTTGTCAAACTTTGATACAGCTCGATCAATAGAATATTGCAAAGAAAGAGTAGATGGTTCATTTTATACTGTCCAGTTGGCAGTGTTGGTATCCTTTGTACCAGATGCTGCCACTTCCAATTCCATAACTATATTGCCATCCCCTTCTATATATGGCTTAACAATTGGATGTACACATTTTGTAACTTTGGAATTGGGATGCTGCCCTTTGCATAACTCATTTGAATTGGAGTGCTTAGATATACTCAAAACTGTTGTTTTATTTAAATCATTAAATCCTGCATTGATGTTTGAAGCATTGATCATTTTTGGCACTGTCGAGCTCTCCCCTAGTTGAACAGTGGAAACAGCAGGATTTGTAACAGCTTTGGCAGGATCCAGAACCTCCAAATTTGTATCATTTCCTTGACAAACCAGTGTAGGTTTCTTATTGTTACTATTGTGTACCAAATGTTGCTGCTCACACAACAATTGTTCAATCCTTTTTGCATTATGATGTGCAGCCTCAACAGATGCATCAGTCAATTTTGACATCAGCTGTTCTGTGGGAACGTTCAAATTGAATGGAACATTAGATGGATTAATACACATCTGTGCTATCTCAACATCCGGCATTAAATGAGCTTCTGAAGTTGGAATGACTGGAACAGAATCAATATTTTGTCTTTCATCAGCAGTCACATTAGGAAAAACCCCAATCAAGTTTGACACCACCTGTTCACTGTGAACCTTCAATTGGATGGTACAGTAGATGGTTTTTTACACAGTTGTGCAGTATCAGCATTGAGCATTGAATGAACATCTACAGCTGGAGCAATTGGAACAGAATCAAAATAAGCATCAAGCAGTTTTGTCACTGTTGAGTTCTCCCCTAGTTCAATAGGGGAAACAACATGATTTGTAACAGCTTTGGGAGGATCCAGAACCTCCAAATTTTTATCATTTCCTTGACAAAACAGTGTAGGCTTCTTATTGTTACTATTGTGTAACAAATGATGTTGCTCACACAACAATTGTTCAATCCTGTTTGCATTACGATGTGCAGCCTCAGCAGATGCACCAGTCAATTTTGACACCACCTTTTCACTGGGAACATTGGATGGAACAGTAGGTGGATTTTTACACAGCTGTGGTGTATCATCATTCGGAATTGAATGAGTTTCTGCAGCTAGAATTACTGGAACAGAATCAAGAACCCCGGCCAAATTTGAGACCACCTGTTCACTGTGAACATTCAAAATGGATGGAAAAGTAGATGGTTTTTTACACTGCTGTGCAATATCAGCATTCGGCATTGAATGAACTTCTGCAGCTGGAACAATTGGAACAGAAACACTACTTTGTCCTGCATCAGCATTCATATTAGGAAGAACCCCTTCACTACTTCGTGCTACAAGATTAGCATTTAGGCACTCTCTGGCATCACCTCCTAATTTTGTCACCTTACCCCTGCCTTCAGATTGTCGATCATGAGCTGCTTGTTCATTCATTTCATCTGTACTCCATCGACACGATTTTACATCATGACCTTGATGATTACAATACGTGCAGTATTTAGGAAGGTTATCAAAGACGATCCGCTGGTCGTATTTGACTATTTTTCCAGATTTGATATCAACTATCTTGATGTTTATTTTCTTTGGATGCTTGTCTAGCAAATTAATCAAGACTTTTACTCGAGCCGTACTAGGTCTCATTCAATCTTTAGTAGCCTTATCTACTGCTAGAGGCTTTCCCACTGCAGCAGCGATTGACATTAAGGATTTTTTTGCGAAGAAATTTGCTGGCAGTTCAGGAAAAGAGATCCAAACGACAGCTTTTAACGTTTCTTCGCGTGGGTTAAATCCCATTGTCCATGGTAATGTCCTAAAGACGAACTCATCTTTTTTTGCCTTAACATAGCCTGTTGTTCTTGATACGACATTAGCAAAATATTCAAATAGATCAAATATTACCAGAATATGTCGATATTCTAGTTGCCCTATATTGCAATTACCTTTGACATCGAGTTGCTTCGGTAAAATCTGTCTCAGCTCCTTCGGGTTGTTTTAAGACTTGTATTCATGTTTGATTTGGAGCCCCGAGGGCTCGGGTGAGTTTTGGATAGGCTACGGGATGTTTTGGACTTAGAAGAATATGTTACGTTGTTGCTTCTGGTATCTGATACCTAGTTCTTCACGTTCACAAAGCAAATTTTGCGAACGCGAGTGCAACTTGGGATGGGAAGGGGATTGTTCAGCATGAACGCGAAGCCATGGTCATGAACACGGAGCACTAGAGGGTTG